>OW240912.1:183236754-183483723 GCA_933207985.1 Pelobates cultripes
CGTGAACTGCTCAAGGCGGGAGGCGGAGTGGCGGATGGTTGAGAGGGGACAAGGAGGACAGCAGTGGTTGACGTGGCTGAAGATGCTGGACCAGGAGGAAGCTGGCGGCTTAGAGTAGGCGAGCTGCTTGTACTCATGTGTTGATCCCATAGGCGTTTGTGATGTGAGATCATGTGCCTACGCAAAGCAGTTGTACCTAGGTGGGTGTTGGACTTCCCACGACTCAGTTTCTTTTGGCACAGGTTGCAAATGGCATCGCTGCTGTCAGAGGCAGACACACAAAAAAAATTCCACACTGCTGAGCTCTGCAATGACGGCATTCTGGTGGTGGACACAGCATGCGTTGATTACGGCTGTCGGGCTGACCCCCGGTGCCGGCTGCATACGCGCTGGTCTGACTCCCGTGCCACTTCAGGGGCTCCCCTTTGAGGACTTTAATTCTCCCTGCTTCCAACTCGCCTCCTCCCTCCTCCCCTGTCTCCCTCTGAACTGCCCTGTTCTTCTTCTTGACGAGCTGGCACCCACGCATGTCCACACCAACCGCTTCACTTGTATCTGACAACTCAGCAAAGGAAGCAGCAGCGTGGTACAACATCATCATCATCATCACACCGTACGTCCATGTGTGTGTAATGCCGCTCTCGCCTGAGACATATCCCTGTTATCTACATCCTCTGGCAATAATGGTTGCGCATCACTCATTTCTTCAAACGGATGTGTGAATAACTCCTCTGACATACCAACTGAAGCGGCTGTGGTGCTAGTTTTGGTGGTGGCGGCAGGCGGGTGAGTGGTATCTTGAGAGGTGCCTGAAGCTAAGCTGGAGGAGGATGGTGCGTCAAGGTTCTGAGCGGAGGTTGTAGAAGATTGGGTGTCCTGTGTTAGCCAGTCAACTATGTCCTCAGAACTTTTCAAGTTCAGGGCACGTGGCCTCTGAAAACTGGGCATTATTCTAGGGCCAAAGGGAATCACAGCACCACGACCACGATGGCCCCTGCGGGGTGGCCTGCCTCTGCCTGTCATTTTTGTTGGGATTAGTGGTACTATGCGCGCAAGCTACTGTGAGACCAGATATGAGTGGCAATGTGCACTGGCACAGTTGTGCAGAGCACAGGCTGTAGGCCTGACACCCGCTTAAAGATAACTAACTGCTATTCAATCTATAACAGTGAAAAAAGTGTTTTGTTTTTTTAAATCCAAGCTTTGTGTCACCAGATCTAATTGGTGGCACTGGTCACCGATTCACTGTTAGCTGCAACACACCCACTTCCCTTTAAGGACACTGACTGCTATTCAATCTATACAGTGAAAAAGTGTTTTTTTAAATCTGCCATTGTGACACTACAGATCTAAGTGGTGGTGACTGGTCACCGTGTATCCACTGTTAGCGTAGAATAATACCTGCTTTGAAGATAAATCTAACTGCTATTCAATCTATAACAGTGAAAAAAGATTTTTGTTTTTAAATCCAAGCTATTGTGACACCAGATATAAGTGGTGGCACTGGTCACCGTATCCACTGTTAGCTTAACACACCTGCTTGAAGATAACTAACTGCTATTCAATCTATAACAGTGAAAAAAGTTTTTTTGTTTTTAAATCCAAGCTATTGTGACACCAGATATAAGTGGTGGCATTGGTCACCGTATCCACTGTTAGCGTAACACACCCGCTTTAAGGACACTGACTGCTATTCAATCTATAACAGTGAAAAAAGTTTTTTGTTTTTAAATCCAAGCTATTGTGACACCAGATATAAGTGGTGGCACTGGTCACCGTATCCACTGTTAGCGTAACACACCGCTTTAAGGACACTGACTGCTATTCAATCTATAACAGTGAAAAAAGTTTTTTGTTTTTAAATCCAAGCTATTGTGACACCAGATATAAGTGGTGGCACTGACTGGGGAAATGGGCACAGTATGCACTGTGAGCCTGACACAGAAGCTGGCAGCAGTGGCAGACAACTAAGTGCAATTACATTACATAGAATTTTTTTTTTTTTTTTAAAGCATACCCTAACCCTAACCTAGCTATGCTTTTCCCTATCTAATGAACAGCATTACACTTTCCCTCCTCTTACTAAAGCATGCAGCTTGAGAATGAATCTAAAATGGATGCCTTCTAGGAGGTGGGAGGGTCTGCTAGGGAGGGTGTGCTGCTAATTGGCTGGAATGTGTCTGCTGACTGTGAGGTACAGGGTCAAAGTTTACTCAATGATGACGAATAGGGGGCGGGTCGAACAGTGCATATGTTCGCCCGCCGTGGCGAACGCGAACATGCTATGTTCGCCAGGAACCGTTCGCTGGCGAACCGTTCGGTACATCACTACTCACGTTTAATATGCACACTGCTGGGATTATAAATAAGTGAATAACTGCCCAGTCGATGCATATATCCCCTCCATTGCTCCCCACTCATTGACTTAAAATATTTGCTAAATTTAATAATGCTGGTGGACACTGCTAGTGCTGCTTGTGGGTAAATAATATTTACAATTATCTATCAAATGCAATTATTTCTTGACTGCAAAAAGCAGTGTATATCCTATCCAGATGGTTGCAGTTACAAAGTTACATAGATCAACAGACACTTGCATCCATCAAGTTCAGCCTTCCTCACATATGTTTTTGCTGTTGATCCAAAATAAGGCAAAAAACCTAGTCTGAAGCGCTTCCAATTTTGCAACAAACTAGTAAAAAATTCCTTCTTGACCCCAAAATAGCAATCAGATGTCTCCTTGGATCAAGCCGCTATTACCTCACTAATTAGAAATTATATCCCTGTATGTTATGTTTTTGCAAGTATTTATCCAATTGCTGTTTAAACCTCTGTAATGACTCTGACAAAACCACCTCTTCAGGCAGAAAATTCCATATCCTTATTGCTCTTACTGTAAAAAAACACTTTTCTTTGCCTTAGATGTAATCTCCTTTCTTCCAGCCTAAATGTGTGACCTTGTGTCCTATGTATAGCCCTGTTTATGAATAGATTTCCAGATAATGGTTTGTACTGTCCCCGAATATATTTTTATAATGTTATGATTTCCCCTCTGAGGCACCGTTTTTCAAAACTAAAGAGATTTACATTTTTTAACCTTTCTTCATAACTAAAAGGCTCCATTCCTTTTATCAATTTTGTAGCTCGTCTCTGCACATTTCTATTGCCATTATATCCTTCTTCAGAACAGGTGCCCAAAATTGCACAGCATATTTAAGGTGTTGTCTTACCAGCGATTTATAAAGAGACAAAATTATATTTTCATCCTGAGAATTTATGCCCCTATTTATACATGACAAAACCTCACTGGCTTTAGCAACTGCAGATTGACACTGCATATTGCTGCCTAATTTGTTGTCAATAACAATTCCCAAATCCTTCTTGTGTGTGGTTATCCCTAATTCACTACCATTTAGGGTGTAAGTTGCTTGTGCATTCTTAACCCCGAAGTGCATAACTTTGCATTTCTCTATGTTAAATATCATCTATCATTTTAGTGCCCAGTCCCCCAATCTATCCAAATCCCTCTGCAGCAAAGCAATATCCTGCTCACAATTTTTTTTAATTAAGATTTTTTTGTTTAATCAATGTTTTGTAAATGTCAAAATACTATAGTTTTTATTGGAGTCTGATGTGCAAATCACTGATTTTATAGATAACTACAAATGATAACTCCAAATGTATCCATCTAAATGAGCAGACTAGACCGGGCTGTCCAAATTCTGACCATAATTGGTTCTAGAAAATATGAGAATTACCAATCCAGTTGGAATTCAGCCATTTTCATCAAATATATGTCTATCTAGTGTTTAGTGAATAGTTCTGTTTGTGACGTTACTTAATATAAATGTTAGAAAAAGTTATAGTGAACTTGTAGTGGCATTTTTTTTACTTTGCTTAAATATTCCCCCTCCCCCCCCCAATACATTAAATAGATCACATATTATAAAGATTAGGGATGTGCATAGGCAAAAAATATGGTTCGGTTCGGCACTTCCGAAATTTAGGACTTTGGCAATTCGGGACTTCGGCACTTCGGTTCGGCACTTCAGCAATTGTGGACTTTGGCACTTTGGGACTATGGCAATTCCCTAACCCTAACCCCTAAACCTACCCCTAACCCTACCCCTAACCCTACACCTACCCCTAACCCTATCCCTACCCCTAACCCTACTGTGACAAAAGTAACTTTGCCACTGGCTTTTGGAAGGGCCTGTTTGCCAGCCTCCTGCCTTGTGACTATGGCCCTGTGGTAGACTTTGCTTAAAAACACTGTGTGTGCCTCTTGGACTTATAACAGTAACAATTTGAACTTTCGAAGCCATGCGAAGTTGCATTTGAACACGTGGCACCCTCTTGTTTAGTCGAACGCATCCAGCAGTGCTTGGTCATCAAGTGCATGGAACTCAAATCGGGCACTCGACGGCATGAACACCGCTAAATTTTTACCTTCCATGGATGTTTGGCTATTCGAATGGGAGTCGAACAGCGTTCGGTAAGAAGAAACTCCCAACCAAGAGACATACACTGACTGTACTCACGAATGGCTACGTTCAGTATTTTGGACGTTACTTCGAATCCACGAAGTAGACCGGTCGCACAGCCTGATTCTCTGCAACTGTTTTGGGCATAGAACCATGCGTGTGGCCTGTAAAAATGTGACTTCCAAGAAATTCCTGAACCCCTGAACTGATCTGGGTGATTTTTGGATATGTTGGTCACCCAGATCACGGCTATTAGGAGATATAACACTTGTGGGGATATTATGTGTTTTCGGGGTACTTTTGGGTTTTTGTAAATTATGTGTTTTGTCTGCCTGAAGATAATTGAGTTAATACAGTATCTGATCCAATTATCTCCCAGGCAGAGGGGAGGGATTGTGTACTGTGTGTGGGAGTGTCATGCCTTATAACCTTATTGTTATTGATTTGTAAGTTTGTGTCACAGTCCCCCAACAAGGTCCATGTGGGTGTACCCCTTGCATATTATAAGAGCTGTTCCTGCTACGCTCTCTCAAATAGGAGAGGTTTACGCACTGGAAGCTTGATCCTGGTCTTGGGTCCTCGGTGTATGGAGGACGGCGAGACCCTAACCAAGCTGCGACGGTTTGTGGGGTCTACGGGGTTTATGGTGTGCGGTGCAGTGTTTATGCTGCTCAAGGATTACTAGGAAGCAGCGATTGACGGAGGTACCCAATCGGGGTGCCAGGCGTTCCATCACACCTACTCCTAACCCTACCCTTAACCCTAACTCTAACCGTAACCCTACCCTACCCCTACCCCTAACCCTATCCTAACCCTAAGTCTACCCCTGTCATCACTCACGTAATTTTCCCACCCTCTCTTGTTTTGCCACTTTTCAGAAATCCAAAGCACTTTGGCACTTCCGAAAACCGGCAGTTCTGCAATTCTGCACTTCGGCAATTTGGATTGGTTCGGCACTTCAGTACTTTGGACATTTGGAAGAATCCGAATGTCTGAATTGCCTAAAATTCGACCTAATTCAAATTCGAACTGAAACTAATTGCACATGTCTAACAAATATACATGTAAAATTTGAGGATATCCAGCACCGCCATGTCCTTGTGTATTTACAAAAATGAAAAAGACCACTTAAGTTACGAGATTTTTACTTTTTTGAGGTCCTCATTTATGAAGCTTGATCCACCCGCCTGCTCCTTGTGCATTTAGCCTGGTCTCATCGTTCATTCCCCAAGTAGAGCAAGCCTCTCCTATGATGCCGATACACTGGCTCATGAAAGCATCTGAACCCCTATACGCCTTAGCAAGTGCTAGCTGTGTCAGGTAATGACTTTTCGTAACATCAGCGCATGCACTGTGGTTGCTATGCTTAAGAAAAGAGCAGAAAGACTCCCTATGAATAAAAGTGTGTTTTCTTTCTTTTTTATTGTAATATTCATTATTTAGAAAAAAAAAATTTCCATTATTCAAACATATGACATTAGATATTTTGCTTATTATCCTAAAGCATCTCTTTATACATCTTATATATTCATACAAAAAAAAAAAAAGAAAAAGAAAAACAATCCAAACATTTACCATACATTAACAGAGAAAAAAAGTACTTCATTATGGGGCGTATTATCTTAATCTGTTTCTATATTTGTTGTTTAATGTACAAGATCTCTTTCTAGTATTTTGACTGCTTTTTGAAGACATATTTCCCTCATTCATTTGTTTTTACTTGAAGCCTTTAAAAGAGAAAAAAAATACTTAATTATAGTGCGTATTATCTTAATCTATTTCTATATTTGTTGTTTAATGTACAAGATCTCTTTCTATGTTGACTGCTTTCTGAAGACATATTTCCCTCATTCATTTGTTTTTACTTGAAGAATTATTCAACCAACTGATAGCATTCTCCATTTTAAGTTGAAAAATTAGTTGCGCTTTTCACTGAGTATATGATATATTAATTTGTTGTTTCCAGTGTCTGGCCAACAACATTTTTGCTGCTACAAAACAGTGGATTGTAATGTATTATTGGTCTTTCCTCATATTTGGCCAAAACAAGTATAACAGAGCAGTTTGAGGAGACTTTTGTATTTTGAAACTCATATTTGATTGAAAATGTTAAAACCCAGTCCCACAGTGATTTAACACCTATACAACTCCACCATATGTGTATATAGTTCCCAATCAATGTTTCACATCTCCAAGTTATATTGGAGACCTTAGGGTCAAATTGTTTTCTTTATTGTGGTGACTAAATACTACCTATTTGATATTTTGAAGTATGTTTCGTATACTAGGATGTTATATGTACTTTTCCTGACCTTATTTAGTGCTCCATACCACTCTTCATAATCTATAATATTTAATTATTCTTCCCATTTTTTGATAGCTATTGGCTTTGTTGTTGTATTTGTTCTTTTTACTAGCTTAAAACAATTGGCCAATATTTTATCTTTTTGTATTTGGCCAAATATGTTTTCCATAAGGTTTGTTAATTTATTTGGTCCTTTATATAAATGACTTAACTCTTAAGAAAGGGCTTGATTTTGTTCTCACACATAATATCTGATATATTGTTGATTTTTCTTTGGCCCATATTGTGAAAATGTGTGTCGGTATTTTATTTTCTTTTAAGTCATTTTTTCCCCTATCAACATGGCTCTATGAAGTAGTCTATCACTCTATAAAGTGTGTTTTCTTTCATGATTCCTGCAAAATTATTACACCTCTATTATCTAACAGATTTTAATTAAAAAGCAAAAAAATATTTTTTTTTTATAACCCTTTAATCTACTTGGGGCACAGGGTTTCTAACTGTAATTGCAGGGTTTCTAACTGTAATTGCAATCTCTTTAGGACAATGACTTCTGCATATCAAAAGAACACTATAGTGTCAGTAATACAAACATGTCTTCTTGACACTACAATGTTAAAAAACAATTTTAGGTCCCCTCCCTCGCCCTCGATACAAGGGGTTAAAACTTACCTTTATTCAAGTGCTCTGTCGGTCCGCCGTAGCTGGCTTCGTCTCTGCCTCCTTGGCTAAAGCCAGCAAACTTGATGATCTCAGCCAAACCAATGGTTTCCGGTAGGATATCATTGGGATGCTGTTGCGCATACATGGCAAAATGCTGTGCTGCGCCATTCAGCATCTCCTTATTTGAGATGCATTGAATCAATGCATCTCTATGAGGAATGCTCAGTGCCCCAATGCAAAGTGTGGACACAGTGAACGTCAGTGCTGCACCCTGTGCAGCAATGATGCAGGAAGCATCGCTAGTGGCCGTCTGAGTGGCTGCAACTAGAGGTGTTAGTAGGCAGCAATGTAAACATTGCCATTTCTATAAAAAGGCAGTGTGTACATTAAAATGCCTGCAGGGACAACCTATACACAACAGAACCGCTGTATTTGTTCTGGTTACTATGGTGTCCCTTTAAAGGGACACTATAGGCACCCAGACCACTTCAGCTCATTGAAGTGGTCTGGGTACAGTGTCCCTCTTGCACTTAGTGCTGCAATATTAAACATTGCAGTTCCATAGAAACTGCTATGTTTACACTGCAGCACTAAGTCTGCCTCCATTGGCTGTCAGTGTCTACCAGACAGCCACCGGAGGTGCGTCCTGGATTCTAACGGACCTTTGGTCCAGTAACGGTGCTGGACGTTCTTACGCTCATAACATGGGGGGTTGCGAGGGAGGGGGAGAGGCAGAGGAAGCTATAGTGCCAGGAATACAGCTTTGTATTTCTGGCACTTACAGTATCCCTTTAAGATTTTAGTAAGCACACACTGTTATTTCTCAGTGTCCAGAAAAATCTCAAAGGTGTCAGCACAACATTTAATTTTTGCTTTAGGATGGATTAAGTGCAGACAAGTAAAATCAAAACTGATTTGATGGGATTGTATATAGTAATGGCGAATAGACGGCGTATTTTAGCAAACATAACATTACTTAATATAGATATGAAACACTTATCTGCCTCTAAGAGGGAAAAGTAGACACCAATAGATTGCTAAATTGTGTTTTGACAAGTAAGGATATATGTATGTATCTAGTTTGATACCGAACATCTCAAAGACATGTATCATAAGTCTGGCAAATGGGTAATCTTACCTGCTGACTATAGTGACAATATAACTGTTCTGTATTAATTTTATCTGTTACAACAACTCTCTCTCTGTATCTTTTTCTTTTATTTCAGAGTCTTTTTTTTTCATGCTAGTAAAGCTCATGAAAAGCCATGGGTGAAGGGATATTCCACAAAAAGCTCTGGTAACTCCAAGAAAAATTATTTTTAAATGCATTTTTTATTTAAAGAAATACAAGTTTCTGGCTTATATTTATAAATATTTTTTCTCATTCATGTGATTAATTAATTCAGTTAGTTTTGCATGATGCCCTGTAGCTTTCCCAGTTACATAATATCCTTCTTTAAAACATTTACTCAACAATGCAATGTATAATAAAGATGACAGCTGTTTTATTGTTAGATGACAGTATGAGGTTGGTTACTAGCTTGCAACGGAGGCTTGGCGTTACTTGTAAAGTACATACCAACAGAGTTGTGGTGGGGAAAAAAGTGTGGATGAAAACCCCTTCCACCTGAAGTAAGTGGATAGTTAATACATTGCTAAACACAAATACACACACCAGTCAAGCCATAAGACTTGCTTACAACGAAACAGCTGCCCCTGAGTGGTTTACTGGCTTTGCTCCTCTTTCTGAGTTGTGTTTCAAAGCTGTTATATACAGCAGACACATACTCCAAGGAATTCATGTATAAAGTGGAAATGAGGCAAAAAAAGTGGTTCTTTGTTTAGCTCAATTGCAAACGCCTACCCAGAATCCCTTGCAGAAGTGAGAGCACTGTTAAAGTCAGATTTCTGTTTGAAAAGCAATTCTTATGGCTTGACTGGTGTGTATTTGTGTTTAGCAATGTATTATATATATATTTTTGTCCTCTTTATTTACATGCCAGGTCCGACACACATTAAAATGTGTGTGTGTATATATATATATATATATATATATATATATATATATATACACACACACACACACACACACACACACACACACACACACACACACATATACATATATTTTAAAGTGTGTCGGAACTGGCATATAAATAAAGAGAACAAAAAGATTAAATGCAATACATTTGACAAATTACAGAATGCGTAGTGCGTCTCTTATACAGGTGAAGGAATACATCTTAAACCACTGACTTCCAGCATGTGAGTAGTAATGTTGTGATTGGAGGCATGAAAGTGTTTAGTGTTTAGTGTTAGATAAAGATTAACAGGCAAAAAGAAGCAAAAGACAATATTTCTATTGAAAAGGAGTCTGTAAGACTACGATGGGGGAAGCTCAGTAGCAAATCCAATTTGATGAGCATGTGACTTAATTAAAGGAATCTCAGTAACAAATATCAATTTCATGAGTGCATGATCTCTGTAACAGAGGAATCTCAGTAACCAATACCAATTCGATTAACATGTGACCTCCATAATAGAGGAATCTCGGTAACCAATACCAAGTCATTGAGCATGTGACCTTTGTGATAGAGGAAGATCAGTAACCAGTACCAATTTGATGTGTATGTGACCTCTTTGATTGAGGAATCTCAGTAACAACTACCAATTCAATGAGTGCATGAACTCTGTCATAGAAAAAGCTCAGCAACAAATACCAATTCAATGGGCACATGAATTCCGTGATAGAGGAAACTCAGTTACAAATACCAGGCTAATGAAGGTGTTTGTGGTGAAACCGACCTCGCCACTGGGCATTGGAGAAGACTGATTTCCCTTCCTCCTGCCATGTGACTATGGCCCCTGGGATGTATTGCCCTTTAAAGACATGATTTGGGCATAATAGATTTGTGTTGTGCTGCTGCTGGCCCATCTGGGGACATACTGTGGAGTTACTGGGTGGCCACCATTTCATGTATCAGAGGCACATGGTGAGAACAATGGATGGCGGCCATTTTAACTCACAGACACTGTGTGGACTTTTCTACACGGTGCCATCTCACCGGTATTTGGTGCACAACGCCAACAATGTGAATTCTGATTTGGATACATCTTTGAGATTTTATAAGGTCTCAAATACCATTTATGCATTATCTTAAATTAACATTTAACTAGGTTTAAACAATGAATATTTTTTCATATGTCAATAAAAGAATGGCACCACAAATTTTCATTAATTTCCACATCCATCTCCTTTTTCCATTTATCCAAAATACGTAAAGGGGTTTGTTCAGAAATAGTATCATATTGATCGCTTTTGAGGTAACCTTTTAAACTTTTTTATAAGTGAAAATTGATTCTATTAGTCTATCAGCTTTGTTCGAGTTCTTTAATATTGCCTTATTTAGAAAGTTTTTCATTCTCAAAAACATAAAAAGTTCTTTATTTGGTAGTTGTAATTTAGACATTGTGACGAGACCAATCTCGCCACTGTGCATTGGAGGAGCCTGGTTCCCCTTTTGCTGCCTTTATGACACGAAAGCCGGGTCATTCGGTGCTGGCCCTGTTTGAGTGGTGATACCCCAGATAGCTATGCCATGGAGCCCATTCGTATAATGAAAGACTATGGGAAAGACTTTGGCTCCATGGCAATTGAACTGTATGTGTGTGCTCTGAGCGCCATTCAGTAATAATGTGCGCTCAGATCTGAGCTATCTGGGGATATGTTGGATTACTTCCCAATTATCTCCAGGATAGAAGACTCTGTGGAACTGGTTTTGGGCAGAGAGGCCATGCTTCATTTGGTTACAAAGGACTTCAATCTATCTTTTGAACCCATGGACCAATTTGGATGATTTTAACATATGTTTGTATTTGGAGTATGCTGATTCTGATAATGTATGCCTACTTTTCAAGTTATGAAAAACTATATTTCTCTGCCGGTGATAATTACATTACCCATTGTGTAAGGTAATTGTATCACAGGCAGAGGGGAGGATTTTGTGTGGGAGTGTATTGTATGTGTTTATTGGTTGTTTTTCAAAACCCTGTGGGTGGTACTAATGTGTATATAAGAACAATAAACCCACAGCTCTGACTGTTCAGTGCTTGACCCTCAAAACAGAGCCTTGTCTCGTTCTTGGGGGGATTTATTGTATGCTGTTCCAGTTCGACTGCTAGGAGTGTAAACCTATTCGTATGGTTTTTCCTATTTGGCTGTTTACAGCATTCATATGGTTTCCTGTTCGGCAGATGGTGTTCTGCATTAGCTGTGCCTGTGTCTCTGGAAGGGAAGATCTACTAAACGACGGTTTAACCCTTTTATGCCTGGGGGTGCCGTTACAATTGGCAAGCGGCGGGATCGTTCCTACAGCCAGAAGGACAGCTACAGGAGACACCATTTCTTTGGATTTACAAGTGGGGGCAACGCGTGTCCCAGTACAGCGACCCTAAAAGCAACAGAATGGAACCAGCAGTGTTATACGAGGAGGAGGACCTGAATGGCCGGGATGCATTAAGGAAAGGCATCTGGTACCAGGCCCTGGATAATGTACAATACCAGCGGGGTGAGAGTCTCCCCAGTGAAGAGCAGCGGTTGCAGAAGCAAGTGGCCCTGCGGATGCCCTTCCTGGGAGAGCAGCCCCTGGAGGAATGGGTCAAGGAACTAGAGCACCGGGTATGGCAGGAGCTATGGCTGGAGGATGCCTACCAGGCGCTCTGGTGGTATATGGCACAGTATATACCCTGGACAGCCGAGCATGACAAGCCAGAGGAAGAGGAGTTTGATGGTCCTGGCTTGTTATGGGAGTCCTTTGCAGAGCCTGACTTCAGGAGCCCTGCGCAGAACAGACTTCAGGACATTTTCTATGAGAGGGAGGCTAGGCATGACTGGGAAGACACCCGTGAGGTAGAGCAAGACCTGGCTCACCTAGCAACCCTGGAGTGGGAACTGGAGCAGGACTACCGAGATCTCTTCCACTCCATTGGGAAGGCTCCGCAGGACAGCAGAGTGACAGATCCAGTTCCAGACCCCTTCAGCTGGGAAGATATTGTTGAGATTTACTGGGAGGAACCCCAGGTGGCAAGTGGAGATGGGACCAAGGTCTCTCCATCGGCCCTACATGGATGCTGGGCGGTCAGCCCAGATCACCAGCGGCAGATTGATTTGAAGGGAATAGAGAGCCGTGTCTCCTTTCCCCAGCGGCAGTGTGAAGTGCAGGGAGTGGAGAGCATTGTCTCCCCTCCCCAGCGGCAGTGTACCTTGCAGGGAGAGGAGAGCAGTGTCCTCCCTCCCCAGTGGCAGGGTGAGCTACAGAGATGCTGGGCGGTTGGCTCAGATCCCCAGCGGCAGTGTGAATTGCAGGGAATTGGGAGCCCAGTCTCCATTCCCCAGCGGCAGTATGAGTTATTGGGAATTGGGAGCCCAGTCTCCATTCCCCAGCGGCAGGCTGAGTTACAGGAGACAGAGATAGTTGCTCCTGTCCCCCAGCAGCAGAATGAATTGCAGGGAATTGGGAGCCCAGTCTCCATTCCCCAGTGGCAGTATGAGTTATTTGGAATTGGGAGCCCAGTCTCCATTCCCCAGCGGGAGATACAGCAGGGAATTGGGAGCCCAGTCTCCATTCCCCAGCGGCAGAGTGTCCTACAGGGAATACAGAGCCCAGTCTCCTTTCCCCAGCAGCAGGACTCTGTATTGGGAGCAGAGACAGTCGGTCTCCCTCCCCCGTGGCTGGAAGTATACATGGGAGAGGAGTTTGTTACCCCCTCTCCCCAGCGGCAGCTTAACGTACCAGGGGGAAACAGTAAGCCCCACATCCATGCAGTTGGGACCGTGGTCTCTGCACTTACAGCACAGGGGGTAGGGACGGTTGGTCCTGCCCCTCAGCAACAGGGCTGTTTAGCCAAAGGAGAGACAGTCGGTCTCCCCCTCCAGCAGCAGAGCTGTGTATCTAAAGGGGAGACAGTCAGTCTCCCCCTCCAACAGCAGAGCTGTGTATCCAAAGGGGAGACAGTCGGTCTCCCCCTCCAACAACCAGGCTCCAACCAGGCTACTCCCGTGGTAGTGCTGGCATCAGGGCAGAGTACCACTGGTCTCTGCCCACTCAGCAACCCACCAAGGCAGCTTACCAGTCACCCACACAGCCATGGTGAGGGACATGGACAAAGTTCTCCTCTACCCAGGTGTAGTAACCAGTTATTGTGGGTGGGCTCTATTACTGATTGTGTTTTGTGGGTGGGCTGCTGGACTAACAAGGGCACTGACCGGCAGGAGGTCATATACCCTGTTAGTCTGTTTGGAAAAGGGGAGAGATGTGATGAGACCAATCTCACCACTGTACATTGGAGGAGCCTGGTTGCCCGCCTGCTGCCTTTAGACTATGGCCCCATGTTGAAACGCTTGATTTTCCCCTGCAAAGACACGAAAGCCGGGTCATTCAGTGCTGGCCCTGTTTGAGTGGTGATACCCCAGATAGCTATGCCATGGAGCCCATTCGTATAATGAAAGACTATGGGAAAGACTTTGGCTCCATGGCAATTGAACTGTATGTGTGTGCTCTGAGCGCCATTCAGTAATAATGTGCGCTCAGATCTGAGCTATCTGGGGATATGTTGGATTACTTCCCAATTATCTCCAGGATAGAAGACTCTGTGGAACTGGTTTTGGGCAGAGAGGCCATGCTTCATTTGGTTACAAAGGACTTCAATCTATCTTTTGAACCCATGGACCAATTTGGATGATTTTAACATATGTTTGTATTTGGAGTATGCTGATTCTGATAATGTATGCATACTTTTCTAGTTATGAATAATGTGGAAAAACTATATTTCTCTGCCGGTGATAATTACATTACCCATTGTGTAAGGTAATTGTATCACATGCAGAGAGGAGGATTTTGTGTGGGAGTGTCTGAGTGTATTGTATGTGTTTATTGGTTGTTTTTCAAAACCCTGTGGGTGGTACTAATGTGTATATAAGAACAATAAACCCACAGCTTTGACTGTTCAGTGCTTGACCCTCAAAACAGAGCCTTGTCTCGTTCTTGGGGGGATTTATTGTATGCTGTTCCAGTTCGACTGCTAGGAGTGTAAACCTATTCGTATAGTTTTTCCTATTTGGCTGTTTACAGCATTCCTAGTGTTTCCTGTTCGGCAGATTGGTGTTCTGCAGTAGCTGTGCCTGTGTCTCTGGAAGGGAAGATCTACTAAACGACGGTTTAACCCTTTTATGCCTGGGGGTGACGTTACAGACATAATTTCTACAGAGGGTAGTATTTGACCTTCTTGGAAAATATCAGCAATTCGCCAATCATGCTTAAACCAGTATTTCAAGGATATGTCTTGCATGTTATCTTCTAGAGTAATTGGTCGGCAAAATTTAAGGTTTCTTTTGTATAATTTTCAGCCGTTTTTTATTACATCCCAAACTTGAATAGTTTGTGATAATATTAGCGACTTATTATATAATTGATCTGTGACTTTTTTACCACTATTAAGCTATAAATAGTATTCTAGCCTATCTCTTCCTACTGCTTCGGATTCCAGTTCATACCACATCTCGTTTTTGGAAGTGTCAATTTGTTTTTAATAGATTTTTATTTTACAATGCAGAATACGTTTAAACATTGTGCAAGTAATACTAAGAAATCGAAGTTTGCCTACGCAGAGGCACATCATGTTAGTGTAAGACAATCATGTAACAGTTTAACTCTGCATGCATGAGCTGAAGTGTGAAACTATAATAGTTAGGCGTTAAATTAAGCGACAGCCACTGGTGAGAGGAAGTAATGTCAAGAAAGTAATGTAAAGTAGCTATGGCTGAAGGCGTATGGCAGGCATGATGGCAACAAAACTATGAATATGTCATAAGGCTGCTATGTCCCTTGTACGTGAATTGGCTCTGAGAACCGGAATGCAAAAAAGTGTACTAAATGTTGACTGGTTGCATTGGAACTGAGCTTAATTAGGCCCAAACATTTAAATAAGCTACCTACCGTAGGTTATCTTTATAAATCGTATGCAGAAACTGGCAGACGTAAAAAGGATAAGTAAGGAAAGTTGTGCTATACAGCAAATTAAGTTTAAACTAGTAATGGAGCATTGTGATAATAGAGCCTAAGTAGGTGAATGAACCCCAGGCCGAAAAAGGAGCTAAATAATTTGGGAACATAGAACTCCTGCCTTTTTTGGCAAAATTCCCATTATGAATTTAGGATCAGAGTTTTGCTGCATGAAGCAGCACTAGAGGTCAGGGTTCACTTATGCCTATATGTCCCAGAGAACAATTGAGTCGTGCTTATGTAAAGGCCTACCGTGGCTTAGAAATTAGGGTGGTTGTATAGTTATACATGTATAGGCATGGGTGAAAGCATCTGATCATGAGTGTGTAATTTATCTTTAGCCTTCAATTTAGCATAATATTAGTATAGCCTGGTAGTGACTAGTGGGTGAGTATTTATCGCCCCGGTGTGCAGGGGAATATGCATGGTTGCAGACCTATAGGGACCGTTGGGTAACAATAATAATTGTTCCCCCAGAGTACATATTGTTAAACATTGTAGGCATGTCGCACTAATGAAATTACAGACATACAGGTTTATGGTATAACTGAGAGAATATGCAATCTTAAAAGGGCTAATGTATGAAATGAGCGTTAAATAAGTACATTCACATACATAGATAATGCGCCATTACCATGGTAGTTAGCAGAAAGCTCGGGGGTCGCCCCCCGACCACAGAATCGGAGGTGGCATATCAGATTAACCCCTTAAGGACCAAACTTCTGGAATAAAAGGGAATCATGACATGTCACACATGTCATATGTCCTTAAGGGGTTAAATAAGTAAGCATATAAATCAAAACCTAAGGATTAATATTAAAAATTGTATAGCTAAATAAAACATACTACACATCCCTCCCACAGCTACTTGCTGCTAAGAAGGGGTTTGCAAAGGAGTAAATGTGGCCTACGTGATGGCCCCCACATCAGGCTCCATGGGGGATAATTCCCGTTGCCTCTCGGGGCTTTGCAACGATCACGTACTGCCTGACATTTTAAAATGTCAAAGTAAAAATGAGAAAAGGACAAAGCATGGGTAAGGGAAATTACAGAAGTAATTAATGCAGCCAACCCATAGGAAACCCTCCTAGAAAGTCTGTCAATTGGTATCCTTCTGCACCTCCCCTGCATCCGCCGGTCTCCGGGACAACACAAGTGGCTCCATATGTCTCTACCGTCACCTGCTCCGGATGGTCAACGTGGAGGAACCTCTCAGCTACGGTCTGCCGGAGTCACCCACACATCAGCCCTCCCGGGCTCTCAGCAACAGGGACTTTCCGCTATAGGCCCGGAAGTGGAGGGTTCACTCGTGTCAGTAAGCCGCAATCCGGTAAGAGCTGCTGACGCCCAGCGCACTCAGTGAGCTGCTGTAAAGTAATAGGATGGGTATAGCAGCACAAAGGCAGAGGGTTACCCGTGACAGGCTTCAAGTGATTTTATTGATGGTTGAGAGGCAAAGGTAAGTACAGCAAGGTTCCGCAGCAGCAGGGGCCCCCATATCATATTTGTAGCAATCAACATGTGTCATGCAACAGTGGACCAGGATAACCCCCCAGCCCTGAAGGGGGGGAGCGGGGCTGCCCCAGAAAATCTCTGGGTGATCAGCGCTGAGTGCACCCTCATTCCAGGGGGTGATTTCCCCATTCAGATAGCAGGCATATTGCAGGCAGTGAGCAGCAAGCGATTGTGTTTAGGCAGCCACATTTCAGGCAGTGATGTCAGGTTAGGCTGCAGGTGGTAGTTTCACCTCAATCTTGGTGGTATCCAGTGGCGTACATACCGGGGTCGCAGGGTTCGCGGCTGCGACCGGGGGCCCGGCCGCCCTGCAACCCGGTATGTACCCAGAGTGGCCAGCCTCTTCTCCTGTGGGGCCCAGGAGCCGGCCACCTCAGGGCTCCCCGAGGCTGGCCCTGGTGTCACCTGGCGGGCAGGCAGGCATGGGCGTGAGGGAGCACTCTCCCCTGAGTGCTCCCTGTTCAACTCCCTCGCGCAGTGCACTGATACCTGGGCCGGAAGATGACGTCAGCGCCCGCCAGCCAGCCAGCCGGCCCGCACTGATACCTGGGCCGGAAGATGACGTCAGCGCCCGCCAGGCAGTGGACCCCGGGGTATCCCCTCAGCACTCCCTAAGGTAGGGAGGCTGGGGGATTAAATTTAAAAAAAAAGTGTGTGTGTGTTAGTGTGTGTTAGTGTGTGTGTTAGAGTGTGTGTGTTAGAGTGTGTGGGTTAGTGTTAGAGTTTGTGTGTTAGAGTGTGTGTTAGTGTGTGTTAGAGTGTGTGTGTTAGTGTGTGTGTGTGTTAGTGTTAGAGTTTGTGTGTTAGTGCTATAGTGTTAGAGTGTGTGTGTGTGTGTTAGAGTGTGTGTGTGTGTGTGTGTGTGTGTGTGTGTGTGTGTGTGTGTGTGTGTGTGTGTGTGTGTGTGTGTTAGTGTGTGTGTGTGTGTATGTGTGTTAGTGTTAGTTTTTGTGTCAGTGTGTGTTAGTGTTAGTTTTTGTGTCAGTGTGTGTGTGTTAGTGTGTGTTACTGTGTGTGTGTGTGTTATTGAGTGTGTTAGTTTGTGTGTGTCTGTTAGTGAGTCTCTTTGGGGTCTGTTAGTGAGTGTGTGTTTTGTAAGTGAGTGTGTATGTGTCTGTCAGTGAGTGTGTATGTATGTCTGTCACTGAGTGTGTGTCTGTCAGTAAATGTGTGTGTCTGTTGGCTAGTGTGTATGCATCTGTTCATGAGAGTGTGTGTGTGTGTCTGTTAGCTAGTGTATATGCATCTGTTTATGAGAGTGTGTGTGTGTCTTCAGCACTTACCTTTCTCCACCGCCGGACTCCCTTGGCGCTGGGGATCCCTCCGCCCCGATCCGTCTCTCAGCTCCGAATGCGCATGCGCGGCAATAGCCGTGCACACATTCAAACCGACCATAGGAAAGCATTACTCAATGCTTTCCTATGGATGTTCAGCGTCTTCTCACTGTGATTTTCACAGTTAGAATCGCGGAAACTCCTCTAGCGGCTGTCAATGAGATCAGTTTTCGCACTTGGGCCCCATGGGTTATGTGTACGCCACTGGTGGTATCAGCTGCTTTTTAAGGGCTAACGGCTGCCGGGTAACTCTCCTCCATGGATATTTACATCTCTAAGGCATACCCGCTTTCAGTGTGGATTATTTCGGCATATTTACAGGCTCAAAGCCGGAGCTGTGATATACGGCCACTGATCAGCTTGACAGCCCGGCCCCGCCCCGCCCCCAGAAGTGTCAATTTGCAGCTTATATACGTGACCAAATAGCAATTTCTTATGTCAGCCTCCTTGTCTGTATTTTCTGGGTTTTTTGCCCAAAATGTCCACAAATTCCTGTGTCAGAGTGACTCGGCATAAAAATATAAAATATCAAAATACATAAAAAATACATACAAAACAAATAGGAACCCCCACAAATTATATATCACTACATAGCCCTGATCTGAGCAGTGTAGGGGGAAACGTCACCGTGTGGAAGTTCTCACACATGGTCCTATGCCCAAAACAGTTCCAGGGCATTTGGTGCTTTTGCCGATCAACTTCTGGGAGCTCCTGCGGCCGCAATACGGGGTGCTCCGGCTGGCTCCTACGTGGCGTTTGTGTATTAGTCTCATACACCCTCCCTCCAAAAAGCGCTCTCCTGGCGGATTTTAAAGTGGTTAAAAACTGCAAACCAAGTTGCTCTGGAAACGCACGGTCACCTCATGCCAAAAACAGTTTCATAACATCCGCAGCTAAGACCCGCTGAGGTGACTGGGAACCCATGAAGTCCTCATGCCGACATTAGTTCCATAACGGTCGCTGGGACTATTCGGGGGTTTAGTTCACGCGAACGGCCGTCAGAGAGCCAGCTTTCGATTCCATTCGCATGAAGAGAAAGTGCCAAACCAGGGTCACCCAGGGCAATCTACTAATGGTGGTTGGGGAGATTTAACTCCCGAACAGAGTCTTTGTATATGGCCCGTAGTCGGTGGACAGGAAGCCAGCTTCTACACTCCTCCATGAATGTGTGGCAAACATCCAGGGCAAGGAGCATTTGTCACAGTAATTACGATGGATACCTGGCAGCCAATGACCTTAGGCTGTAAATTTAAAATATGAGATGTCATGTTTTGATATAGCGACACTATGTCCAACCACACATTAGAAAATAAATACATGATAAAATAAAAGTATTTGATTTTCTTTTTTGAATGTTGATCATATTGTTACTATATGAGTATAGATACCACCTATGTATGAAGTGGTTTCTGCTCTGCTCCATTCCTGCTGCCTCACCACCTGTTCCCTCGATCCTATCCCCTCGTATCTCATCAGCACTTTGTCTCCTTCTCTTGCTCTGCCTCTCCCTGAAATTTTTAATCTCTCCCTCTCCTCTGGCACATTTCCTCTACCCTTCAAACTTTCATGTGTTGAATTTCATGTGTTGAATTTCATGTGTTGAATTTCATGTGTTGAATTTCATGTGTTGAATTTCATGTGTTGAATTTCATGTGTTGAAAGCCAAAAGATTTGAGTCACTTTGACAAGGGCCCAATAATGATGACTAGACAACTGGATGAGAGCATCTCCAAAATGGCAAGTCTTGTGGGATATATATGTATGTTGGTGGACCCTTAACTTTCAGGGGAATTATGTTAATGCTATAAAATGGACAGACTAATGCAGAAAGTAATGTTTAATATCAAGATGACATTGGTAACACAATTTTGGAAATATTTGTTTTTTTCTGAGTGGAATCGGGGTGCAGGTCTGGATTTGGAGAAGTAATGCAAAAGTACTTGGGAATCTACAATATTATATTTTTTATTGATGGGGTGCTTTTTTTTTTTTTATTGATGAGGACCCTTAGCTACCAGAGGGAGGGTGGGGGAGTTATTTAGGTTGTCCTAACTTTAGGGTGGTTGGACTTGCCATTGTCCTATTGTCATTAATACCCCTCACCTAAATCTCACTCACAGCCTTTGTTTTTATGAGTGGTCAACAATAACATGGACACAGTACTTGCCATATTAACATAGCCCCATCTGTAATCCATTGGTGGGTGCTGGGGGAAGGTTTGGGGAGACATTATTATCTGTTTATTAATCAATATCTCCCACCTGCCACTAATGGGTGGGGGCTGAAGAACAGTATATATATATTTTTTTCAATTCAGATTTATTTAACCCAGATAAATGGAGATTCAACCAAAAACTAAATCTAAAGTCTACTGAGTATAAGCCATACTAATTAAACCATATTTTTTTACTGCCCAGATGTTCCATGTTGTCATCAAAATAGAGTTGGGCATATAAAACCCCAAACAACAATCTCCCCCAACCCTCCCCCTCATATCCTCATATTTTGAAGATTCTACCATAAAAATCCTTTATAACATGGGAAAATCAACATGGAAATACACAAAGTAAATTCCAAGAAAAACTGGCTTTAAAACAATTGAAAAAGAAAAAAAACTTTCTGACAGAAGTGAACAGCTTCACACTGAAAAAAAAAAAAAGAAACATTTACATATTTAAAGAATTGGCAGAAATGCAAAGACAAATATGTTGTTGCTGATCAGTATTATATAAAATCAACATATATAAAAATATATTCAATAAAATATCCCTTCTGGTCACAGTTATAACATACATAATATATGGAATATCATATCAGGCCAGAAAGAAAATTCTGATATAAATGAAATTGTCCCACAAAACAAGCTGAGCAGATGATATGCATGGGCAATAATCACCAGAGTAAGGGGACTGTAGACTATCACACTATTTTTCTATTTTTGTTTTAGCTAACATTGTTTATCTGCCATTTGTTTGTTTTTTATGGGATAATAATGTTTTTTTTATTATATATAAGAAACTGGTATGTTAAATCATGTATTTATTTAAAATCTTATCTTTTAAAAAAAATAATGTATTGTTAGATTGTAGTGGACTGCTGACAATGAGCTAAGAATGAAACTATGTTGCTTTTAATTTGCTATTACCTTAATTTGCATCAATTGGGTGCCTATTTAAGCTCTTCTCACAGGGACGTGCATTGAGAAAGTTCAGTCAGCTGAACTAAACGAGTAGATGTTTTAGGCACTACACTCCCTTGCTTCATCTCCATACATGGGATTGTCTTCATTATCTTTATGACATTGGCAAGATTTTATTTATTTCCCTCATGTACACATATCTTACTGAAATAGGGCTGCTTTCCACTAACTTAATGGTTTGGATAATAGTTTGGAGGGGTTTGAGGACCTCTTCCTGATACGTAGGTTCCTTGGAACTATAATTGTGATAGTCTGCAGTCTACTTACTCAATTATTACCTATGCATATCATATACTCAGTTTGTTTTTTGGGATGATTTCATTTATATTAGAATTTAATTTCTTGTCTTATGGACATATTCACTGTGTAGTATTTACAATGTATGGATGACCAGAAGAGATATTTTATTGAATATATGTTTTATATATGTTGCTTTTATACAATAAATATTTTTAGCACTACTCTGTCTTTTACCATTCATGTCGGGAACTATGCAGAGAAGAGTGTTTTTACGCCGAGAAAGCACAAATCTCTTTGGACACACTATCTGGATGTTTGAGGGTCTAGGATGGTTCATCCAGAAATAACATCATCTACCAGCATTACAAAATCTGGTTAAGAGGGCCTGCCGCATCCAATAACTCATCATGCATAGATTTTAGCCCTTGTTCAAAGCCCTTGCGGGGACCACTTCCTGACATGTTCATGAAGGTTACTAGCATGCAGAACTTAAGATACCTCAGACTAAAATAGGTACAGGAAG
The DNA here is from genome assembly GCA_933207985.1 of Pelobates cultripes. Taxonomy (NCBI): domain Eukaryota; kingdom Metazoa; phylum Chordata; class Amphibia; order Anura; family Pelobatidae; genus Pelobates; species Pelobates cultripes. The sequence goes on from OW240912.1 coordinate 183,259,078, forward strand.
GTATAGAGGTGTACTACCAGACCTTAGAGTAGTAAAGCTTAATGCTAACCAGAATTGTAGAAAACAAGACGAGGTGAGGGAGACAGAATGGAACATAATCGAGCAATATAGAAACATAGAATGTGACGGCAGATAAGAACCATTTGGCTCAATTTTCTAAATACTTTAATTTGTCCCTGGCCTTATCTTATAGCTAGTATAGCCTTATGCCTATCCCATGCATGCTTAAACTCCCTTACTGTGTTAACCTCTACCACTTCAGCTGGAAGGCTATTCCATGCATCCACTACCCTCTCAGTAAAGTAATACTTCTCTCTAATTTAAGACTATGTCCTCTTGTTGTGGTAGTTTTTCTTCTTTTAAATATAGTCTCCTCCTTTACTGTGTTGATTCCCTTTATGTATTTAAATGTTTCTATCATAGCCCCACGTCTAGTCATTTCTACAAGCTATACGTGTTAAGTTCCTTTAACATTTCCTTGTAAGTTTTATCCTGCAATCCATGAACCAGTTTAGTAGCCCTTCTCTGGACTCTATCTGAAGTATCAATATCCTTCTGGAGATACGGTCTCCAGTCCTTCGTACAATACTCTAAGTGAAGTCTCACCACTTCCCTCTTTCTACTGCTAATATCTCTCCATATACAACCAAATATTCTGCTAGCATTTCTTGTTGCTCTATTACATTGTCTGACTACCTTTAAGTCATCAGAAATAATTACTCCTAAATCCCTTTCCTTAGATGTTGAGGTTAGAACTCCCTATCAAATATTCTGTACTCTGCCCTTGGGTTTTTATGTCCAAGATGCATTATCTTGCACTTATCCACATTAAATGTCAGCTGCCACTGACCATTTTTCTAGTTTACCTAAATCATTTGTCATTTGGCCTATCCCTGGTAGAACATCAACCCTGTTACATATCTTAGTATCATCAGCATAAAGACTTACCTTACCATCAAGACCTTCTGCAATATCACTAATACAAATATTAAAGAGAATGGGTCCAAGTAAGGATCCCTGAGGCACCCCACTGGTGACAAGACCATGCTTTGAATATACCCCATTGACTACAACCCTCTGTTGCCTGTCACTCAGCCACTACCTTACCCATTCATCAATATTGGAATCCAAACTTAAAGATTGCAGTTTATTGATAAGCTTTCTATGTTCAACAGTGTCAAAAGCCTTACTGAAATCTAGGTAAACAATGTCTACTGCACCACCCTGATCTATTATTTTATTTTGATTTTACCCAATCAAAAAATCAATAAAATTAGTTTGGCATGATCTCCCTGAAGTAAACTCATGTTGTCTCTGATCTTGAGATGTTCAACAATCCTATCATTTAACATGGTTTCCATTACTTTCCCCACTACTGAAGTAAGGCTTACTGGCCTATAGTTGCCCGACTCCTCCCTATTACCTTTCTTGTAAATGGGCACAACATTCACTAACTTCCAATGTTCTGGGACTACTCCTGCTAACAATGATTTGTTAAATAAATCTGTTAATGGTTTTGCTAGTACACCATTAAGCTCTTTTAATAACTTTAGGTGTATTCCATCAGGTCCCATTGACTTATTTGTCTTTACTTTTGACAGTTGAAATAGAACCTCTTTCTCTGTAAACTCACATGTAACAAATAACTAATTTGTCCTTTTTTCTAACTGAGGCCTCTTTCCTTAATTTTCATCTGTAAATACTGAACAAAAATATTAATTGAGGCAGTCAGATAGACCTTTATCCTCTTCTACATGCCTTCCTTCTTTTGTTTTTAATCTAACTAATCCTTGTTTTACTTTCCTTTTCTCATTTATGTATCTAAAAAATGTTTTGTCCCTTTTTTTTTACTGATTGTGCTATTTTCTCTTCTGTGTGTGATTTGGAAGCTCTTATAACTTGCCTAGCCTCTTTCTGCCTAATCTTATGGTTCATTATGTCTTCCTCACTCTTTTTTTTATTTATAATTATTAAATGCTAACATTTTGTTGTTTACTATTTTGGCCACATCTGTGGAGTACCACAGTGGTTTCTTGATTTTTTTTTTTCTTTTACTGACAAGCCTAATGCAATTTTCTATTGCCTTCAGCAGTGCAACTTTTAAATAATCCCATTTCTCTTGGACTCCATTTAAATTTTTCCAGTCTGATATTGACTCCTTTACACATATTCTAATTTTAGAAAAGTCTGTTTTTCTTAAGTCTAAAACTTTTGTTTTTGTGTGGTGTCACTCAGTCATTCTTGTTCTTATTTTAAACCATACTGACTGATGATCACTGGATCCTAAACTTTCACCTGAAGTAATATCTTATACCAAGTCTCCATTTGTTAACACTAAATTTAGTATGGCCTCTTTACGTGTTGGCTCCTCAGCGACTTGTTTTAGAGACAATCCCAGTAGGGAGTTTAGCATATGTGTGCTCCTGGCACAAGCAGCTATTTTGGTTTTACAGCTCATATCAGGAAGATTAAAGTCACCCATGATGATAACATCCCCCTTCATTGTCATTTTAGCCATTTCCTCAACTAGTAGATTATCTAACTCTTATAAGCAGCAACCAAGCTATATTAGCCATGCTAATGACCACAACCCTTATATAACTCCTAAAAGCACCACCCACTAGGGATGTTTAACACCTGGGTAGGCCTATGCTTATTTGCAAACAATAGCTAATTAACCAACAATCAATAGTAAACACCTAGCTAGTCAAATCAAACGCCTTACCAATTACCAACAGGAAATCAAACCTTGTATAATCAGTAACCTTTTGCTATAAATGAATCTTACCTGTAACAGTAAAAAGAAAATTTTAGCAAAAACTTAGATAGTTGAAGAATCTGTAAAACTCTCCACAATATCTCCAAGCACACATTTTGAAGCAGCACTTAGAAGCAGCAATCAAGCTATATTAACCAAGCTAATGACCACAACCCTTATATAACTCCTAAAAGCACCACCCACTAGGAATGTTTAACACCGTTGTAGGCCTATGCTTATTTCATTGTTATTGGCTATAATATACTGATGATGCAAACATTTTGAATAAATAAACTCACCATGGAGAAAAAGTAGATATCACCCAGATGTAAAATCAGAAAGAAAGAAAGCCAATGACAACAGAGTTTGAAAACCTTGTTGCCAAAATGGCTGCTGTGAGTTATGTGAGATGACACATGTAGGTGGAGGATGTAAAAATTAAAGTAGGACAAATGAACAGAGCAATGGTCTGAAAGACAGGAATGTTGGATAAGAACCTGCAACAAAGAAACCTAAGGGATGGACAAAAAAATTAAAGAAGGGGAAAAAATGAAGGGGTATAATAGAGGAGAAATGTAAAAATCATAAAAGTCAAGGAAACAATGAAAAAAAGGAAAGGTAAACTATTAATTAAGACAATAACAGAAGTCAATGAGATCTCTATGCTGAAACAGACTTACTTTGGGGCTTTATGAGCCGGACTCTATTTTGATTGGTTGTTCTACTTTGGTTACTTCATCTTAAAGATACTGTCCTTTTAACCCTACAATGTAAAACATTGTAGCAGTTTTTATGGCAAGCTCTATTTTATTGAGGCAAAGATAGTAAAATACAAATGGTTCAAAAAATGCGTATACAGCCAAGGTTAGGCATAGACAAGCATAAGGTGTACAGCATTTTAAAATCATCATACCTCAGGTTCTAGTTTTTGAAAAATTAATAAGTAACATTAAAGGAAATGGTAACTGATAAATCAACAAGGAATAAATAGTATATTATACAGATTGTAAAATGGAATTTTCTAACTCAGCCTCACATTGAGAAGTTAAATAGATATTCTGAGAGTCGTTACCTATTCATAAATAATACACCGTCTTGAGAGATTGTTAATAATAATAAAGAAGAATGGTTTGTAGGGGCTTCACCCAAGGTCTATGCATCTGCAAGCCCAGTGAGTTGTGTACTTCTTTATATGACTCAATCTGGTTCCAGAAAGCCATGCAGGCCTCATCAAGGGCTGCTTGCACTTGTCCTGCCATTGCTACCCTGAAGACTGTCGGTGTGTCAGCCATTTTGACCATTAATAAATAAACAAAAAATGCACACAATAAAACCATAAAAAGTCTCTATCTATATTTATTACATCACAAGTACATATACAATACTAGTACAGCAATAAGTGACTCACTAGGCAAATAATAAACAGAAATCAATATTTACCACATTCCACAAGCCTAATGGGGCAGAAATACGAATCAAACAAAACCCCCAATGTTTCAGCTCCTCCTGGTAGCCTTTATCAAGGGTATTTATTTACCTAGTGAGCCACTTATTGCTGTACTAGTATTGTATATGTACTTGTGATGTAATAAATACAGATAGAGACTTTTTATGGTCTTATGTTGTACATTCTTTGTTTATTTATTATTGGTCATTTTGGTATTTGAGGGAGTACCGTTATGGAATAGCACCCTATCAATTGTTTATATTTATATTTTTAAGTATTCTCTCTGTACTTTGTATATTATAGAGCCATTTTAACCATGCCATTTTAACCATGCCAGGAGGGTTTGCAGTAGTAGAGCTGTTAATACCTGTAGTGCTGTGATATCTCAACAGTTTTTACCATGTGGGGACCGGGATAACTCTCACTAGTCCAGAGGGGATGGAAATGGAGAACAGCTGTTATAACTAGAGACGGGTACTATAGCATTAGGAAGACGTTTGTATTCCTAACACTATATCGTAAATTTAAATCTCCTTTTCTGCTGGGTGGCAAAGAATGTAAAGCAAATATGATCCCTACATTTGATTATTACCCTCTGTTCTCCTGATTTTATTTGTTGCTAGTGTTGCTTTTTGTTTGTTCACTCTATATGGTCATTGGAATTTGGTGCTCAGTCTGGATGGATGGAGATCATCCTTAAGCATTTTAATGATTACATATAATTAATTCACAACTTGACTATTATCTGCCTGTCTGTTATCTTCCCAATGAATTGTTTTTGATCAGTCAAACTATGCAAGAAAAAATATGATTTATACTTGAGTGGTGGCTTAAAGGACCACTATAGTGCCAGGAAAACATACTCGTTTTCCTGGCACTATAGTGCCCTGAGGGTGCCCCCACCCTCAGGGACCCCCTCCCGCCCGGCTCTGGAAGGAGGAAAGGGTTAAAAACTTACCTTTTCCAGCGCTGGGCGGGGAGCTCACTGCTTCCTCTCCTCCTCCGTTCCTCCTCCTGGGCTGAATGCGCACGCGCGGCAAGCGCTGCGCGCGCATTCAGCCCGTCGCATAGGAAAGCATTTACAATGCTTTCCTATGGACGCTTGCGTGCTCTCACTGTGAAAATCACAGTGAGAAGCACGCAAGCGCCTCTAGTGGCTGCCAATGAGACAGCCACTAGAGGATTAGGGGGAAGGCTTAACCCATTCATAATTATAGCAGTTTCTCTGAAACTGCTATAATTATGAAAAATGGGTTAACCCTAGAAGGACCTGGCACCCAGACCACTTCATTAAGCTGAAGTGGTCTGGGTGCCTAGAGTGGTCCTTTAAAACAAATAATCATAATACTGAGAAAAAGAAGAAGAACATAAAAGGTTAACCATTCAGTAAGACAGGCTAAAACATCATTAATAACATACTGTAATTAACTGTAATTTATCTCACAGCAAGCTATAACTCAAGAAAAGATAAAGGATTGAATGTGTTAACATCAGTTTGATAGACTAGACAGATGTTTGCTGCAGGATATATGGCCAGCAGGAAATTCTCTGGGGTTTTGATAGACTGAGGGCTGTCAAAGTTAAAATCAATGCGCTTTGGCAAAGTATCTCACGTGAGACCTGACTGCGAACTAAACATGACATTGAGGTATGAATCAGGAAGCATTATAACCATAATGTTAAGAAGTATTGTGGACTGGCATAAATATGGTTTAAATTGGGAGATGGGATATGTTTGTTGTAAAAAAAATACAACAAAATGTGTAAAGAACAAATGCACAATGTAAATACAATAAAGTGGCAAATTATTAAAAGCTAAGCAAAAATTTGAAAAAGTTACCATTATGGCAAACGTTCTATTTTTACTAAAGCATGGGTATGTAGTAAGTACGATTAACTAAACATGTGAGAGTATGACTTAACGTTTAGGGCAAGGATTCTCAACCTTTTGGAAGTTGATGGTCACTTTGAACATTTGGTACACATTGTGGGTCACACTGTTGACAATTTTATCACATGACAGGAGGCTTCCTATTTTGCATTTCTCTGTTTACTAAACTCCACAGCAGTAAAGAAAGTGAAACATTTAACCAATCAAAATGCAATAGGGAGTAAGGTATCCCCAGCAAATAGGCTCCTCCTCCTCTTTCTTTACTGCTCCATCGCAGACAGGTCAGAGTTTTTGGCTCTTCCCTTACTTATATGTATATTGTAATATTATTATTATATATTAATTGGATTGTTACCTTTGTAGGGATTTTTACATGTTAAATACTTTCATTTGCTTATACCTACATCCTGGTACTTTTCTTTCTAGTACTTCCTGAGTTTTACTTTTACTTTACTTTTATTTACATCTAGAATAATCCTGCTTTCTGATGCCTTGTAGCATCTGCCCATTTTGGGCTGCTTTATTTTATATGCCCTTGGTTTTCCCTTATGTTTGCCTGACCGCCTGATTCATATGAGGTACATCCCTTTTCACCTCCCAGCCTATTCTCGCCCGCGGGCGGACCCGATCGCCCGTCGGACGCCTTGCCTCCCTGTCCCAGTCCCCACCGCCACCTAGGCGGCTCTGTCACCTCACTTCTCACCGCCGATCACGGCTCCCGTTCCCACCTTCAGTCAAGATTGCGGCTGCCATTTTGGGACTCACTTCAGCGCCGTGAGTGCCACGACTGGAGACAGATCTGCTAATAGACCTAATCCAATTACTTTACAGAGGTCAGTCCGTTCTAATTGTTTTCTCAATTGCTGTATATAGGCACCTAAGGGATCATTACCCTGTGCCTGTCTGGGGTGCTGCCCTATAATCGTGCTGCTTGTGGAGGTCGCCCTGTGGCCACCTCTGTAATCCTGGGTGAGGCCCAGAACTACAAAAAACCCAATTGTGTGGTTATTATTACTTCTTCATTATTATTTTTATTATTATTTCTCTGGTACAAATTATCTACCTTTGCCTGACATAGGCTAATTTTACCCTGCTGGGGTCCTTAAAGATATTCCAAATAACTTATCCAGACTCTGCTGGGGTCCACTGTACCATCTCCACCACACACCCTGCTGGGGTTTACTCTGCACATTGAGTATATATATAGTATATACTACTGCACCCTGCTGGGGCCAACTTAGTGTTACTCATATACACTGTATATACATCTGAACTGACCTCTAATATTCCCTGTCTTACAAATTACCAATCTCCAAATATGGAAGCCTGTCAAAATACAACAGACTTCCAAACCTTGATAAATGAGGCAGTTGCAGCCTCATCCCGACACAATTGAGATTCCGAGGCTTCAGAATCACACAAGAGCCAAGAACCCTCCACCGGCAAACGCCACTGGAAAGGGGAAAAGGGCCAGCAGAACCCAACCAGGGGTAAGACCCCGGCAAAAAGGCATAAGCCCTCAACAGTCACTGCCCCGACCCCACCACTCGATTACTCCTCAGAAGGGGAAGATATACACACCAAATCCTTGGCCATTTTAGATGAATGGCAGGCAGGCGAGTCAGACTCGTATGAGGACGCATGGGGCTCCGAGTCCGAATCCCAACCCGGACTCTTACCACACGTCTCGCTGGGAGACTACCAAGTACATGACACTGCAGATAACCTGCAGGAGGACGAAGACGGCATTTTTGACCCATCAGGCCAGAGGCTGTTCGACCCGAGGAACCTGAGACATCCTCATTCAGGGGACTGGACACCCCCCAGATCACCTTGCAAAATGTATGCATCTTTGGCTTCGAAAAATCCATGGTCAAGACCGTCCAAAACCGACTGCGGTCCGAATGTCCAAGACCTTCTCTACCCGATCACGTGGCACAGACACCAGAATTTGACCAGGTGATGACCACCTTCATGTCCCGAGGTGGCCGTGACCCATGCAAAGGCATGGAGAAGGGATTCAGAGCAGTCCAAGACAAGCTACTGGACTCGGTGGGAACGCTGTCCAGGATCATGTACCTGGCGATTGATGCCCTCACAAAGGCAGACCAATTCGATGCGACCATGGTTCGCGAATGGGCTCATGATGTACGGGAGTGGGCACAAAGATGCTTTTGCTTTGTGGGTAACACCAATGCCGCCCTCTCCTCCGAGTGGTGCAAGGCAGCACTACTCCGCATAGACGGAAAGTTGGTGGAATTGGGCACCAAAGAATTAGGTCCGCTGGCACAGGGCAAACTATTTGGAGATCCTTTCCTCAAGGATTCGAACAAACATGTAAATATATTTACCTCCCTGAGGTAAAGCTCAGTCCTCCATGAGGAGAGTGTTTAGACATAACCCCACCAGGGGTGTTTTTGGATGGGTTGGTCGCCAAAGGGGCCGTGCTGCCAGCCGATTCTGGCCCTCAGGCCCCTGCAATTCAAGACCCCAACCTTTCTATCTGGAGGTGGGATACCGGCAACAGTTTTCATACACCACATACACCACGTGGACCAAGTACCCGAGGCAGAGCACATTTCTCCACAGGTAAGCAATCACCTAACACATTACCTTCTCCTTCGTACAGTAGGTCGCATCGCTTTGTTCTTTCAGGAATGGCCAACCATCTCCACAGACGCTTGGATCCTACAAACAGTTCAGGGATACATCATCGACTTCACGGCCCATCAACGACAAAGAGTCACACCATACCCCATCAAATGCTCGGCAGAAGACACCAAACTCATGCACAATCAGCTACTAGAACTGCAATCGAAAGGTGCAATCGAACCCGCCTCAGGACCACAAGGTTTCTTCAGCAACATATTCCTGGTAAAGAAGAAAACGTGGGACTTTCGCCCAGTCATAAACTTAAAAAGACTCAACGAATACGTCACGTGCAGGCACTTCAAGATGGAAGGCATACACCTCCTGAGAGACCTATTACAGGACAAAGATTGGTTCACGAGACTGGACCTAGAAGACGCATACCTTTTAGTACCCATCCACCATTCCTGTCGTCAATTCCTACGGTTCCACTGGCAAGACCGCCCCTGGCAATACACGTGCCTCCCCTTGGCCCTATAGTGCTTCACCAAATTACTGAAGCCCGTAGTCGCTCATCTTCGAGCACAAGGAATTTGTTGCATTATATACCTGGACGACCTCCTACTGTTCTGTTCCGACAAGTCCAGACTGATACAGCACACACACTATACCATGGACCTCCTATCGTCCCTGGGTTTTGTGGTGAACTTTCACAAATCAGCCGTGTTACCATCCCAAACGGTACAATTCCTAGGATTCGAGATAGACTCCACCATAAGCACCCTACAACTGCCGGCGTCAAAGATCCCGACCATTCGCAATGAACTGCGCAAGACTATTCGCGCCCACACCATTCCACTCCGCGCCCTTGCTCGAATAGTGGGACTCCTCTCAGCTTCCATACAAGCTATCTTCCCGGGTCCACTCCTCTACAGGGCGATGCAACGCCTCAAAGCATCCTCCTCAGACAAAACCCATCTTACGTCCAACCGATCCCGGTAACGGAGGAAGTCAGAGACGAACTCAGATGGTGGCTAGACAGCATGGAAGCATGGTACGGTCGGGCCATCTTCGGGAGCACACCCGACATAGTCCTGGAATCGGACGCCAGCCTCTGGGGATGGGGCGCCACAAGCACAGGTGCATCAACAGGCGGGGCCTGGACCTCCCAGGATCTCAACATGCACATAAACTGCCTAGAATTCCTGGCGGGATCATTCGCCATTCGCAGCCTAGCAAAAGAAAAGACGGACTGCTGCATCCTTCTGAGGATGGACAACATCTCGGCAGTCCATTACATCAACCGCATAGGCGGTGCCCGATCCCAGATCCTGTCAGAAATAACGAAGGAGATCTTCGACTTCTGCCTACCCTGCAACTTCTCCCTCAAAGCGGAATATCTCCTGGGAGACACGAACCTCACGGCGGACTGGTTCTCACGCCACTGGAGGAACACCAGCGATTGGAAACTGGACCCACAGATCTTCCAGGGTCTAGCGGAACATCGGGGTCCATTTCACCTAGACCTGTTTGCATCTCGCAACAACAGGCAAACACAAGTATATTTCAGTTGGCTCCCGGATCCGGAGAGCCAGGCAACGGATGCATTCCTTCAACCATGGCCGATCACGGGAGCATATGCCTTTCCCCCCTTTGCCATGATAGCAAAGACCATCCACTATCTGAGACAACAGCGAGTATCTCTTCTACTCATCACCCCTCTATGGACAGGACAACCATGGTTTCCGGACCTCCTAGCCCTATCTTACAAGGACCCACTCCTACTACCTTCACATCAACATACCCTCACAGATCCGAAAGGAAACCCCCACCCATTGATCTTGGCCAACCGACTCATCCTGGTGGCTTGGACTCTTTCCGGGGTGCCTGGCAAGTCGGCGAACTATCGCAGGCTGCTAAGGACCTCCTATGGTACTCATGGGCTCCGGGAACCAGAAGATCCTATATATACGCTTGGAATTCCTGGTACAATTGGTGCATGGAACGGAACCTTGATCCATCTATGGCCTCTATTCCTACTATGTTAAACTTTCTAACATGCCTGTTCTCAACAGGACGATCATACAGGTCTATTAACGTAGTCCGTTCAGCTATCTCAGCGGCCCACGTTCCTATACTAGGGATCCCAGTGGGTAAAGACCCACTGGTATGCCGACTTCTAAGGGGCATTCGACTACAACGACCCCCGGAACCCAAATATTGATGACAATTATTTGGGATGTCGAGGTAGTCCTCCGTTTCCTGAGAGAATGGCCAACCAATGACAGACTATCCCTCCGTCAACTCTCTGCAAAACTAACACTTCTGCTTTGCCTAGTTTCATTCCGCAGAGTATCGGATGTCCGAGCGTTTGACATAGACGCGTTCTCGGTCTCCCCTGAGGGAGTCACTTTCCAGATATCTTGTCGCACGAAGTCTTGACCACTCTACGTCGATATGTGGAAGTTACACTCCCGATACGGACTCCACCCTCGGGACAACTCGTGTCGTACGTTCGACCACACGTCCCCATCACTACTACTACTCTAGCCAGATGGATTCGTTGGGTTCTTTCTCTAGCAGGCATAGACACTTCCTTCGGGGCCCACTCGGTTTGTGGAGCGGCGGCTTCCTCAGCCTTTTCGGCGGGTGCTTCACTATCGGATATTTTGCGTTCCACGGATTGGTCTAGAGAATCCACATTTCGCACTTTCTACTTCCGTCCGAACTCCAATGCGGCCATGTCACTCTTACAACAGCGTTAAAAATGCAAAATAGGAAGCCTCCTGTCATGTGATAAAATTGAAGATTATGCTAGCGTCAGTGTACCTATAATCTTAATTTTAATAATGACAGGAGGCGAGTATTTTCCTACCCTTTCCCACCTTAGGGAAGATGGGAACATCCGAGTACCTGTTTTATCTACCTTCTTCCTTATTCAAATCTGTACATCGGTCATTTATTTGTCTACCATCAGTCATGTACAGTTAGACGGGGTTATTATTAATCTTCGTTTTATAAATCTTATATGATACACTTAATCGTTAAAATATCATTAGATGCATCACAGTCATGGTAACAACCAGTTTGGAGAACTCATTCTAACCCATTTCACACTCTCATTTCAGTTTAATTCCATGACATTCTGGAACTTCTTCGGGAAACTACCCGGACTGCTACTCAATCCATGAAGATCATCACACTATCAGACGTTCACCTGTTGGTGTTGGTTATAATCCTGATCATCACATTACTGGACGTTCACCTGTTGTGTTTTTCCAGATATTATTTATTGAACTTTTCACTGTTGCGATGTCGCTTTTGAAAGAGGAGGAGGAGCCTTTTTGCTGGGAATACCTTACTCCCTATTGCATTTTGATTGGTTAAATGTTTCACTTTCTTTACTGCTGTGGAGTTTAGTAAAGAGAGAAATGCAAAATACTCGCCTCCTGTCATTATTAAAATTAAGATTATAGGTACACTGACGCTAGCATAATCTTCAATTCTTATATACAATATATATAGAAGGGAATGAACGATTCAGTTAATGAGAACACTGATTCTGTTTTGTTTTATTTTTACCAATAATTTAATGTTAGTATTTTTGCTGTGCCTAATCAGAGATAGTGCTCAAGATGACAATCAGTATTTTTTGTCCTCAATTTTCACTTGGAGTCCTTCATTCAATATTCATGAATAAAGCAACGACTGTATGCATTAGTATGGGCAGTGTTATTTGTAGGTAAGATTATCTAGTTTCTTAATATGGTCTGAATAGCAGGCCTAGGCGAAGGCTTATTTGGATCTCAATCATTAAATACTAAAAAGTGACATGGTCAAAATAAAAGCTCTGAAAAGAGTGAATTTTCATCACACCATACCTAACTAAGTGACATCATTAAAATGAATTTCAAGCATGCTCATTGAGAAGCTTTTCCATTATACCTGCTCAGTTCCTTAGTGAGAAATTACTACACTGCACTATTAGCATTTCTTGAATGGTTGTGTTTGCGGCCCACGTTGAAGAGTCAAAAAGGCACAAGTGGCTGGCAAGAAATGGATTGACTGCTCCTATTTTAGTTTGCCGATCACATTTCAACCGCTTTAATTTGAATGGTTGAAAAACCAACCATTTGAAAGTTACAGATCGGCCTTATGACACGTGCAGTATTTCAAATTTCCCTGCAGGGTTTGACACTTGTCCTATATGCAACAGGACCATCCTCTACTTCACTCCTTGATTGTTTAACAGATGCAGCTTGTAACAATGCAAGGACATAAATACATCAAAGGATGCTATTTATATCAGTTCTAGAACAGAAATACACCAATAGATGGTCCTTTCATAAGTATATTTACCAACGCTTGTAGGTAAATGGTGGAGGTTCTGAAACTGGGTCAGTTGGGACTATATCTCTCTAGTTAATTATTTCTATAAAAATAATAAATTTAATTAAAAAGTGAAAATATACACTTTCAAGAAACAACCATGTTCGAAAAAACTGTTTATTTTCTTGATCCTTTGCATGTATGTCTGTATGTATGTATGTACGAGTCTGGGTAAGTCAGCATGCAGTGTATTCATAGGGGGAATGCTGTACATTTATTTATTACTGGAATTTATAAAGCGTCAACAGATTCCGCAGCGCTGTACAATTAGTGGAGATAAACGTATTAAAAAGAAGCTGCACCTCACATAGAGTACAAGCTCAAATAAACACTCACTAAAATGTAAACAAAAATGAAGGTGTGTTGTGCCTTTAAGACTATTAAAACTGGAATGCTGCACGTGCCTATATTTATGTTATATGTGGGCACATACCAAGAGGTCAGGAAGTTGGATGTAGATAGAGGTGGTGTCAAATTACAGGGGTTAAATTTAGCACCCACATTTTATAGGTTCACAATCCATCACTTCCTATAAATGTGATGACAGCACTACAATTGACACTAATCCACCAGCATCACTCTGGATCATACACACTCTCATTGCCCTATATTCTGTTTTTGCTAAAGCATATAAGCACAGTCTTGATAGACATAGTAATGAATCACTGGGACATGAATAGTGATAACATGATTTATATTAGAGATCCAGTATCACATTATGACAGCCACTCTGATATTCATTAGATATAATTGAGAACTATAACGTTACCTTTAATTAGAACCCTAAATCTCCTGAAGCCCATGGAGAGGGCACAGCTTAGGGAATAGGGCCCTGATAGGGTCAGTGTTTGGGGTTTGGCTGATGTAAAGGGTCGGCCATTTTGTGATCCCTCACTCTAATTTCTTACCTTGCAGAGTTGGTCGCTCCCTTTTGTAGCCTTTTTTCCCTGCTTGGTCACAGTGGTGGGGTGGGGTAAGGAACAAAAATTCCAGAATACCACACTTTGAAATATGTACCTTTGAAACAATGTTAATTGAAATGTTTCAAGGAAACAGCATTTTTTTTCTGTAACCAGTAACTTGAAAATTGTAAATCAATTCTATGTGTATTAGTAATTTCCCCAAATCAAGACAATTTATTGTGTGTACTTTATGGTATATTTTTGGACTTTTTCCTTGACCCCTTTTGATATTATTTAATATAAAATGAAGCGTTGAATATACATGATATAGAAATAACGATTGATCTGTCTTCTTAAAATAGTGCAATACAATGTAGAGTTTTCAGATATGTGACTAAATTAAAAAATTGCAGAGCATATTGCCCAAAATTTGCCTTGCCACCAGTAAGCACAAAATGCAAGGGTTAATGTTCCAAGCAGAGAGCCTTTTCAGAATTCTAAGCTGCAAGCTTGATTCTAAAAAGGGTCAACTCCACATTTTCTCTTTCTAAAGCTGCAAAAACCACTACCATTTATTTGGGGAACATCTGTACAACAGGACATTTTGAAAACTAGTTAAAGCTCTGTGTATTCTTCCAGTTAAGTACTGTGATTATAGAACTTCTGCTAAATGTCACAGTTTTGAAGATGCCTAAAGTGCACCATATGGAATTACAAGAATTTTAAGACCATTTTCTCTGAATCACCACCAAACACAGGATAAGAAAATGTGTATGATTCTTATGATTGTAACATTCTCAATTTTAATATTTTTTTTTGGAAGTGCTTGCATGAGATTTTAAGTGCCAACTTTACATTTTAAATTAATATTTATATTCATAGTTTAGTTTCACTTGACTATTTTACATAGTTGGCAACTTTTGAAAAAAAAATTCAAGAACACTTTTAGGAGAGATTTATTATAAAAGTGTCACAAACAGTCACTAGAGGTACTTTCTCCTTAAGACGTTTAATATTCAAAAGTCTGAATGTTTTAATTCAACATGCACAACATGAGAAGCATTGAGAGGTATTGGATTCAGGGCTTCTCTACGAAGCATTGGATCGGTGGAGAGAGACATTGCAGGCCTGCTTCCTAAGAGTAATCAGAACTGATGACTTCACAAAAGATGGAGCAGCTGCAAATAAGACAGTTCCAGTGCAAAATTTCTAGTAAATTGTGTAGCACTTTTTTATTTCACTTTTAATTAAGAGGTGGTGAAATAAATGAAACATTAATATTCTAACATTAAAACATATAAACATTTATTTTTAACTTTAGGGTTCCTTTAAGATGTTATAAATGTACTTTTTTTGGTAACACTAAATACCTTTTAGACATTGTTTTCCCAAGTTTTTCCAACTTCTATAGGTTACCACTAGGTATCTTATGTTTTAATAAGTTAGATGTGGTTTACTTTGATGATAACTTTGGCACTGGATATAGTATTCACACTGGAGAGCATTAGTGAGTTTCGATCTGGATCTGGTTCTGCATTAAAAAGAGAGACATTTATTGTTGTAGGCAGTTATTTTTATTTACATGGCAGTTGTAATATAAAAAATGGTCAAACAATTTGTTAAAAACGATTCTCTAAAGGAACACTGTAGCGTAAGGAATACATACCTGCGTGCATGAGGTCACGGTACGTTATGGTACGAGAACCATCAAGTAAGATTCCTGGCTCTCATACCCAGAGAACTTGGAGATGTTACTTGAAGCCATGCTTCTAAGGATGCTAATAATTAAAATAAAGAGTTTTGTGGAATAGGACAGGGGGGCAGGACTGCAGAGACTATATTAATTTTAATAAGATGAAGTGGTTAAAGTGTCTACATTGTTCATTTAAAATACATGGCATTCTAAAGTAAATTATAGGACAGCTAAGCACAACAAAAATGTAACTATTCTATGATCACTAGTATTAATGCAATGCAATTTGCTTTTTTTTTTTTTCACAAAGTACGCTTTTCTTTTCTCCTGCCAGTATATATTAAGAAAATAAGGAGACATAAATGTAAGGGTTTTTTAGTGTGGGTAACTGAAGGGATATCATTCCATACAATTTTAAGGATGACATTTCATGATCAGTTTCAATAAAACTATTGTAAAATAATACATTGGATACAAAATCACTTAATACAGATACTTGTTGAAAATAGTATGTATTGACCAACACCATTACCGTTAATAATTATTCTGCTAATCCATATACAGTAGCTACACTGTTTGATCTAACAGATCTACTTTATCCGCTTGTTCAAGCTGATTTGAAAAGATCTGTACAATGTGTGGTTTCAAAGTCAGAGAAATGTAATGACTAGTAGTTCCAGATGGGGTAGGCGCTGGTTGGACTAAGGGTTCTGCAAAATTTGTGGATACATTTGATGATAGGTCAAATACTTTATGATATATACACACACATCATCCTCCTAGGCTTTCAATTTGCATGTCAATGAGTGAAATAAGTATTTGACCCCTTCGACTTAGTACTTGGTGGCAAAACCTTTGTTGGCAATCACAGAGGTCAGACGTTTCTTGTAGCTGGCCACCAGGTTTTCACACATCTCAAGAGGGATTTTGTCCCACTCCTCTTTGCAGATCCTCTCCAAGTCTTCAAGGTCTCAAGGGTGATGTTTGGCAACTCGAACCTTCAGCTCCCTCCACAGATTTCCTATGGGATTAAGGTCTGGAGATTGGCTGGGCCACTCCAGGACCTTAATGTGCTTCTTCTTGAGCCACTCCTTTGTTGCCTTGGCTGTATGTTTTCGGTCATTGTCATGCTGGAATATCCATTCACGACCCATTTTCAATGCCCTGGCTGAGGGAAGGAGGTTCTCATCCAAGACTTGACAGTACATGGCCCCGTCCATCGTCCCTTTGATGCGTTGCAGTTGTCATGTCCCCTTAGCAGAATCCCCTCCTCAAAGCATAATGTTTCCACCTCCATGTTTGACGGTGGGGATGGTGTTCTTGGGGTCATAGGCAGTATTCCTCCTCCTCCAAACATGGAGAGTTGAGTTGATGACATGGAGCTCAATTTTGATCTCATCTGACCACAACACTTTCAACCAGTTCTCCTCTGAATCAATCAGATGTTCATTGGCAAACTTCAGACGGACCTGTACATGTGCTTTCTTGAGCTGGGGGACCTTGCGGGTCCTGCAGGATTTCAGACCTTCATGGCGTAGTGTGTTGCCAATAGTTTTCTTGGCGACTATGGTCCCAGCTGCCTTGAGATGATTAACAATATCCTCCTGTGTAGTTATGGGCTGATTCTTTACCATGATCATTGAAACGCCACGAGATGAGATCTTGCATGGAGCACCAGACCGAGAGAGACTGACAGTTATTTCGTGTTTCTCCCATTTGCAAATAACTGTTGTCACCTTCTCACCAAGATGCTTGGCATTGGTCTTGTAGCCCATTCCAGCCTTGTGTAGGTCTCCAATCTTGTCCCCATTATTTTTTTCCTAGATTAGGTATTTTAAAAAACTAACAAAATCTGTCAGCACCAAAATTGCTGTTAAGTAGATAAGGGAGTGTGCTGTTTTATATATATATATAAGCATATAATAAGTGGCATTCAGTTTGGTAGGAGGCATTTGTAGTTTATCCAGGTAACCAGATATTCTTCAGAGGCATGCAGATCCTGTTGCTGTACGAATACGTCGACAGATGTGGACATGAACAAGCACTTTGGCAAGTTCTTTTGACACACTTTAGTAGTCTCATTTTTCACTTTGGCTGTTTAGTAATTAAAATTAACTTGGCACACCTGTATCAAATCAACATCTATTAAGCTTGGAATAAGCATTGTGTAAAGTTATGCATGAGCACTTGTCATTGTTTAATGCTAGGTGTTAACATTATTGTATAAAGTATTGTTTTAAGGAAATATTTAATAAAATTGAGTGATTCATGTTTTTTTTTTTTTTTTATACCCTTTGTGCATGCTTAGAAATTAGTATGCAAATACTTTGTAAACACTGACAAATAAAATAACTGTTGGTTGTATTTTTAGTTTACAATACAAAAATCTTTTAACAAAAGAGATTAAAGAGAAACAGCTCCCAATAAATTAAAATATTACAGCTATTAAATGCTTAATTTCAGTGCCTTGCAAAAGTTTTCACCCCCTTGGCATTTTTTGTTTTTTGTTGCCTCACAACCTGGAATTAACATGGATTGTTTGAGGATTTGCATCATTTCATTTACAGAACATGCCCACAACTTTGAAGAGTTTTTTTTTTTTTTATTGTGAAGCAAACAACAAATAGGACAAAATAACAGAAAAGGTCAATGTGCATAACTATTCACCCCCCTAAAGTCAATACTTTGTAGAGCCACCTTTTGCGGCAAGCACAGCTCCAAGTCGCTTTGGGAAAGTCTCTATGAGCTTGCCACATCTTACCACTGGGATTTTTGCCCATTCCTCCTTGCAAAACTGCTCTGGCTCCTTCAAGTTGGATGGTTTGTGCTTGTGAACAGCAATCTTTAAGTCTGACCACAGATTTTCAATTGAATTGAGGTCTGGGCTTTGACTAGGCCATCCCAACACATTTACATGTTTCCCCTTAAATCACTCAAGTTTTGCTTTAGCAGTGTGTTTGGGGTCATTGTCCTGCTGTAAGGTGAACCTCCGTCCTCAAATCACGCACAGAGTGGTACAGGTTTTGCTCAAGAATATCCCTGTATTTAGCACCATCTTTCGCTCAACTCTGATTAGTTTCCCAGTCCCGGCTGCTGGTGTTCTTTGGGTGATGTGATGTGTTGGGTTTGCGCCAGACATAGCGTTTTCTTTGATGGCCGAAAAGTTCGATTTTAATCTCATCAGACCAGAGCACTTTCCTCCACACATTTTGAGAGTCTCCCACGTGCCTTTTCACAAACTCAAAATGTGCCATTTTGTTTCTTGCTGAAAGTAATGGCTTTCTTCTGGCCACTCTGCCATAAAGCCTAACTCTATGGAGCGTACGGCTTATTGTCATCCTATGTACAGATACTCCACTCTCTAATGTGGAACTCTGCAGCTCCACCAGGGTTACTTGTGCTGCCTCTCTGATTAATGCCCTCCTTGCCTGGTCCGGGAGTTTTGGTGGGTGGCCGTCTCTTGGCAGGTTTGCTATTGTGCCATGTTCTTTCCATTTGGTTATGATAGATTTGATGGTGCTCCTGGGGATCATCAAAGATATGGATATTTTTTTATAACCTAACCCTGACTTGTACTTCTCAACAACATTGTCCCTTACATGTTTGGAGAGTTCCTAGGTCTTCATGGCAGTGTTTGGTTAGTGGTGCCTCTATCGTAGGTGTTGCAGCCTCTGGAGCCTTTCAAAAAAGGTGTGTATATGTAATGACAGATCATGTGACACTTAGATTGCACACAGGTGGACATTATTTCAGAAATTATGTGACTTCTGAAGGTAATTGGTTGCACCAGAGCTTTCTATGGGCTTCATAACAATAGGGGTGAATACATATACGCACATGCCAATTTTCTGTTTTCTATTTCCAAAAAATAGTTTTATGTATATATTTTTCTCATTTCACTTCACCAACTTAGATTATTGTGTTCTGATCCATCACATAAAATTCAGATTAATAAAACATTGAATTTAAGGCTGTAATGTAACAAAACAGGTAAAAAGTCAAGGGGGGTGAATACTTTTGCAAGGCACTGTAGAAATACACATCGTGACTAGACATGACCCAAATCTGTGAGTATATTACACTTTATTCAGATAGGGATATAGATATATATAGTATGTATTGACCAACACCATTACCGTTAATAATTATTCTGCTAATCCATATACAGTAGCTACACTGTTTGATCTACCAGATCTACTTTACCTGCTTGTTAAAGCTGATTTGAAAAGGTCTGTACAATGTGTGGTTTCAAAGTCAGAGAAATGTAATGATTGGATTTTTTTTTGCAATAGATAGACAATATAGTCACCAGAACTATTGCAGCGTAAAGGGACACTATAGTCACCAAACAACTTTAGTTTATAGAAGCAGCTTTGGTATATAGATCATGTCCCTGCAGTCTCTCTGCTCAATTATCTGCCATTTAGGCGTTAAATCACTTTGTTTATGAACCCTAGCCACACCTCCCTGCATGTGACTTTCACAAGCTTTCTGAACAATTCCTGTAAAGAGTGATCTAATGTTTATACTTCTTTTATTGCAAATTATGTTTAATTTATAATTTATTATCTCCTGCTCTGGTAATAGCTATACCCTGCCTGAGCATCCTGTGTGTGATTAAAGTTCAATTTGCAAAGCAGGAGATAAAAACTTTTAGAGTAAGTTACATTTGATTGAAAGTAAAACCATTTTTTTTTTGCAGGCTGTGTCAGTCACAGCCTGGGGAGATGTGGCTAGGGCTGCATAAACAGAAACAAACATGATTTAACACCTAAACGGCAGAGAATAGAGCAGTGATCAATACACCATAACTGCTTTATCAAGGTAAATTTGTTTTAGTGTCCCTTTAAGCTTGTGAAAGTTGTATATACAATAAAGTCATCTTTTTGGACAATTTGAGCTGCAAATAATTAATTTTACTTTTGTACATATGTATAACTTATCTAAACACAGGTACATTTGTACAGTAATGTCTCACATGTCATTTGTCCTTAAGGGGTTAAAGGGACACTATAGTCACCAAAACAACGCTATCTTAATGAAGCAGTTGTTGTGTATAGATCATACCCTTGCAGCCTCACTGTTAAATTCTCTGCCATTTAGAAGTTAAATCAATTGATTATACCGATCTTGTCATACCTCTCTGCATGTGACTTACACAGTCTTCCTAAACATTTCCTGTAAAAAGTCATCTAATGTTTATATTTCCTTTATATCAAATTCAGTTTATTTAGAATTTCTTATCTTCTGCTCTGTTAATAGTTTGCTAGACCCTGTAGGAGCCTCCTGTATGTAATAAAGTTCAATGTACAGAGCAGGGGATAAACTTTAAAAGTAAGTAAACATTTGATTGAAAATAAAACCATTTTGCTTTCATGATGGCTTTATCACTCTCAGCCAGGGGAGGTGTGACTAGGGCTACATGGACAGAAACAAAAGTGATTTAACTCCTAAATGGCAGATAATTGAGCAGTGAAACTGCAGGGGCATGATCTATAAATCAAAACTGCTTCATGAAGGTAAAATTGTTTTGATCCCCATAGTGTCCCTTTAATGTAGTGGTTCTGGTGTCTACAGTCTGACACTTGCCTTGCTCCTGGGAACACCTCTAATGGCAGTCACTCAGACAGCTACTAGAGGTGCTTCCTATCTCAGTGCTGCACAGTGTGCACAGTGTGCAGCACTAATGTTCAGTGTCTCCATGCTCTGTATGGAAGTGCTGAACTTTCCCCATAGAGATGATTGGTGCAGTATGGCATTTTGCTGCACATGCACAATAACACCCCAGTGCTTTCCTATGAGAATTCATTGGATTAGGTGAGATTATCAAGACCAGTGAACGCAGCCATGGAGGCGGAGCCAGGCAGGATCAGCCATAGTAAGACCAGCACGGCGTGGGTGAAAAGGAAAGTTTAAACAACTTTTTAATGCAATATAAGCATCTGGGGGCCTAAATAGTTAGTTTAACACTATAGTGTGAGGAATACATGCGTGTATTCCTGATGATATAGTGTTCTTTTAAGCAGAGTTGCATTTCAATTGCTAAACTGATTTACCCACAATCTGTCAAAAGAATCATACAGAAGGGCAAACAGCAAACTTCATGGACAAAGGAGAATACAATGGAGACATCCAGGTATTGAGATCCCGCACAAGGACGAAAAGATAATGAATGTAAAGTAAACATGGTTACAGTATGTGACAGACCCATCTGTCTGGACTAAAAGTACTGTGTTTGTCTGTTTTGCCGTTTGCATGAATTCCCCCATTCGTATGCTTTGTTTAAGGGAACGTCGGTTTTTGTCGAACGGAACTACCGAACGGACGGCCACCCAGAAGAGAAGTGTGCTGCTGGTTAACCTATTGATCCCAATTAGAACGTTGCGGTTAACCACAGACACTTCTCAATTAAAACTGAATACCGGGTGGTCGTCGTTCGTATGTCGACCACGAGGCGGCGGCCATTTTAACCATGCGAAAGACCAGCGGTGTTCGACGGTTATTTCATGGAACTGAAAACGGACACTTTTTCAACCGAACACCGCTGAAGCCGTCGACCTCCCCTTCTCAATCGACAAAAGCATACGAATGCCGGCCGTTCGGGAGATTCAACAACACGAATGGACTTAACCCAGATAGCCGTCCCATGGAGTCAATCGCATACCGAAGAACTGTAATAGACTTTGACTCCATGGCGATTGAACTATGCGAATGGGATCTGAGCGCTATTCGCCAATAATGTGCACTGAGATCCAGGCTATCTGGGGATGTGTTACATGAATGCAATATGTTCGGCAGTTATAAAGTTATGTATTTTTATGTGTTTTATGACTTGTACTTAAAATGGCGATTTGCCTCTGCTCTGGGAGATAATTGAATTACTTCCCAATTATGTCCCGAGCAGAGGGGAGGGAACTGTGATGCATGCTGGGAATATTGTGGGGATGTATGTCCAAAATGTCCCCATGTCCTTCTGTCATTTCAGTCTCCCATTTGGTCCCCTAGGGGAGTGTCCACCAAGTGGGAGACCTGCATAAATACCGGGCAGGTAGCCCACAGTAAATCAGTTCGTGTTTTACCCTCAAAGCGGAGCTTGGTCTCGTTATTGGGGGGATTTTATTACCGGCGCCTAGAGACTGCTTATTGGAATTATTTGCCGCTTGGAAAATATTGGCGTTCGGTTAATCTTGGCAGTTCGTGGATTTGGAGCTTGTGAAGGGAAAGAGCCGTACAGGTACCGTTCGGGAGTTTGGAGTGTTCCCAAGCTGGCGGTTCGCATGGTTTTACTATACACATTATTGTGAACGGGGAGCATTCACTAAACGGCGGTTTGGGCATTTCATTACTGGAGGTACCGTAACACAGTATAATCATTAATACACAAAATGCACAAAGTAAAACTGAAAGACACAACAAAAGAAAACATGAAAGTGCTGCTTTAAAGGGACACTATAGTCTCCAGAACAACTACAGCTTAATGTAGTTGTTCTGGTGAGTACAATCATTGACTTCAGGCATTTTCATGCAAACACTGCCTTTTCAGAGAAAAAAGGCAGTGTTTACATTGCCCCTAGGGACACCTCCAAGTGGCCACTCCTCAGATGGCCACCGGAGGTGCTTCCTGGCTCAGTGCTGCACAGTAGGCAGCAGTGCCATTCAGCGTCTCCACGCTCTGCATGGGGACGCTGTTTGGCGCCACCCCCTTGTCGATTTTAGCCAAACCAATTATGATGATGTCACAAATGGGGCGGAGCTAGCACTGTCAGGCCCACGTGGCACTGGAAATAAGGTGAGTTGGAATTGCTTTTAAAGGAATAAGGGGGGAGGAGGGGGCAAGCCACCTAAATGGTGGGTTTAACACTATAGGGTCAGGAATACATGTTTGTGTTCCTGCCCATATAGTGTTCCTTTAACCCCTTAATGAACAAACTTCTGGAATAAAAGGGAATCATGACATGTCACAAATATCATGTGTCCTTAAGGGGTTAAGCTTGTGAAAGTTGTATATACAATAAAGTCATCTTTTTGGACAATTGGAGCTGCAAATAATTAATTTTACTTTTGTACATATGTATAACTTATCTAAACACAGGTTCATTTGTACAGTAATAACACAATTTATCACAATATACACATCTCCCATTAGTTTGATTTCAGATTTGACTTGCAGGCATTTTGCACCTCATGTGCTGAAAAATAGAAGCACAACTTAAATGCTCATATTTTGTCTTGGCAAGTGCTGTGAACTGTCACTTTGACAAGTTTTATACTAAAAGTGGAAAAAAACAAGCATATTCCAATTGGCCCCCTAACAGGTATTATCACCGTCTGAGGTCACATCAAGACCAGGAAAAAATATTACTTTCTAAAGAGGCCTATCAAAATGTTAACATGTGAGGGTGAACTCTCTCCAACTTGTCGACTCTATTACGCAGCTATAGAGAGTCTTCATTAATTTACATTTCCAGTTCTCTGTTTAGATGCACGAATAACTAAAACTATAAAAAGAAAACCAAACTACTTCTAAACTGTCCATAGTGTCCAATAAAACATACAAAAAAATGGCCCAACTAGTTTTATGGTACATAAGCCATAGCTTGGATATTGGAGAGTTGCATATCCAGTACTACTGTTGATATATTTCTCTTACAATACTGTTTCTAATTTATGTTAAAGTATTTTCCATCAGAATAAAAGGTATACTAGCAGTTATATGTGCATATAAAATTACAATGCAATAAGTGGCATGCTGGAGTTTATAATATTATTTAACAAAACTATATCATCACAACTAATAAAAGGTTGAGGGATAGTAATCAAAAGAATACCTTTAGCACATTTTCCTAATCCCTACTTCAGAAATGTGTAATACTTAGCACTTGTACACATATACTATTCAGTTGTAAATGTATTCTGTATAAAGCTTTAACATATCCTGCAGCATAGAGGGCCATTCAATACAGTAAGAAAAGTCAGGAATTCAAAGTGAATTTCAAATTTAAGATAATAATAACCAAACGGAAAAGCTCTAAAAATCAGCTATGCTTTTTAGTTCAGCTACTTAGATTTTAAATTCCATTTGCATTCACTTTTGAATTCCTGATAATTCTCACTTTAGAGAAAAACCCTGATATTTACAAGTGAGCTTACAGACATGGATGAAGAAAGTGCATCCAACAAATAGAGCTAATTTCAGTCCACTATTATTGTGCTGTGATGGACATCTATCAAAACCTAGTACTTGAGAAAATCTAATCTTTAATCTAATCTACTTTTCTACCCTTCTAATTTAACACCAGAATAGCTGAAATAAATGCATAGCTGATTTGGATATTTATTTCCAATTCACCATTTTGAACATAAAGCTTTTATTTATTCTAAATAGGGCATTATAAATTAATTATAAATTAAAAAATGTTACATTTGAAATTCTCACTTTAGTTAATAACCCTGTAAATTATATATAAAGAAAAGTATGATAAACAAAGAAAATAAAAGCAATAAGTATGCAAAAACAAAAGCCATCAAATTTGAAGTTCTTCTAGTTAGTGACACAAATGGGGCACTGCTGCTTTTAACAGCGTTTAAATAGTAAATGTTAAGAGTCCTCAGTAGATCTGTATAGGAATTTTAGATCCAGCAATATTGCATTCTCCTCTCCATAGGAAGTTGATGAATTCCTGTAAAGCTCAGAGTTCCAGCTGATATAGATAATGATCTTTTCAGAGACAACATCTGTAGAGCCCAGAATGAGGAATGATGAAAGACAAAGAGTACTATGTAACTATTACTAATTATCAGATTTTTAACGAAATAATAGTCTTTTAACACTGTGTAATGTTTAAAGGGCATCTTTGCATTGAAATTATAGGAGTTATTATGTCCACCTACTAGATGCCTGTGTTGAGCATGGATCAATCAAAAATACATAAATAAATAATGTATAGAAAACATCTGAATATACAAGTGTCATGCTGCACTGTACTGGGATGTAATGATGGGCTTAGAACCAATGTTACTTGAATGGCCAAATACCTGACAATGAAACCCTATGACATAATAATTCAAATATAAAATAATAAATGCTCTAATTATTTGTAGAATCACAAAGAAAAGATTGGTGGAGAATTCGGAATACTTGAGAATCACTTGAGGGTCAGTAGGACTTCCAACTCAAGTGAACCATTTCATTTAAGTTCAGATAGCAAAATAAATATATAGTCAAGGGTTCCCTTAAGTTGTATTAACTCGGGATATATAAAACACACTCTTGTGTTAAATAATTAAAAGGGCAATAAGTGGCATCTAAATTACAGTTTATTAATATAAATATGCTGAAAGAAGTCTTTGGGTGCCATACCTACAAGCACTAAAAGAATAATCTTCCAGGCACTAAAAGAATAATAATCCCTGTCTTCCACACAGGCCAGATATCCATGCTCACACAGCATATAATTGCTATCCAAAATTTTAGAAGAAGCACTACAATAAGCTGTAGTTGTTATGTTACTTTACTTCTCTTGACCTTACCTGTCAGAGCACTCTAACTGGTTCAGGGCTCTCTGACTAAGCTTTTTAGCGTGGAAAAGTCCTTACAAAGGCTTTCTCCACTATGCAAGCTCAGTCTGCACAGAGGCCTCGGGGCGTGGGGCGATGATGGTAAAGTAGTAGACTTCCAATAACAAGGTATGATCGACGTGGCTGTAATAAGAATGATTCTACCTAATTTACTTGATGTCTTGGGTTTTGAAGAAACCCACCTCTGGAGAGAATGTTATAATTGATAGATCTATCTTCTTAATCAATTAATTTATTTCCTGCCAGAGGAGCTGCAATTTTGCACAGTGCCACCATATATGTGAAAGCCTACCAAGGCCTCCCCAACCCCTCTAACACCTATATGAATATTTTGTGTTCATTTTATGAAGTCTTAAAGTGGCCAGGTACCACTGGTATATAATTTTGTAGTGATTTTCTATATGGTTGGAACACTATGATCCCTTTGAGAGAAGAAATAAATTATAAATTATATAAATTCCTCCAAGTTGCATTGCAGATCCAAATTTTTTTCTCAGGATATAATTTAATCTGGTTTTAGATCTTGAACTAAAAAAAAATAATAATAACTTTAAGAGATCACATATTTTTGATTTGCGTGAAATAAATAAAAAAAATTAAGGTTCAACATTTTTTCATTTTTTAGATTTGGGGTTGGGATTGGGGATTTCAAATTGCTCTTGTAGAATGTCAGTGATTGCGGAGTACTGGGAGGCCAACTATTGTCCAAATCATATTTAATTTTACATTTTTCAAAAGACATATCAGTATATAAAAAAACTATCAGTATTGTTTATGAATTTGGAGCACCAATTAGTCAAATCTATTTGTGGATAATAATGATTTAGGATAGAAAGCGAGATAGGTCTAGACCAAGAAAAGTTGGGTTTTAAAGTTTTAAACAATACATCCCGAGCTTTTAATGAGATTTGTGTTGATGGATACATTGTAGATAAATTAGGTCTTTAATAAATAGGGAGCCAAATTAATTATTTAATAGAGTATGGGTGTAATTTATCTGTTTCCATCTCTAACCATCTTGGTGTTTGTGAATCTAATTCAAATTTAATAGCAGCTGCTGCATTGGCTGCACAATATTATTTTTTAAATCAGGCCTTCCCAACCTTTCAGGTTCTGTAGAACCACTAACTTAACTTTGCACATTCTGTTTCTCCAGATAAATCAAAGATGATCTGAATCTATCTTCTTAAAAAAAAGACAAGGGAGCAGTTAAGGGGATAGATCATATAAAATATAGGACTTTAGGGAGAATATTCATTGTGGCAAATCTAGCCACGTATAAGACTTAAAATCGTATAGTTAAGCAAGCTGTCTATTTCTACTGCTGTACTCTGTATTTTGCAAGGTATGCGGCATTCGGGCATTACAGCACACGAATACCGCTAATGTTAAGCCTGGTTATCCACGAACAGTGAATCACCGCACCGTTCGTGGAATAAGCAAAGTACCGAATGGGAGACCACCCATAGCAGGTTGTGTGTCTCCAAATAGGTACTTTGCAACATTGTATTCATGTTAATTGCGGTCTGTTGTGGGAAAGCCAGCAGGGTTTTGTCGACGAGCGCCTGGAACTAAAATCGGCTACTCGGCAATATAAGCCCCGCTGGACTTCCGAGCCATTCGGGAGTTTACCGTTTTTGGGACTTTCATTCCCTCCATTCAGGCAATCGGTTAAACAAAGTGGTCCTGATAAGGGAAACTGAACTGCGTTTGGTTATTTGTGCTGGTATCTGGGCGCAAGTTCACTTAACTGTGCGCCCAGGTCCGAGGTATGTAATAAATGGTTAAATAGCTGTCTAGCATAAATATTATGTTGGTTATAGATTTTAATATAAAAACTGTATTTCTCTGTACCAAGGGATAATCCCATTAGCAATGCATTCTGGGATAGTTATCCCCTTGGTACAGCAATGTATGATGGGTATTCTGTGTGTAAAACCCAGTCCCCCATGTATTCCGCTACTGGACAAACCCTGTATTGTGACTTGAGAAACCCTTTACATTTGTAACCACATAAATACCGTGCCTGTAATTAAAAACCTCAGTTGACCTCCAAGCTATGTGTCATCTAGTTCTTGGGAGGAAGGAATTGTAACTACGCTACCTGCATTTTGCCTGTTTTGTACCTGCTCATCCTGTCTACCAACGGAGATACTGTGGATAAGACTACTACTCCGCTACATTCATGTTGATAGAAGCTATCCTCCCCAACCAGGATAATTCAAGTTCAGACCATCTTACCAACTCTTTTTTAAGTTCTTGCCACAACTTGACGAAGTTAAATGAATGCATATTTGACAGGTCAAATTAATTCCTAAATAAGAAACAAATTATTTTCTCCAATCAAACTGGTATCCCTCCATCAATGTTTTCAACACAGGCCTTGGAATATGAAATGATAATGCTTGAGTTTTATTGAATCTATTTAATAATACAATATTTTAAAGATGACCTCTCATTGTAAGTATAATTTTTTATTCTACAGGTTTTACGCCTCATTCACTATTTTTAGGGTGAGGGGCATAGGTAGGCTTACTTAATTTTAATGGGGGTTGGCTAGGGTATTGGGGATTTCTACCCACTGGGGGAATGACAATACAACTCAAATTTGGGAAGTGGTATGTTCAAGGGCAGGCCCATCCCCTCTTGAATATATTACTAGTGCCCCTTCCAGTTGTCCATGTGTGGAGGCTGGTGGACACCAGGTCCTCCCTCCCTTGAATATAATTATTAAAGCCCCCATCCACCGCAATTGGGTAGGTCTGGGCTGGGGACATTAGATTAGTTTCCCCCATGTATTATTAATAGGATTACCACCCATCACACATAATTGGGAGCTTGGGGTGGAACACTAGGTCCTTGGCTGCCTGCGAGAAACTAGTATGGATTTCTTTAAATCCAGGCCTGGTTTTTATGAATTCAGGCCGAGATTTGAAGCATTCAGGTCTGGATATTAGCTTGTGGCCTGTTTGGTTTCTGAATTGCAAAATCCAGAGGCTGTTAAATAGCGTGAGCAATGTTTGGATTTTGCATTCTGAATGGCCCCATATGCAGTCAGATGGTTTTCCCCCTTGTCCATTTGGATTTTAGTGAATAACACTAACAGAGTAATTTTCAGTGATTTTATCATGATTTTAATTGATCATGGTAGCATGATTTTAGATTTTTATTTATAATTTCATTATTTTTCCTTTTATATCTTCTGAATCAAGAGAGGAATTCAACCATGAGTGTGACCACTCAAATGCTGGCAAATCCTGTAAAGTTAAGTAAGATGTTTATTTTAGTATCTAATCTGTAAATGGTGTTTTTATAATTAGGATGCTTATTGTACATTGCATATTATGTACTATATGATACTGAACATGTCAGTATTTCTTATTCTGCCGTTTTTAATTGAACACCTATAAAATGATACAGTATACTTTTACCTTTGTGTTTTTGGACTTGTATGTATATATATTTGGCTGTTTATTAGTATTTTATAAGAATTTTCTGTCTGAATATTTTTTGATATATATTTTTTAAAGAATATCACGAAATAAATCTCCTTCCCCTCCTTTTTATCCATTCTCCTTTTTCTTTCCCTCTTTTGTTTATATATATTATTAATTTCTGGGTGTTCTCCTATTTTGATTTATTCTTATGCGAGTGCACATAGTACCGAACGGCTTTGTGTTCATGCACTCTGTTCTGTTTGCACATATTACCAATAAAGTTGTTAATGCGTTCCAGTTTGGACATTCGCACGTGCGCTGGGGGGATGGTCGGGCGGAAATGTAGTATGTTTTTGCCCTTTGGTTTGTTTGTGCATGCACGAGCACCTGAAAAAGGTGCAAACACAGGTATTTAAACGCCGGAAAAGAACATAACCATAAAGCTCTTGTGAAAGTCCTTCGGACAAAACACGTTAAGCAAATTGATTAAAGAGGACACATTTACCCCAGACTTTCTTCAGCCTCCAGCCATACCACAGGGATCACCAGGAACTTTCCATACATCCTATTTCCATATCGGAACTTATTGGGACTACTGGTGTCAAGAGGTACCTTTGGTAGCAGTGCCTCAGGAGTGGGGACTTAGCCCTTCATGTGGCTTTAAACTTGTTTGCACAATCTTGACATACTTCATATTGTGCAACTTCCTTTGTGAGTGTGTTTTTATTATATCTCTTTGATTTTATATTTGTTAAAAAAATACTACACTATGTATTTTTATATCTTTTATTTTTAGTGTTCTGCTCCTGGATCTGAGCGGTAATTATATCTGCACTTTTTGTGATTGTGGCGCCCTATGTTGTAGACTTTAGTGGTTCTACATATATTAGAATCTAATCTGTGACTGCAAACATGTATCAATTTCTATCTGTAGATTATGTAGGAAATGTTCTACATTTATATTCCTTTACTTCAGTGAAGTGATATCTTGGCATTCCCCATGCTATAATAAAACAAATAAACAAAAAAAACAATATGTGCACATATAAAAATATAAAAATACTACTTGTATTAAAAGGCAGTAACATGCTCTTAAATCTCTAAAACAGCTATACCAATATTAATAGCTTAAACATATTGTAAACAGTACATACAAATACATATGTTGTGTGTATTGTAGGCTTAGCACAGGTGACTGTTACTTTGTGGGTACAGGTAAGCTGTTTTGGAGTGTTTAAGGTGGTTGTGGGTGTGTGGGACTATGTATGCTTTGGGTATGTGGAAGTAGTGTGTGTATGTGGGGTTATGTATTTTGATTGTATGAGAACGCTGTGTATGGTATGTATGTGCTATAGGCTGCACGTTGTATGTCCGGGGAAGTGTTGTATCTCTGTTTAGCCTTTGTTTAGTCACAGTGACCAGTGAATGTCATTGATGGGGATTCCCTCAAAGAAAAGAACCCCCACCATGTCCGAAAAGAACCAAATCATGATCGGGTGTGATCGTTGCTGGCCTCTCCATGCTGCTAGCACTGAACACTGTGTGTGATCAGTCTGTCAAAGAGCATTAAATCATATTATGACAGCTTGTCACAATATTATTTAATAGCTTAACCCCTTAGTGACCAGACCGTCACTAAGGGGTTAAGGGCTCTTTTTACGTTTCTGCTGTGTTTGTGCTTAGCTGTAATTTTCCTCTTACTCATTTACTGTACCCACACATATTTAAGTGTTCTTGCATAGCAAGACCACTTAATGTTATCTCACATATATATTATTAAGTGTGACTTAATTTTATCTCACATATATTATTATTATTATTATTATTATTAAAGCCAAATTTTCCACCCTAACTCCTTCCACAGTTTTTACACTACATAGACAGTAATATACTGAAACGTGCAGATTGTTCCCGATTGGATTGCTATTACTTTGTGGAACGTTTCGCCGAATGGTTCAAGGAATATCGTCATTCTTGTGGCAGAACTGGTCACATAGGAATGAATGGCAACATGTTCAAAACTAGAGTGGGAGCTGGCAAAAGCTGAAAAATCAGGACATGATTTTTAAACTGCCACCACTCCCTCATTTTCAAGCCCACCTACACAATCTTATATCAAAACGTTCAGCTATCCCTGCTGCCACAAAAATGTCCATGGCTAAGCCATAGTCCTGATAGTTTTCACAATATGACCATGTGTTTGCAACTCAGGCCGTCCATTGACATTCATTGCAACTCCACTCTAGCCAGCTCAAATTTGAAGGGCGATTTCTAAACTACGACTGTGCCTTCATTTTTAATATTTCAGAGACATACTATGCAGCCTTTTGTACACCTGCTAATGTTTTTATAAATGTATGTTTTAATGTGAAGCACTTTGGGCAACAACGTTGCACTTAAATGTGCTATATAACTAAATAATAACAGTTACTCCGCCCACTCCAGTTGTAGACTACTGGTGGAGGCAAGAACACTTCACAATTTCCCCAGAAATTTTAGCTTTTCTAGTATATACTGTTTTGTTCTCACCATTAAATTGTCTTTCTAAAGATACTATTATTTTCATCATATCATATAATTTACTAGAAAAAAAGTATAGAATATAATGTAAAAATTAAAAAAAAAAACACTTTTTCTAACTTTGACCCCCAAAATCTGACCCATTTGACCCATCTACAACTGCCAAAAGACACCCATGCTAAATAGCTTTTAAATTTTGTCCTTTTAGAAATACCCAATGTTAACATGTTCTTAGCTTTTTTTGCAAGTTATAGGTCTATAAGTACAAGTAGGACATTGCTGTTTCAAAATATATATTTTTAAAATGTATCAAAAGGGACATTGTAACACTGTTATTTGTCATAAATATCTGAATCACATCTCACATGTACATATTTTTTAAAAGTAGACAACCCAGGGTATTCAATATGGGCAGGGCCGTCTATAATATGATTAGGACCCTGGGCAATGCATTTTCTTGGGCCCCCTGGGCCCTGCTCTTTCCCCCCCAACCCCTTAATTACACCCAACCCGCAATCACACTGACAGACATGCTGACACATACGCACACAGACAGACATATTAAAACATTCTCAGATACATACTGACATACACATACACTAACACACAAATATATACTGGCAGACATATCGACACACACTCAGACATACTGACACACACACAGACACACATTCATGAATACACAGACACATAAACTGACAAATATACTGACACACACAGACGCATACACTGACAGACCTATTGACACACACAAACAGGCATTCTGACACAGACACACAGGCAGACATACTGACAAACACACAGACATACTGACACACAGACAGACAGACATACTGACACACACACACAGGCAGACATACTGACACACACACAGACATACTGACAAACACACACACACACAGGCATACTGACAAACACACACACAGGCATACTGACATATACAGACACACACAGACATACTGACACACACACACAGACATACACAGACATACTGACATACACACACACAGACATACACAGACATACTGACATACACACACACACACACAGAGACATACACACACACACAGACATAGACACACACACAGACTTAGTGACACACAGACATACTGACATACACACACACACACACACACAGACATAGACACACAGAGACATACTGACACTCACAGACATACATACACACATACTGACATGCACACAGACAGACATAGACACACACAGACATACATTTAGCCACCCTCCAGGTTCTTACCTTTTCCTGGAGGGTGGTTTCCCTGGTCCAGTGGCAGGCTGAGGCAGATGGGAGTTCTCCTCTGGAACTCCCCTCCTCCCTGCCTTCCTCCTCCCGCGCGGTTGTGATCACCGGTGGGAGGAAGTGATGCGAGGCACTCACTTCCTCCCAGCCGGCTGCCGAACAGGAAGGGGCCCGGTCGCGCTGTTTAAGTGTCACAGCGCCGACCGGGCCCCTTCTGCCACATGCCCACCGGGTGGCCCTTAGTGCATGGGCCACCCGGGGGCCCTCTTTAGCATGCGGCTGGTGTGGCTCTGTGCAGCCGCCCCGCCGGGTCCAAGGGGAGCTGCTCAAATCGCGGGGCCCACGAGGCAGCTGCTCTGGGGCCCCTCAGGAGCAACTGGGCCCGGGGCAGCTGCCCCGTTTGCCCCGCGTTAAAGACGGCCCTGAATATGGGATATGTCCAGTCTTTTTTAGTAGTCACTTAGTCACTTGGCCAAAGTTAGTATTTATATTTGTGTGTGTGTTAAAAATGCAAAAAACTATTATGAAAGCTAACTTCGGCCAGTGTTTGTGACTAAGTGGCTACTCAAAAAGACTGAACATACCCCATTTGGTTGTCTTGAATTGTCTTCTTTTGCAAATGGTATGCCATCATGGGGGTAATTCTCATTCCTGGGCATCCATACGCAGGGCCGGTGCAAGGACATTTGGGTACACAGGCGAAGATGATTTTGGAGCCCCGCCCCAAAAGCATCTTCAACTGTGTGCCTTTTAACCCGCCTTTTATTTCTTATCCCCTTTTTTAAATGCCTTACCCCCTTCAGTGTCTTATCCCCTATTTTTCCACATTGTGTGTCTTATACTTCCCTTGTGTATCTCTTACTACCTCTATTTGTGTTCATTACTCCCCCAGCCTCTGTGTCTCCTTCTCTCCCAGCCCATCTGTGTCTCTTTTTCCTCTTCTCCAGCCCCTCTGCGTCTCTTTCACCCCCAACCCCTTTGTATTTCCACTCACAGGCTCTTCTGTGTGACACTTTCATCCCCAGCCCCTCTGGTGACTTTCTCACCCCTAGGCCCATCTGTGTGCCTTTCTCTCCCCTCCATGCCCCTTAGTGTTCCTTTCTCCTCCCCTACATATCCATTAGTTGTCCTCTCCCCTCCCTGTCCCTTAATGGTCTTCTCCCCTCCATGTCCCTTAGTGTTCCTCCCCCCTCCATCCCCTGTCCCTTAGTGTTCCTCCCCCCTCCCTTCATGTTCGCCTTCCCTCCCCCTTACCTGTCTCTTACCCCCCATCTTTGTGTTCCTCTCCCTTCTATTTTAGGGGTCCCTCCACTACCCCAATGTTCATTATTCTTCCCCGCCCCTGTACCTTAGTTCCCCCCCCCACAATGTTCAGCTCCCCTCTAGTGTTCTTCCCCCCTCCACTGTCCCATAGCATTCTTTGCCCCCTCCCCTGTCCCATAGCATTCTTTTCCCCCACCCCTGTCCCATAGCATTCTTTTCCCCCTCCCCTGTCCTATAGCATTCTTTTGCCCCCTTACCTGTCCAATTGCATTCTTTTCCCCTTCCCCTGTCCCATAGCTTTCTTTTCTCCTCCCCTGTCCCATAGCATTCTTTTCCCCCTCCCCTGTCCCATAGCATTCTTTTCCCCCATCCCATAGCATTCTTTTCCCCCATATAGCACTAACATATGAAGGAAGAAGAAAATCGTTTATGAACTTCAACGATCTTAGAGATGCAAGAAATGAACTTACTTTCATAAATAACAAATACAACACAAGGTAGATAGGCAGAAGAACAACTAGAGAAAATAAGAGTAGTAACTTAATTTTGGCATAATTGTGGGGGGTTTTTGGGTAGTGATAGATGAGCAGATTAGCAAAGTTAAATTCACACAACATAATTTCATAAGTAGCTCAAAGTACTAAGAAGTTATAAATTAATAAGCACCATAAATAGATATGGGTAAGAGAATATAAAGAAGGATGATAGTGAAGGAGAAGAGTAATGGGAAAGTTAAAATGGTAAGAAGTGAGTAAAGGGGGAAAACAGCTTACACTTACACTTCTAATATATGTATACAGAATGGGAATCAGTGAAAGTTAAGAAACATGGTATAAAATCTAGAATTCAAAAAAGAGAAGGGGATATGAAGGGAGAAGTAAGGGAAGTAAAGGGGGAAAGAAAACAAATAATGGGTGGGGGAAATAGGAAAAAATGGAAAATGCACTATATAATATGTAAGATAAAAGATAACATTGGACAGACACAATATCAAGGATGATATACATTTAGATTAGATACATATAAATAAGGTTACTTTGATAATTTAACATGGTTTAATGCAAGTGGAAATATATATATATATATATATATATATATATATATATATATATTAGTAGTAGTAATTTATGAAAATGGGTGAAATACACATTTTTACAAATTTTTTCCCTTTCTCTTTTTCTCGGTCTCATATCCCCTACAGTTAAGGAATAATACCAGTTGGATGGCCTCCAACATGTGGAGAATTAAAGTATAAAATTGGTCAGACTAGGTATCAGTACAGGGCCGCAGTAGCGGCTTTCTTTTTTGTTTTTTGCTTTCTGGGGAGCTAGGAGAAGAGAATGAGTATACTCTTATCCTCCTCTGCATGGATTAGAACCTTTCAAGGGTAGTAAACCCCTGGAGAGGTTGGGAGTGGGTATTAAGGGACATTTACATTATTGTTGCAATTCAATTATTAGGATGTAATCAAGGGGAGGGAGGGACTTCTATCGATCAAGGATATGCCAATAGCTCAAAATGGAGAGAAAAAGTGTGTAAAAAAGTGGCATTAACTCACCCCCCAAAAAAGAGGGATACTATTGGAATTTCTCCATAAAGAGCGCGTTACAGGAGACACATTGGAGGAAGGGGGACCCAATAAGAATCAAATCAAAGTTGTATCCACAGGTATTCACTCCATAAGAAAAAAAAAATGGGGAATGGCACTTATTTTCTCAAGCAAGATAGCTGTTAACATTATACATCAGGAAAACTACCCACAAGGGAGATATTTGATAATAATCTGCGGGATAAATAATAAAATATACACACTGGCCAATGTATATACACCTTATCATACACCGACCAAACAAGGAGATACTATACTATTGGGAGATTTGAATTGCCTAATGGATCCTGGAATAGAAATTCACTGAGGGGAGTACTGTAGATAGAAATGTAAATGATATTGCATGAAGACTGAGGGAACTGATTAAGAGCTATGCTTTGCTAGACACATGGAGAATATGTATTCCAAATGTAAAAGATTACACCTGTTTCTCAAACTCATCTTTGACCTTTTCTAGAATAGATTATATAATGACAAATATTGGTTTAATTAAAAACATTTAAAAAAAAAAAAAAGATTATTACTACCCTATGGACTGATCACAGTACTATTATGATACAGATAAATGATGAATTCAAAAATAAACAATTTACATGGAGAATAAATGATCATTTATTGAATAAATTCCATATCGAATATGTAAAACAGATAACTGTATTCTATTTTATAGAAAATAACAATGAAGAGATAACAACCTCTACAATATGGTGCGCCTATAAAAGTATTACAAGTGGCCACTTAATAAAAATAGGATCATATGAGAAGAAAAATAAACCTCCGGGTCTATACTTGCAATTAGATTCTCTCTTCAGAACAAACAAACACCCTTTAGGGAAACAACACAAATAATTATAGAAATTGAAAAACTAATTAATGAGGCATTAATAATAAGGGCGAATGAAAGGCTTAATAGTTAAAAAAAGACTATGATATTATAAGGGAAATAGGCCAGACAAATTATTATCTAATAAACTTAAAAAATAAAAATCTAATAAATTCATATTTAGAATAAAATACAAAGATCCAACCCTCATGATATCTCAAAAATAGGACAAGCGTTAGACAAATATTATAAGACTTTGTATAATTGACCAATTTCTACCTCTAATAAAGATATTGAAGATTTTTTAAGAAAATTTAAAATCCCTAAAATAACACAAGAACAGCTGGATCTATTAAATACACCTTTTGGGGAAGAGGAAACAAACAAAGCTATTGGGAACTTTCAAGGAACAGGACTCCTGGTCCGGATGGATTTTCAAATAAATTCTATAAAACTTCAAAGGATCATATTAGACCACAACTTATAAAAGTCTTTAATAATTTTACTAAGGGAAATCCAATCCCAATGGAAATGTTACAATCAAGTATAAATCCAATTTTGAAGATAAAAGCAATTTGGAGGTTACAAATTACCACCCAATTCCGCTTCAAAATGTAGATATCAAATTATACTCTTCAATTATAGCAGCTCGATTGAAGACAATCATTGGGGAAATAATCCATAATCCAGGTGGGATTTGTTCATCGACATACAGTATTCATAAACTAGAAATAGCTAAAAGAAAGAGAATCCCCCTTCTAACCCTGTTATTAGACAAAGAGAAAGCGTTTGACAGGATTGGGTGGGGTTACTTACAACACTCATTACGGCACTTGGCTTAGGGGGACCCATATTGGAAGCAATTATGGCATTTTATGCAAATCTAACAGCAAAAGTTGGGCAACGGGTTTAGCTCTGGGTGGTTCACATTGGGGAATGGAACCAGAGAGGGCTGCCCGCTGTCCCCCTTATTATATACAATGTCATTGGAACCTCTGACTGTGGCCATTAGAGGGAATGTGGATATTAATGGATTTCAACTTGATTAAATTCAATCTTAGTTACATTTATATGCCGACAATGTTATTTTAATACTTCAAGATCCAGTAGGTTCCATGGACAATTCTCGAAGATATCGTTATATAAATTGAAATGGGGAAAATCAATTTCATTAAGAAACTAGAAAAGCTAAAATTTCTGGGGAAATTGTGTAAAGTGTTCTTGCCTTCACCAGTAGTCTGCAACTGGAGTGTGCAGAGTAACTGTTATTATTTATTTATATAGCACATTTAATTGCAACGTTGTTGCCCAAAGTGCTTCACAGTTACATTAAAACATACATTTATAAAAACATGAGCAGGTGTACAAAAGGCCCTGTCTATGACATCACGTGCTGCTCCAGCCTGGCACAGGTCAGAGTATTTTGGCAGTTGCTATCTTCAAACGGTCGTATTTTATAAACTATAAATCCTACAGCAAAGAGCTTTATATTGTGAGAATCACAAGACCCAGACTTACATTTTGATGCATAGTATGTCTCTGAAGTAAGAGTTGCAAACAAATGGTCATATTGTGAAAACTATAAGGTCTATGGCTTAACCGTGGACCTGTTTAGTGGCAGCAGGGATAGCTGAACGTTTTGATATAAGATTTGTGTAGGTGGGCTTGAAAATGAGAGAGTGGTGGCAGTTTAGAAATCATGTCCTGATTTTCCAGCTTTTGCCAGCTCCCACTCTAGTTTTGAACATTTTGCAGTTCATTCCTATGGGACCAATTTCGCCACAAGAACGACGATATTCCGTGAACCATTCAAAGTAATAGCAATCCAATCGGGAACAATCCGCACGTTTCGGTATATTTCTGTCTATGTAGTGTAATAACTGTGGGAGGAGTTAGGGTGGCAAATTTGGCTAGAATAAGAATAACTAGAAAAGCTACAATTTCTGGGGAAATTGTGTGAAGTGTTCTTGCCTCCACCAGTAGTCTACAACTGGAGTGGGCAGAGTAACTGTTATTATTTATTTATATAGCAATAATAATAATAATAATATATATGTGAGATAACATTAAGTGGTCTTGCTATGGATTTAAGTGGGAATTATATTGGGATTCAAATTATTGTCGGTACTTCAAAAAACTTTCTACCATTATTAAAACAAACCAATAAAAAACTTATGGACTTGAAAGAAAAAAAAACATTTCACGGTGGGGTAGAGTAAATATTTTAAAATCTTATGTTCTCCCCCAGTGGTTGTATTTATTTAGACAAATCTCGCTTAATATACAAGTAGTCTAGCTAAAAATGATGTAGACAGGAGTCAGGAAATTTGTATGGCAGGGGAAGCACCCGAGAATGAGTTTATAACTCCTAATGTTAAGACCAGCCTATTATTCTAAAATAACTAACGATATTCTCCAAAATTGGTATAAGATTTAAAAAAGTATGGGATTAAAATATAATATATTAAAAATATTCATCTAGAAAGATGGAAAGAAAGTGGGATAGTCAAGAATTGCATAGTACAAAATGAAATAAAGACGTTTTCACGACTACAACAGGAATACAATTTACCAAAAAGAGAAATTTTTAATTTCCCAAGAGTAAAAGGATATATTAAAAATCATCTCTATAAGGGGTAATCAGACTAACTACAAGGACTAACTAATCTTCTCCAAAAAAAAAAGATAGAAAGGGGTTATTAATAGTGATGTCGCGAACCGAACACTATTATGTGTTAATAACTAGTGATGTCGCGAACCGTTCAACATGGATGCTGTCCAGGAGGTGGGAGGGTCTGGGAGGGAGGGTCTGCTGGAGATTGGCCGGGATGTGTCAGCTGAACGGAGCTCGCCACGAACCGCTGCGAGCCGTTCGCGGGAAGTTCGCGAACGGTTCGCGACATCACTATTAATAACCCCTTTCTATCTTTTTTATTAATTGGGAACATGGAGAAACCTATTAAAATAACAGCCATTGGTAAAATGGCAAAGAGATCTAAATATGTTAATTGATAAAGAAAAATGGATGTATTCATTTAATTATATTAATAAGGTAATCCATTGTTTAAATATAGTTGAAACACACTATAAAATATTGTATCGGTGGTACAGAGTCCTCATATTTTTGACCAAGATATATCAAATTCTACCGAATACTTGCTGGAGGTGTGGACTAAATGGTGGTGATTACATGCATATCTGGCCACCGCTACAGGTATGTCCACCGCTACAATTCACTAGCCACCATCCATTAAAATAAGCATATCTAACCTCTTTCACCCTAATAATAGTGAAATGGAGCCAATAAAACTAATACAAAAAAAAAAGTGTTAGAAAAAAAAACTTTTTATTGATTATTTGCAGCAATTAATTTTATTGACATGACTTGCCATTATTAGAATAAAGGGAGGTGGTAGGTAGATAGGGTCATTAAATTTTAATGGGGGGTGTCTTGGGGATTGGGTACTCCTAACAAACCAGGGGTGGACCTACCACCATTTGGCTAGGTGGACAATATCATAGGGAGATGGAAAATATCATGCCCAGTCCACCCCACTTATTGTTTGATTAGCACCCCCATGGATTAGGGCTGTTGGAACACTATGTCCTCCCTTGAATATTTTAATTAGAGAGCCTACCAACAGCAAATGAGTGGGGGCTGGGAGGACACTTGGTTTCGCTTTATCAAAGGATTTTGTAACTCAGGCCCTGAACATACCTGAAAGTGGTCTGGATTTCAGTCGGGCCAAACTCCACCAAATGTGGCAAATCCAGGATCAGAGAATTTAACTAGTTATAGTTTAAAACCCTAGTTAATTAAGTGGTGTTTGGCCAGCTCTTGCTAGCCAGCTGCCATATAAAAATAGCACCCACTGTGCCTCCACCTATGGGCATCACTTTTAATGTCAAGGGTATAACCTTTTGCGCTCCCCGGCCACACACCTATTGGCAACAGGTGTAAACCCAACATTTATAATAAGGTAGACCTAGTGTCCCTAACCCATAGATAGAAACAGTTATCGGATAAATTTTACTAATAAAATTAAGGAATGAAAGAGAAGTTGAAGAGAATGAAGAGATCGAGGAGAAGAAGAAAAAAAAAGGAGGTTAATATCATATGAGGGAGAGGATACTGGCCAAGGGAAGGTAGGAAAGTCACCAGCCTGTAGTCGGTACAAAGAACCTCAAGTAGGTATTGGGAGCTCAAAGAGTCTTGGTCCCAAATTTTGTTGAAAGTGATTAGTAGTGTCATGAATCAAGATGGAAAGACTGTCCATCTCTGAATATTAAGTGCTCCCCATCTCTCCACTACTGTACTTTAACTTTTTTTGGTTCAGTAGTTGAAACTACCGAACACCGACCACCCCCAGGCTCATTGACTTCAAAGAGAACAGTGAATTAAGTGTTCTCCCTGTGTGCCGCCGTTCGTATAGTTGAATGCCACATGCAGGAGAAAACGGCTGCCATCTTGTTCGCACGAAAGGAGGCAGTGGGACTTGGTCGCGAGTGTCTGGAACTAAAATTGGACACTCGACTTCCCGAACACCGGTCAAACTTTGCAAACGTCTGCTTACTTTTCCCTACCAGCCAGGAGAGCGCTATTTGGTAGTTTTGTTCCCACAAACTAGGGGAACAAACACTACTGTATTTATTTGTTCGGTTTCAAGACTTTCCGAAATAGACCGATCGCACAACCTAAACTCATGGAACTATTTCTGGGTAGGAGCCTCGTGTGCGGTCGGTCAAATTAAGACATCCATAGAATTCCAAAACCCCTGAACTGATCTGGGTGATTTCTGGATATGTTGGTCACCCAGATCAGGGCTATCAGGGGATATAACATTCATGTGGCACCATTAAAATTCATTCCTGTTGTACCCTTCATCTAATCTAGGCTGATGTTTGGGTAACTGTCTACTTGCTGGGGAGAAACTGCTTGGATGCTGCATTTGTCTGAGAATCAATTGAATCTGCACCCAAACTGCGAGCTATAATCACTTCAGCAGTTCGCAAGGAAATAGGGGAACGGGTATCTACAATACCAGTGTTCGGAAC
This sequence comes from Pelobates cultripes, assembly GCA_933207985.1. Classification (NCBI taxonomy): domain Eukaryota; kingdom Metazoa; phylum Chordata; class Amphibia; order Anura; family Pelobatidae; genus Pelobates; species Pelobates cultripes. The sequence goes on from OW240912.1 coordinate 183,301,290, forward strand.
AAGTGGCTAGTGCAATCTTAGCTATTAGTTTGCTTTGACCTCTGGGAATATCCTTGTGTGCTTTAGAGAGAAGCCAGATCCAAGAGTTCAGTGGTATATTTTCTGTATGCAATATTTGGGATACTAACTGCGATAATTTAAGCCATAACTGTGCTATGTGTATGTGCTCCCACTAAAAGTGATAGTATGTGCTCCTGTTTCCGCAAACCTTACAGCATAGATCTGAATCCGATTTGTCCATTTGTTTTAGTCTAAGTGGGGAAAGATACCGTCACAGTAGGGTCTTGTATGTCTGTTCTTTATGATTTATGCATTTAGAGATCTTGCTTGTGGTCTCACATATCGCCTAATCTGTTGGATCCTCTATGGGTCCCAAGTCCCTCTTCCAGATAGTCATGTAGGATAATGAACCCTCAGTGAGAATTTTGGTAATTACAGAGCGCTGGCATTTTTAAATTAGACATTGCATACAGGCTTGTTGATAGGGAGTTAGTGCAGTTGAACCCCAGACAAAGGCGCACACGTGTGCCGAAACCTGCGTCGGGTAGCTTTGTTGTTTTTAAATTGTCCACGGTATGTCAGTGGTGATCTGTCTGCTGGAGTTTCTAGCTATAATCTGACTTTTTGGGATGTGTAATTGCAAAGCTACGTTTTGACTGTTCTTAACCATTAGTAGAGCCTTAAGAAATGCATGGTAAAAAGGTGGTTAAGTCATGGTAGCACTCTCAGATACATCCTTATATCAGAGATCCAGCCTGTGGTATTAGGAGGCTATATACAGGGAGTGCAGAATTATTAGGCAAATTAGTATTTTGACCACATCATCCTCTTTATGCATGTTGTCTTACTCCAAGCTGTATAGGCTTGAAAGCCTACTACCAATTAAGCATATTACGTGATGTGCATCTCTGTAATGAGAAGGGGTGTGGTCTAATGACATCAACACCCTATATCAGGTGTGCATAATTATTAGGCAACTTCCTTTCCTTTGGCAAAATGGGTCAAAAGAAGGACTTGACAGGCTCAGGAAAGTCAAAAATAGTGAGATATCTTGCAGAGGGATGCAGCACTCTTAAAATTGCAAAGCTTCTGAAGCGTGATCATCGAACAATCAAGTGTTTCATTCAAAATAGTCAACAGGGTCGCAAGAAGCGTGTGGAAAAACCAAGGTGCAAAATAACTGCCCATGAACTGAGAAAAGTCAAGCGTGCAGCTGCCACGATGCCATTTGCCACCAGTTTGGCCATATTTCAGAGCTGCAACATCACTGGAGTGCCCAAAAGCACAAGGTGTGCAATACTCAGAGACATGGCCAAGGTAAGAAAGGCTGAAAGACGACCACCACTGAACAAGACACAAGCTGAAACGTCAAGACTGGGCCAAGAAATATCTCAAGACTGATTTTTCTAAGGTTTTATGGACTGATGAAATGAGAGTGAGTCTTGATGGGCCAGATGGATGGGCCCGTGGCTGGATTGGTAAAGGGCAGAGAGTTCCAGTCCGACTCAGACGCCAGCAAGGTGGAGGTGGAGTACTGGTTTGGGCTGGTATCATCAAAGATGAGCTTGTGGGGCCTTTTCGGGTTGAGGATGGAGTCAAGCTCAACTCCCAGTCCTACTGCCAGTTCCTGGAAGACACCTTCTTCAAGCAGTGGTACAGGAAGAAGTCTGCATCCTTCAAGAAAACATGATTTTCATGCAGGACAATGCTCCATCACACGCGTCCAAGTACTCCACAGCGTAGCTGGCAAGAAAGGGTATAAAAGAAGAAAATCTAATGACATGGCCTCCTTGTTCACCTGATCTGAACCCCATTGAGAACCTGTGGTCCATCATCAAATGTGAGATTTACAAGGAGGGAAAACAGTACACCTCTCTGAACAGTGTCTGGGAGGCTGTGGTTGCTGCTGCACGCAATGTTGATGGTGAACAGATCAAAACACTGACAGAATCCATGGATGGCAGGCTTTTTGAGTGTCCTTGCAAAGAAAGGTGGCTATATTGGTCACTGATTTGTTTTTGTTTTGTTTTTGAATGTCAGAAATGTATATTTGTGAATGTTGAGATGTTATATTGGTTTCACTGGTAATAATAAATAATTGAAATGGGTATATATTTGTTTTTTGTTAAGTTGCCTAATAATTATGCACAGTAATAGTCACCTGCACACACAGATATCCCCCTAACATAGCTATAACTAAAAACAAACTAAAAACTACTTCCAAAAATATTCAGCTTTGATATTAATGAGTTTTTTGGGTTCATTGAGAACATGGTTGTTGTTCAATAATAAAATTAATCCTCAAAAATACAACTTGCCTAATAATTCTGCACTCCCTGTACTTTGCAATAAATCCTTTTAGCATTAGGCATCAGTTATTCTTTATGAATAGATGTTCTTCTTTTTCATTAGTTAGCTGTGGCGTTTTTTTAGTTTGTTTTACCCTTTCAACCAAATCTCCTGGTTTTATGGAGGCAAATGTATTATACCTAATCACTCCTACTGTAAGTGTTACAGAGGCTTGATTGATATATACTTACCTCAAGTATCATTATATCAAGACAGACCGATATTTTTACTCACAGTGAGTATCTATACAAATTTAGTAGCATTTTTTGTAACAGTCCTTTTTGTTATTTTTCTAAGGATCAGTTGTGGTTTATATTGCCGGGCCATTTTCTTTGTGTCCTCCCTATATTCACTCCATAGAGTTCACCCTATATTCACTACATAGAGATCTAATTAGGAGACTCCATATGTATGTATTTTCTTCTGTTAGGTGATGGGTTTATTTTTATTTTTAACTGATTATTTGAGCCTTTGAATTCTTCTGATTTCAATAAAAATGTTTGTCCAATTTTTTTTTTTAAATCCTTATTTTTTTTTAGGAATTTGCTCATTTCCATTTTTTCTCTTTTAGTAGGGGTTCTTTGGAATTAGTTATTATTCTCCAATGCTCTGTGGTTTATGCCCTTGCAAGCTCCCCAACACAACCTATTGATCCTCTATAGGGATCAATGTATACATTATTTTTGTTAGTGCAGTTGTGCCTGCCTTTTTTATTAGTGAGTATTTCCGAAAGCTTTGAATGTAAAGGTATCAAAAATAATCAAAGGTGTTGCGCGGAGTGGATTGTGTAAGTTCTGTGAACGGTATTATGTAACGGTATTAAATCAGGAGTTCTGATGGGTAATGCCTAGAGCAAATTGTAAGTTGTGCAGGACTGGCATGAGTGGAGAGGGGTTAGAGACTAGAGAGCATTTATGGAAGTGAGCAAAGCGGGTGTAGTGGGGGGCAATGGAGGTCTGACCTGCTTTGATAGCCAAATGTATGAGGGGAAATCCCTGCCGAAAATGTCATGTTCCAAGTCTCTTAGTCCCAAAGGGGATGTATAAATTTTTGCCTAGATTAGGTGTTTTTAAAAAAACGAACAAAATCTGTCAGCACCAAAGTTGCTGTTTAGTAGATAAGGGATTGCGCTGCCCCTTGTTTTCTCATAGATAAGTTCCAAGATGGCCCGGATGGTGTGTGGAGCATCGTGTCCACTGAAGGTGGCCTCCCATGGCGGTGGATAATGGGAGTTGTGTGTCCAGTGGTTTATGGCTGGGGAAAAAAGGCAGGATGTACTTGTAGAGATGCGGATGGTAGCAGATTTAGTGCCTAGGGGAGAGAGCAAAAGGCTTGCACGTCTAACTCAACAGAAGGTCAGGCTCTGAAATTGTTCTTAAATTATCAATTCACTTGCAAAAAGCAAGTGAATGATAATTGTGAATGTGCATCCTGCTGGATGCATTCAGTTTATCATCAGCTGCCATGCAGTCATTGATATTTTTATCAAAATCAAACAGAAACTTACGAACAGTCAATAGCAAAGAACTAGTTGTTTAACCAGTACATGAGGAAATTCTCTGATACTGAGGGTATGGATTTAAATGTAAATGTGTATGCTACTAGCTAGGCCTAAATAATTGCCTCCACAAACATTTTATATTGCAACTGCTTGAAATAGACAAAGTGTACTCAACTAAACTTTATCCAGTTAAAGTTAGAACAAGTACAATTAAAATAACTTTTTAGCTCTACGTTTGCAAGAAATGTGGCAAATAAAATACAGGCATAGAAGTGTCCATTATTTAAATATTTATACAATATTTACACTGACATGTATGAAGAAGAGAGGAACTTACCTACTATTTCTGTGTAAGTGAATATTATATGTGTTGGGTCAAAGCTGGTAGTTAACTTGATTCTTTAAACTGCAAAGTAATATGTAGCACATCCCTTTTTTCAACTGCCCTCCTAACAGGCACAGACATTAGCTGATCAAGCACTGTTATAATAGGGGCTGCAGTGGGGAGTTAGAGGTTGCAGTTGGGTATAGGGGCTGTAGTGGGTGGTTATGAACAGCAATGTAGGTTAGAGGTGTGAAGTTAGGAGCAGTAGTCGAGGGCTAGGGGATGAAGAGGGAGTGGGTGGTTGGGATCAGAATTGTTGAGGTTAGGACCTGCAGTAGGTGGTTGGAGGTGGAGTGTGGTTAGGGGCAGTAGTGGTGACTGTAGACCACATCGATTGCTGGGGAAGAAGGCTTTTTGCTCTCCCTGTCAACTTATTCAGCAGCCAGCACACCAAACGCTTTACACACCCTATGCGCACACATATGTGTGTAAGTCTTCCCAATCCAGTACTTAAATAAGGAAGAAGGACAAGGATTTGAGAATAACCCAGTTTTGCTCCTATTAGGATGTTAGTAAAAGACAAACCACTAATAGTTCAAGAAAGACTAGGCTTGAGAAGCACATGGGCACTCTATAATGTGTGCTTAGTCTTAAATTACCTGGTTTCCACACTCAACATATGCAAATATTCGAACTTTTAAAGCCTCAGAACCAAACACCATGGACCGATTTTGACCATAAAGTGACAAGAAGGAGCAGAGAATGGTCCGTTCCAAGTAATCTTTCATGTTTACAACATGAGTGTTTTGCCCTCCAGATCCAAAAGCATGACTACATGGAAAGGTGAAAGCATTTGGTTTCTTAGAATGCACTCATCTTTAATGAATGCTAATTAACTCTCAGTTGTAGCTGCATTCAAAACACCTGCTCAGTAACCTGAGCAACTATAAATATAATTAACCCAGCACATACCATGTATATGAACAAAAAGGTCACCTTCAATGTGACAGTAAAGAATTAATAACGCAAAAGCTCAAAAACTGTGTCAAAAGAATTACAAAGAAAAGATAAGATCAACCACGTTGAATTTCCCTGGCATGTAAATTGTCATGTATTTCTGCATATTGATGGCTTTAGGACACCTACCACATTAGCAATTCTGCAACACCAGTTTAAGCTAATAAAACATTCTTATTAATCATATAGTTCTAAGCAGGCAAAGGATTTATCATAGTAGAAGAAAACCAAAGCACACCAGAATAAATTTCAAAATAAAATACCAGATTATACAGAAAAAGTGCAGATAACAGTACAGGTATTTAGACAACACATAGCATACCAATAACCAAAATATATTCAATACAAAGTGCTCAAGAAAAAAAATAAAAAATAAACCCATAATAAAATAGGCATACTGACCCAAGAGCAGGAGACAATAGGACCCCAATGTTTCAACAACCTAGCCTTCCTCGAGGTAAATGTCTTGGCTTTAGGACACCTACCACATTAGCAATCCTTCAACACCAGTTTAAGATAAAACATTCTTATTAATCATATATTCCTAAGCAGGCAAATGATTTATCATACACTCTCACATGCACACAACCTGGGGTATTGACATTTCTTAATAGCGGAAGCTCCGGCCAGTAGTCCCTACTTTGGGCTGCTAAAATACTGAGACACAGTAGTATATTTTTGAGTGGGTTGGAATTTCTGTGAGTCAATATGTGTATTTTATAAAGATTCTATCTACATGAAATACTCATTTTGCAGAGGCGTGATAGTGCCACTTTAACATATTGTATTTCCAAGGGTAAAACTAATGTGCATACTAAATTATATGTAATGCAATGTTTTGAAAACAAACACCTTCTAGTAATGTTATTTTAGAAGTGGCAGATATACACTGATCGGCCACAACATTTAGTGAATAGTGAACAGTGAATAACATTGATTTTATTAAAGACACAGATGCTCCTATTATGCTTCTCTTTCTTTAATTTTCCCTCAGCAGTGAAGAGAGAAATGAGTAAAAAGAGAAAAATAGCATATCATTAACATATATACATATTCAACAGTGCTACATAAGGGAACCTCCCCCTTTTAGTATATAAGGTGTAGCACTCTCTTCCTCTTTCTTCGCTGCTCCCTCAGACCAGCTAAGTACCTTCATAAAAAAAAATGGAACTCCTGCTACTTGAGGGACTCAGGAGATTGGAGACTTCTACCGAGCGTGTTCCGCAAGATATCATCCCTATGGGGACCTTTGAGCATGGACCTGTTTGCATCCAGACTAAACACGCAACTACCGAGGTTCTGCAGCTGGTGACCAGACCCGGAGGCCATGGCGACCAACGCTTTCCTCCAAGATTGGTCCAAGGGAAGGGCGTACGCCTTCCCGCTTTTCAATCTAATAGCCCGTTGTCTAGCGCACCTCCGACACTTCAAGAGCTCGTTGGTCCTGATAACCCCATGCTGGAGATCCCAACCTTGGTTTCTACACCTATTGTAGATGGCGATAGACCACCCAAGGCTACTCCCAGACCATCCATCTCTGCTGACTAACCCGGACGGGGAGACCCACTCCCTAGTGCAACAAGGCCTTCTCCGCCTCATGGCATGGCTCCTTTCCGGGGACCCTGGGAAATCACAGAGGTTTCGAGCACAACTATGCAACTCCTGGCAAACGCATGGGCACCTGGAACACGGCACGCATACACTGCAGCATGGAGACAGTGGGCCAATTGGTGCTTGGAACGATCGTTGGATCCGATATCAGCCCCTGTGAAGTCGGTGTTGGACTTCCTAACACACCTGTTCGAATCAGGCAAAGCCTTCTGCACGGTCAACGTATTCCGTTCAGCCATATCAGCTGGACATGAGCAGGTGGACGGGCTCCCACTGGGACAGAACCCTCTAATCTGTCGCCTGCTCAAGGGAGTCCGCTTCTCACGTCCCCCTGCATCCAGATATGGATCCTTCTGGGACGTCAACTGTGTGTTCAGACTCCTAGATGGCTGGCCCTCTAACATAGAGCTGTCCCTTAAACAAATATCGGCAAAGCTTCTTATGCTGTTCTGCCTATTATCCTGTAAATGGGTATCGGACGTACGAGCCTTGGACTGGCGGGCCCGCACGTTCACTCCGGAGGGAGTGTCGTTCGATATCTCACGGAGAACTAAATCGGCTACTAAACAGGTTTTCTATCCGAGTATCCCAATAGCATGCCTGAAGGATTACGGGTCTCGCACCTCTACGCTACGTCCGTCCAATGACGGACCCCTGTTCATCTCCCTGAAGAAACCTCATCTACCTGTATCTACCCCGACACTAGCGCGATGGATCAAATGGCTGCTAGCTTTGGCCGGGATCGATGTCTCAGTTTTCTCATCCCACTCTGTTAGAGGCTCCATAGCCTCAAAAGCATCGGCGGCTGGATGTCGCTTGGAAGGCATCTTGAAGGCTGCGGATTGGTCTACAGGATCCACTTTCCAGAATTTTTACTTTAGACCTATACAACATTTTTCTGATAAGATTATAGCTCAGCTTTAAAATAGCATAATAGGAGCCTCCGTGTCGTTAATAAAATTCCTAGATTTTACTATTAACATGACGTAAAGTATTATTCCCTCCCTCCCTCCCTGGGTTGGAAGTGGTGGGATTTTCGCAGCCATTCAGGTCTAGACCGAGTCAGGACTTACCCTCATACTTGCAGGACGGGTCTTCCCGGCCCCACTTTTTCTTACTATTCGCCTAGCCTAGTTGACATTATCTATAGGGCGTTGTGACACTGTATCTCTTTCAGATGTAGATGACATTAGTTTGAATTATGGTTCTACCTGTTACCTATCGAGTTTTATGTCAGAATGCTAAGACGTTTATATTTTCTTTCAGATGTAGAGAACAATAGATATGCTGGAATATGTTACAACCAGTTATCAGTCGAGATTTTACCATATTTCTCCTCTTTTTTAGTCTGATTCCACACGCCAAAGGGACTAAAAGGAGCTTCAAGGTTGACTCCACATTTCCCTAGGAAGAGATGTTCAACTTCCCAAGATTACAGTTTCCAGTTCAGAGTTCTTGTTCGGTTTTGACTGGTCTTCGGATCGCTACAGAAAGAGGAAGAGAGTGCTACACCTTATATACTGAAAAGGGGAGGTTCCCTTATGTAGCACTGTTGAATATGTATATATGTTAATGATATGCTATTTTTCTCTTTTTACTCATTTCTTTCTTCGCTGCTGAGGGAAAATTAAAGAAAGAGAAGCATAATACTCGCCTCCGTGTCATTAATAAATTCATGACTTTACGTCATGTTAATAGTAAAATCTAGGAATTATATTGTTACGATGGCATCTGTCAAGGGAATAATAGACAGCAAGTGAACAGTCAATTGTTGAATTTCACATGTAGAATTTAAATTTCAAGCAGCAAAAAGATCAGTGAGTGATGCAGTGACAGTACCTTTAAAAAATGGTGCAAAGAAGGACAACTGGTGAACTTGTGTTAGTGTCACGGGGCCCCAAGGCTCATTGATGCACATGAGGAATGAAGGCTAGCCATCTGGTCCGATCACACAGAAGAGTTTACTATAGCCTAAATTGCTGAAAAACGCATTACTGTAATGCTGGTCATGATACAAACAGTGCATTACAGTTTGCTGCTTATGGAGTTGTGTAGCTGCAGACTGGTCAGAGTGCCCATGATGACTCCTTTCCACTGCTAAAAGCACCTTCATTGGGGATGTGAGTGTAAGAGTTGGGCTATGGAGCAACGGACGAATGTTGCCTTGATGAATCACATTTTCTTTTAGATAATGTGGTTGGCTTCATGTAGGTGCATTGTTTACCTGGGGAAGAGACGGCAGCAGTATACACTATGTGAAGAAGGTTCTTCTTCGATACCTTGGGTCGTGGCATTCATGTGGATGCTACTTTGACAGGTGGCACTTACATAGAGATTGCTGAAAATCATGTACACCCCTCTTCATGGCACTTGTGTTTCCTTATAATAGTGTCCTCTTTCAGCAGAACAATGCACCCTGACACACTGCAAAAATTGTTCAGGAATGGTTTCAGGTATGTGACAAAGAAATCAAAGCCCACCTTGCAACTGGACTTACAGGATCTGCTGTAAATGACTTTGTGCCAGATACCACAGAACATATTCAGAGGTCTTGTGGAGTCCATGCCTTTCTCCATCAGAGCTGTTTTGGCAGCACGAGGGCTACATGATATTAGGCTGGCGGTTTTAACGTTTTGGCAATCAGTGTATAAATAAAGCAGTCTTAGTCCATTTTTTAGGGTTATTTGAGTAAATGACATTCCATACCCCTAAAGCACTTTAGTTCACAAAAATGCTTTATGTGTGAAGAGTATGCAGATTTCAATAGAAATTGAATATAAATAATTTTATATATATATATTACTTTTATAAATTAACCTTGTTACACCCCCCAGCTGTTAATCAGATGCACGGTTCTGTTACTTCTTGCTTTGTTTAGCTCAGTGGAGCTAAACTCAAAAGCTAGGCAAATGCCCAGAGCATCTGTATTGCAAAGACTTCTCATTGAGCTGAAATGGGAAGGCTGTGATTAAACAGCCATTGAAAGTCTGGGCAGGAGAAGAAGGGGAGGGCTTGCAAAGCCTGCAGACAAGAGAGCTACAGCATATGCAAGCTGTTTTGTAAATATACCCCTATGAAAATCTGCATAATTAAATGCATACATGCTTTCATTGGGGATATATCTACTAAACATTGATTGATTTTTATGTTTTCTTTTTTATTTATTTTTATTTGGACATTTGCATGCCCCTTTAATGGACTCCGTACTCTATTAAGCTGCAAAGCTAATTTTATGTTAGCATGTTGAATGTGCAATTTAGATACTGCGGTGAAGAAAGTTAGGTGAAAGCCTCAATGGAACAATGTCATAAAAGGTGTCCATAATAACTGTTTTTCCATTCTAGGCTCAAAGGTTGTGTCTCCTAACATAACCAACCTGATGACTATGTAGCTGCAAAAACAAACATGCTTGTCCATTGCATGTTCTACTTGGTTTGTGATGCATTAGGTAACTAAACAAATCATCAAGTCTAGTGGGCAACTGATGATCCATTCACCTTTTCCACCCAGAGAAGAACAAAGCTTTCCTATATATCCAGTCTGCAGCATCAGTTTGGAAACCAATTGCTTCTGTCATAGTAGCAGTTGAAGCCACACAGCAAGGCTCAGTCAGGCACTATAATGAAAGACATTTGAAAAAGGCTGAGCCGCAGCAGCAGGACTAATTTAATTTTAATTAAAGGGACACTATAGACACCAGAACAACTACAGCTTATTGCATTAGTTCTGGTAAGTAGAATCATTCCATTCAGGCTTTTTGCTGTAAACAATGTGTTTTCCGAGAAAATGCAGTGTTTACATTACATAGTTACATAGGCTGAAAAGAGACATGTGTCCATCAAGTTCTGCCTTCCTTACATTTGTTTTTTGCTGTTGATCCTAAAGAAGGGGGGGAAAAAACAGTTTGAAGCACTTTCAATTTTGCAACAAACAAGGAAACAGCCTAGTGATAACCAGGGCCAGATTAAGAGCCCAGTGGGCCTGGTGCTGACAATTATGACGGGCCTAATTACAGAATCATATCGACCAAAAACAGTCATACCTCCCAAGCATCATGTATCTCATGGAGATGGTGCTGGAGAGAAAGAAAACAGCAGCTATAAGAAAACACATACCCTAGGCTAATCTCTCTCTAATTTATGTTTTCATCTTTCAAGTAAATCCATAACCCCTAACAGCAGTGTCCAGTCAAGCAGGAAGTCAATGGGCATGGTAAAAGGGTGTGCCACTGACACAAATCACATAACCTGCCAAAAGGGGCGAACATGCCCAAAAAGAGGACATGTCTGCTCAAAGAATTAGAAGGCCAGCCTGGCATGAATGCATGCCAGGCTGCCTGCCAATCATGCAGCTGGCCAACTAAGGGCATACTATGCAGACAGCACCCTGAGCTTGGCACAAATGCATCTAATGATGCGCTCACTCAACGCTTTCTAAGGTCCCCTAGCACTCGCTTGTCCACTTGTCTCCTTACCTTCTTACTAGCAGGCAGAAGCTCCTGGTATATGGTCTGGGACAGAGAAAACCTGTATGTAGTGAGTGTAGAAGAAAGGGAACATGCCACAGTGTTAGAGAGACCAAAGTCAGCATTACCTTAAAGGATCACTATAGGGTCAGCAACACAAACATGAATTCATGACCATATAGTGTTACCACCATCTAGCCCCCCTGGGCCACTCATGCCTCCATAAATATAGCAAAAGCCTACTATATTCAAGCCTGAAGCTGTAACTCTGCATGCTGTGAAACTCATAAAAACAAGCAGTCTGCTGACATCATTAGAAGTGGTGGCCTGATCCAATCACAGTGCTTCCCCATAGGATTGGCTGAGACTGACAAAGAGGCAGATCAGGGTCAGAGCCAGCATGATTCAAACACAGCCCTGGCCAATCAGCAGCTCCTTATATAGATGAATTTAATTAATGAATCTCTATGATGAAAGTTCAGTGTCTGCATGCAGAGGGAGGAGACACTGAATGCATTTTAGGCAGCCATGACCCAGGAAGGATCTCTAACAGTCATCTAAGGAGTGGCCAGTGAAGTTATCACTAGGATGTAATGTAAACACAGCATTTTCTCTGAAAAGACCATGCTTACAGCAAAAAGCCTGGTGGTAATGATTCTACTCACCAGAACAAATTCAATAAGCTGTAGTTGTTCTGGTGACTTAGTTTGATTCTGCTGTATAGATGGATTCCTCCCAGTGCCCCCATGTCTCCCAGTGCCCTCATGACTCAGTGCCCCCATGTATCGATTACTCCAGGTCTCAGTGTTCCTATGTATCAGTGTCTCAGTGCCCCATGTCTCCCAGTGTCCCCTAGTGTTGTGTCCCCTGGTCTCCCAGTGATCCTATGTATCAGTGTCTCAATGCCCCATGTCTCCCTGTGTCCCCATGTATCCCAGGGTCCCCATGCCACTAGGACACTAGGAAGACGGGGAGACCTAGGGACACGGAGACACCAGTGACACTGGGAGACTAGGGGACTCTGGCTGGGACACATGGGGACAATGGAAAAATAGGGGATACTTGAAGACTTGGGGACACAGACTCCAGGGACAAAGATACTAGAGACACTGGCTGGGGGACATGGGGACATTGAGACATGGCGGCACTGGGAAACATGGGGACACTGAGACACCAGGGCCACCAGGGTCACAGACACTAGGGACACTAGCTTGGGGACATTGTGACACTTGAGGCACTGAGAGACATGGAGGCACTAGGATACATGGGGACAGTGAGACACTGGCAGACTGGGGGCACTGGGAGACTAGGGGGCACTGAGACACCAGGGACACTGGCTGGGAGACATGGGGACACTGTGTCTCCATGTGTCTGTGTCATAATGTCTCCCAATGTCCCTTAGTGTCTCAGTGTATGTCTCCTTGCAGCCTTTCCCCCATCCCTTACTTCCCTGAGCTGTAGGCTGTCTCTGCAGGGTGGGAGTTGCTGTCTGGACTCTCTGTAGCTGCACCCCTGCAGATCAGTGAGTATAGATAGGCAGGGAGGGATATGCTGGAACTTCCTATCCCTGCCTGTCTCCACACACACAGCGACCCCTACTGGCCAGTGCTGGTATTGCAGAGTAATCTCCATTTATACTGAGAAAAATACCAGCATTTATATTGCCAGTATCACTGCAATATTGGCACCAGCCAGGCAACCTCAAATACTGGCTGTGCCAATAAAATAAAAGCCAGGTGGAATCCCTAAGAGTAGTGTGTGAAAAAAGAAAAATGTAAAAAAAAACAAAAAACTTTTTTTTTTTAAAATCAATGGGCCTATTCCATGGGCCTGGGCCTGGAGCTGCAGCTCCATCAGCCCCTATGTTAATCCGGCCCTGGTGATAACCCACTGGCAACTCCTCAGATGGCTCATACAGAGTAAGCACCACTGCCATTAAGTGTCTCCACCCTCTGCATGCAGACACTGAACTTTCCTCATAGATATGCATTGATTCAATTCATCTCTATGAGGAGATGCTGATTGGCAAGAGCTGTGTTTGACTTATGCTGGCTCTGGCCCTGATCTGCCTCATTGACAGTCTCAGCCAATGCTATGTAAAAGCATTGGGATTGGCTCAGAACAACACTTCTGATGATGTCAGCAGACAGAGGCAGCTCACATGCAGCAGCTTCAGACTTGAATACAAGTACGATTTTACTATATTTAGGGAGGCAAGAGGGGGCAGGGGGACTAGATGGTGGTTTTAACACAATAGGGTCAGGAACCCTCTGGTAAAGCTTTGATCATGTTAGAAGCTCAGTCGGTCATCATGACCCCAACATGCACATTGGTGCCTGCCTGCTCTACCAACCAATTTCACACCATTTGTCTGCAAATTGTCAGCAAGATGTTTGCTAAAGTCTGCTTTTCAACCATCACTTCAGCATGTAGCTGGTACAATTGATAGCCCTGCTGCCCTACAGACCCATTCCCAGTTTAGCATGCTGGTGAGGTTGGTCCTCAGTGAACTTACTGCCTGCCCTAGTACTTTCTCTTTTTGCTTCATCTCTCAGAATTACTGACTTGTGGTGCCAATATGTTGGCTCAAACCAGCAGTAGTGAGATGACCACTCAATCTCCCCCTACACATTTCATTGCCACACAATTTACACTTTGCAATTCACCCTTCTTGGAGGTTCCAAAAGTGATTGCAATTTTCTCTTTGTGGTAATACATCAGATTCTACCGTCTGCCTTTTTCCTGATGAACATGTAGGTAGATTATTATTGATGACAGTGAAAGCACTAGCCTCTATACTAACACTTGGTTGACTAATGCCACTAAAAGGGGATTTAGTGTGCCTAATTAGCTTAATATAACTCAATCAAAAAATTAAGACCATTACACTATTCTTAAAGAGGATATAAAACTATCTCCAATATGTGTTGAGGATATAAAACTATCTCCAAAATTTGTTTGACATTGGAACCAGTGTCATACTAGGATCAATGACCCAGGCTATCAATCTTCCACTCAAAGATGGTGTCAGTGGCATTGGCAAGTGCAAAGCAGAGTAGTAACCTAAAACTAACAAGTCTCACATAACCAGGCTATCCATCTATCTCCCAGCTTCCTCTCCATTCCATCTTTCTTATCCCAACGCATCTAACCGTAGTCTGGTATAAAATTGTAGTTTGCATGGTTTTACTTTGAAATGATGCTTTGGAGATATGAAAGTCAGTCAGTAGCCAACCAACACAAATTCAGCCGAATCTCAATTTGACTGTAACAAAATGTGCAAGTCTACATGCTTCTACCCTCATCCCCTTAGCAGTGGAATTGTAAGTGGTATTAGGTGAAAAGAGAGGAGGACATGCTGGTGACATGATATAGATAAATGTTTAGCCATCCTTAAGCTAAATTGTTTTTAAAACATAGTCATGTGACTATAATAAAATAAAATATTAGGCTGACCTAACATGCTTAGATAAATTGTATAACTAAAGACAGATGTCTGGTTGTTCTTTCTACAGGCTAAATCCTGTTATCTGTATTTCTATAAGTGTCTTTAAAGCACCCATTCTCTCCTACTACTGAACCTGCATTTTCTGTAAATTCTGTACTTTGGAATCATGCAGCTTTGGAAATCAATATTTCATTGATTTCTGTGATATTCTCTAATTTCATTCTAATAGTATTTTCTTAACAAGGCAGTGAAAGGGTTAACACATTTAATACCCAGTCTAATAAATTAGATGAGAAATTGCTTGAACTGAGGTGATATGATCCAGGGAGCCCATTAAATGAAATCCTAGGGAGCATTGTCATAGAGAGAACAAAAAAGGCACAGACGCATTAACATGTACAAGCCATCAGTCAGCACTTGGAGAAGTGTAAAAATCCCAGTAATGGTTCAGAGAGCAGCTTATGCTATTTGGTATCCTATGCTAATGAAGTTAATGGGGCACACCATGACCTCTGCCAGACTCATTTCTTATGCTCGGTTAATAGAAGCTGTAGGAGGGATGATTGGCAGAAATGAAGAACCAAATGAGAACTTTTAATTCACTGCTTATGGCAGCAATCTTCTCTTCCTGTACTATTATGCTGATATGCATATATATATATATATATATATTTATATATATATATATATACAGTGGTACCTCGGTTTACGAATTTAATGCGTTCTACAGGACTTTTCTTATTGCGAAATGTTTTTTAAACGGAAACATGGTTTCCATTAGGAATGCAATGATAACCAATTAATCCGTTCCGGAGGTCAGAAAAAAAGTAAAAATGAGCTGGCATGGAAACCAACCCACAATGCAGAACACACAGTAAAAGGCATGCAATCGACAAAGCTCAGCTCCCTACCTTTCCACCGCTTGAAAAATTTACCCAAAAAGTCCCAAAACCGCTCCAAAACTTGATGCAAAAACCGCTCCAACATATCCACACTCAACACCACGTGCTACCCACAGACTCCAGAATGCACAGGGGCGGCTCTGTAAACCTCCCAGGCGCAATGCATCCTGGAGAAAATCCGTAATCCGAGGCATTATTTTCAATGGATTTTTATTTGTAAACTGAAAATTATGTTAACCGAGGCGTTTGTAAACCGAGGTACCACTGTATATCAGAAAGACTGCATTCATCATTACATACATCAAGGTTCCACAAGGTTACCCCTGGGACCACTTAATACATACAGAATACAGAGGTTAAAATTTGCTTGACATCTTTTAAAGTTAAAGACAATTTAAAGGATTATCTGACTTTATTGGGACATCTACCATTTTGAGGCTCCCTGTTGTTCAAGCCATTAATATAACCTGCAATGAGCAACCTGTGACACCGAATAGTGTACACATGGGAGTATGTAGCAAAGGGCAAGAGAGGTCCATTCCCCCCCTGCTTCCTGTAAAATGCCCATTATGTATTTACGTTAGCCATGGCCCTGCTCCCTATCAATCCCATTTACTCTCTCATTTGTAGCTCCTACTGTGGTGGAGTGTGGTTGAGCTGTCTTGGCACTGTGTGTTGTTTATACCTGTGTTCAGTCTCCACACTCTGTAGAGGCACAAATTGTGGTAGGGAGTGTGAAGGAGTGTGAAGGCACTTATGCTGCAGTATTTGTTCCGCTAAATGCTGCAAAAGTGTTTAGTGGGGTGAGAAAACAGTGATCTGTTTTTTCTCTGGATTAAATGTGTTAATATTTATAATTAGTTACAAATGAGAAATAGAAAATTATCATTAGGTGCTCTGAAATAACAATTTTTACAAATAAGCACCTTTTTTGGTGCTGCCTTACCCTGGAAAATATTCAGCTGACTCCTCTTTTTTTAAAATTTATTTATTTATTTTTTATCGTGCAGGATGGTACATGATATTTAACAGCGCCACAACAGAGTACATGCAGACATACACGTTAAACAATGGCATAGGAGCTTTCACATTTTTTGTATAAGTTTAAGCTGAGCAATGTTAGTATAACATGCAATTGAGACATGGAGTCGGCAACGCTGGGTTTTGTGCATGCGGGTAACCGTCATTATGAAATATAAATGCTGTATACATGCACCTGTGTCCCATGTGTTCTGCCTCCTTGGAAATTTACTGAACAAAAAAAAGCTTTTAAAAATTAAACGGCTGCGAAATGTACCTTGTAAAAGGTAGAATCCACGTAACTATTGCGTTTAAACAAACTGGAGTGGTGTCAACGTGAGTACCCCCTCCCGGGCTAAGATCTGATATGTAGGTAAGTAAGCAGTGTCGTGCGAACCGGGAGGGAGGTGGGAGATGTAGTGGCAAATTAGCTATGCTCTTTGACCCATGGACCGGCATAGCGAGAGGCTCAGCCAAACCTTCCCCCTCTGTGTGTTTGGTGGTGGTGTAAGCATTATATGAGCGGGGGGGAGACTTGTGTCTCTGTTGCATAGGGCATTGAGAGCTTGGTAATGTGGTACGAGCTAAAAAATATCTGCTGTAATTTGTGTGAGAGTATTAACATAAACAAACTAAGGCAAACTTAAGAATAAAGTCAATCGGTTTTAGAAGAGGGTAAGTCTCTGTGGTGTTGGGGACCTGATTGGCGGCTCCAAGTCCTGTGCATGTGTTCAGGTCCCTTCTTTGAATGATGATGGGGCCTGTGTGGATCTGGGAGTGAATTATTTTATCGCTGTTGGATTTAGACAAGACAGGGCCGCTGTGGCCGGTGCGGTCTGGGTGAGTAGGACCATCTTATGGAGGATGTCTTCCAATTCCTGCGGTGTGCTTAGTCGTCGACTTTCTCCCTGATTAGGGATCTTGGTGGGCCCCAGCGATATGGAATGTCCTTTGCTCGCATGAGCTGGAGGAGAGGGCGCAAAGAGCAGCGCCAGGCCAGGGTGTTCTTGGTTAAATCTGGGAACAGTTGTAAGGTAACTCCCTCAAACTGCAGTGAATTTTGGCCTTTAATGGCTGACAGGAGTGAGGCTTGGTTCTGTATGGACTGAAATCTGATAATGATATCCGGCGTGGATGTCTGTGGCGCGGTCGCCAGTTTAGGGATGCGGAATAACCCATCTAATTTCATTGCCCTGGCCTGTTTAGGCGGTAGGTTGGCGGCCAGAAAACATCTTATAAAGTGTGGCAAGTCCATTTGGCTCAATGCCTCAGGCACTCCTCGTACCTTTAGGTTGTATCTCCTCCGCTGATCTTCCAGGGCATCCACCCTGTCCGCGGTTACCTTTTGCTGCCGGTGGAGTTCCTCCAATTGTTTCTCTAGTCCGGTTAGCCTGGTGTCTTGCACGCAGTGGGAGGCCTCCAGGTTTGCAATCTTTTCGTGTGCGCCTTCCACCACTTTCTGGAAGTGGGCCATGTCACCTGCTAAATTAGTACGGAGCTCCGCCAGCATTTTCTTGAGTAGCGATGCCGTGACAGGTTTGCTGTCTTCCATCGGAGGCAGCCGGGGTTCCGCTTGTAGGCTGGGTATGTTTCCCTCACCCATTTCCAGCTGGTATTCCGAGGAGCATGAGGCGTCCCCATCGAGGTGCGCCATGCCGTCCCATGCGGCCCTCTGGGAGTTAACGGAACAGGTCGCCGATGTCCCGGGCCGGCAAGCCCTTGTCTGATCTGGGTTTTTTGTTTTTCCTACCTGTGGCGGAACAGACCTCGCCACGTGTTCTTGGAGGGTGCTTGGAGGGTTCTTGGAGGGTCCTACCTTCTGACTATGGCCCTGGGATATATGGCATTTGAAAACACTATTTGTGCCCTGTGACAAAACTGGAGATTGTTCACAAATATGACTATTGTCCATATTTTTTATGATTCCCTTCATTTGTTGCACTGTTCCCCATGTGTTTCATCTGTTGGTTCGGCTGGATAGACTACCAGACAAACTGTGGAGTTACTGGGTGGCCACCATTTCATGTATCAGAGGCACATGGTGAGAACAATGGATGAAGCACATGGTGAGAACAATGGATGGTGGCCATTTTAACTCACAGACACTGTTTTGACTTTTCTACACAGTGCCATCTCGCTGGTGTTTATGGGGTTATAGCATGTTTTGGGGTCCCTGTGATAGGTTTTATAATACTGTATTTTACTGCCTGTGATAATTAAGTTAGTCTATTGTGTTGAGATAATTGTATCACAGGCAGAGGGGAGGATTTCTGATTTAATGAATGGGAGTGTTAGCTGTGTTGTAATGTGTTGATTGGTTGTTCTTCAAAACCCTGTAGGCAGTACTATGTTTGTAGAATGTGAATAAAGGAGGCTGTATGTGCCAGTACAGTCAGTTCTACTTCACCCTCAATTTGGAGTGCTGTCTCTTATTGGGGAAATCTGCCACAAGGGATTGCTATGCTCTGCATACTCTCTTGCTATATTCACTGCTAAGCTCTTGTAAGAGCTTGTTCCTGTCTTGCTCTCTGAAAACGCCTACGGTGGTTATGGTGTCGGCTGGAGTGCTTGGAGCCCTGAGGAAGCGCTAGGAGCATCCGTCAACGGAGGTACCCAGTCGGGGTGCCAGGTGATCCGTTACACTACCCATGTCAGGTTCCCCGAGGTGGGTTAGTGGTGTTTTCTTTTGTTTTGTGTTTTTTTTTGCTTGTTTTGGTAGCTTTGTCTGAGTATCTCTCTCGGAGCTCGTGGGACATGCGGCCATTTAGGTCTACAGCCAAACTCCGTCCCAGCTGACTCCTCTTTTGAGGGAAATCCTTAAATAAATAAGAAATATATTCCAGTAGTGCACATGGTAATGTTATAGCAGGCTTCTATAACTATAAAGATAAACTCATGAGGGTACAGCATGAGAATACAGCTCATTATGTGTCAGTTCTGTGTTACAAAGGGTAACAATCTCTTCACTTAGGAGACTGGAGCAGCAAGCAGAGGACTATCAAAAAAATGCCTTATTTTAAATATTAAAAAAGTTCAGCTACAGTTAAAAACAAATAAAGTAAATATGGGGAGCCCACAGGCAGGGCCAGACTGGCCCACCAGGATACCGGAAAATTTCCCGGTTGGCCGTGGCACTTGGGGACGCACCGTGCAGCCCCCAGTACACAAACTCATGTTGGGGCCACATAAGCTGAACAATGAAGATACTTTCTCACCTCTAGAAGGTACTTTATCCACTCTGGCTGTGGAGCAGTTAGCCAGTAGCCGTCAGGAGTTGTAATACATGCACACTGTCACATATATACATTGATGCACAGTTTACCTGTGTATGTGCCCGAGTGTGTGTATGACAGAAAGTATCCTTGTGTGTGTGTGTGTGTATGTATGTCTCTGTGAGCATGTTTTCATTTTTGTCTGGGACCCTATGTGTATGGGGTAGCTGCTTGAAGTGTGTTGTGTGTATGGGGGTCTGCCTGTACCCTTTGTGCATTGTGTTTATGTTTCTTGACTGTGTGTGTATGATGAATGTCTGCAGGAGGTGACTGTGACAACATGAGTAAAGGGGTACCAGTGGCAGGGAGAGCGTGATAGGGCGAAGGGGGTAAATGGACAGGGGGGTTGTTAGAAAGAATGCGGGACAGGGAGTATGACATGCTTTGATGAGGGAGTGTGACAGGACAAGTGGAGGTTAGTGTGTCAGGGCAATTGTGGCATGGTAGGAGGGACAAGTGTGACAGGATTAAGGGGGGTTAATGTGACAGGATGAGTGTGGCAGAGTGAGGGCAGGTGAGTTTGGAGGGGGTGAGATTAACAGGATTAGGAGTGGTTAATGTGAGTGTGGATGCCTGAAGAGGCTGACAGTGTGGGGGGGTAACAATGTGTGGGGAGGTGACAGTGTGAGGGGACTCTAACAGTGTCTCTGGGGAGGCTGTGTGTGTGAGGGGGTGATGGTGAGAGGGGGTGATGCTAAGGGGTTGATAATGATGGTGAGGGGGTGATGTAAGGGGGTTGATGGTGAGGGGGGTGATGCTAAGGGGGAAGTTGATGGTGAGAGGGGGTGATGCTGAGGGGTGGGTATGAGAGGGAGAGGGGAAAGATATACCTTGATTGGCTCCCTGGTGGTCCGGTGGGCTCCCTGGTGGTCCAGTGGCCATTATTTCCAGTCTGCAGCTCCGCTGAGCTGCAGACCATGTAATCTCGCGAGATTTCAGAGCATTGCCATGGTAACCCGTGGCAACGCTCTGATTGGCCAGTTCTCGGCGAGTCACATGGTCTGCAGCTCTGCTCACTGCGGAGCTGCAGACCAGTCTCTGATGGCTGGCCGGGCAGCACGGAGGGGCCACGCACCCGGCGGCATATTGGGCAAGCTGCTGGGTCCCCTCCTGGTGTTGGGTCCTCGGTCATTGACCGAGGACCCAACACAGTCTGCCCTCAGGCAGTTTAGGCGGCCGCGAGGCCCCAGCCAGCGCGAGGCCTTAGGCGGCCGTCTAAACTGCCTAATAAGAGAGTCGCCTCTGCCTGTCACAGAGCTGCTGGCTGGGAGTGAGCAGGGAGGCCTGTCAGAGCTACTGGGTTTGAGTTTCCTGGTCTTCTTTGTCATAAGCATGCTTTCAGAGGATTTTAGCAGTACCCTTAACCCACTGTGTACAATTTATCACTGTGCTTCGGATTCCTAACACACACACACACACACACAGTAAGACACACACAGTAACACACTCACTGACACTCACTAGCAGACACACACACTAACACTCACTCTAACACTCACACACTCTAACACTCACACACACTAACACTCACTCTCACTCTAACACTCACTCTAACACTCACACACTCTAACACTCACACACTCTAACACTCACACACTCACTCTAACACTCACACACACTCTAACATTCACACTAACACTCACTCTAACACTCACTCTAACACTCACACTATCACTCACTCTAACACTCACTCTAACACTCACACATGTTTTTTTTTTTTAATGTAATCCCCCCAGCCTCCTTACCTTTTGGAGTGCTGGGGGGATTCCCTGGGGTCCAGTGGTGCTGCTGGGCTCCTGGGCGGGTGGGCGGGCAGGCGGGCGCACGAGGGAGCACTCAGTACTTCCTCTTCAGCTCCCTTGCGTGCCGCGTAGGGATGCCGGTGTTCTATCAGTCTGGTATACTCCGTCAGATTGCTATACCCACGTCACTTCCGGGGAGGGGAATCAGCTGTCTCCTGTGCTGCACATGCGTGCTAGCAATCCTGCTACTCCTCCACAGCAAGGTCCTGGAAGGTAAGTAAAACTAGTTTTACACTTTCATTATAGTTAGTGCATTCACTAAGCTTAGGCACACGGGACATTTAGGGTTAAGTGAGGGTACAAATTAGGGTTAGGTAAGTGATTCTAACCTCTCTCACACTCTATTCTTACCCTAACCCTTGGGGTAAGGGTTAAAATAAAGTGTGAGAAATCACTATTTAGTGATATTCCCCTAATGTGAAATATCACTAAATAGGAACAATTCCCTAATCCTAACCCTAATTTGAACCCTAACATTAACCCTAAATGTCCCATGTCCTAAGCTTAGTGAATGCACTAACTATAATGAAAGTGTAAAACTAGTTTTACTTACCTTCCAGGACCTTGCTGTGGAGGAGTAGCAGGAGTGCTAGCACGCATGTGCAGCACAGGAGACAGCTGATTCCCCTCCCCGGAAGTGACGTGGGTATAGCAATCTGACGGGGTATACCAAACTGATAGAACACCGGCGCCGGAAGATGATGGCATCTTCCGGCTCCGGTATCAGTGCGTTGCGCGAGGGAGCTGAAGAGGAAGTACTGAGTGCTCCCTCGCGCACCCGCCTGCCAGCCCGACCGGCCACCCGCCTGCCGGGTGTCAGCAGGGCCAGCCTCGGGGGGCCCTGGGGTGGTCGGCTCCTGGGCCCCCCAGGGGAAGAGGCTGGCCCTGTGGGTACATACCGGATCGCAGCGGCGGCCGGGCCCCCTGGGGGGCCGGGCCCGGTCGCAGCCACGACCCCTGCGACCCTGGTATGTACGCCACTGGCTGGATGGAAGCTTTCAGCCAGGAGCCGAGTACAGACCATCTCAAGGTTATTCTACTGATACTTATATATATATAAGGGTATATATTCTGTGTATATTTCAGGGTGTAATTGTATGTGTGTGGGGGGGAGGGTGTGGGGAGGGGGTTTGTCAGTGAACCTGTGAGGGTGTAACTATGAGTGTTTGTTTTCTGTATTTGTAAAGGTATTACATGTGTGGGTCAGTATGGATCATTGTGTGTGTGTGTATGTGTATGGATCACTGCGTGCCAGTTTTTGTTAATGAGTGTGTATGTGTAGGCATCAGTGACTACATGCCAGTGTGTGTGCCAGTGAGTATCCATTAATAAAAAATATGTCTGTCTATATATGTTTGAGATTGTCTATAAATGAGATTGAATTAAAAATGTAAATACAGTTTTGCTTTATCTATAATTCGTGGGAGTGTTATGCATCTATACATATGCACAAATGTATATTTTTTTAATTTTAGGAAGTGAAATTCTAGATACCTGTATATTTGTCCCCACTGGCACAATTATTGAGGGCTGGTATAAATATTTTCCAGAGCTGCTTTCTATTCCCAGTCCGGCCCTGCCCACAGGATGTCCCCAAGATGAATTTCACAGCTTAATTAGAGCTTTTTCCATCAGTGTTTATCTAGTCTCCACAATTCCAAATTTAAAGCTCTCTATGCCAACATCATCAATTGTTGTTTACACCTCCTGGGGAGTGTATTATCCCTGGCCTGTTCTTTCATTGGTGGTCTCTTACAGTCATTGCAATGGAGGGGTATTAGACATATCTAATCCGTCCACATTGTTCTGATACCCGGAAATCAGAAACTATAGCTATTTGTTGCCCATGATCCAGTCTCATATAATACATAAAGGAGATTTGTCATAACAGTTAGGCATAATGAGTATTATTTGTATCAAAATGGAGTACATAAAGTGAATACATTTCTAATCGTTCTATTTATTCATTTTATGTACTCCATTTCGATGCAAATAGTGCTCAGTATGCCTCAGTATGCCATAGCAAGGTATGGTGGAGCCTGAAAGTCACCAACTGCTGGTTTATTTAGAGCCAGATCTAATTGGCTCTAAAAAGTGGGAGTGCACACCATTCAAAAAACTTCACTGATATAAGAGTTTGCATTGTGGTCTTATTTTTTGTGCTTTTTTTCTGAATATATAATTAATTATTGCTGATCTGAAAGAGTCAATAGGTAATTGTAGCGGAGCGCTAGTCTAGCAGGGACTTTTCTCTGCTGGTTTTCTCCAAGATGACTCAGGAACAAGGAAGGTAATCCACAGGAAGTAAATAACAACATAACAACAAGAAAATACAGCAAGGAAAGACAAGATTCTCCCCAACACCTCCCCAGTAACTGGACGACACTCAGTTTAGGGGGAGTAACTGAAGGTTTAATGCTGGCATACTGCCTTATGTGATTTTCCCCACAAAGTTACCACCCAGGTGGACCTTGTGGGGTACCGAGATACAAAGTTAACAGACCAATGAAACAAGGTTATACTCCCATACAGTATGTACAAGCCCTCCCCTCTGCCTGGTAGATAATTAAGGTAGATAATGTAATAACTCAATTATCTCCAGGCAGGAAAAAAATAATTTTTCACATTTTCTAGAAGTACCCCAAAAACATTTCATAACCCCTATAAATGGCACATCTCTGGATAGCACAAATCAGAGTAGGGGTTCACAAATTCTGTGGAAGTCACATTTGACCGACTGCACGCTTGATTTCATGCACAAAAGAGTTCCAGAGAATGAGGCTGTGCAGCCGGTCTATCTTCTTAGTCAAATAATGTGTAAATTGCACGAACGGATCAGTTTGTGCATACCTTTATTGTATGTATCTCATTCGGTATATTGTTTTTACCGAATAGTGCTCTGTTCGTGCACTTTTATGGAGGTGGAAGTCCCAGTGGTGTTCGTGCTGTTGAGTGTCCAATTTTAGTTCCATGCACTCGACGACCAAACACTGCGGCCTTTGTTCATGTCCCAAGATGGCTGCCACCACGTGTTCGTCTATACGAATGGCGACCACCCAGCCGACAGCTTAGAACGTTTGTGTGGTTGCGGTTTGTGGAGGTGTTAACAGAGTTAATGAGCAGCACACTCCTTAGCTGGGTGGTCTGCCGTTCGGTTATTGTACAAAACCGTGGGAACCACTTAAGGGAATGGCTTTTGACGAACGGGCAGGCGAAACAGGGGAAAACTTAGGTAACAAAGCCAGGGGAGTAAGTCTTGCACAGTTAGGGTGACTTTCTCACACAGGGGGTCAAGGAGAGTGGAAAACAAGGAGGTTACGGACAGCCCAGGGCTGATATAAATAGCATAGCAGGGTCCATTCTGCTACAGTAATATACACACTTTTATTGCACATTACTTATATGGGATCGACCGATATTGATTTTTTTTAGAGCCGATACAGATAGCAATAGTCTGTGAACTTTCAGGCCAATAGCCAATAACAAACACACACACTGCATTATATAAACACACTACACAAACACACACACACTGCATTATATAAACACACTACACACACACTGCATTATATACACACACTACACAAACACACTGCAATATATACACAGTGTGTTTGTGTAGTGTGTTTATATAATGCAGTGTGTGTATATAATGCAGTGTGTGTGTAGTGTGTTTATATAATGCAGTGTGTGTGTGTGTACAGTGCTGTATCCTGGTTTTGTGCTGCCCTAGGAAGAACAAAACTCAGACGCCCCCCTCCCCCGCGCCACCCACACCCAACCCTTCCCCCACACCCACCTTCTAAATACACACACACAGTCAGACACACACACACAGTCAGACACACACACAGTCAGACACAAACACACACAGAGACACACAAACAAACACACACACACAGTCAGACACACACACACACACCCAGTCAGACACACACATACAAAGTCAGACACAAACACACACA
This sequence comes from Pelobates cultripes, assembly GCA_933207985.1. Classification (NCBI taxonomy): domain Eukaryota; kingdom Metazoa; phylum Chordata; class Amphibia; order Anura; family Pelobatidae; genus Pelobates; species Pelobates cultripes. Next base: position 183,326,967 of record OW240912.1, read on the forward strand.
TACACAGTCAGACACACACATACACAGTCAGACACAAACACACACACAGTCAGACACACAAACACTCACAGTCAGACACACACAGACACAGACACACACACACAGACACACACACACAGTCAGACACACACACACAGTCAGACACAAACACACACACACAGTCACACACACACACACATAATCACTCACATTAACACTTTTTTTACCTTTGGGAATGCTGGGGGGGGAGGGGTTCATTTTCTCCCTGGGGTCCAGTGGCTGCCGGTCGGGCGGCTGGCGAGGGAGCACTTCCTCTGAGCACTCTGCTCAGCTCCCTCTGCGGCGTGCGAGGGAGCTGAGCAGAGTGCTCAGAGGAAGTGCTCCCTCGCCAGCCGCCCGCCGGACCATCAGCCAGCGCCGCCCGCCAGCCCAGCATGTCAGTCTTGTCCTCCCTCCCCAGTGGCAGTTGGAACTACTGGGAGCGGAGACGGTCAGTCCCCCTCCCCAGTGACAGGTCGAGTTACCGGGAGTGAAGACAGTTGGTCCCCCTCCCCAGCGGCAGTTGGAACTACCTGGAGTGGAGGCAGTCAGAGTAACCAGGAGCTGAGGATAGAGATCAGTTTGTGGATGAAGGAGCTACAATACCAAAATCACATTACAGCAGCCTTACTCATTGACAAACCCACATAGCCAGAGCCTGCTATATGTGGTTCTGGGAAGTGTGAGTGACCCATTTTGACGGATCCCCTATCCCTGGATTTCCATACTTTTAATTTTTGCTTATTTGATACACTTAATAGTTTAGTATATGAGACTCACCAAACACCTGAGACCCATCTAGTTCATATACCGAACAAACTACCGACCAGACAGACCACCCTGGGAGGGTGCTGCTCATTGACCCTTTTCACCCTTGTTCGTGCCTCAGTAAACGCAATTATCTGAACATCCTGGGCGGTCGCCTGGGTGGCTGCCATTTGTATGGCCAAACACGTGGCGGCATGGAACTCAAATCGGACACTTGACAGCGTGAACACCGCTAGAACTTCCATCGAAGTTGGGTAAAACGTGAGAATTGAATGGCGTTCGGTGTGAGCAAGCTTCTGGACAAGGAATAAAGATTGAGCTTACTCACGAACCATTATGTTCTGTACTTTTTATTGTATTTGATACTCCTGAAAGAGACCAACCGCACAGCCCGATTTTATGTAACTCTTTTGGGCAGGAGCCTTGTGTGCGATCGGTCACACTGGGACTTCCATGGAAATCCTGAACTGATCTGGGTGATTTTTGGATATGTTGGTCACGCAGACCAGTGCTATCAGGGGATATGACTATATTGGGGTACTTTTGGGGGGGTACTTTTACTATATTGTAAAATTTATGTTTTCTGTGCCTGGAGATAATTGAGTTTAGGACAGTTCTTGACTCAGTTATCTCCCAGACACAGGGGAGGGATTATCCTGTTTTGTACGGGAGTGCACTGGACCTGAGAGCCAGTGTAATTGTGTATATGTTTTTACTGTAGTCTATCCCAGGTTCAGGGGGGGAGTGCCCCTTGCATGGGGACTGAGATAAAAGGCCAGTTGTGGCTACCAATAAACAATTCCTGCTTACACTTAACATAGAGTCTCATCTCATGTTTGTAGGGAACCGCTATACCAGCTATAATCACCAGCATTTGTAAGAGCTACACAGCTATACCGTACTTGGATGAACATGCTGGGGATTATGACAGCATCACTCTGAATAGGGGGATAGAACATCTCTGGTGGCGAAACCCCTCTTTCTCTCAGGGTTGCCGCCACACCCATTACCTCTGCTCTTTTAATTTTCTGTATGATTAAACAGTATTATGCTATGTGAGCTTTTCTGTTTTACAGATTAATCCGTAGTATACCATCAGGATTTTCCTGTAACAACTATATCTCACTGTGTGTTGGTGATTATTATTGCACACCCTGCATTTTGTATTATTTGTGAAATAGAATTGACTTGATTTTTTATTTGATTTGAATTCCATTCCATTTGAATTCTGAGCAATACTCACTTTAGTGAATAACCATGAGTGACGTAACCCCGTCAATACTAAAAACAAGTCTAAATGTTTTTGTTTTCAGTACAATAAGTTTTTATTTTTCACAATAAAATTCAGTCCAGAGAGCCTTACTTACGATTTTTTATGTATATTCTAATTATGATTAGAAACGCATTTCTCTGCCATAATCAACTTGTTAATGATTTAATGAATGGAAAGTTGATGAAAATGTAAGCTTAACCCTTGCTTTTAACAGTACAGGAAATTTTGATGATTGAATTTTTATAGTCAGGAAAGAGAAGTACATGGACCATACCATTTCACTGTCTGCATTTCATTAGCAGTCCAGAGATTGAAAAAGTTTGCTATAGTTTTACATATCTATATTTTAGAAATATATGATTTAACTGTATTTACTGTATGCTTAAATGCAGACATTCTTTTTACATTCTGTTGAAATTTTTAATAAACAGCAATGCATGTAATGCCTTCATGGTCCTTACAAACACCTATAAGCAAAGCATTTTACTATTGCTATTACTTATCGACTTATGTGAGAACTGGAATTTTTGCTTCTAACATTTTGGACAGTGTGAAATATTGGAAGCACATTGTCTAGTGTCTAAAGCTGTTCATTTCCCAGATATTTTTATAATGGAGGAACAAATAAGTGAAAAATAAAAATTGTATTTTTGTGCAAGCTAGCTATGCATCCCTTGATTAAAATAATTTTTATGGTAATATTTTTTCAATCAAAAAGTGGTTGATAGTAAAGGGGTTACACGGACATTATAGACATCCAGAACAATCTGCTCATTGAACTGGTCCAGGTGTATATTCCCAGGTCCCTTAACCCTGCAATAGTAATTAGTGCAATTATTGAGAAACCACAATAATTACTATCCATGGTTAACTCCACCTCTAGTGGCTTTCTACGAGACAGCCACTAGAGGGACTTCCGGGTCGTTATTTGGTCGCCTAACTGACGCTGGACGTCATCACACTATGCATGAGGATGTCCAGCATCACCCGGAACCCCATACTAAGTCATTGTATAATATTTTCCCATGGAGGAAGTCCTAATGTGAGCGCAGCAATTGCAACACATGCGCTTTAGATCTCCACCGCCGGCTGACATCGGTGCTGGACTCAGGTAGGTGACAGAAGTGGTTTTTAACCCCTACTGCACCATGGGAAACGAGGGGGCACTATAGGGAGCTATAGTGCCAGGAAAACAACTTTGTTTTCTTGGCACTATAGATTCCCTTTAAGCACTGATTTGCAACATTTCAAATAAAATATCAGGAGTGTTAATAAGCTTCAGTGCAGCCATGTGTAGCAATTTTTAAAGTCTACTAACTATCCACAATTTGGTATTCATCTCATCACAAATTACTGTTTAGTAAACAAACCTCCTAATTCGAGAGCCACTATATATATATATATATATATATATTTATTTATTTTTTTATTATTTTTTTCCAATTATTATTTATTACATGGTAATTATTTTCTGAAAAAAGCTATGACGGCTAATTAATTGAAGAAATATATTCATTGTCATTTTAACCTATTCACTCCTAGAATTGTGTATACACGTTTGCACTTTCATTTACTTTGCAAAACTAAATTCAGTCTACAGAGACTCCCCCACTCTTATTTATACTCCAGTAATGATTACTAGCCTGTTAACTAATGATTTATGTGCACAGAGCAAAAGGTTATTCACTATAGGCAACAAAACAACTTTAGCTTAATGGAGTGGTTAATGCGTATAGATCATGACCCTTTAGTCTCACTGCTCAATTCTCTGCCATTTGGGATTCTTTTGTTTTTGTTTATGCAGCCATAGCCACACCTACCCTGGCTGTGACTCACAAAGCATGCATGAAAACAATGGTTTAATTTTCTATCAGATGTTAACTCCCTTTAGAAGTTATCTCCTCCCCTGTAAATTGAACTTTGATCACACACAGGCGTTTCCAGGGTCTTAAAGGCTATTAACAGAGCAGGTGATTAGAAATACAAAATTAAACAGAATTTACAATAAAGCAAGTTTAAACATTAGATCTCTTAGGAAGGCTCCATTAAGCTAAAGTTGTTTTGGTGCATATAGTGTACCATTAAGGTCTGCAAGTGTGGTATAAATGGCAGTTATCCTTCTCCACTCCTGTATTCAGGGATGAAGAGGACTGAATGAGGTTCAGCTTTTCACTGTTACGATTCCATGACTGCTGACGCATACCGTCCCCCACCGTTGCCCCCAATAACACATGTGACACATTCTTATAGTGGTACTGGATAAGGGCAACTTTTATTAACATAACCATTTAACAATGTCCAAAACTCTGTCACCTGTTGGGCAGTTGCCCAACAGACAGTTCCCCCAAACATTTGTTCCACGAGCCTCAACAGTCGGCTACTTGCCATCAGCTCTGTGCAGGCTGCTGTCTCCCCAAAGTGACTCTGCTTCTTGTTCCCTTTTTCAGCTGCGCTGTCCAGGAAAACTCACCAAGCTGTGACAACACAAGAACAAAAAATTAAGATACCAAAAACACCAGAACTAGGGCGGGAGGGTGGGAAAACAGTCCCTCAACTGATCCTGCCAACTGGTAAGTCCCCTCCCTCTCTCTCTCTCTCTCTCTCCATAAAACCCCTCAATTTGCACCATCCCTCAATTTGCAACAGTCAGGGTCCTCAACTGATCCTGAAGACTGGTAAGTCCCCTTTCTCTCTCTCTCTCTCTGTCTCCACAAAACCCCTCAATTTGCAACATTTGTTTCCTTTTTAAACCAGCCCACAATCCTGGGAAGAAGTCATGCACCCCCATCCCTAGTTGTCCAGGGGAAGACTTTAGCATTACAATATCATAGCTCCCAAGTACCACTATTAAGAAGAAATTGTCACAATTTTAGGCCCAAATCCATCTGTCCCATTCGTATGTGTCTTTTCTAGGAACTCCATTTTGTTGGTGTGTATGAAAGTATAAACGAGCTTCACAGCTAATATCATCTACAATAAAAGTGTTTAGAAATCAGCCCATAAATAAGATACATTTTAGTGACACAAATTGTATTTAGTAAGTCACATACATTTTTTCTGAACAACCCTGCCACACCTCAGACTTGCACCTAACATTAGTATTCCTCTTTGTCCATTTCAAATGTTGGAAGCAGTGGCAGTGGGAAGCAGTCCGCCCCGGGTGTCACCGATTAGGGTGGTGCCCGGGGCAGCATGTTGACTCCTGGGCCCCTCTTCATCATGCAAGAAAACACAGGGTCAGAAAAATGCTGCTCTTGTGTCTTTTTGCATGGTGAAGAGGGACCCAGGAGTCATCTTACACCCTCCAGCAACAGCAGCATGTCTTTTCCTGTCTCAAACCACGAGAGCGTTGCCACGGGTTGCTATGACAATGCTCCACGCTGTTCGCAATGCATGCCAGAGCATTGCCATGGCAACCGGCAGCAATGCTGTGATGGCTCGAAGAGGAAAGGGCATGCTGCTTCTGGAGGGTGAAATATGGCTCTTGGGTCCCTGCTATAGCCACCGGACCACCAGGGAAATGTGTCCCCCTTTCCCAGCCATTGGTAGGAGGCAGGGAGGGGAGAAATAGAGTGATGTGTGTGTATGAATGCAGTGTGAGTGTAGTTCATTTAGTGTGTTTTGTATGCAGTGTCTGTTTGTGTAGTGCATGTATTGTGTGTTTGTTGTGTGGGATAAGTACTGAGGGAAGAGGGTGCAGTTTTTTTTCAATTAGTTTGGCTTATTCCCAGCTCCCTACCTCTTGCCTGTGAAGGAAAGGGGGGAATTAGCCCAACTAATAATAAAAAATCTGCTTTTCCCAGTACTTATCGCACACAACAGACACTACATCCACTAGACAAACACACAATGTATCCACTACACACTACATGCACTACACAAACACACACTGCATCCACTATACAAACACACTGAATCGGCTACACAAAAATGCACACTACATGCACTACACAAACATGCACACTACACAAACATGCACTACAAAAACAGGCACACTACACAAACATGCACACTACATGCACTATACAAGCACTCACATTACAGACATGTACACTACATAGACTACACAAACACGCACTGCATCCACTATACAAACACACTGCATCGGCTACACAAAAATGCACACTGCATGCACTACACAAACATGTACACTACACAAACACTCACTACCAAAACAGGCACACTACACAAACATGCACACTACATGCACTATAGAAGCACTCACATTACAGACATGCACACTACATACACTACACAAACATGCACTGCATCCATTATACAAACACACTGCATCGGCTGCTCAAAAACACACACTATATGCACTATACAAACACACACTACACAAACATGCACACTACATGCACTACACAAACACGCTCACTACATGCACTACACACAGACTCTGCAGCCACTACACACAATGCATCAACTATAAAAACACACACTCTGTGTACCTGTCTATCTGCATGTGTATCTGTGTGTTTGCATCTGTGTATCTGTATGTCTGTATTTGTTTGTGTGTCAGTGTTTGTATCTGTATGTGTTTTTGTATCTGTGTATCTATGTGTGACTGTGTGTCTGTGTATTTGCATGTGTGTACCTGTGTGTCTGTTTTTGTATGTGTGTTTGTATCTGTGTATTTATGTCAGTGTTTGTGTCTGTGTAGCTGCATGTGTGTGTGTATGGGCATATGTGTCAGTATCTGTGTGTGAATGTGTGTCTATGTATCTGCATGTGTGTACCTATGTGTCTGTGTATATGCATGTGTGAATATGCATCTGTTTGTGTAGCTGTGTGTCTGTGTATCTTCATGTGTGTCAGTGTGTGTGTGTGTATGTGCATACATCTCAGCATCCTGCCAACACTACACACAAATACACCCTTGTATTCAAACCTCAACACTACAAACACACCTAAGTATTAGAACACCACCATTATATATAAACACACCACTGTATTAAAAAAACACACTATACAAAGATGTATGCCTGCATTCAAATGCCAACACTACATACAAACACACACCTACATTCACGTACATACTTCTTACAAACTGTACTGCAAAGCAACAGACGGTAACACCTTACTTCGAGCTACAAGATTCCATTCCCAACACATCAAAGACTTTCTCCCTATATCCCAATTCCTGAGGGTTCTACGATACAACAGTGATATTAAAAATCGCGATGAACAGCTATCACAGATGTGGAACAGATTTTTAGAAAGGGGATATCATCCGCAGACCCTCTTCAACACTAAAGAGAAGGCGTTTGAACGTTTCAACACAAGAAAATCAAAGGGAAGAGGTGAACGAACATAAAAAACAACGCATATTTGTACCACTACCGTACCACACAAGGACACAAAAAGTGCGCACTTCGATTTATAAACATTGGGACATCCTACAGTCTGATAACAATCTTCCAACAAAGTTTCAAGAAAAACCTTTTATCAGTTACAAGCGCAATAAAAATCTACATGACTTAAAAGGAGATCTCACACACTGTTACAACAAACCAAAAGCAATACGTAAAAATATGAAATATTCGACATGTACCCATAGATCGTTTCTATCTCTTTGGTTTAAGTAATCAGTTACTATTAGCTTTTTTTAGCTAAACTTATTTCCAGTCCAGTACATAGTTCATATTCTGTATATAGTAAATAGTCTCAATATTTTCCTCTAATTACGAATATTATTATTCATTTCTTTTTTACATTTATTTTTTGCGATAGGCGTTCCGCTTGTCTTGCCTGAGTTAGATAGTTGTTCAGCTTAGGTCCACGGTAATATATTTGAGACAGTGGCTCATATGTCCTCTAAGGACACTATAGTTATTCAGCCAGTATTTAGGCTAGTAATATATTATTTGTAATCAATACTAATATATAAAAAAAATTATGTAACCTTTCCTCTTCCTCCTACCTTGGAAGTACATATATAGTCTCTTTAGAGGGACCCTTTAACGCCCAATGTATAATTATATATGTATTGCACTGAATGCAGCTCATCTCTATTCTATTTTACTGGATACCTTTAACACATTTGGATCCTTCATATCTCCATCACATCTATGCATTTTTTTTCTTTCGAAGAAGCTGACACCATATCAGTCACGTTTGTATTTGCTTTATATCACTGATTTTACACCTTGTAGGATGATCACATTGCACATTTGCTTTACACAGGCTTCTTATCTCTAAAGATTCTTTTTTGATCCGGTCGCATTCGGCACTCACACTGATCATTTCAGCACACCGTAGTTTGTTGCCAGGCGTCCTGTCGGGTTTCCATGGCAACTACACGTGACCACGTTACTCGTGTTCTATGCACACTTCCGGGTTTCCAGTCTCGGTGGGGAAATCACTGCATAAACACTGGTAAGTCATATTACACTTCATTATTTAAATACACTGTTATTTTGTATGCACATGTGATCTTGAGAAAAACCTGAATACGTCGAAACGGTGGTTTTACTTCGAAACATTCTTTTTTGCACAATAAATTGAAAAAAAAAAACCCTGCTATTTTAGTCCAGGTGTGCACCTTTGGATAATTTTTCCTTTTATATATTTATATATATATATATATATATATATATATATATATATACACTGCTCAAAAAAATAAAGGGAACACAAAAATAATACATCCTAGACCTGAATGAATTAAATATTCTTCTGAAATACTTTGTTCTTTACATAGCTGAATGTGCTGACAGCAAAATCACACAAACATTAAAAAATGTAAATCAAAATTTTCAACCCATGGAGGTCTGGATTTGGAGTCACACTCAAAATTAAAGTGGAAAAACACACTACAGGCTGATCCAACTTTGATGTAATGTCCTTAAAACAAGTCAAAATGAAGCTCAGTAGTGTGTGTGGCCTCCACGTGCCTGTATGACCTCCCTACAACGCCTGTGCATGCTCCTGATGAGGTGGTGGATGGTCTCCTGAGGGATCTCCTCCCAGACCTGGACTAAAACATCTGCCAACTCCTGGACAGTCTGTGGTGCAATGTGACGTTGGTGGATGGAGCGAGACATGATGTCCCAGATGTGCTCAATTGGATTCAGGTCTGGGGAACGGGCGGGCCAGTCCATAGCATCAATGCCTTCGTCTTGCAGGAACTGCTGACACACTCCAGCCACATGAGGTCTAGTATTGTCTTGCATTAGGAGGAACCCAGGGCCAACCGCACCAGCATATGGTCTCACAAGGGGTCTGAGGATTTCATCTCGGTACCTAATGGCAGTCAGGCTAACTCTGGCGAGCACATGGAGGGCTGTGCGGCCCCCCAAAGAAATGCCACCCCACACCATTACTGACCCACTGCCAAACCGGTCATGCTGGAGGATGTTGCAGGCAGCAGAACGTTCTCCACGGCGCCTCCAGACTCTGTCACCTCAGTCACATGTGCTCAGTGTGAACCTGCTTTCATCTGTGAAGAGCACAGGGTGCCAGTGGCGAATTTGCCAATCTTGGTGTACTCTGGCAAATGCCAAACGTCCTGCACGGTGTTGGGCTGTAAGCACAACCCCCACCTGTGGACGTCGGGCCCTCATAGAGTCTGTTTCTGACCGTTTGAGCAGACACATGCACATTTGTGGCCTGCTGGAGGTCATTTTGCAGGGCTCTGGCAGTGCTCCTCCTGTTCCTCCTTGCACAAAGGCAGAGGTAACGGTCCTGCTGCTGGGTTGTTGTCCCCCTACGGCCTCCTCCACGTCTCCTGATGTACTGGCCTGTCTCCTGGTAGCGCCTCCATGTTCTGGACACTGCGCTGACAGACACAGCAAACCTTCTTGCCACAGCTCGCATTGATGTGCCATCCTGGATGAGCTGCACTACCTGAGCCACTTGTGTAGGTTGTAGACTCTGTCTCATGCTACCACTAGAGTGAATGCACCGCCAGCATTCAAAAGTGACCAAAACATCAGCCAGGAAGCATAGGAACTGAGAAGTGGTCTGTGGTCACCACCTGCAGAACCACTCCTTTATTGTTTTTTTTTTTGCTAATTGCCTATTAATTTCCACCTGTTGTCTATCCCATTTGCACAACAGCATGTGAAATTGATTGTCACTCAGTGTTGCTTCCTAAGTGGATAGTTTGATTTCACAGAAGTGTGATTGACTGGGAGTTACATTGTGTTGTATAAGTGTTCCCTTTATTTTTTTGAGCAGTGTATATATATATATATATACATATATATATATATAAAACCTTAATGGTCCTTGCACACACACTTAAATATTAATGTCACCGGGTGCATTCTTGAAGCCAAATGCCAAAACATAAAATAAATTCCTTTATTGTATATCCACTGATCGATGTTTCAGCCCCCGTCTGTGGCTTTCCTCAGGATCAATACATCACAATTTACATGTAATAAAACAAACTTATATAGCAAAACAATTGATTGATTAATTGGAAAAGCACTCACCATTCAGGTGTTCGCTTTGTCTCTCCACCAAGAGTGTGCATGTGCCGGCATGTCGCAACCCGGAAGTTGCGTGCCCATGTGTCCCTCTGTTGCCTTGTAAGCCCGATACATCCTCGTACTCCATATCTACCAGGGTAAATAAAACATACGCTGGGACTACAATCAATCTTTAATGATCATACATAAAACAGTGACTTAATCTGGTCTAGTGTAGCATAACTTCAAATATCTGAATAATCCATGTCAAAGTATAAATGGTACAAATTCATTGAATTACTTTGTTAGTGTTCGTCATGCTATCATACAAGTATGCCAGCGATACTTGACCCCAGAACGTGTGAGTGTGACTTTTGGGTGACGTCACACACATGTTGACATCGTCATTACTGTGGGCAGACGTTGGGCTATAAAATGGCTTGGATCCGCAGCAGCCGGCGTCCATCAACATGTTGCAGGAGTCAGATATACTGGCGCAGGGCTGCTGAGTAGTACTTCCGTTAATGTCCGGAAGGCAGTTACTAACGCAGATATTACAAGGTGAGGATGAATATGTGGCAGATCCTTTAAGTTTTTTCGGTGATCGTTGGTCAGCTTTTAACTTGCAATATGAACCTCCATGTCTTGATATAAAATTACATGCTTTTGCTGTTTGTTGTGTGCACTGTATTTATTTAGTGTTTTTTCTGTTCAAGTGTGCACTGGTTTGATTTTTACATGTTAATGCACTGTGTAATACGACCTGATGCATGTTTATGTTCATGTTTATTTGGCATTTGCAGTCTGGTTTTAGTACCGATTTAACCATGGGGCCCCTGTTCTTTATGTTTTCACAGCTTGATTCGGTGTTGCTCGATAGTCCTCACCTGTTCCCGGTGTGTTTCGCTTAAGATGGTTAGGTTCCGTTACCGTTTTGAAGTTTGTTTCCGGTTGAGAAGTTCCATGGACTGTCATTTACTGGACTTTGTTACCGTGTTTTCTAGATGTTTGAATTTTCTGTTTTTTGTTCCTGTTTTCTTTCTCTCCTCGTGATGTGTCCCATCTCCAAAGAAATAAGAAGGTTTAGAGGCGGTGCTTACTATTATACTCGGACTTGGATGGCGATTGGCTGGTGTCTCACTGTATATGTTCTATTTTTTTTTTCTATTTGTGTTCTTTGCTGCTATTAGTGGACAGTAAAGAAAGGGTTAACCAATACTCGCCTCCATGTCTTTCATAAAATCATGACTTTTCTTCATGAAATAGCAAAATCATGTAATTAACTGTGACAAAACTATTAATTCCACTGTTTTATCAAACCTAAAACCAGCCCAAGGCAGTACCTGTAGGCAATACCATCCGGGATTCATTTCACAGAAATGCTTGCTTTATTGGCCTTAATAGACGCCTGAGAGTTGTGTAAAACACAGTGAGCATGGGTAAGTTTTATATACAGATAATCATGTGCTGTTCATGCATAAAATAAATGCAGGGGGATTTAATGAAATGCACAGCCTTTACTGTATAATAAATAATGTACATTAAAAGTCGTTTTGTTTCCTTTATGAGATTCTTAAACTATAAACTTGCCAGTTAGTGACACTGTTTTAATTTTGTATTGTGTGAGGGTTTTTATTCTTTACTTTTTAATAAACATTACAGACAGTTTAAGAGGCATAAACTCTGTGTGGTGCAGAAAATCACTCCCAGCATATGGATGGCAAGAACACTGCGAGCAATATTGTCACATGAATAATACATAAGTGTATCATAGGAGATTCTGCATGATCATCACTGCTACATGGATCACAAACAAAGCTAGATGTTATCAGTATAAAATGATTGAAGAACAAGAGGAACATATAGTGACCTACTCACCCACTAGCTCATGTCATGCCCCACTCTATTTAAAATTCTGCTTTGAGTCTAATCTAGGAACATTTGCCTTCTTTCTACACCTAAAACGTAAAAATATTTCTTTAGGTTTTGTAACTTCTGTTTAGCAACTGTTTCATGACTCTACCACCTCTTTCGTAAACACGTAATCCACATACTGTCGGTTGTAATGAGACAGCTGCTAGCAATTTTCCCTGTGCTTAAATAAATCTACCATAATCACCTGCAGGTTTAAAAAGTAAATGTTTTAGAGACATCTCAACCTGAGAAAAATATTGTACAGGTAACACTGACAATTGATTGTTATCAAAACAGTAACCTTGTGCCCTTACATTTTATTTTAAAAAAATTTGCCCCAACAACTGTGGCTTTGATGAAGATCTATATGCATATCACATACAAGTCTCTTTACTAATATTGATGTAATTGTTGGTCAGATGGGTGATTGCTCTACTGACCTGCAGTATCTCATTAATTTGCAATAGCCATAGTATCATATTTGATAGCAAATGTGATGCAAGACCTTATAATTTGTCTAGGACATGAGTCTTTGTTTTAGTAACATTTAACAAGCAGCGCGATCACACTAATGAGCTGCTTCTAAGACCTGCAGGCATACATCCACATCATAATTTAAGTTAGAATGTTTAAAAATCTCTAACTAGAGATGACTTCACAAGCTTCATGAGCATATTGCTGAATATTGCCCGTATACAGCAATGCCTGTGATGATAAACTCAATAAACATGTACAAGAAGATGTAAGATTCTGTGGCAACAGGAGTGTGGAAGGTTGACACTCAACGTCTGTGGCACAACTCCCATAATGCTTTGCCAGCCTAGAATCTCTCTTCCCTGAGCTACATTCTACACAGAGCGACATAGTTAGATATATTAACAACAATTATTTATACGCTTTCACCACAAATAAAAAAAAAACGAAGCACGTTATAACGCCTTTCAGAAAGTTATCTATGTATATAACTGTAAAAAACTGAAATCATACAAAAAAATAATTATTAATCTCAGTATGTGTTATTTTGGATCTGTAAAGTTCAACTTTGTTTTAGAGCTATTCTCTGTTACTCCCCCCAAAAAAGCAAACCAAAGCAAACAGAAAAAAAAAAATCAGTTATCCCACTAGTGAAATAAAATGTAAACAGTAAGAATAGTCATATTTTTCCCTGGATCAACAATGTATCTGGTTTTAAAAATTCTGTCAGAAATGTGTATGCTATTTCTCGCTAAGTGTTTGATCCTGCTTTGAAATTATTTATTGCATCTGCCATCACAATCTCACTAGGTAATGAATTCCACGTCTTTTCTGTTCTTATAGTAAAGCGTCCTTTCCTATGCTGAAAGAGAAGTCTCCATACCTTTAATCGGAACAAACGACCTTGTGTCATTGTACAGTTAAATCTCCTCAAATAGCTTGCAAGGTGTTTAACAGGAGTTTGCATGGGCAAATCTGCTTCATACTTTAGCCTTATGTCTGATGACAGCAGAAAACTACTGGGGTGACAACTTAATTGATGCCTCAAAGAACCAATGGATTTTTTTCTTTAAAAAAAAATAAAAAAATCTAAGAAATATATTGTCAGCTTATTTCTCCATGTTACATCGAGGTGCATCAGAGCATGTAATTACATTAGTTTTACTTCGTTAGTTAACACTGTTTCAAGAGCAGTTGAAGTGTGACTTTATGGACATCAAACTTTCCTGAAATCATCTAAGATTGGTCATACTATATAGTTGTTTTCTTAGACCATATGAAAACAATGTCAGGATTATAATAGGGTCCAAAATAATAACCTAAAGGGTTTTTGGGCTAGATTGTCCAGGACAATAACAGTGAAAGGATGATATAGTACAGTGATAAATAGATCTGATAATGTCATAGCATATCATGCTCTAACACTGAAGTAAATGTTTACAAAATATAGATTAAGGAACAGCACACACACAGAAATACAATTTTACATTTTAAAAGGTTACTTTGCAGAATTTGCCCCCAAAAGTGACCTCGAAAGTAACATCGCAGGGCAGGGAAAGGTGAGTTTAACTTACCTGAACCTGTCCTGCACTGTGAGAAAAGTCTGCTACACCTTGCAGGAGCACCCTGTGTGTGATTAAAGTTTAATGTACAGAGCATGGTATAAAAAAAAACTTCTAAAGTAAATAAACATCTGATTGAAAATCAGACCATTCTTTTATGAATGCTGTGTTAGTCACAGCCACGGGCGAATTGAGCAGTGAGACTCCAGAGGCCTGATATAAACACTAAAACTACTTCATTAAAGTGTCACTGCAATCCCTCTGGAAAAATAAGTATTTTATAAAGTTTGAATCTTTATGAAATACTCATTTTGACTGTGCTGGAATTTCACAGAATTTTCAACCCAGTCAAGCGATATACTTTCACTCTGCATATTTCCACCACCTGACACTTCTAGGAACAGGGTAAAGTTTACCGCTGTCTAGAAGTGTCAATTCCCCCCAGCCATCACCAGAATTGGCTCTGTCTATAGTGGATCCCACAGTCTCGCAGGATTCTCCATAGACCTCAATGCTATACAGAAGTGGCGTCGACTCCTGGTGCTGAAGCGCCAGGAGTTGGAGAGGACCCGCCAGACCAAGATGAGTTGATGAGGGATGAGTTCAGGTAAGTAAAACTCTCCTTTACCTGCTCTTCTGGCCACCAGACCCCCAGAATTTGCAATGACTGCTGGGGATTGAAGTCTATGGAGGATCCTGCAAGACCACCACCAATGACTACTGGGGGGATTGACACTTCTAGATAGAGGTAGCTCTGCCCAGTGTTTAGAAGCGTCAGACATAGGAAATATACAAAGACAAAGTAGTCCCTTTTGCCTGAATTGGAATTTCACACTCAAAATTTGTTTTTAATAAAAATGCTATCTTTAATAAGAAATAAAAAATTTGGGGGGGTGAAAGTGTTTAGTTTTAAGCCAAAATTGTTTTGTTATAATGTCCCTTTAACAAGGAAGACAAACAACAACTTCAACAGTGCTTCTGATAAATGAATATAACAAACTAAAGTGCATTGAATGAATCAGTTATAAGAGCATTGTGAATATATATCATACAAAATGAATGTGATAAAAACAACTAAAACAAAAAAAAATCAGTGCTATAACTAGATAGATAATTAAAGTGACAATGCTTTTATGTACATATTCACACTGCATACCATATATATGTTCTGCATCAAATAAATATTGACACTGCTATCCAGAACCTCAAAATTATATTTTCCAATGGAATGTGCATTCCAAGTGTGTCTCCAATACCCTTTATTTCTGTTCAGCATATGTTAGACTGATGACAGGCACAGCAACGAGTCATTTGATTTTACTGACATTACCTATTGAACTGCACTGCAGAATATGTTAATGCTTTATAAATAACAAAATATATATGCCAACATTAGATATTTTACTGTGCCCATCACTACTGAACTTGAAGCCTGGATCTGTAAACCGAAAACAGCATTCTAAAATATAGCATAGGAAACCTTTAATGAGAAAAGTAAAAGTCAACAGAAAATTAACAGTCTAAAGGAATGACTTTACAAATGTATAAAATATCAAAGCATTAAGTGTTGTTCAAATATTTATCAAGTTAAAGAACAATACTGCAAATAATTAAACACACATATGCATACTACAACAGCCATTCAATAATCTAAATGCACATAAATTAAACAGCTGCATGACGATCAACACAGCATTTTTCTCTTTTTTCCAATTTTCTTTCTTGGCCAATAGAGGGGGGAATGGTTCTGTTGTGTTAGCATAGTTTTCATCAGGTAACAACGAAAAAAAAGCACAATGTTTCTGATGCAGAAAGAGTTAGTAGGCAAGTGATGAATCTTTGCATCATCATCAATCAAGTGAGGACGAGAGGCAGACAGGTAGCAGTAGGGGGCACTTAATAAACCTAATGAATCAGCTCCAAGTAAACAGACGTATGCTAGAAGAGTAGAAAAAATAGCAGTGGAAATTAACACGTGCTAATTAAATTCTTTAAGTACACCCATGCATCTTAATGGATGATCTATTAAAAGACAGCTGTGTGGATGTAAAGGCTGCCTGATTTCTATTTATTTATTAATTTATTTTTACCTTATCATTTTCGACTTGACCCTGCAACATATTTTCTTTTGTATTGATCATAGTATTTAGCACACATCAAATAGCAATTATTAATATTAATTATTAATATTTATGTAGATGTGTTATAAAAAAATTACTAGTATACTGAGAATTAAGTATTAATATTAAAACACAAATCCACACACATACACACACACACACACACAGAAAAAAAAAAAAAACACACAGCAAAGCTGATATTTTATTTACTGGCTGGGTTATCAGTTTTCCAATCAGGCAGATTTGGCACTTGCTTAAAGAAAGAGCATTGTTCAAGAACTCAAGAACATTGTATTGGCAGAAAAACCGTGAGTTAATTTCATGTATCAAAAGTGTGTCTAATGATGCACTTGCTCTGTGTTTTCTGGGGGACTTTTTCTTGTTGTCCTTAGAAGCAGGACTAGGATTGCAGAGTCCTGAATTTAGGGCTCTGTTTTGACAAATTTTGGTTAAATTAGCCATTGTTTGTGGCTAGCTGCCGGGCTAGGTGAACTAGGCTGGGGGGACAATAAGACACAAAAAGAGGCTAGAGGTACAAAGAGACACATGGGTGGCTGGGGACAATAAAGATAAGCACAGAGGGGCTGGGGGAAAAAAGAGACACAGAGAGAGTCTGGGAGGGAAAAAAAGAGGCACACACAAGGGCTCGGGGGACAAATACACGCAAAGAGGTACTATGGGGGCAAACAGACACACAGAGAGGCTGGGGGGATAAAGAGAGACACAGAAGACCTGAGGGGGACAAAGAGACACATAGAGGGGCTTAGGGGATAAAGACACACAAAGACATACAAAGTTGGCAATTTTTGTTTTTTCTTTTTCGGGTGTGCAAGTAGCTGGTCTTGCCAAATTAATTATTTTGAAAGGCTAGTCCTTGTTCAAAATAAAGTATTGTGTTAGTTACTTTTGGAATTGTGTGTCATGGTTAGTTTATTTGGGTACCCCAATAATAGAGTCTTTGGCCCTGTTGGCTGGCTGCTTGGTCCCTGCATCCTGGGGCAAGTTAAAAAGAGCTAGGATGGAGATTCACAAGTGCCTTTGTAAAGGCTTTAACTGGTCACAGTGCAGGCATAGGTTTGATACCTGCCTGGAAGATAAGAGCTGCAGCCTGGTTGGGTGGAAGAGTTACTGAGAGACCACAGTCACGCTTTGGTGACTGGGTCTGAAGTGCTCCATAGTCTCCTGTTGCAACCTGAATGTGGACTTGGTGGAGGTGCTCAGTAGGAGTACGGGAGCTCTGTCACATTTGGTGGTACTGGTGGAATTTGCTTTTTCTTTTATGCAGCAGTTCCAAACCACCACCAGGACCAGTGGCCGGTGCACTACTCATGGAGGGTGCTCGAGCCAGCAGTTGTGTAGTGGCCTCATCAACTGAGAAGTTCCTGGGACAAGTGCAGAAGAGACTCTTATTCTTTGGCCCACATCCTTTGGTTGAAGATATTTGGGCAATATCAGAGGGAAAACAGATGGCTGTACTAATGGTTCTGCAAGCCTGTGAAGTCAGCAACTGCGTGTCCAAATACCAGATGCAGATGCAAGCCCTGTCTAACAAAACCTCCTCATGGAAACTCATGCAACGTACAGTGAGGGAAATTAGTATTTTATCCTCTGCCGATTTTGTACGTTTGCCCACTGACAAAGAAATGATCAGTCTATCATTTTAATGGTAGGTGTATTTTAACAGTGAGAGACAGAATAACAAAAAAGAAAATCCAGAAAAATGCATGTCAAAAAAATTATAAATTGATTTGCATGCCAATGAGTGAAATAAATATTTGACCCCTTCGACTTAGTACTTGGTGGCAGAACCCTTGTTGGCTATCACAGAGGTCAGACGTTTCTTGTAGTTGGCCATCAGGTTTGCACACATCTCAGGGGGGATTTTGTCCCACTCCTCTTTGCATATCCTCTCCAAGTCATTAAGGTTTCGAGGCTGACGTTTGGCAACTTGAATCTTCAGATCCCTCCACAGATATTCTATGGGATTAAGGTCTGGAGACTGGCTAGGCCACTCCAGGACCTTAATGTGCTTCTTCTTCTTGAGCCACTCCTTTGTTGCCTTGGCTGTGTGTTTTGTGTCATTGTCATGCTGGAATACCCATCCAAGACCCATTTTCAATGCCTTGGCTTTGAAAGATTTGATGGTACATGGCCCCATCCATTGTCCCTTTGATGCTGTGCCATTGTCCTGTCTCATTAGCAGAAAAACACCCCCAAAGCATAATGTTTCCACCTCCATGTTTGATGGTGGGGATGGTGTTCTTGGGGTCATAGGCAGCATTCCTCCTCCTCCAAACACGGCGAGTTGAGTTGATGCCAAAGAGCTCGATTTTAGTCTCATCTGACCACAACACTTTCACCCAGTTCTCCTCTGAATCATTCAGATGTCCGTGTGCTTTCTTGAGCAAGGGGGCCTTGCCAGTGCTGCAGGATTTCAGTCCTTCACGGCGTAGTGTGTTACCAATTGTTTTCTTGGTGACTGTAGTCCCAGCTGCCTTGAGATCATTAACAAGATCCTCATGTGTAGTTCTGGGCTGATTACTCACCGTTCTCATGATTATTGAAATTCCACAAGGTGAGATCTTGCATGGAACACTAGACCGAGGGATACACAGTTATTTTGTGTTTCTTCCATTTGCAAATAATCGGGCCAACTGTTGTCACCTTTTTTACCAAGCTGCTTGGCATTGGTCTTGTAGCCCATTCCAGCCTTGTGAAGGCCTACAATCTTGTTCCTGACATCCTTAGACAGCTCTTTGGTCTTGGCCATGGTGGAGAGTTTGGAATCTGATTGATTGCTACTGTGGACAGGTGTCTTTTATACAGGTAACAAGCTGAGATTAGGAGCACTCCCTTTAAGAGAGTGCTCCTAATCTCAGCTCGTTACCTGTATAAAAGATACCTGGGAGCCAGGAATCTTGATGATTGATAGTGGATAAAATACTTACTACACTCATTGACATGCAAATCAATTTATAACTTTCTTGACATGCGTTTTTCTAGATTTTACTTTTCTGCAGTATTTTTGTACATGTTGAATCTATTGGTTCAGTAGTTTAAAACTACCGAACACCGACCACCCTCCTGGCTCATTAACTTCAAAAAACCCATCTATTAAGCGCTCTCTGGGTGGCCGCTGTTCGTATAGCCGAATGCCACGTAGAACAGCAAACGGCGGCCATCTTGTTTTCACGAAAGGAGGCAGCAGGACTTGGTCGTCGAGTGTCTGGAACTAAAATTGGACACTCGAACTCCCGAACCACCGCTGGAACTACTGAACGCCTGCTTTCTTTAGTTGCCGAACAGCCAGGAGAGCGCCATTCGGTAGTTTTGTTCAAACGGACAAGGGGAGCAATCGCTCCTATGAGCCAGAAGGATCCATTCGGGACTTTTATTTGTTTTATGCCTTTTCCTGAATTGACAGACGCTGAATTCGTGGAACTGTTTTGGGCAGGAGCCTCGTATGTGGTCGGTAATTTGTGACTTCCATACTTCTTAAGAACCCCTGAACTGATCTGGGTGAAATTTGGATATGTTGGTCCCCCAGATTGGAGCTATCAGTGGATATGTAGGGATACCTTGTGTGGAAAGGGGTGTTCTAACTTTTGGGAAAATTGTGTGCCCCCTGCCTGGAGATAATTTGGTTATTCCTTAACTTATCTCAATATCTCTCAGGCAGAGAGAGGGCGGGGGCTACTGTAAAGCTGTATGTTGATTGGTTATTGTCTTTGTTTACTGTGGGAGGTCCTCTTGCAGGAGGATTTCTCATAAAAGCCAGTGTGTCATCAATAAAATGAATTCCTGTTACACCCTTCATGAAGTCTAGGCTCATGTTTGGGGAATCTTCTATTTGCTGGGGAGAATCATCTTGGAAGCTGCATTCATCTACACTATTCCTCTACCTCCTACTGCAGTTCTAATCACTAAGGATCAGCTATTGGGGAAGGAATAAAAGCCCACAGTACCATAACCACTTCCGGTTTTAACAATATCTATATACATAAGTATACACGTATATATCACTATGTATACCTATATATAAATTAAAAAATAAATTAAAATGATTTATACATATATATATATATATATATATATATATATATATATATATACACACATATATATATACAATAATTCTACATATATATTTATGTAATAATTTTACATAATTAGGTCATTTTATTAATTACAATTTGCGGGAGCAGCCTGACAACCCAGGCCAAAAGTCCAGGGAATTTAATTTGCTAGCGCTATATTTAACCCTGTAACTTTCCAAGACATCATAAAACCTGCACATGGGGAGTACTGTTTTACTTAGAAGACTTCGCTGAACATAAATATTAGTGTTTCAAAACAGTAAAATGTATTACAACGATGATATCGTCAGTGAAAGTGAAATCTTTTGCATTTTTCACACACAAATGGCACTTACACTGACATTATAATTGTTGTGATACGTTTTACTGTTTCGAAACACTAATATTTGTATTCAGCAAAGTCTCCTGAGTATTACAGTACCCCTCATGCACAGGTTTTATGGTGTTTTCAAAAGTTAC
Source organism: Pelobates cultripes (assembly GCA_933207985.1). NCBI lineage: Eukaryota > Metazoa > Chordata > Amphibia > Anura > Pelobatidae > Pelobates > Pelobates cultripes. The sequence goes on from OW240912.1 coordinate 183,348,072, forward strand.
AGCGTCACATATAAGGCTTGCATTTCAGTTTTTTCACATTGAAATTCGCCAGATTGGTTACATTACCTTTGAGACCATATGGTATCCCAGGAATGAAAATTACCCCCATGATGGCATACCAGTTGCAATGGTAGACAACCCAAGGTATTGCAAATGGAGTATGTCCAGTCTTTTTGGTAGCCACTTAGTCACAAACACTAGCCAAAATTGACGTTCAAATTAGTTTTTTGCATTTTTCACACACAAACAAATAACACTAACTTTGGCCAGTGTTTGTGACCAAGTGGCTGCTAAAAAAGACTGGACATACCCCATTTGCAATACCTTGGGTTGCGTACTTTTGCAAATGGTATGCCATCATGGGGGTAATTCTTATTCCTGGTCTACCATACGGTCTCAAAGGCAGCGTAACCAATCTGTCGAATTTCAAGGTCAAAAAAGTGAAAAATTTAACATGCTATATTTACCCTGTAACTTCCCAAAACACCAAAAAACCTGTACATAGGGGGATACTGTTTTACAAGTGAGACATAGCTGAATACAGATATGTGTATTTATTGCAGTAAAAGCAAACAGTATTATGACATTCACAGTTAAAATGTCACGTAGAACTAAAACTTTTTTTACAAATTCTTATTTTCTCCCATTTTTTTAATATTTTATTCTTTTTAAATTATGTTTCATACCTGAATATTTGATGTTAAATGAAAGCCTTGTTTCCCCTGAATAAAATGATATATAATAAGTGTGGGTGCACATAATATGAAAGAGGCGAACTACGCCTGAACAGACAAATTCAAGTTTTTGTTTATGTTTTGTTTTGATAACAACATGTTCATTTGGCTCAGTCCTTAAGGGGTTAATAACCACGATTTTATAGTCCACAAGCAGGTACCACATACTGTTTTGGTTATGTAGTATAGCTTGTGTTCATTAGCACAGTAAGTCCAAAAAGGACATTTAATTTATCAATCTTGGCTTTATTTGCTCTAAAAAAACATCAGCATTGACAAAATAAAAATACGTATGCCTCTTGAGGTATGGATCACGTTGTCATCTCTCTATCTTCACCATAGCTCCCTTAAGTATATATTAGGAAATGAGAGTGCCAATAAATAAAGAAATACATTGTATAACAATCCACAATACACTTGTTAGCATGTCTCTATACTGAATCTTCATTTGCTAAGAAATTACTATCAAAATTTAATTTAGTTCATATTTATCCTCTTCATTAAATCTTTATGATGTTTTTTGCTGATGGGTCACTTTTCCACTCAACATACTGCATTTGTGAATCTAATTAACATGAAGGCAATAACATAACTAAGATATTCATATTGATAAGAAAGTGCTTTAAACAAGAAATAGGCAAAATTATGTCACACATATGAGATCTGGGTGCAATGATCAAATGTACATTCCTTCATTTTGTAGGAAAAATGTAGCAAAAACTTAATTTTTGAGGAACACAGTTAATATGCAATACAGGAAATATTGTCCATGATTAATTTTTTTTTTTTAAATGTCTGCCTTTATACAAAAATAAGAATATTTCTGTAAATGAGCACTTCCACAAAATGAAGAAATTCCAAGTTATTCATGCAAGTGTAAAAAAGGCAGATTTAGGCATTTCATGGAACCCAATATGAAAATGAGGTTTTGACCAGCCGTATTAATGAAAACATGGCCCTAGATGCAAAGAAGCATTCTCTAGGCACAAGGTTTACATCCTTTAAACCAATATTTGTATATTTTCAAGATTGTAGCAAGACTACAGGGTATGCTGTGTATGCATATTTATATCAACTGCATGCGCTGTTGGTTAACTCTATTTGCAAATCTCTGTGGGTTGGGGTTGTGAAAAAGATAAGTACAGTATACAAAAAGATTAAGCAGGAAAGTATAAAGCTGGAAAGAAAAGTTAAACTGTAATTGTAGAAATATTATTTTGCTGTCACATTTACTTTCCCTCTGAGGGTTGATTAATTGGATCTTAAAGCATCACTGTCATTGTCTGGGTACTTTGCAGAATTCTCAAAGACCCCCAATGGTGACATCGCCGCTTGGGATTTGGTGGCTGGGAAGGCAGGTAAAGGTGATATTTACTTAACTGAACCTGTTCAGATTGTTCTGGGGGGTCCTCTTCAGCCGACATCAGTACTGCACTCTTGCCTTCGCCAGTGTATAGCAATGTGGTCCAAGGAGCCAATTCCCGGCAGCCGACACTGGTGACTGCTGGGGGGTTGACACACCAAGACAGTGTAGCTATGCCCAGTGCCTAGAAATGTCAGGTGGAGGAAATATACATAGTCAAGTAGTCTCTGTAAATCTCTTTCAGTGAAATTCCAACACAGTCAAAATGAGTATTTCATATAGAGTCTATCTTTTTTTTTGATGGGGGAGGGAGACAGTGCCGCTTTAAGTATCAAATTAAAAGTTGCAAGAACCAAAAGGCTAGAAGTCATGGCTGGTATTTTATACATGTTCATAAAAAGTAGACTTAGGCAGAGCTTAAAAGGACATTATTGTCACCAAAACAACTTTAACTTAATGAAGCAGTTTTAGTATATAGAATTCCTCGCTCAAATGGAATATTGGACTCCCTTGTATTTATACACTCTCTGCACATATGTGAATTGTTTGGATTTAATTTACTAATCAGTGAACTGTGCAGAACTACAAACTAATTTGCAAACTTTTTTCCAATTTGACAGGTTTTTGTTTATTTCGTTTTTTGTGAAAACTAGAGGTACAGAAAGTAAACGGGAGGGGAACTCCAAGTGTTACACAGTACATCCAGTTAACATGACACATTATATGCAGGTATTACATTGATTGCAACATCTACTTTGTGTGTATTCTGTATTACGCAATCTCACTTCAACATGGTTTAGCTGTTTTTGGGTACAAAATGAAAAGAAGGTCGAAGGTGTGAGATGTCAAGTCCAGGTGCCGTACTGTCGCTCCCTTAGGACTGGTCACGTCACTTGTAGTGACGTGTAGTATAATAAAGGTTATGCGGGTCGTTCCCTGTTCTTGGGACTTTGTTGGTTGCTGGGCATGTTTTTTCTGTGCACCTGGCTGGACCCAGGTTGCCCACCTACTAATTTGCAAACTTAAGCCCAAAAATCTCAATCAGGACTCAGTGTTCTTCAGTTCAGCTATGCTGTCACCTTGGCTATTTGGCTAACATTTCATAAATTCACATTTCAATTCATCATAATTTATTTGATTTTTAAATACACACCTTTATGTTTTAGCATTTATTATATACTGTTGAGCATACCTTACAAAAGACCAAATCAATCTCAAAGCTGAATGTTATGGAGGGACCTGAAATGTTATTCCTGTGAATTCTGTACACCTGTTGGGAACAGAACGTTAGTTTAACACTAGCATGGTTTATCCAGATAATTATGCAAATTCAGCAGAAAGTCCTTGTCATTGCTCCATGGAAATTCAAAGTACATTTCATGTCAAGTAAATTTGTTGAGGAAATATAGATGAACAAATGAGTCTATCTGGTAAATTCAAATAACAGGAATGCATGTTGTTCATTAGCATACTGTAAATAATATAAAAAAAAAAAGTAAATTAATGTTTTGCAATGCTTTTTGCAACACAGAAAATACATATCTGTATGGAATAGTATCTCTTGGAAAATAGTTATTTTAGACATGCTTATTCTTTATGTGCCTATTTAGTAATGGTAGGTTGAAAGGTCCCTCAACCATGAGTCTCATGAACATTAAATATCCATAGACCTAAACCAAGTCCCCCAGGATCCTAAACCTACCGTCACCTAACCAGATACAGCATTGCTCAAGTGACAATCAACTGTGTCATTGTTTGTTTGTTTTTATGCATTGCATACCCTGCAGGATTTGATCATTGGTTGCCATACTCCCTTGCATGTCTATCATCGATACATGAAGATTAGAATGGGTTTGCTAGCACATCTAGAAGGGAGCTGTATTTTCAACTATATTGTTCCTTGAGTGTTCTTTCTGCCCAGTACTGGACACATGTGGGTGCCCCAGGAACAATACTTGACCCTTTAGATATCACAATGAGTGTCACTGGCTAGAACCACTCCCTCAAGCAAGAAGCATGACCTTCAATGGCAGACGTTATTGCAAATTACAGTCCTTCAGATAAAGTAAATATATCTATGATTCATCAAAAGTCAAGATAAATTGGTAGATTTAGAGATGTGTTTAGTTATATACTGTATTTCCCTCAAAGTTGGGCTGATTGGATGATCATAGGAACTCCCAAACTCCAAGGAGATATTTAGCCATATCATGATCCAAACGAATTATGCAATGGACAAACATGTTCATTTTGATTTGTTATTCAGAATTCCACAGATGGCATAAAAAAAAAGAGATTATGAATGGGAAAAAAATGAATGATGACTAGGGGATGGCCACTAAATGTTGTATTGTTCACATATCAAGTAAGAAGTAACCAATTGATGGAATAAAGAAAGGGCAGTAAAACCAGCTATATTTAATGAATATATATATAAAATAAATATAGATTATTTAACTGCTCCTCCTCTTTTTTTTCATATTATTAACTTTTTCTGAATTGATTTCTGAACCAAATGTGTACTGCAGGGTACTGCACAAATGTACATACTATCTGTATATGTATAGTTGTTTAATACTCTGGTTGGCCATTTTCATGCATTTTTGATTTACGTGATTCATTTATGTGTCTTTTTTTCATTAATAAAGTTCAGACAAGCCAAACTGCCATATGGTCTAACTTTAGTAGAAAAAGGGAAGTGCTCATGCCATTGTACAGAACACTGGTGAGATCTTAATTAAATTAGAGTGGCAAATGTTTAAAAATATCATAAAGTATTACTTTACTGAGAGGGCTGTTGATGCATGGAACAGCCTTCCAGCTAGAGTGGTAGAGGTTAACACAGTGAAGGAGTTTAAGCATGCGTGGGATAGGCATAAGGCTATCCCAGCTATAAGATAAGGCTAGGGACACATGAGAGTATTTAGAAAATTGGGCAGACTAGATTGGCCGAATGGTACTTATTTGAAATCACATTATATGTTTCTATGAAAAGAAAATAATGCCAAAAATTAACAATCCCACCTGGAAAGAGGTAGGGCTTCCCAACAAAAGGCGTGTGTCAGCTTAGCATGAATGCACATCATTCTGACTTGCCCGTTGGCCCCACTCTGGACTGCACATGCACATAGTGGTTTTAAAGAGTTGTGGGCATGAGTTTAATGCACTTACGGCAACATGCATAGAGCAAATGCATTCGGGGATCATTGCCTGTGTCCCTATATGTGGGGCAGCAAAGAACAAACACAGAGCAGTATGCCCAAAATAGTGACTGTCCCGCTGAACCCAGGAGAAGGTATGCCATGATAAATTGGATTTGCCACAGAATGTTTCTAATTTCTTTATTTTTGAGAGACAGTGCTTAAACCATACACTAAGCTGAATATCATCTCTAACTCCCGAAGATGGTTGCCACAATTAAATCCAGCAACTGTAGACATGTTTATTTACTCACATATGCAGCAACAACAAGAAGCATCAACCTATATCATAGGATTACAAAATTGGACATGTGCATACAGTTGCTCCAACTGCATAATTATTTTATCAAGATGGACCACCCACGCTTATGTGTCAAATACTAAAAGGGCTTTTTAATCATTATTACATGTTTGGAGACAGTTTATATGAGATTCAGAATTCTTTAACATTAAACTCTACATATTTTTTTCATGGCTGAGTATCCTTAATGTGATGGACCGCCTGGCACCTCCTCCTCCTGGCATTCCTGCGGGATTGGTTGGGGATATGGACCGGCCGTCCAGCATCCCTGTAGGACTGGTGCAGAGATCACGGTCCCATCTGCACCATTGGGGTCAGGAGTGCTGTCCCTCTGTGGTTGGGAGAAGGATCAGTTGTCTCCTCTTACGGTATATCCGGCTGCCGCTAGGGAGAGAGACCGATTGTCTCCTCTCCTGGTGAGGTAAGCTGCTGCTGGGAAGTAGGACCGACTGTCCCTACTCTTGGTACCTCTGGCTGTGGTTGGGGATCTGGGCCAGCTGCCCAGCATCCCTGTAAATATGGTACAGAGACTATGGTCCCATCTGCACCATTGTAGTCGGGGTTGCTGTCTCCCTGTAGCTGGGGAAAGGGACCAGCTGTCTCCTCTCCTGGTATCTCCGGCTGCTGGGACTGATTGTCTCCTCTATCTGCACGGTACACAGCAGCTGGGGAGAGAGTCCAGTGGTGTCCGCTCCCTGTAGAATGCACTGCCGCTGGGGAGAGAGACCGGTTGTCTTCTCTCCCTGAAAGAAAAGCTGCTGCTGGGGAGGAAGGACGATACCTTCTGCTCCCTGTACTGCACACTGCTGCTGGGGAGAGAGAACGGTTGTCTCCTCTCCCTGTAGGATGCACTGCTGCTGGGGAGAGAGGCCGGTTGTCTCCTCTCCCTGTAACTCCGGCTACCGCTGGGGAATTGGGCCAGCTTGCTAGCATCCCTGTAGGGCTGGTAGAGAGACCTCGGTCCCATCTCCACCTGCCATTTGGGGTTCCTCCCAGTGCCTGGTTATAAGGTCCAGGGAAGAAGAACCAGCTGTCTCCTCTCCCTGCAACTTCGGCTGCAGCTGGGGATCTGGGCCGGCTGCAAAGCATCCCTGTAGGGCCTGTGGAGAGACTTCGGCCCCATATCCACCTGCCGTTTGGGGTTCCTCATAGGAACTACTTTGGGTACCTCAGGCTGCCTCTGGGGAGAGAAGCTAACATCCTCTGATGCCGAGTCAATTTGGCTGCTGTAAACCTCCTTCCACTGGAGATTTCTTTTCCTTGCTTTAGCCAGCAGGAATTCTTGGTCCCTCTTCGTTTGTCGCTCCATGGTGGCCTTGTTCCAGATTGCCTAGAAGGTATCCATGGACACATTAGGGCCATACCAGGCCACTCGCCGCCGCACCTCGGCCAGCAAATCTTTGCAAGATTCAGAGTCTGACATACTGGTCTGCTCCAAGTCAATGGACACCTCTGCTTCCAGGGACACTGGACATATGATAGCGTTGTCCTCACTATATTCACCATGTTACCGATGTCTCCAGGATGCTGCTCCTCGCACTAGGACGCCATCCCGCCTCTGCCACCAATGTGACAGAGCAGGACTACGTACTAGTCCCTCCAGCAGAAGCGCTGCAGTTGGCCTTTATCCTCCCATTTCCCATTGTCTGGGCCTGAATACCCACATGCCACCCCAGCAGAAGCGCTGGCAACAAGGCAGAGCGCAGTTTGCCTCTGCCCTCCCCTTGTCCTAAATCCTGGAACTGGCATCCCTTTCAATTACCCAGCTGTAATGCTGGCTGCGGGGCAGAGCACTGCTGGTCTCTGTCCACCAAGTAACACCAACTACCAGCAGGAGAGCAACCGAGAATCCAGGAGTACCAGTATTTACTTATGTGTGGTCTACTCGACTAACTCAGGCACCGACCGACAGGAGGTCAGGTATCTGGTTAGTCTCCCCTTAGGGAGGGAGATATGTGGCAAAAATGACCTCGCCACTGGTTTTTGGAGGGGCCTGTTTGCCAGCCTCTTGCCTCAGGACTATGGGCCCTGCAATATACCTTGCCCAATGCTCTTTAAAAGGCTCTGTTCATGTGAGTTATGTACTTTTGTACTCCAGACAGAGACCGTTAGCCCTAATTCTCTGGAACTGTTTTGGACATAGGACCATGTGCACGGTGGGTCAAAATCATGACTTCCAGGAAATTCCTAAACCCCTCAACTGATCTGGGTTATTTTTGGATATGTTGGTCACCCAGATCAGGGCTATCAGGGGATGTAACATTGGTGGGATTTTATGTATTGTTAGGGTACTTTTGGGATTTTTTTTTTCTGTGCTTGGAGATAATTGGATTAGATTAGTACAGTTCCTGATTCTATTATCTCCAAGGCAGAGGGGAGGGATTGTGTGTTTGTATATGGGAGTGTTATGCATTTAACCATTGTTGTTATTGGTCTGTGACTTGGTGTTGCAGTTCCCCACAAGGTCCAGGTCGGAGTGCCCCTTGCATGGGGACTTGCATATAAGGCCAGTTGTGGCTGCCATTAAACAAAATGCTTTACCCCTTCATGAAGTCTTGGCTCATGTTTGGGGGATTGGAGAACTACATACACTCAGGGGATTGCTATATCACAATACTCCACTGAGAATAATCACTAGCTCTTCTAAGAGCTGTTCCTGCTATGCTCTCTGGACTAGGAGAGGTCTACCCACTGGAAGCTGGATCCTGGTCTTGGGTCCAGGGTGGGTAGAGGGCGGCGAGACCCCAACCAAGCTGCGGCATTTTGTGGGGTTAACAGTGGTTATGGTGTTCCAGTGCAGTGCTTATGGTACTAGGAAGCAGCGATTTATGGAGGTACCCGGTCGAGGTGCCAGGTGGTCTGTGACACTTAATATATAGTGTTAAGAACAGATATGGCACAAATTATTATTTTATTTATTTAACTGAACAAGCTATTCCATTGGCGGAAACAATCAAAGATGTTTTACCAGACCAGACTTTCTGTGTGTGCCCTTGTATTTGACTTGTCTCCCGCTGAATTCTATTAACAAGGAACTTGTAAATATTTAATGGTAAATACAACACAATCTCATTCTCGAAGACACTTAATTTAAACCATTCACAGTGCCCAGATTCTATTTTCTTATACCAGCTTCAATATACTGATTATTTCAAGAAACAATCCATTGTGGGGCCAATTAGTTAATATTTAAGTCCTCCTATTTCAGTAACAATGTCGCCAAGATGTGAAATGCCACCTCCTTCATATTTCCTAATGACCTTTTTAATGTCTACACCTTTGTTGATGGTATTTAAAGGGCTGTCTTCAGCTTCTCCTGGGAGAGAACAGTTCAGAATTTTTATTTAGTGGCAGTTCTGAAACCAGTCTTTGAAAAGAAAAAAAAAAAAGTAAGACCGAATCTAACCTCTTGCAACCTTCAGAGACATGTTAAATGTCACCTAGGAATTTCTCATCTCAAGAGGCAAATTAAACAGACATTGCTTCCAGAGTCTTATTTGGCACATGTCAATCAAGCTTAAAAAACCAGGACATTTTAATTTTTTTAATTTTTCTGTTGTGAAGAAAAAAAAAATCACAATAAACATTCTGTCGATGATTTTAAATATGCTTTAAACTACTCCACTTAAAAAGTAGGAAAAAATGCCATATGCTATAATTAATATTTAATGTAAGTACTTGGAGAAAGAGGCAACCCAGAATGAAATATCTCGCTCACGACACATCCGATTGAATCTAGGTGGAATATTTTGCACTTTCTGTTTTGCCAGCCATACTGGCATCAAGAAGTCTATTCACTAAATAGTGAACTGACATCTTAGCTAATAAAATACCAAACTGGAAGAATTTTTTTTATCCATTCAGCTATTTTGCATTCACTCATTTTTATCCTTAGCCTTTTTATTGTGACCATTGTATGGACTTTGTGTTTAATTGCAGAGAAAAAAATACAGCAAATGAATTACTTTTCTGTTGCAGGGGCGCTTTGAAAAACTGGTCAATCACTATTGTACGTAAATCCAAATTGTTACATTGCTAATTTTCTTCTGCCATATGATCCTAGGCAATAAAAAGAAGTGTCTAATCAGGCATCTTTAGACAAACAATAATCTATTAAAATTGCTATATAATTGAGTTTAAAAAAAAATTAAAAATAAAAAGAGACTTAAAATGTTGTACTCTACAGTGTATTTACATAATGCATAATTTTCTAATTGCATTGTACAGATGTTTATTCTCTTCTGTTATTCTGTTTCGATAATAGGATAAATGATCTTCCTAATTAAAGAATTTTGATAAAGTTTAGAGAAAGTGTATGGTAGAAAGCGATTTCATTGCTCTGGAAAGAACTGTACACCTTGCTTAATAAATAAGGTTTCTGTTTTATAACCTACACGCCTCAGTGAGCAGAGCAAAGATTGATATTTTTAGAGTACACATAGTAATTTGGGGGCAAGTATTCCTCCCTTTCAGATAGATCAGCATTTAAAAATATCTCCATCTCAAATAGTACCAAAAAAAAAAAAAAAATACAAAGAAAAAACAAGTAGAAATTTTATTCTAACTTGCCCTTCCTTTTTTACTCTACAAAGACTTCTGTACTTTTTGTGCTAATTCAAAGGGGATTTCAGAAAACTACCTTGCAGGTTAAAAAACGCATGCCTTGTAAATAAATGTGATATGTATAACATTATGTTAAATAAAAGAGGGTAGGTACAAGGGAGGAGGAGGCAGCGATGGAATAGAATCCATCAATGAGGTTTTCATCTACATTTAATAAGGCATCTTATTTGGTATGCCCTGGGCGAGTGGTATGTGAGTGGATAGATGCAGTTTAAAACAGGGACTCCCGGGATAAGCAAGGAATCTGCTTGCAGCAGCTTACAGATCAATGCTTAAAGTTAAAAGCTAGATGCAAGGAACTTGTCTAAAGTAGGTCACAGGGAAGATTGGCTCGTGAGGCAGTGGTTCAATTCCCGGGTGGAGACATCCTATTTTTAGAATAAATAGGTGCACAAATAAGTTGTGGGGGAGGGAGAGGAAAAGGTTTGAAAACTCTCCATTACATATTATGAGATCAAAATACCTTGTATAAATGTTCATTTTAACTATTTATGGGCAGAGGGATACACAATTCCTTACTAATACTTTAAGAATAGAATTCCCAACAACCTTACCCTTTTAGGGGATGTCCCATAGAATTTTGGGATTTTCTAGTTATTGGTAATCATAGTGAAGGCTTATGAGTCTCCTAGAGTCTGTACAGACCCTATGAAAAACACCTCTTCAGGCACAGAATTCCACATCCTTATTGCTCTTACTGTAAACAACCCTTTCTTTTCCCTGAGACTTAATCTACTTTCTTACAGTCTAAATGGGTGACCTTGTGTCTTGTGTATCGTCCTGTTTATGAGTAGGTATTGTAACAGAGAGAGATTGAAGGAAAGAGAGGGGGTGTACCACAATAAACAAATCCTCCTAGATGGGGGATAACTCCTATATGTTAATAGACAAGAAAAAGAAAGAGGACAGGATGATTTGGAGTATTATGTAACAAAAGTAGATTGTTCCTCAATCTGACAGTTAACCAATTTACGTGAAACTCAACTTTTAGTAGATCAAAAAATAAAAGGGTAATAACTACCCATACCATACCAAGCAAAAATAGACAAAAAAGAAAGATTTATAGATGTTAGGGAATAGGGAAAGCGTGCCTAATTCCAAGAGATAAGTTTAAAACCATATTGAGGTAACTTTGCCTCTATTGAATCCCATACCTCACTAATGCAGAGCTCAAACTGTTGCTACAAGCAGTAGGTTGCTCACAAAGTTAGAGGGTGGATACTGTTACCAAACATTGCGTAATAAAGTGTTGCAATGTATATCTAGTGTCCGTATGTGAATTCCCCTAGTAATAAAGAGAGGAAAGTCAGGGGAGTGTTTAGCTCAATAATCCTATGTAGGATAGCCTGAGCAGACTCCACCTGCTTAGCGTTTGTGAGTAGTTAGTTTTATAATTCCATATACACATATTTGTTTTGCTCTCAATAACATCAGTATTACGCTATTTGTTTCTTATTCTTTTTTTCATGTTTTATCAACGAACTGATCAAGCGTTGTAAGTGTATGCACTATACACTTTTGCTATTGTTGAGTGACTTGCACTCAGATATAAAATAAAAGCACTGCAAATGTTTGCACCTTGCACTTTTTGTTATAAAACTTTTTTACATATTAGCATATAAATATTTAACATTTACAATTATACAAAATAATTTGTCCATTGCTTACACTAAAGTTCTACAATCAGCCTACAAGAAAATTAACCTAAACAGAACATTTCTTTTGTTCATTCTATTTCTTTCTTTTACCCACACTTTGCACTTTTTAATTTATTTGCAGTACACATGTAATAGCACTTTATGTTTGAGTTGCATTGTGCACTTTGTATTTAAGCACATTAAAATAAAGATTGATGTGCTATTGGCACATGAAACAATTTGTTTTCCCCTTTTCCCCTTTTTGGGGATTTATATAGTGTGGTCTTACTGTGGATTTATAAAGAGGCAAAATTATATTTTCATCCCGAGAATTAATGCCCCTATTTATACATTACAATACCATACTGGCCTTAGCAACTTCAGATTGACATTGCATATAATTGCCTGTTTTTTGTTGTCTATAACTTTTCCCAAATCCCTCTCCTGTGTGTTTAACCCTACTTCACTATAATTTAGGGTGTACGTTGCTTGTGCATGCTTTACCTCAAAGTGCATTTACCTACATTAAATTTAATCTGCCATTTCGGTGCTAAATCCTCCAATCTACCTAAACGCCTCACAGCAAAGTAATGTGCTGCTCACATTGCATCGCAAACACCGACACATGACTTTCAATGCGTATTTCGAGATCATTTATATATATGCAAAAAAATATAAGCGCTTCCAGAACAGAAATCCAAGGGACACCACTCTCCACTTTTGTCTAGCTTGAAAATTTACCATTAATGACAACACTCTGTAATCTTTCTTTAAGGCAATGTTCTACACAAGAATGAGAATTTGCATCTAGACCACTTTCTTTTAGTATAAAAAATAACCTATTTTGACTTGGCAAAATCCAAGTAGATCACATCCACTGCAACAATCTGATCTATACTTCTACTTCATAGAATGTAATTAAATTAATTTGACACAACCTGTGTTTCATAAAACCATGCTGATTATTGCTAATAACAATGTTCTCAACTATGCTGATTATTGCTAATAACAATGTTCTTCCTGAATATTATCCTTTTTATTAAGTCCGGAATATCATCCCTCAAAATACTTTCCCAGTTACAGAAATAAAGCTCACAGGTCTCTTATTTCCAGGCAAACATGTTGAACTCTTTTTTTGAATATTGGAACCACATCTGCCTTCCATCAATCCTCTTGTAAAATTACTTAGGGAAATTAATAATGAATGATTAAAAATCCATGTGCACTTATTTCAACACTTAGCCCTTAACCCCTTAGTGACCGCAGACGTACCAGGTACGTCCGACAAAAAATGGTCGTTAACGACCTCGGACGTACATGGTACGTCCGCGGCTATTTTGAGTGCTGGAAGCGATCGTGATCGCCTCCAGCAGCTCTGATGGTATTCCACGATGCCTCGATATCGAGGCATCGTTGAATACCCAAAAAGGGGATAAGTGGGTGAAGGCAGTTGTATAAAATAAAGTGGGGTAAAGTGCAGGCTAGCTATTATTGTTAAAATACCTTTTAGACTTGCGTCCATCAAGTTCAGCCTTCCTCACAAATGTTGTTGCTGTACATGTACAGCGTTATGTTTTTTAATTATTTCACCACTATGCATGATTAGTCCAACATAGATGGATTTTTTAAGGTGTATAAAAGTGTCTTTGCTATATGTATTTATTTTTATTGTTAATTTTTATCCCCATTGGATTACCCTGTATCTTGTAAAATATTGAATATCTAGTTCTACAAATGGACTGGTTTTTGCACACAACACCTAATATATTTTTTATATACGTATATTTTTTATTAAACATTTTGCCTTTTTTATGGCATATTACATATGTCTACTTGTAGGTTTGTAAGGGTGTTAGCCTGCTCTGTTAGTACTTAGTTTGCCTTCAGGTAGGGATGTAAACCCAGGATCGTATTGATACTAAGCATTTGCTAGTGAATGTTTAGTGTGCGGCTGGGTAGATTGTCTATCATGTTTTGTATGCGTTCCAGCATGGTTGCGCATGCACAGACTGGCCGTTTGCACGTCATTACGCATAACAGTGCAACGGACGTCAGGTGCGCATGCGCAATCACGGAACCGGATACACTGACCGGCATATTTAAACCACAGAAGATGGGAAAGAAGATAGATTCTCCTGAAGAAGTCGCCAAGACGAAACTCGTTGAGACCCAGCAGGAACCCTGTTTACTGGTATCAGCAGTCTTTTCTCTACATGCTTGTTTGGTTTTAGTGTGTTATTATTGTGCATTTGATTTTATTTGCTAAGAACAGTGAGAGTTAACTGTTGTGTTTTACTGTTTCTTTAGCACCCTGCATTTTGAGTATTTGCACTCTAGCATATGCACTTTACTATGACAGCATGTTAGTCTAAGCTGCTATGCCTAAGGGTATATTCCTTGCTTGTTTTGCACGCTTACTGTGCCACTTCCAATATATGGCTTTTATATTGTGATTTTCAATAAATTTGGTGTTATAACTTTCTACTGATTACTCTCCCCTTATTCATTTGGAAGTTTATTGGTATTTTAAGTGATTGTTATCTGGATTCATTCAGGTGTGTTGTTTATCGTGGAATACCCCCCCACACTGCCGGGGACCCGGAAGCGATCACTTCCGGGTTTGCCGCACGTGGCGCCCGGCATTGTAGGGAAGAGAATCTAAAGCCATCCGCAGGCTTCAGATTCTTATTCCATTACTGAGTGCCTCGAGGGGTCGAGGCACTCAGTAATAGATATAAACAAAAAGTATATTGTAAAAAAGATATATATATTTAACTCAAAATACACTTAGAATTAAATTATATATATATATATATATATATATATATATGTATAATTTCCCCTTAACGACCAAGGACAAACTAGGTACGTCCAACAAAAAAGCGTACGTTTATGTTCAGGGACGTTTACTCAAACATAGACAAATGCACCAGAGCAGGGAATCCCTTAACTCCTCACTTACCGACCGATTTGTTCTACAACCAGGCCATAGGAAGGGAACACGGTCGATAAGTGAGGAGGGTCTATATTATATATATGTAATATATTATAAAATAATTAAATCATTTTATAATATATTATGCCTATATAATGCATCTATATGATTTCATTATAAGTGTACTTTGATATATATCTCAAAATACACTTATGATGAAATCATAGATGCATTATATATGTATAATATATTATAAAATGATTTAATTATAATATATTATACATATATAGGAAATAAAAGTGTGTGTGTGTATAAATATACACACACACACACAGACACGTATTATGTGTGTGTGTGTGTATGTATGTATGCCTATATAATGCATCTATATGATTTCATTATAAGTGTACTTTGATATATATCTCAAAATACACTTATGATGAAATCATAGATGCATTATATATGTATAATATATTATAAAATGATTTAATTATAATATATTAATATATTATACATATATAGGAAATAAAAGTGTGTGTGTGTATATAAATATACACACACCCACAGACACGAATTATGTGTGTGTATGTATGTATGTATGTATATATATATATACACTGCTCAAAAAAATAAAGGGAACACAAAAAAAAACACATCCTAGATCTTAATGAAATATTCTTCTGAAATACTTTGTTCTTTACATAGTTGAATGTGCTGACAACAAAATCACACAAAAATTAAACATGTCCAGTCTTTTGTAGTAGCCACATGGAAGTCTGGATTTGGAGTCACACTCAAAATTAAAGTGAAAAAACACACTACAGGCTGATCCAACATTGATGTAATGTCCTTAAAACAAGTTAAAATGAGGCTCAGTAGTGTGTGTGGCCTCCACGTGCCTGTATGACCTCCCTACAACGCCTGTGCATGCTCCTGATGAGGTGGCGGATGGTCTCCTGAGGGATCTCCTTCCAGACCTGGACTAAAGCATCTGCCAACTCCTGGACAGTCTGTGGTGCAACGTGATGTTGGTGGATGGAGCGAGACATGATGTCACAGATGTGCTCAATTCGATTCAGATCTGGGGAATGGGCGGGCCAGTCCATAGCATCAATGCCTTTGTCTTGCATGAACTGCTGACACACTCCAGCCACATGAGGTCTAGCATTGTCTTGCATTAGGAGGAACCCAGGGCCAACTGCACCAACATATGGTCTCACAAGGGGTCTGAGGATCTCACCTCGGTACCCAATGGACGTCAGGCTACCTCTGGAAAGCACATGGAGGGCCACCCCACACCATTACTGACCCACTGCCAAACCGGTCATGCAGGAGGATGTTGCAGGCAGCAGAACGTTCTCCACGGCATCTCCAGACTCTGTCACATCTGTCACATGTGCTCAGTGTGAGATATTCTTAAATTGCTATGTGGCAAATGCTTTCATCTGCGAAGAGCACAGGGCACCAGTGGCGAATTTGCCAATCTTGGTGTTCTCTGGCAAATGCCAAACGTCCTGCACAGTGTTGGGCTGTAAGAACAACCACCACCTGTGGACGTCGGGCCCTCATACCACCCTCATGGAGTCTGTTTCTGACCGTTTGAGCAGACACATTTTGCAGGGCTCTGGCAGTGCTCCTCCTGTTCCTCCTTGCACAAAGGCGGAGGTAGCGGTCCTGATGCTGGATTGTGGCCCTTCTACGATCTTCTCCACGTCTCCTGATGTACTGGCCTGTCTCCTGGTAGTGCTTCCATGCTCTGGACAGTACGCTGACAGACACAGCAAACCTTCTTGCCACAGCTCGCATTGATGTGCCATCTTGGATGAGCTGTACTACCTATGCCACTTGTGTGGGTTGTAGACTCGGTCTTATGCTACCACTAAAGTGAAAGCATCGCCAGCATTCAAAAGTGACCAAAACATCAGCCAGGAAGCATAGGAACTGAGAAGTGGTCTGTGGTCATCACCTGCAGAACCACTCCTTTATTGGGGGTGTCTTGCTAATTGCCTATAATTTCCACCTGTTGTCTATCCCACTTGCACAACAGCATGTGAAATAGATTTTCACTCAGTGTTGCTTCGTAAGTGGACAGTTTGATTTCACAGAAGTGTGATTGACTTGGAGTTACATTGTGTTGTTTAAATGTTCCCTTTATTTTTTTGAGCAGTGTATATATGTATAATATATACACGTGCACGTATTATATATATATATATATATATATATCTATATATATATATAGATATATATATATATTGAAAAAATTTTAAAAAACTAAACATTTATACAAAAACCAATAAAACCGCTAACTTTGGCCAGTGTTTGTGACTAAGTGGCTACAACAAAAGACTGGAAATACCCCATTTGGAATACCCTGGGTTGTCTACATTTGAAAATGGTATGCCATGATGGGGTTATTTCACATTCCTGGGCTACCATATGGTCTCAAAAGGCAACTAAGGTCCAGCAAACCAATCTGGCAAACTAGATCGGGCAAGCCCTATATTGACCTTGTAACTTTCCAAAACACCATAAAACCTGTACATGGGGGGTATTGTTATACTAAGGAGACTTTGTTGAACACAAATATGATTGTTCTAAATCAGTAAAACTTATTCCAATGATGAAATCACCAGTAAAAGTGCAGTTTTTGTGTAAACAAATGCAAAAAACAAAGAGAAATGCTAACTTTGGCCAGCGTTTGTGACTAAGTGGCTACTACAAATGACTGGACATACCCCATTTTGAATACCCTGAGTTGTCTACTTTTACAAATCGTATGCCAGATGGGGTTAATTTTAATTCCTGGGCTGCTATATGGTCTCAAAGGCAACATAGGCCCAGCAAACCAATCTGGCAAATTTCAATGTGCAAACATGGAAACGCCCTACATTTGACCCCTGTAAGTTTGCAAAAGCCCATAAAACCTGTACATTGGGGGCACTGTTTTACCCGGGAGATGTTGCTGAACACATATTGGGGGTTTCTAAAAAGAGATGCCTAAAGTACAATGTGAGAGAAAAATAACACAAAAAAAACGATTATCCAAAAGTTTGACAAAGGCTGGTGGTAGAATTAGTGCATGGAAAGTGTTAAAATACCACAATTTGAAATACCCTAGGGTGTCTACGTTTCAAAAATATATGGTTAGATGGGGGTAAGTTATATTGTCCGGCTTCAAAAATGTCCCAAATGGGACATGGGTGCATGATGACTGACTGTGAAAATTCCAAGTTGGAAAACTGGAATGCGCACCCTCCAAATAAGGTATTTTAGCCCCCAGAGAACCTGACACACCTATACATGGGTGGTATCCCTGTACTCAGGAGATGATGCTGAACACATATTGGGTTGTTCTTTGACAGTAACCCTTAAAGTTCTCAGTACATATATTCTTAAATTGCTATGTGTCTCAAAAAAAATCACCAGTTATTATTTTTATTTTTTAATTTGGCATAGATTGGTGGTAAAATGGCTGCATGAAAAGATTCAAATTACTCCAGGTGTAATACCTTAGGTTGTCTTCTTTTAAAAAATATATACATGTGAAGGGTTATTCAGGGATTCCTGACAGATATCAGTGTTACAATGTAACTTGCGTTAATTTTGAAAAAAATTGGTTTGGAAATAGCAAAGTGCTACTTGTGCTTATAGCCCTATAACTTTCCAAAAAAAGCTACGAACATGCTAACATTGGTCATTTCTAAACTCAGGACAAAATTTAGAAACTATTTAGCATGGTTGTTTTTTGGCAGTTGTAGATGCGTAACAGATTTTGGGGGGTCAAAGTTCCAAAAAAGTGTGTTTTTTCAATATTGTCATCATATTTTATAATTTTTTTATAGTAAATTATATGATATGATGAAAATAATGGTATCTTTAGAAAGACCATTTAATGGCGAGAAAAACAGTATATAATATGTGTGGGTACAGTAAACGAGTAAGAGGAAAATTACAGCTAAACACAAACACTGCAGAAATGGAAAAAGAGCGTTGGTCCCAAAGGTAAGAATTTTGAAAAACGGCCTGGTCACTAAGGGGTTAAGTACTTGATGGTGAATACCGTCAGGCCTCATAACTTTGATTACATTAACTTTATTTAGTTGCTGAAGCATCTTGTTATCCAATTACAATTTTTCAGAAAGTTTTTTGCAGAAATAATTTGCAAATCTCTTGCCATAGGTTCCTGCTTAATATATACTAAGAAAAAATAGTAATCTAATATGTCTGTCTTTTCCTTAAATAACTAACACACTTATCTCTGTTTTTGGTGTGCTTACACGTTGATATTTTGTGTTTTTAGAATGTATGCACTTAAATATTTTTACGATTTGCTTTCTTTGGCTATCACCAAAATACTTCTTATACCATGGCTGTAGCCACGCATTAATCTCCTGCTGCTTTTCTACTGTAGCGCGTCACAAGTAATATTTCTGAAAATACTACTCTAGAGGCCCTGCTTTCTCAAGTATTGCTTGGAACGCCCCTCTATCAGTTTAATCAAGAATTTGTGTCCTCACATGGGCTGATCAGCTGTGTGCAGAAATGACTTATTGTTGAAGAAAATGTATTTAGCTACCTTCTTCTGTCCAAATTATTCTAAGCAAAATTTGCAAACTTAAATTTCCAGTTTTGTTTTATATTATTATTGTAATTCTCTCTTTTTAAAAAATCTTTCTAGGAAATATACTGGTAAATTGTGTATTATGGGAAAATGATAACATCAGGGGGTTAACATTATATATCATATGATAGAAACCTGCTATTTCTGTCTCCTCCTCATCTCTTCTGAGATATATTTCTCTTGTGAATGAGAGCTGAAATTGAAATGGCAGATGCTGCTTGGGAGCATGACTCCCACTAATCTTGGGCAGATTTAGGCATGAATTTCCAAGTAAATGGGTAATGTAAATGAAGGTAAAACATATTTAGATAGAGAGATATAGAAAGAGATACAGATACTATTGGGGACAATTAAAGTCATTTTAGTCCTTTTAAAATTAGTATATAATGTTGAAGAAACCTATAGCAAATAACCCTAGATTACATTGCTATCACGAGAAGAATTGGGTACTTCGAACTAGGGAAATTCAAACGGTCTATTTCTTAACGTGCAACAAAGTAAATTCTATCATATGAACATAATAGAAAATACACCTCCATTTTCATGTGCAATCTGACTGAGAAATCTAGTCGTTAGAACTGATCACATAACAGTTTTGACAGATTAGCCTTAAACCCATTTATCTCAGTCTAATTATCACACCAGATCTGGAGCTGCAGATATGAATAGTCTAGAAACATATTCTTCCAGTTCGTAGGAAAGCAATATCCAATCTAAAATAGGGTACCCTTTCCAGCGAAGTTTAAATTGATGACCTGCAACTGCCTCTGTTTAATCATGATAATCTCTTGCATCAATGCAGAGCAGATACACTGTATATATTAAGTATTCACGCTGAGACCAGCACACAACAGAAAGATACATCGCCCTACCAATGTATTTTAGAAAGTTGTGCTAGGACATTCAGTTTATTGGCTCCTGATGGTTTCAAATGGGCAATTTGGTGATTAACTAATTAAAATGTTACAGGGGATTTCGTAAAAAAAATAAAAATAAAAATAAAAATGCAGCAACCACTTTCTATGCTGATATAAAAATAAACTACTGTTCTTTAAAAGTAACTGCTTAAATCTTTTTCTGTGTGCTCAGATGATGAAAAGCATGATTTGCCTAAGGCACATCTTCAAATGGCATCCTAAAGCCCACACATACAGAACAAGACATGCAAAAGTAGAATGTTTTACTTCTTAGCCCTACATGTGGTGTATATCTTCACTCACTTGACACTTTTCCCAGAACAATTCACAAACCAATTAAAAATTTAAATCTTTCAGTGATAATTAGCGTTTTGTTTCATTTGTAAACGAGAATGCTACATCCGGCTGCCTTAAACTTCTCTTGCAACAAACCTTGCAATGATGCCATCAGTTGTGTTTAATCTATAATAAATGCTTCTTTCAAAGCAGGGATTTCTTTTCACTACTCTAAATGATTTTAAACAATATTATGCAGAGTTGCTTGCTTATTAATTGCTGTACCGCCAGCAAACACATATCATGTTCATGTCATGCATATCAGTTATTAACTTTATATGCATTCAGTTACCTAATTCTAGCTTCCTATATCTTATTTATTGATAACATTCATCATTCCTTATTTTAAAGGAACACTCCGTTAAATAAATAAATAAATAAATAAAATATTAGAAGATATTAGTCCAAAAGAAATATGCCTGTATTGTATATTGTATGACATGGATGTATTTGCAATCATGGCTTGTAATACTAGATCTGCAGTTCCCCCTTCCCTCTTCTTTCCCAGCACAGACTTTATGTGGTTGTCCAATCACCAAGTTTCAAAGAGCTGTATTGCAAGCTGTGCACAGCCTGCAGGAAAACAAGATGGTTTCATTTTCAATCAGATGTTAACTTTATACATGTTCATCTCCTGCTCTGTAAATTTAACTCTAATCACACATAGGAGGCAACTACAGGGTCTGAAAACTATTAACAAGGCATGGGATAAGAAATTATAAAATGAACAGACTATGCAATATAGGAAGTGTAAACATTAGATCTAATTTTTCAGGAAGTGTTTAGGAAAATTGAGTAAGTCACATGCAAGGAGTAAACACGGTGATTTAACTTCTAAATGGCAGAATTGAAGCAGTGAGACTTTAGGGGTATGATCTATACACCAAAACGCCTTGATTAAGCTAAAGTTGTTTTGGTTACTATCGTGTCCCTTTAATGTTTGAACCATTACTATTGCTGAAAAGAGTACTATAGACACCCAGACCATTTCATCTCAATGATGACCTTGCCATCCTTTTTCCCACCCCCTTAACCCCGCAGCTGAAAACATTTCTGTGAACAGACGCTAGAGGCGCTTCCTCAGAGCTGCATTTTGCACTAGCCTCCCAATGCTCTCCTAGAGGAAATCATTGTATTCCTAACTCTATAGTGTTCCTTTAAGTAGCATGAAATTTTCTATTCCCTACAGAGTTAATGCTACATTAAGAAAAATAAAAGATTGTACCGTGGTTATTGCATGGGCAGACTAGTCAGGTTACTTATCACCCCCCCAGCATTGCATTCGCTGTGGATGCACATGTCTGTGTATCTTATCCCAGTATAAACCAATTGCAATGGTCTATTTAAATCTGGTATTCTTTAGCGAGTCAGACAACCAGGATAACATACATGTTTTCACTCTAACTTGACATATTATACCAGACCATGAGAAAACACTACAAGCAGATGAAATATTTAACCAAATTATATAATTATGCATTTTTAAAGCTTTAAATACAATTATAATTATAATTGGCAACTGTCTACCTGAAAATTTGATTGGATATAATTACAAACAAAAAGTCATGAGCATCACAATTCCTTAAGAGAAAAAGTTGCTACATTAGCCTGCTGTAGTGGTTATGATGCCAGGAAGGCCATGATGCTGACCTATGGTAAGATGCAAAATCATTCTAGCACTGTTTGACAATTTAGCTTAGTCCTGCCAGGTGGCCACCACAGCATCACCTGCATCTATGCTTCTCTAGCAAAATAATCTGAATTCCTCTGTACAGCAATCAGGGCTATGGACAGAGACATCAGGCTTCTCATCCTGGAGAAGACATGATGCACAAGATGCAACCAAGGGCACCTTGAGGGACCCAAAAGGTTGTCAAACCATACTAAAATACAGAATGTAATAGCGATGGTGCTTGTAGTGTTTCTTTAACTCCATAAAAGGGTCCAAAATGCCCTAATAACTAAAACGTATGTATTTAAGTTAATATTATTAAGTTTATTTTGCATTGTCAACTTTTCCAAATACACAAATTTAGCAAACGTGCTTGCAAAAAAAACCAGTGATTTATTTTTTAAAACTTGCTTTCTCCAAATGTGTTAACCATAAATGCAATTGAAATTCTGTGTTTAATAAATATGCAAATCCTATATTTTATATAGGATTCTCATGTGAGCATTACTGATTCTATAGTAAAATATTAACTTGGATTACTCCACCGTCCAGCAGTGTACCTGGTATTGTTTTGAAATGAGCTGTACTTATACCCAATTAAATGAGGTATACAACACAGAATAAAAAGGAAGGAGCAATTCAGTTGACCTCAATACAAATATAATTGTGGTTTACAATAAAGGATTTACCGGGTAATTTTTGAAGCTGACATTTTTTTTGCTGCACTCTTGCATAACAGGAGAGGGAGAACGTTGGATCTATTGGAAGGCTTCTTCAGGTATAAGCAAACGTCTTCAAAGCCAACCTATTGTATGGATTCTTGCTGTTATCCAAGTAGCTATTTTTTACATGTAGAAATATGCCTATATACAGAAATGTACTGATACTCTAGTGGTATTTTTAGGAACTGTATTCACAAATATACCATCAGCTCCATTCCACATACCAATAAGCATGATATTTAGCCATGATATGACTGACTACATGAGACAAATGGTATTTCCTGTCTGAAATATAAAGCGTACTTGTAACGGATTCATCTGTACTCCGACCAAGTACCTTCCGTTGATGGACGCTTCCTAGCTTGCGCCAAGGACCACAAGCACCACACCGGACACCACAACCACCGCAGACTCCACAACTGCCGTAGCTTAACTTGTAGTCTCGCCGTCTTACTTCCACCCTGGATCAGCTTCTGTCTTTTTGGACATTAAAGGGGGGAGGGGAAGAGGCACATTCTCTCATGGAATCAAAGGGGCAGAAACAGTGCAATAAAATCCAATATGCCCAAATAATGTTTTTAAAGGGCAAACTCTCCCAGGGGCCATAGTCACAAGGCAAGAGGCTGGCAATTAGTCCTCTCCAGGCACAAGTGGCGAAGGGCACTTCATCACAGTACTGCTTGAAAGGATGAACAGTAGGTGAAAATAATATTCATTTAACTTTTATTCATTTTGTGTTTATTCATTTTATTTTAATTCATTCCACTTCAATGTTACTTTATGTTGTTCCATTATAGTTTATATAATTCCAGTTTTCCGATGCACCAGATATCATATTAATGTTACACAAAGAAGAAACTTAATTTTAAAAAATCCTCGTTTTTCACATAATAATTTACAGTGCACATGCATACATGTAAGTAAATAAAAAATATGTCACTGCATCTTCTGGCATACCTTTTTTAAATGGCAGCAATATTTAAGCCCTCTTTGGTCAGAAGTGCCAGTTATCCTGTGAGAACCTTATGAAGAAAAAACTGAAACTAGCGCAGTGCTTAATATTGAGATACTTCCTCACATTATATCAGAATTAATAAACACACACTACCTTTTAATACTTTTTGGTTGGAGAGAAGTGTTTTGACCAAAGAAAGCCCAAAGGTACACAACCCTATGGTGCATGGGTAAAGTAGAATATGCATTTAGGGTATATATTCATAAGTATACATTACAAAATATTACACGCCACACGCTGATGTTTCAGGTTTAACAAGTTCTGGTATGTTAGGCAAATGTGTTATACTTTTTTTTTTAAATATAAAGCTGTAGCCAAACCTATACAGCTACTTAGATGTCTGTTTTAATCTACGAGGTTGGGGTACCCGACTAGTTGAAGTTTATTTGGGGAGCTAGGCAGTCATGTCATCTTAATACCCAGCAGGATGTAAGAATGTCCGAGATAATACATCTCTTCTTTTGTGTCCTTGCTTTTTTTCCCCCCCTGGTCTGTTCATAGTCTGTTGTTATTTGAAAATTCATGTTCATTAAAATGTATATCATATAAAGGTCCAGCCTGACTGAGAATTTTTTTTTTTGTGACATTGGAGGGCAAGCATTTCTTTTTGTATTAAAGTTTGTTTTTTTACTTGAGTTAGAGCCTGTTTATAAGCTCGTGTTGAGTAATAAATATCAATTTCAATTTCCTTTGCTGGTTATATATAATTAATGTCTTGTTCTTTTTGCTGAGTACTGCTATTTTCTTTTTGTTTATGGAAACACAATTTTATCATACTGAAAAACTGCCCAAACGACCTACCAAGCATGGCACATTACTCCCCATTATATTTAATTAATGGGACATCGGCACACCTAACTTACTCAGTACTGACATATTAATCATAAAGTGCATAAACTGAGTGATTGCTAATTTATTAAATGTCTGCTGTAAGTGTCCATTTATAATCTCTAAAAATACATTTTCTATATTTATCATGTGTTACTAATTAATAGAAATGTAGGTTATTCTTTTAACCCTCCAGAGCAGAGTATCTGGCTAGATGGACTGCTAATGACACGCATACACACACACACACTGAGAGAGAGTATGCATCTGAGTCAGTCTGCATCTAGTTCAGGCATAGGCAACCTTCAGCACCCCAGATGTTTTGGACTACATGTCCCATGATGCTTTGCCAGCATTATGCATGAAAGAGCATTATGGGGGGTGTAGTCCACAACATGTGGAGCACCGAAGGTTGCCTATCCCTGATCTAGTTGTTTCATGTGTCATTCACCTGGTTCACAAATGGTTAGCACTGTGCTAAGAATTACATTTGTAATACTACTTCGTAGATTTATTTATTGGTGTAAGGGCTATGACAGCTTTCAAATCATACTGACTGGAGTTGCACATTTTCTCTATATTTGCTCGGTGCAACATATTAACAAGTTTTGTTTAATTAAATAAAATGAGACAGCATACACAGCCAAAAAAATAACTATAGATGTGCTGCTCTAAATGGTAAAAGGAATATTTCTTTCACCTCAGATCATAACACTGTAAGGGTCTGTTTGGTGTCAGGAGAGAGCGAGAGCATCAGTAGACATTTGTTTACAGTGGATATTTAGAAAGATGTGCTGTTGTTTGCTCTCAGAGTACTCCTTACATTCTTCTTGAGGATGGAGTATTCTTAGACGTGAATTGAAAGCAACTGAGGAAATTCCACAACTGGTAGGCAGCAGCAAAAGATGATAAAGATGAAAGAGAATAGCAGATGAAAATGGGTGGACAGTAGACAGCCAGGAGCATGGCATAAATGATGAGTTGTTCCCATTTAAGTGCCATTCCTCACCGTGCATCAACCTCTAATGAATATCTCTGCTTAGCAATGATTGTAATTACTTGAAAGTCCTTCTCTAGACCGGCCCAATCAATGGCTCGCTAACGGTAAAATTATAACCCTCTAGATGGCTACTTATGTCTGTGAAATGCTCTCCCTCATTGCATTTGTATTCTGTTCCAGACTAGGTAGCGGCCAGCTCTTGGAATCAATAATGATCCTGGTTTCTAGCCATAAACGAGAAATCATTAAGCAGGAGAACATCCCACTAGAGAAAAAAAACTTAAAATGATAGGACATGAATGAATCATTACCTAGCCCGAAGGGTCTTCCTTCTTTTCAAAATTGAAATGGACAGGGCTCACAACTGTGGCCCTTAACGGAGATGCAGTGTTTTCATCCTTGATTTACAATCGTGCAGATATTGCATTCATGAGTTTGTCTTTGATTTGTGCCAATGTCAGCAATGAAGAGAAAACAGTGATGAATGCTCTATGGCCTGACATTAATCTTTGCTTTAGCAGACAGTCCTGTTAAAGATGCGCTCAGTCAGGCTGCACAAACATATGCTTAAAAAAAAATCAATTTTTACCTCCTTATAACAATGTTATGCAATTTCCTCTGTCTCAGATGTTCATGCTTCATACACATTTAAGAAAAAAACCAAAATAAAAAAACACCCGTGTTGAAAGACTTCTGAAAAAGAAAAAGTGGATTCGCTTTGCCCCCTATATTAGCATGTTTTGCTTTCCTCACTATATCCACATCAATTCTGAACTCTAAATAACAATGCTGTAAACTGCTTAATGGGATTAAAGGCCTGAAACACTGACAATGTATGCATAATCTTTAGGTGGCTAAAATGTATTGATGCAGCACTAAAAAAGAAACACAGACCACAAAAATATGGTAGACTATACACAAGGCAAGAAAAGAACAAGGAATAAAAGGAGAAAAGACTATGAGACAAACAATGGAGAATAGGATATGTTTGGTATTTTTTTTGAGTCAGCAAAAATTAGGGTTCACTTGTGCAGTAAAATGCAGCCACACACTGTGTATATTATTGAGGAAAGAAGCTTGTGAATTCCAAAGCAAAAGCAGTGACATAGAAGCAGTGGTACACTGCAAATCAATTCTGTTTCTTACTAGAAATAAAATAAAATAAATCACAAATCAGTAAAACAATTCTAAGGGCCCAAGTGGCTCTGTCAGTAACACTTAGGCAGGAGGAACTTAGGTAGTAGAAGAATTTGAGAAGGTAAGCTGGTGGTAGATTGTGACAGCCTTGCAGAATCATATAATGCACCAGTAGACCTGCTGCATGCCTAGTACTTTCTTGTTCTGCTTGTGCTGCAAAGAGTTGTGGTGCAGATGTTACTTCATACAGGCACTAGTGAAATGACCAGTCACACGTCTTTATTCATTTCCTTACCGCACAATTAATACTTTGCAAGTCTGCATTTTTGGAAGCACTCAAACTTTTCTTTGTTCTGTGATACAGTACTCTCAACCCTTTAGCCCTGTGTCTGCTAAGGTTGCAGGTGGGTTTGCATCTGTGGCAGTGGAAGCAGTTCCTAGCACATGGTTGACTGATGCTAACAGAATGTTGAAGGTGCCGGGAAAGGGGACTTTGATGGTGGTAGTAATGGTGGTGGTAGCACTGACAGTGGGTAAGCTACTTTAGCAAGTGATTGTAGGTGAAGGTGATGTCACAACTCTCTCCATTGGGTGAGGCCATTCTACAGCAGATACAGATAGACTTGGAGAAAATGGAGATGCAGGGGGTGAGTGCACACTAATGACAGGAGAAAATACTGGGCCGCTGCCTGTTCTCAGCACACTCTACTTTTGTAATTCCTCTGGTTTACCATAATCATAATCAAGTAGTTCTGGGACAAGAGATTCAAGTGCTATGTCTGCAGTGGTGTGGGAAACAGAATTTTTGTCACTGCCACCACCAACAGCTACATTGAGAACACTACTTTGGTACTCTACTTTACCTCTTCACTGAAAGATGACCCAGATGATCCTCACATAGTAGACTATGCTACCCTTTCCCTTAGTGTCTTCTTGTGGGGGCACCAAAAAGGTATATGACACCTGAACTAGCTGTGGTAGAAGGAGCTGTAGTGCCAATGGAGGTGGCAGCACATGTTGTTGCAGCACAAAAAAGAAGGGGGGGGGGAATTGTCTTTTAAATAGGATGTCATGGACATTCTGCTAATCCCACCATCCTGAAGCTGCATACTACTAATACTCCTTATTCTTAATCATGTTCTGGGAGAGTATTAATGTGTATTTCTGAATTTACACAGGCTACGTTTATATGCCTTTAGAAGGATTATTTCTTCAAGCTGTATAGCTGTATGCAGCACTTAAAGTCAGAACGGCACACACACTTTAAATGCATTGCAAGCACCATAACTGAGCGATTGTGTTCAACGTGTTATTTTTCAATACAGTAGAAGCCCACCAAGGTCTGAGAAGAGCTTGATAGGGTCTCTCTGCATGCCCAGATGCTGACGGTGACTGGTGCTGGGCCGTGACAGCTGCCTAGCAATGTGATCGTCATGGGAAGCTTGCAGGACCTGCAACATGAGAAGCAGATCTCTCTCATAGTACAATCACACAGTAGAGTGCTCACAGTGTTTTCTGTACTATGTGAGCTGGGAAATCCCTCTGATGATGTCAGTACTAATATCAGTAGAGGAAACCCTATGAGTTAGGGTTAGTGTATGGTATGGTTAGTGTGACGGAATGCTGGCACTCCGACTGAGTACCTCCGCCAATCGATGCTCCTAGCGCTTGCCGAGGACTCCAAGCACTCCAATCGACACCATCAGCACTGCTGACCCCACTTCCAGTGATGCAGCTGCGCCGGGGTCTTGCCTTCTCTCACCCACCCTGGATCCAAGGCCAGGATCCAGCTTCCAGTGGGTGAACCTCTCCTAAATCCAGAGAGCAGGAACCAGGAACAAAACAAGCTATTGCAAGAGCTTACTCTGGAGAGTAAGTGATTATAGCAATCCCCAGAGTGTAGGTATCCCTTCCTCCAAACATGAGCCAAGGCTTCAAGAAAGGTACAAGATGATCTGGTTTTAATGACCACACACTGGATTTTATGCAAGTCCCCATACAAGGGGACATCCCACAGGGTGGGACACAGTATAACCAATCACAGACAATACAAACAAAACACTCCCACAGTGACATCACAATCCCTCCTCTCTATCCTGGAGATAATTGGGAAGTAATCAACTTATCTCCCAGGACAGAGGCAAGACTCCATTAACCACATGGTTACAAAAAGACATGCAATTACACAATGTTACAATTACTACATAAAACATATACCTGCAACATATCCCCAGATAGCTTAGATCTGAGTGCACATTATTATTGAATGGCGCTCAGATCACATACAAACAATTCAATCGCCATGGAGCCAAAGTCTTTTCCATAGTCTTTCATTACACGAATTGGCTCCAAGGCATAGCTGTCTGGGGTAGCACTACTCACATACTGGAAGTCCCGAACAACTCGGCAGAAATACCCAAATAAACCTTATTGCAGGGTAAAATACAGCTATCAGCACAGGGGCCATAGTCGGAAGGCAGGAGGCTAGCCAGTAGTCCCCTCCAGGCACAAGTGGCGAAGGGCACTTCGTCACAGTTAGGATTAGTGTAGGACTAGTGTTAGTGTAGGTTAATATTGTGTTAGGTTAATTATGGTTTTGGTTAGGGATAGTATAAGTTTAAGGATAGGGGTAAGGTAAGGATAGGCGTATGATTAGAGTTAGTGCAAGCATAGAATTTGGGATTGGGTTGGTATAGTGTTAATGGTAGGGTTGGCATAACGTTAGCGTTAACTATCAAAAAATTAATTTATATACAAGACATATGAGGCATAGTAATACAGAATGAACTGTTAATTACAGACATCAGGATATTGTAATAAAGGACTACACTGAAGGGGGGTTTGATCCCATGGTGTGGTATTGTGTTCCTCTTGCAGAGAATATTTAGATTGATCATGTATTTTAACAATACTTTTGTGTGTTTGCCCTATGTGACCATTGTAGCGGTTACCCCGTGTAGCAGAGGGGTTTCAACCACTGGAGGGTGTCCTTTTCCCGATCAGTGAGGAGGATTCTCAGCATTCAGTCGTGATCCAAGTGAAGAAGCTCTTACAAGAATAGCTGTATAGCGGTTACCCCCAATAAGAGACAGGACTCTAGATTGAGGGTGAAGTAGAACTGATTTTTAATGGCAGGTACTCTCCTTTTATGCAGTGCACCTAAGCAGGGGAGACAGCCCCAGGCAATTATACATTAACCAATAAGGTACATCCTACATATCCCCTCCTCTTAGATAAACAGTTAACCCAATTAAAATGTACACAGTTTTCCCAAGTTTCTGGATGTACCACAAATATATGGGGTACATCGCTAACACTGGTATTCTCTGATAGCCCCGATCTGGGTGAACAACATATTCAAAAATCACCCAGATCGGACCAGGGGTTCGGGAGTTACAGGGACTTAAAGTTTTGACTGACCGCACAGGCAACAGTAGCCGAAAACAGTTCCATAAGTTTTGGCCTTGCGGTCGGTCTCTGTTCGTGGAATACAAAGTCCCGAACGGCTTGCCATCTGTGGATATCCTGGTGTTATCCAGGATAACACCAGGATATCCACAGCGGCTCGTTCGGTAGTTTCCTTCCATCAGTTCTAGCACTTTGGAGGTTTCAACTGTGTTTGCTTGGTCGAGTGTCCGATTTGAGTTCCAGACACTCGACGACCAAACACCACTGTTCGGGAGATTAAGATGGCCGCCGCCACGTGTTCGTCTCCCAAAATGGCGGCCAGCCAGAGAATAAAGCATACGCGGAATTGAGTGCTAATTATGAAATGGCAACATTGTTGCGAACATTAATGAGGAACAAACTTATTATCTGGGTGGTCGGAACGTTCGGTAGATAATTCGGGACTTTTGAACAGATTATAAAACCTACAAAGGTTTTTGAAAGGAATGAGCAGTTGACATAAAGTACAGATCCCGCGAACGAACACAGAGGGGATCTGTTACAACATAAATTTACAGATCCAACAAAAAAAACCCAGGGGGATCTGTTACAACCATTGCAGTTCAGGACATACAGGAGAACATCACTGTTTTTAAATGAATTGATTTTTATTTTATTTAGTCACTTATGGATGTTTCAGTTATCATATTACTGCAGGCTGAGAGTTCCCCTATTTTTACTTTTCTATCTTTTGTTCAATTGTATCTATAGGATCCATTGAGATTGTGACGAATGCATCACTTTCTTCTTTCTTCCTTTTTTTTTGCCTTTTTGGCATAATAAATTATATGACTTAAGTATTATGGTTTATTTTGTGATTGCACTCACACAAGTGGTCCTCTTCATATACATATAATTATGGGAGATTACAAGGACAATGTCCTGGTCTGCCTTTGTTTGCACCTCTCAAAGAGTATGGGTCACATGTAAGTTAGATATTAGTATACATCTTACTATTAAGATAAAGTATTTTTGGTCAGAGAAAAATATTTTCTGATTTATTTTTCAAAGCAAATGGAAGAAGCTTTGAAAACCAAACTATTTCTCAGTTAATTCTCCCTGGATTTGGCTCTTATATTTTCAAATTCAGAATCTTTTTCATTTTACTCTTCCCCACTGAACCAATTTTTGATTTAAATTTCAGCCTAAAGCATGCTTTTTTAAAGTACTTCTTCTCTCAGAGCACTCAACCTTTACATAAAATACATAGAATTCCAGTGTAATAGACCCCTTCTGGCATAATAAGTTACTAAGTGACCCTTATAACTTGACTGGTTCTTAAGTATGCATCATTGGTTAATGTTAATTTATTCTCTTTGTTTGTATTTTTCTAGTCATATTGCTTATTTTGTTGTTGTTGGTTTGTTAACATACACAAGGTTATTTATGTTATCCACTAAACCGGAAGATGTGGAGAAAAAAAAATACACATTTTAAGTCAAATTAGCAGAGTGATGAATCATACTTCAATGTCTGTCAATCTGATGAAATAATCTGCTTGTGGCAGGTGCCAGGAAATATCCACCTACAGCAATGTGTAGTACCTACTGTATAGTTTGGTGGAAGACAAAAAATGGCCTTTGGGTTATCCCTCTTAGTTCCAGTAAAGGGTCTTCTTAATGCTACAGAATAATATAGCTTGGATTAGCCATATCAGTCCAGTAGTATTTCTTTAGACTTAGTGATTTCTAGAATGCCTGTATTTTAAATATTATATTAGCCCAGTAAAAAAAAAAAAGTTTTCATTACATACTTCAGTACTCTGGATACTGTGGCATATTTGCCACAGCATACAAATATGTTGGACTATTGCTTCCAACTTTGTGGCAATAAATAAGGGAAGGACATTCACTGTTCCTACATGTCTGTGTGCACAAAGCATGACTTAAGGGCTTGCACTGTACTCTGACTTTAACTCTACTGAACACTTTTGAGATGAATTGAAATGCAGATTGCAAGCCAGACCTTCTCATCCAGCATTATTTGCCTGAATTCACAAATGTTTTTTTTTGGTTTAATGAAATTTCCACAAAAGTATGTATGATGTATATTCTGCAAGATTCTACATTGCCTAATTATTGAATATCACCTTACACACCTTCATTTGAATTCTACATACTACAGGGCTACCCTTTTCATTTGCTGCCCATCAGTATGTATATATATCCCTGAAAACATGGTGAATATGGTAATCCTTGTTTTAGAGCCTATAGCAAGAAGTGGTGGATGAGCTTCTTCCCTGTGTAATTCTACAATATCAGGTAGGTCTTGGGAGAGAGAGCAGCACATACACAGACTGATATATTCCATAATATTTCAAATGCGCATTTCAGATTGTGTGGATTAGAGGTTGTGGCCAAGGATTCTGAGATATCGTTTTCAAGGACTTCCTGACTTCCTGATATCCATTCATGGGACTGAAAATGTAATTTACAAAATGCCCACAATATATTTACACATATTAATTTCTAAATTCATAAATTCATTTTTATATATATTTTTTTTTAATTCATAAACATCTGCAGTACATAATGTAGCCATTTCTGTGATATTTTTTATTTGTAGTTGTACCTCTGTGATAGAGGTACCGGCTGGACACACTGTTTCTTTCAGAGGTGCATTTTTCAATGTAAACAGATTTTATATTCTAAAAGGAGCTGCTACTAATTTATATATATTTGTGTATTGTATATTTATATATATATATAGTGACAGAGTGTTGGGGATGGTGGTCAAGGGTGTATATCTGGCACCCAGACTTTTGCGCAGCCACTATCCTGACATGTAGTTAAGCACATGCAGCCCCAGTGAAAGTTAAGGTTAAATGCAGGTTTTTTTCTCTGTTGTTATTTGGGTCCCTGGGGTGGAGTATTCGGAAGAGCAGGGTGGGCCGATTCTCCACCCACTGTCAGAGTGGCTGTGCATGAGTCCAGCCCAGGTTTTCTAAGGAGTTCTGGCTCACTGCCTAACGAGGTCATTAGCCTCGCCAGTAGGGGCTGTGAGCAGCTATATAACTGCAGTTAAAGCAGGGTGGAGTGAGGGAAGTGTTTTGAGAAGAAATAAAGTGTTTTGAGGAGAAAGAAGGTGTTTTGAGGAGAAAGAAGGTTTTGCTGCTTGGTGTATCCTGTTGTATCCTATTGTATCCTGTTGTATCCTGTTGTATCCTGTTACTTCTTACCAACAGAAAATAAACAGGCCAGAGGCCTTTGAAACTAGACTTTGTCTTGGCCTGGCTTCCTTACCCTAGAGGGCTGTGCAGTTGCCAAAAGATCCTGAACAAACACAGGGAAGTAAGTTTGGCACGCACCCTTTCCAGTACTATATGTCAATAGTATGCCCTGTTGCAATTCTACGCTAGTAGTATGTATTGTATGGAAGAAGGAGATGCACTCTGCGGTCTTTATGAAAAAAATCACTGGTATTTAATGTAACAAAATGTTTACATAAATCCGATCAACGTTTTGACCTTTTCGGGTCTTCCTCAAGATCTTGAGGAAGACCTGGAGAGGTCGAAACGTCGATATATATATATATATATATATATATATCACCAGCACTCACATTTAAAGTATACCACTATCGGGCGCAAGACCAAGGCTCCAATAGATAGACAATCCAAGGAGGGAGGCTGCTCTCTGGACTTAAAACTTCAGTTTATTATAATAGATTAAAAATGACAAATGACGACCAACATTTCGGTCCCCGATAAGGGCCTTCTTCAGGGTCAAATACAACAAGACAATCAGGATCAGACATAAACAATAAGCTAAACATGTACATTTATATAAGAAGGAAATTAGAGGAATTGGCTTACCCCAGGTGCTGTAACTGATACCGTTAGCGTTCCCCAGTGTGTTGTGCGCATGCGTGAACAAAGTCCCACCCTACACTGCTTTCCTTCACAACTCCTAAAACACAGTGGATGTTTATTTTTGTTTCCTTGGTGATTAGCAACGATCCCTGCTACCATAGAAACATGTGATACATCAGCATGTCATCTAAGGGCTTTGTTCACACTGCACTGGGAAACGTTAGCGGTATCAGTCAAGGCACCTGGGGTAGGTCAATTTCCTCAAATTTTCTTCTTATTTAAATGTGCATGTTTAGCCTATTGTTTGTCTGATCCTGATGAAAGTCCCAGATGAGGACTGAAACGTTGATCGAATGATCAAATGTTTAATGCATCTTCAATAAAGATTGAACTTTTAATTTCTACAAGATCGTGAGTGCTGATCACTATTCTACATAGATATATATTTTCCCTTGATTTCAAGCACCTGGCAAACCGCATTTAGAGCGTGTGTGCAAGGAATTCCTGCTATCCACAGCCACCTAAAGGGGGCCATGGGATCGCTCTTTAAGAGCGATCACATGGCCCCCAGGAGCCTGAATTGCCAGGGGAGGGCTGCTTGGGCTGTCAGGCAGTCCTTCCAAAGAGGATCATGCTGGAGGTAAGTACCATGGACCTCCTGTGGGCTTAAGCCGTTACAGCGTTCTATGCCACCGCAACGGCTTTAAAGCCCATTATAATGGGGATTGCATAGAACACCGTAACAGCGTTAAGGGTTTAATTAAAAATGTTTTTAAATTAAGATAATCCTTTACTGGAACCCTGGAAAACAGTCCCAGACTATAGTCTCTTCTCCACCAAACTTTACAGTAGTCATTCATCCAGAGAACACCTTTCGACAACTCCAGAAGCCAGTGGTTGTGGTGGGCTTTATACCACCACTGACGCGTGGCATTGCACATGTTGATGTGAGGCGTGAGAACAGCTACCTATCCATGAAGCTTTTGACATATAGCTCTTCTGTTGATGTTGCTTCCAGAGTCAGTCTGGAATTCTGCAGTGATGGAATAGATGAGAGGCTATTTTTATGTACTTCCGCACTATCGCCCAGCTCTGTAAGGACTTACAGTGGGTAAGGTACTATTAGTAGGGCAGAAAACTCCCAAACTGACTAGAGGTGGTCACATTTGTTTTTAATTCTTCCTTTATATATTTGTATTAGCCATTTGTGGAAAAGTGATTTTGGAAAGGTCATTCATTACTTTTTTTTTATTATCAGGCATAGGCTAAGAGGAAGATATACATTTTATAACTCAGTTCTACTTTCTGTTTCTTGAATTAAATAGTTAATTTGTCTTATTTCTGATCTGAAGCTATATTTCCTAAATTATCAAAAGTACAGCAGCAGCTTTGTAGCAAAAAAGGAAAGACTGCTAGATAGTCTTCTGTTGCAGAATCTGAACTGCTGTCAGCACATATTGTGGCAGTTCAAGACCTTGGAATGGAGAAGGATGGTGCACTAGGAGGGTTGTGTTCATGAGCAGGTGGCATATACAGTAAATAAGGACTCTCAATCTCAACCAGGAATTGGAGATGCAGGTGCAGGAATAGAGATATGGCTTCACCCTGTGCCCTAAACATGGTCTTTAAACCTCGTTTCTCAGATGTCTGGTGAGCTGCATAGTGTGTACTACCCGCACTTAATAACTTTTGATTGAATCCGGTGTATACTACCCTTGGACTCTGAACATTTTGACTTTTGAAATGACCCTGCTTATTGATTACCCCTTTGGAACCTGGACTCTTGTCACATATCTCCTGCTCAGAGCATCCTCTGCATCCTGAGCCCCTACTCCACAAATATGCAAACAAATAAAGAGGAATGAAGAGAGAAAAGAAGCACTCTGTATTACTAACTCTAACCTAACCTAATGCTTTGCCTGTCCATTTCAAAAAAAGTGGTTGTAGATTATGGCTGATGGTAAAAGGTATCTTCTCACAGAAGAAGACCTTTTTAAGGTTCCACGGCATTATCTACACACCCTCATGTGTACCATTATGCATGTCACCTGGCTTGTGGCAAGACAGGAGAGTGAAAAAAATGGTTGTACCATGTAAGAAGACGTGTGATGAATATACCTCCATCACAGAGCTAACATGTTGCCTGGGGAATGTTTATAAAGCACGCAGAGACCGTACAAGTGACAGGTGGGTTTAAAGATGGACTTCATAGAAAACGTGCCTCAGGGGTAAATAAAATAAGTCTTTTCATTAATGCCATGGTTCAGTTTTATTTAGCATTGATTTGAAAAAGATGCCTATGATATATCTGCTTATTAAATTCAAACTAATTAGACATTTGTGTTGTAACAATTAATGTGGAATAAAACAGACTTCAAATCATTTTCTATACATTTAACTTGACAAGCTGCACAAATGTGTCTGGTATGTTTATGTATTTGCCATGTTCTACAAGCCTTGCCCTGAAAACTGCTACATTGTTTTGTTTTTTGTTTTTAAAAAGGACTTGCTGTGCTTGTGCTCTATATAAATCCATATAGATATATCATTACTCACTGTATATGATCCATTTTAGCTATTTTCTGTGATTAAGTCAAATTCATTGTACTCAGTTTTTGTATTAGTGTCCTAGCAAATTTACTCCAAATTGCTATTTACTATGTAGCATAAGTGTGCAGCTATGCTAAATAGTAATGAGTTCAGTTTAGAGCAGTTTAGAGCAGTGGTTCCAAAACTTTTTATGTTCAAGGCGCCCTTAATATTTCAATACTTTTCCAAGGCGCCCCAAGTCAAAACAAATTTCTAGGTAGTATATATGTACATTGCTGTGTAATATACTGGGCCCCTGTTCAGCAGAAATGTTTCCCGGTCAGGGGCGGATCCAGAACCTAATCGTGGGATGGGCACTGGTAGATTATTTAAAGAAACAATCCAGGCACAATGGCCACTACAGCACGCTGTAGTGGTTATGGTGCCAGGAGTGTCATGAGATTCTCCTCGGGTAAGTAGTCAAACTGTTTAAAAACAGTTTGACAACATACCTGGTATCTGCCGGGCTAGGGGCTGTAGTATGGGAAAGAGGCAGTAGTGTGTGAGGGGTGCAATGTGTGTGGGGGGAAGTGTGTGTGTGTGTGTGTGTGAAGGATGCAATGTGTGTGAAGGGTGCAGTGTGTGTGTGTGTGTGAGGGGTGAAGTGTATGTGAGAAGGATGTAGTGTGTGTGTGATTGCTGCAGTATGTGTGACAGTGGTACATAGTGTGTGGGGCAATGTGTGCGTGAGGGGGCAGTGTGTGTGGGGGGCAGTGTGTGCATGAGGGGAACAGTGTGTGGGGAGCAGTGTGTGCGTGAGGTACAGTGTGTGTGGGGTAGGCAGTGTGAAAGGGTTAATCGACTTCTCTTTAACTCCCTCAGTTCTCGAATCTCCGATCACCACATCAATTGATGGGAGTTCTTGTTTAGCAAATAACAACAGACACGAAAGAGTGCTGTAACAAGTTCTCAATTAGTGTATTTTCAGGGCTAGCATTTATACATAGTTTGTCACGCAAGCAGCGTGGGGCAGGATGTGGGTCTGTGGGGGTAGGAGGGCTGATAAATATATACTTTACATTTTTTTTAATTAGAAAAGATAAATTCATATCTCCCCTCCCTACTTACCTTTGTCTGGGAGGGGGGACAGTACTAAACCCTGGTGGCCCGGTGGCCCGGTGGAGAAGCCCTGGTGGTCCAAGTGGTTACCGCGGCAATGCTCCGAGCTCACAAGAGGAGACCCCAGCGGAGCAGCAGGTTAGAGCTCCCCCAACTCCTCTCTCCCTCCTCTGCCGGCTGCCAGGATTACAGTGCTAGCGGGCCAGTGAGGAAGATCTCCGATCTCCTCTTTGGTCCTGTAGAGCCGGCAAAGGAGAGTGAAGCATGGTTCCTGGTGCTATGATCATAGCACCGGGTAAACAATTTGGGGATGACACAGTTTGGGAACCACTGGTTTAGAGAGTGATTACTCCATAAACAAAAACAAATAAACCACAATGCCATTTACATTTTACTAAATGGTGTCAGGGTTTCACAGGCTAAAAAAAATAATTTTAAAGGGTTACTCCAAGCACCATAATAACTTCAAGGATTTAAAGTGGTCATGGTGCCTGGAGTCTGTATGGGCAGTATGGGTATCATCAGACAGCTGAGAACTAGAGTTTGGGACTGGCTTATGTAAATTCTGAGCAATTTTCATTGCAAAGAATGACAGTCATTGTTTGAGAGCGGTCTGCTGCGGCTTCCAGATCTTCTGGAAGCAGTTCACTAGACAAATAGGGGTCATTGGAGCATGATGAAGGCATAAAAAGGATAAAATCCCCACTGGATCACTGGGAAAAGATTTTCACTAGACCCTAGGGAGACAAACCCTACTGGGCCCCAGGGAGAAGATCCCCCAAGAAGTCAGTGTGTCTGGTAGAATGCGTGTTTCTGTCAGTGAGCCTTTCAAATCAGTGAGATTGTGAATCTGTCATTGAGAGTGGTGTGAGTGTGTCTATTAATTAGTGTGTCTGTCTGCGTGTGTGTCTGTCAGTTTGCGTGTTTCTTTCAGTGAGTCTGTCTGTCAGTGAATATTTGAAATCAGTGAGATAGTATGTCACCATTTATTGGGCAAGGAGCTCCTTTTGCAAGTTGTATGGTGATGTAACATCTCTCCTCCTCTCCCTATAATGTTTGCTATAATTGTGTCATCTGAATTTATTTGTGTGTAAGAAGCATTTATTATCAGAGTCCATACAGATGTTTAAACAGCAATTGGATAAATACTTCCAAAAACATAACATACAGGTATATAATTTCTAATTAGTGCAGTAATAGCTGCTTGATTCAAGGAGATATCTGACTGCCATTCTGTGGTCAAAAAAGAATTTTTTTCTAGTTTGTTGCAAAATTTGAAGCGCGTCAGACTAGGTTTTTTACCTTCTTTTGGATCAACAGCAAAAACATATGTGAGGAAGGCTAAACTTGATGAACGCATGTCTCTTTTCAGCTATATAATGATATTATGTATACATTTATTGGACTGCATTCACTGTCTCTGCCCATGTTGGGGAATTAATATGCTTGCCCAAATACCGTCAACAAGCTACCAATATTTTCTTTTTGCTGAATGAAAGATCAATTTGTTTTATGGAATAATTTGCTATTTACTGTGGTGAAGGTAGGGTTGAAGCTTTGTGGTGAAGAATACAGACAACAAGCTGGAACATTTTTATTGAAGAATTTTAATTGTGTGTACTCGTGTCTGCTCATTTTCCCCCTGTTGCTTTCTATGGATTGTATGACAGACCAAAATGGCCATTAGCAGAGAGCCTTGTCTGTCTCAATGGCTGATATTACAGTAATACGATTGTATAGCTACAAATACTACATTATCACGTAGTAATTCTGTAGTGTAGTGTTATAAACCATGAGAGAGGCTGCGCTGTACCAAAATTATCGAGAAACTATTTCAGATTTACAATTCACAAACATTCAGTACGCATAAAATTTTGGGTCGGAAAAACCTTTTACACAAGAGAAAATTTCTGCATACACCAACTAAGAAAAATTAGAGGAAACATTTATTTTATTAACTGCTCCAGTCTGGCTTGCTTTAAGCAATCCACTTAACAGAAATGTGAATATATATATATATTGTGATAAAGTGAAGGCAGATAGGCCTATAACATTTAACCCCAGGGAGAGTATGTGTAGTATGTGTTGTAGGCAACACACACCAAAGTTTAGTTATCGGCCCCTAGGGTGGAGCATTTGGAGAGCAGGGTGGGCCAATGCTCCACTCCGCAGTTTGCATACAACTGGGAGAAATAAGTTCCAGGCCAGAGTTTTGATCGGTCTCCAACCCACTGCTCAGCTGCAGAGAATCAGCTGCAGCAGTGGGAATAAACCCCTCCCTGCTAGGCAGATAAAGGGGGAAGCAGGAGGGAGAGACGCTGTTCTCTCCTGTGAGATAGTCAAGGAGACTGGGCACTGGGAGTGCAGAAAGGAAAGCAGTTAAGGCTGGCTTGGAGCACTGGGAGTGCAGAAGGAAGCAGTCAAGGCTGGCTTGGAGCACTGGGAGTGCAGGAAGGAAAGCAGTCAAGGTGACTGAGTGCTGGAGTGCAGTTATCAAATAAGGTTGGTGCAACCCAATGATAAGTTTTTGTTAGTGTAACCCTGATAGAGAGGGATACTACAAGTCAGTCAGTGCTCAGATGAGTTAGGTTTTTGTTTAAAGGGGAAACCTCTTGTATTTATGTTTTAGTTGTGTTGCTGTGTGGACTTGCCAATAAAATTGCCTGGATTATATGAAAACCAAAGTATTGTGCCTGTTGTATACCCTAGAGGACCGTGCTAACTACAAACAAGGATCACAATATGATGGAGAATGAGGGCACAGTAGCACATTGAGAGTCTGTGGGTGTGCCAGTCATCCGGAAGTCTGCTTGAGGACTTTTATTTTGGCAGACCTGTTAAACAAACAAGTAGCACTGTACCTTTAAGACTGTTACCTACTTGGTGCTATAATGGAGGACCTGTTGAAGACTCTGGTACAGGCAACTGCTGTACAACAAGAGGCAACCGCTATACAACAAGACACCAACCATTTCCTGGCTCAGCAGGAGCATAGAGCTGCCCACACTGACTACCTGGAATCGCTGCCAGTTTCTGGGAAAACAGTAATGTAATTAAAGGCGGGGCTCGGACTGCCTGACCGGCTGTTTGATCCCGGGGCGGTCTTGACCCAGCGAGAGGCCATGTCTGAGTCTCTGGACACCCCCGAGGGTCCTGCCTAGGGCAGCATAAAACTAGGATACACCACTGCTTGGCACACTGGAAGTGCAGAAGGAAGCAGTCAAGGCTGGCTTGGAGCACTGGGAGTGCAGGA
The DNA here is from genome assembly GCA_933207985.1 of Pelobates cultripes. Lineage (NCBI taxonomy): Eukaryota > Metazoa > Chordata > Amphibia > Anura > Pelobatidae > Pelobates > Pelobates cultripes. Next base: position 183,389,275 of record OW240912.1, read on the forward strand.
AGGAAAGCAGTCAAGGTGACTGAGTGCTGAAGTGCAGTTATCAAATAAGGTTGGTGCAACCCAATGATAAATTTTTGTTAGTGTAACCCTGATAGAGAGGGATTTTTCAAGTCAATCAGTGCTCAGATGAGCTAGGTTTTTGTTTAAAGGGGAAACCTGTTATATTTATGTTTTAGTTGTGTTGCTGTGTGGACTTGCCAATAAAATTGCCTGGATTATATGAAAACCAAAGGACTGTGCCTGTTGTATACCCTAGAGGACCGTGCTAACTACGAACAAGGATCACAATATATTATCCTAGATAAAAGAAAAAAAAAACATTTACATCAGCTTTTGCTAAAGGACCTTCATGAATATGATTTAAGTGTAATATTTCTTTAGTTTGTCATACCAACACTGACATATGCTTAATTTATGGTGTACTTTTAAACATCCTTCTGTACCTTTTACAGGAGTGATGGAAATTTACATTATGTCAGACCTTTAGGAATTCAAATCATGCATCCATGTTGTATTGTCAGTCTATCTTTGATATGGAAAGCAGAGCAACATCAACTTGTGTATACTGTATCCTTGGGACAGGCGTCTTCCCAGAATCCTATATATATTGTTGATGTGAGACCCTTCCTTTTTCATTCTTGCTCATGGAAGAAGACTAGGCCAGTTCTGAAGCTTTGCTTATTTAAAAAAATAAAACTTCTGGGGTATATTCACCTTTCTTTCACTGATACAGGACTATTCTGCAATCTAGTTTAAATTTAAAAAAACTGGAGGAAAGAAAAAAGAATGCAATACATGTGTACCCATTCCTAAGATTTAATATGTGTGTTAGTTAGTGGAGTGGTCATTCAGATGCTGACCTCGAACGGTATGGAGCCAGGTAAGGGGTGTACCTTATATAGGTAAGTGTATAATTATCAGCCCCTCCCACAATTACAGGCCAAATGGCCTTAATACTTGTGTTAGGGGCACATAGCCATACATGGAGTAAGATTCTAGTACAAGCGTAGGATAGTATAAAAGAGCAAGTCGCTTGTGGTGTGCCGGGACCGACGATACGGTAGGCCTGTAAATAAAGAGGGCAAAAGTGAATAATCAAAGATTTAATTCAGTCAACAAATACATACAATTTAACCAGACATTTCCTTAAATGCATTTCTTATTTCCTGTACAGGTTTGGGTATGTATCTTGTGTAAGCAGAAGATTTCCATCGCCCCAGTGATTTTATAATATGCACTGGTACGTTGGTGTTGGAGGCTGTGGAGGCCGCTCCTATATGGAAGGAGTGGCCCGAGTCGGTAGAAGGGTTGAGACCTAACATGGTTAACAGAGATCTGACATATCTCATGAAAGTAGCGGTAGTAAGTACTGAGCCTTGTAATACAAATAATGGTTGTGATGGTAGTGAGGTAGGGTTTTAATGGCATGAATCTAGGACCGCAACTGGGAACAATTTATTGTGGGTAGGATAATATGTGATTTCTACTGGTGGTGCATGTTGACTTGTTTTGGACTGTGGTAGAACCAATATGTAGTGATCCATGTGTTTGCGTAGGTGGGATCGTTGAAGACATGTATCAGTCTGAGTGGTGGTGATGGTAGTGAATTTTCTTGGCCGTAAAAGGCTATGTACATGGCCGCTTTAATTACTGTGTTGGTGGTAGCAGTAAATGGGTTTTAAATCTAATAGATCAGATAGGGATTGGAAAAGTTTGTCTATCGGTAATCTCTGAGAGGTACGTGGGGGAACCGATTTCTGAATTCCTCTGAGTATATTTTTTATCTGATATGATGACATAAACTAGTGTTGTTTGGCAATAGGGTTAGCATGTGGTGGTGTACGCCTGTCAAATATAATTTAATGGTGTTGTGAGATAGTTGAGACTTGGGGTAGCAGAGGTGTGAGGTGCTGATAAATCTATGATAAGTCTTTGTTTGAGGGAAGACAATCCCAGTGGGGCTTGTGCGCCATGCTGTAAGGCCCAAATAGAAACCCCTCTGCCAGTTCTTGGGCTATAAGTGAGTCTTCCGCCATTGGGTTCTGTTGTGCTGACTGCAAGTTAGGGCATTCTAGATACCCTGAGGGCATATGTACGATACATAGAAACATAGAAACATAGAATGTGACGGCAGATAAGAACCATTCGGCCCATCTAGTCTGCCCAATTTTCTAAAAACTTTCATTAGTCCCTAGCCTTATCTTATAGTTAGGATAGCCTTATGCCTATCCCATGCATGCTTAAACTCCTTTACTGTGTTAACCTCTACCACTTCAGCTGGAAGGCTATTCCATGCATCCACTACCCTCTCAGTAAAGTAATACTTCCTGATATTATTTTTAAACCTTTGTCCCTCTAATTTAAGACTATGTCCTCTTGTATGGAACCCCTCTGTATGGAACCCCTCTGAAAATCCAGATATAAAGAAATCTACTAAATGTCTGGAAGGGTGATGCGTCAGTAGTGCTGAAAAAGCATGAATGTTGACAGATGTTAAGTACAGTTTAGGATACATTTTATTGGGACACATGGTTTTTGCATGTGCCCTGAAACATTTAGAACATATATGCAATTGTCTGCATGCACTGAAGCTACACGTACCCACGTTAAAATTATTGCAAATCTGGGATTTGCCAAAGAATATGATGGGATGACCCAGTTTGTCTCTGGTAGTTCTCTCCGTTCTACCAGAGGTGCTAGTCCTTGGAGACTGAGAGTGATCGTATGCCGTGCTTGGACAAAAATTTGTCTAGTGGGTAGTGGAAAAGCAGGATGCACAAGCTGAAGTTTTAAGACCTGCAAAGTGTCGGCAAAAATCTCTGTATCCAGCCTGCTCCAGTTGATTCTGTTGCCAAATTGGGAGAGAGCGCCAGACACTTTGGTTGAAAATGACCTATGGTATTCATAAAATGCTGTACCACCATATTTGTTTCCTAGCTCTACCAGCTTGTACATATACAAATCGAATTCTTCCCTACTGTTAGGGTACACTGCACAAATCACATCTCTATATATCCCAAACGTCAAAACAAACTGAGGGAGGGTCAGTTTCCGGTTTAACCTGGAATCCCTGGATCTGACCACCACAGATACATCATCATACATATACGTTTTGTTTTCTTCAATATCCTGGGAGGCAATTAGCAGAGATGCTAAGTTGAGATCTTTACCTTCCAGGATATCATTTTTGATGTGCGCTGGGATCATATGTGCAGGTTAACATCCTGAGTGTCAGAAGAGTTGATTGACCCAGGTAACTGAGTTTCGGTCGGTGCTGGTTGGACAATATGCCCAGCCTTTGTGAGGGCTGTGGTGATCGACTCAAGATTTGCCAGTCTATCATTTACTTTGCTCATGGAGTTCATGAGTGAGGCTAGCATAGCCTTAAATATTGAAGAAACACAACCAGTACTCATCACCATGGACGTCAGCAGCCTCTATACCATAATCCCACATGATCATGGTATAGAGGCTATGAGACAAGTCAACACAATCTACAGTTTATCATGGACCTCTGATTGAATATGTCTTGGAATTATTGGAGTTCACATTAAACAATAATTACTTTGGTTTTGAACATGAATGGTATATGCAGAGAGCGGGTACGTCCATGGGTGCTGCCATGGCACTCATGTACGCGAATGCATACATGTATATCTTTGAAACAAAATAAATTCTGAAATTGTTCCAACAACATATCATAAGTTATTTTCGATACATTGATGAGCGCTCAGAGCTCCATCAGCTGTTCCATGGCCATTTGAAACAGGTAGCCTTCTGGAAGACTAACATTTCATTATATTTTTACATACCCTGTTAATTTTGTTGTATGTGTATGTTTTTATATTTAGTGACTATTATTTAGTTTTATTATTTTCAATGTATACATTTTCATGTCTTTGTAACTATAGCCTGTGCTAATCATGCAAAGTATTTTATCACCTTTGTCTTTGTCCATCATGTTAAAAGTTAGTTTAACCAGCTCAGGCCCATATATCTTTCCTGTTCCTTGTTTAATAGTTTTATTTCCCTACTTAAATACCTCTGTCTTATCTCTGTAATTCTCAATCTTAGCTTTTGTTTTTCCTTAAATGACCTTAAATCAAAAGTCCATCTATGCACCCCCCCCCATCTCTTAGCCCATCTGACCCTAATATACATCTCTCTCCAACAGTCTAATTTTTAAACATACCCAGTCCAGCATAGAACTCAGAGCTCAATCAGCTGTCCCATGGTCATTTGAAACAGGTAACCTTCTGGAAGACTGATTCCCCTCCCACCCCATGGTTATTTCCTCATTTATAGATAGTCTCCCACACAACTTTCAATCTCCTGAAATGACAGGTGCAAATACTGATCAGCACACGCTTCCAATATCTTAACCCTATAGAACACATACCCTCACTCCCTACAAATAGATATATCACACACCAATACTATATACTTTTATTTAATTTTAGTTTTTCGCGATTTCTGTTTCATTTTCAACGACACATCTCATACCACTAACATGAATCCAAATATAACCATACTGTTATTCTTAAAAACCCTTTTCCCAATCCAATTTTGTTCACACCACTACCAGCATAAGCACATACCTCAAACTGGAACACAAATTATCATACACCATGGCATGCTCTGTTCCTGTAACTTATCTGCTGAGTGCTGGTGGAGAGTTATAAAAAATAGCCCTCCTACCCCCACCTCACAAAATTATAAAGTATCCCATTCACTAGATGACCAAACAAAAATGATGTCCAAATTCCTATTCCTTATGTTACTTGCCCTTGCAAATGATGTGGAGCTAATTCTAGTCCTAATCTCCACACTAAAAAAAGGCCTCTCTTTTGTGCACTGCAACATCCATAGTTTACTCTCTAAACTGGATGCCCTGCAAGCCTGGTGTTCCTATTACAAACCAAAAATCATTGTGCTCTCAGAATCATGGTTAACGACTAAAATACCAGACACTGCCATTGCAATACAGGAGTATTCATGTTTTAGAAATGACAGAGCAAAGAGAGGAGGAGGCATTGTTATTTATGTTGACAATTCCATAAAGTTTACCCCTTTACAATACCTTAGATTTCCTTTCTGTTACAATTGAGATCCCATGCAGTAAATCAATCATTGTTGCAGGAATCTACCACCCACCTAGCTCCCCTGTGCATTCCCTTTCTGACATAGCCCATCTCCTTAGTGAAACTATAGCTCAAAACCCAAAAAGTGAACTGTTGATCTTTGGAGATTTTAATATTGATTGGCTGAATCCTAAAAATAATAGTTCTTGCACGCTGTTTAAGACTTTGCAGCTAACACAATTAATCTCCTCCCCAACTCACATAAACATTAAAAGCCATAGCCATACCCTGCTAGATTGGATTCTCTCCACATCTCCTGATAGAATCCAGGAGGCCGGTGTTCTCCCAAACACTTTCAGTGATCACTGTTTAGTGTACCGCGTGAGCAAAATAAAGGCTATTAAATCCTCTCCCAAGGTTAAAATAACTAGGTCCTTCAAAAAATTTAATCTTGAATCCTTTCTAAATGACATCAAGAACCTCCCATGGCACAGATTAACCCAGATCTAGACTGTGCTGTCGAATTCTTTCAGTCTGAACTCCTACAAATTTGGAATTTGCATGCCCCGCTGCGTAAGGTGAGGGTAAAAGGAGCACATATGAACAGGATCACAGTTCCGGGATTCTTTGTGGTCAAAGTTTAAGCGTACTGGCTCTATAATTGATCACTGTGAATATAGACAATGGCGAAATATTTGCACAAAACAGACAAAATTGGCCAAGGCCCAATATTTCTATGTAAATCTGAACCCTAGAAACTTTTGGAAAGTCATAAATAAACTACAAACTCCCCCAATCCACTCCCAACCCTCCACTGTAAAAGTGGATAACCAAACCCTGCAACTTCCCTTAGATGTAGCAAATGCCTTTAACAATTATTTTGTCGGATGCTCTACTGCCCTGATTGCCAAGCTAATAAATGACATGCATCCTGAAACTACAAATGTGGATCAGGTCCAACTAAATTTGCAAAGGCCCAATATAGACAATTTCATTTTTAGACCTGTACCTGTTAATGTCATTAAAAGACATGTTAATAATCTAAAAATGAAAAACCAGTCCGGACCTGATCAAATCCCAGCAATGCTGTTGAAGCTCAGTGCGCCGGCAATTGCTAAACCCGTCACAACTCTAATTGACGAATCCTTGGTGTCTGGATACATACCCAAACTTTGGAAGACTGCGAGAGTAGTGCCTATCCATAAAAGTGGTGAAACTACTTGGTTTCTAACTATCGCCCAATATCATTGTTCCCAGTATTGTCAAAAATCTTAGGAAATTGTGTCCATACGCAACTATGTGAGTACTACCAACAATCAAACTATCTAACCCCTGATCAATCGGGCTTTCGCCAGAATCACTCCACTACAACTGCCCTCTCAAAAGTTTGCAATAACATCCAAACTGGCATGGAATAAGGAGACATAACTGGAGCTATTTTCCTTTATTTTGTTAAGGCCTTTGACACAGTAGACCACGACATTCTACTGCACAAACTCAAAAACTCCGGTATTGGTGATCGTTCGCTAACCTGGTTTTGATGGTATGTATCGGATCTCAATATGTGTCCATTTCTGACAGCGACTCCCTCCCTCTCCATGTCATGTGTGGTGTTCCCCAAGGTTCCATTCTGGGCCCCCTATTTATAAATGATCTGCCTAATGTCTGCAAATCCTCAAATGTACACATGTACGCAGATGACACAGTAATCTATGCGAGCAAATCCAATCTACCGCAGCTTGAGGCTGTGCTCCAAGACCAGTTTACAGAGGTAGAAAAGTGGATCTCAAAAAGCAAACTCTTCCTGAACACTGACAAAACTGTCACAATGATCTTTGGAACAGTACCTAAATTACACAAATTACACAATTCCCACCTATCAATCAAAACAAATTCAAATGGCACACTGACCGCAGTCCACTCTTTCAAATACGTGGGTATGATGTTAGACCCCAATCTATCTTTTGGCCTGCACATAGAAAAGCTTGGATCTAAACTTTATCCAAAACTAGGTGCCTTGTACAGAAACAAATCCTGCCTAAGCCTTACAGTAAAGGAAAAGATTGTTCAGCAAATGCTGATGCCAATCATTGATTATGGGGATGTAGTATATGCATCTGCATCGCAATCCAACATTATTAAATTCAACACATTGTATAACTCGTTCTGCCGATTTGTGCTACAATGTAATTACAGGACCCACCATTGTGACATGCTAAAAGAACTAAACTGGCTGTCGCTGGAATCCAGACGCACCCTTCATCTTTCCAGCCTTGTGTTTAAGAGCTTTTCTGGGAAACTCCCACCCTATCTGAACAAAATGCTTTCCTCAGCTGTTCCCACTTCCTATAAACTCTGATCCAGTACCCACACTTTACTTAGTCTACCTCAATACAAAAAGAAAGCAGCCCGATCCTCCTTCTCCTACAGAGCACCGCAATTGTGGAATGACCTCCCGCACAATTTAAAATCTTTCCTAAGCCTAAAGTCCTTTAAGAGATCCCTCTCTACATACCTCAAAACAGAATGCACCTGTCATGGTTGATTATATATTTCCTACCTGTTCTATGTTAAAATTTGTATTTATTGTGTATTAATATCGTTTTTGTATTTTATTGTACCCTAATGTAACAATGCAATGATTTATGGACCCAGGACATACTTGAAAATGAAAGAAATCTCAATGTATCTTTCCTGGTAAAATATTTTATAAATAAATAAATAATATGTTAATCCTATGGAAGGGAACTGAATCGCAAGCACATGCTATGGTGGAGTATTTGAACCATCTCCCTACGCCAGTAAGAATGACAGCACATATCAGTACAGAACAAATTCAGTTTTTAGATCTGGAGATATCTGTCTTAGATCATAAGGTCACTTACAGTGTATTCGAAACCCACCAACCGCAATACCATCTTACACAATAATAGTGCACATCCTAAAGCACTCAAAGATTCAATACATTGTGCACAATATCTTAGAGTTAAACATAATAATTCTAATGAGAATATCATGCAAAGACAGATAACACAAGTGACTGACAGATTCCTAGAACAAGGCTATGACAAAAATACTCTGATTAAAGCATTGAATGATGAAAAGTCTGTACACGTGTATAGGGTTCCTTCAATAGCCCCCAGGATGGTTTTTCCAACCACCTACCACAATTTAGCACCTAAAGTTTCAAAGATAGTGAAAATAAATTGTAACATGTTATCCTGTGATGATACTTTGCCTACGGTGTTCAGAAAACCTCAAATGATATGATACAGACGTAATAAATCCTTACGGGACCATCTAGTACATACTGATCCAATGTGATGCTATGAGCAAGATCACAGAATACAGATTAGAGGATGTGTAAGGTGTCTTGGCTGCGTCACATTTGGGTATATGGTCCTATCATGGACCTTCAACCATCCACACAAAAATAAAAACTATAAGATCTTACATACGATTACATGCAAAATGTCCTATGTCATCTATAAGATCTCTTGCCCTTGTGGGTTAGTTTATGCAGGGCCAGATTAAGAGCCAGTGGGCCTGGTGCTGACAATTATGATGGGCCTAGTTACAAAATTTTATTGACCAAAAATACTAAAACAGTCCTACCTCCTAAGCGTCATGTATCTGATGGAGATGGTGCTGGAGGGAAACTCATAGGATGCAGCTATGAGAAAACACATACCCACGCTTTCATCTTTCAAGTAAACCTATACCCTCTAACAGCAGTGTCCAGTAAAGCAGGAAGTCTATGGACGGGGCAAAAGGGTGGGCCACTGACACAAATCACATAACCAGAACTGCCAAAAGGGGCGAACATACACAAAAAGGGGGCATGTCTGTGTCCCCATGTCTCCCAGTCCCTTAGTGTCTGTGTCCCCATGTCTCCCACTGTCCCTATGTCACTAGGGGACATTGAGAGACATTGGGACACTGAGAGACCTGGGGACACTGAGACTCTTGGGGAAACTGGGAGACATGGGGACACTGGGTAACTTTGAGACATGAGAGGACACTGGGAGACATAGGGCACTAAGACACTGTGATACATAGGGGACACTGATATATAGGGGACACTGGAGACTTGATAAAGACCTGGGTACAGGTCAAAATGTTGCGGTGTCCAATAAACCTGCTTAAATCTATCACAGCGAGTGCCTGAGATTTTTTTCTTTTATACTAGGGGACACTGAGACACTAAGGACACTGAAACACACCAGGGATACTGGGAGACATGGGGCACTGAGACACTCTGATACACAGGGGACACTGTGATACATAAGGCACACTGGAGACTTGATAAAGACCTGCTTACAGGTTGAAACATTGCGGTGTCCAATAAATCTGCTTAAATCTATCACAGCGTAATAATAACTACCTATTTCCAGAGCTAAAAGACTCTGAATGTCGGTGTTAGCTGGAAAGGAACACAAGATGAGGAAATGTATGCTCTTTGATAGAACGCTGCACACCACTTATATTAATGGTCAGATAGCAAATCCAAAGCCAACTGGCTATACCTACTCAGAAAAATAGATGATATATGCAGAAATAGATAAAGAATATAAAGTCGTCCAATTGTCCTAATCTCTGACTTTATTGAGTGAGGACTCTATCAGGAGTTGGATTTTCTTATATCACACTGAGTAGGTGTCCAGGATACAGGAAGCAGATGGCTGATGTCATTGATTCTACAATATGGTAATATAGAACTAGTAGAAGGTTGTTTGTAATTACAAATTATTGCAATCTCTCTTACCCTAACTTTGGTTATTGCAATTCAATATAGGAGACAGTTTGAGTGAAGAAACTGAGCCAGATAGCTGTCAGGTTAGGGCTTCTGTATTATCACAGTGTTGCAATATTGTTGCAAAACGGAGAGAGCATAAAGAGGGTACTAATTAGCTACAATTGCTTTAACCCTCAGTTGTATGGGGTTGGTAACTTGTTTCAGATTGCAGCCCCTATCTACTGCTCTTATCTAGTGCCTGTCTTGAATAAACTTGAAGAATTAAAAAATAAGTGAAAAATCTCTCTGTGAACTAGAAATGATTGAGTAATTATTAACTCATAAGGTATTCACAGGCAGAATAGAGACATGAGTAGAAATATAACAGCTTCTCTCTGTTGGTTGCTCACCAGACTTAAATCTATCACAGTGAGTGCCTGAGATTTTTCTTTTTTTATTCTAGGTGACACTAGGAGATATGGGGACACTAGGGGACATTGGGACACTGAGACACTGGGAGACTAGGGGACTTTGGGAGACTAGGAAACACTGAGACACTGCCGACACTGGCACACTGCGGACACTGAGAGACACCAGGGACATGGAGACAAGGGGATACTGAGATACTAGGGACACTGGCTGGAAGACATGGGGACACTGGGAGTGCCCCATGTCTCCCAGGTCTCAAAGTCGCCCAGTCTCCTCATGTCTCTCAGTGCCCCCTAGTGTCTCAGTGTCCCCATGTCGCACCAGTGTCCCCTAGTATTTGTATCCCCATGTCTCCCAGTGTCCCTTAGAGTCTGTGTCCCTATGTCTCCCAGTGTCCCGATGTCACTAGGACACTAGGGGACACTTAGAGACATTGGGAGAGTGGGAGACATGGGGACAATGAGACACTGGGAGAGACATAGGGACATGGAGAGACATGGGGACACTGAGAGACTAGGGGCACTGAGAGACACATGGGGACACAGAGACCTGAGGACAGTGAGAGACATCAGGGACACTGGGAGACATGGGGACACTGGCTGGGAGACATGGGGACACTGAGAGACTAGGGGCCTCTGGGAGACATGGAGCCACTGTGTCCCTAGTGTCTCAGGGTCCTCATGTTCCCCAGTGTCCCTATATCTCCCAGTGTCCCAATGTCTCAGTGTACCCAAGTCGTTCATCGTCCCCATGTCTCGCAGGCTCGTGGCTGCTGTCTGGACTCTCTGTGCAGCGCTGCTCCCCCACGGATCAGTGAGTAGAGAGAGGCAGATGCTGTAACTTCTTATCCCTGCCTCTCTCCACACAAACAGCGACCCCTACTGGCTGGCACTGGTATTGCAGAATAATCTCTGTTTATATTGAGATAGACATTTGTATTGTCGGTATTACTGCAATACCGGCACCGGCTAGGCAGCCTCAAATACCTGATAAATACTTCTGAGAAATACCTGGCAACCATAAGAAATACATGAGAAATACCTAGCAACCCTAATAGTAGTGTGTGGTAAAAAAAAATAAAATCATTTTTTTAAAATCAATGGGCCTATTCCATGGGCCTGGGCCTGGGCCTGGAGCTGCAGCTCCGTCAGCCCCTATGTTAATCCTGCCCTGAGTATATGTGGGCAAAACCTAAACCCCTTTATATGATCATATCAGGGGACATAGATCAAACATAAGGACAGCGTATAGAGATGGCTGAACCGACAAACCTGTAACCAAGCATTTCTTGGAACTTAAGCATCTTACAGCATTACCTCTACCAAAAAGAGGAGACGACAGTGGCAATATGTTATTGAAAAGAAAAAAATATTGTATCCATGAACCTGACACTATATCGCCTCAGGGTTTAAGAGAAATTATATCATATCACCCATGAAAAGTATCAAATCAAGTGTTTGATAATTTTTGTGTATCTGCCCCTTTTCAAATTGGTTATGGTGCATGCATGCTTTCCAAAGTAAATCACACCAGACACATTTCCCAGTTGATGAAATACTCAGGAATGTTTCATCAGGGGCGGGGAGCCCCTTATAAAGCACAAATACATCACATGCATAATTACAGATAACAGAGAAAAATATAACAATAATTGGTCAGATGCTAGGTGGTTTATTCAATGCACTGGGTGTGCATGTTACTGTTATCATGAAATTCTCCCCCGGATTCTAGCTCCATCTTGGTTACAGCGGCCATTTTGAGTAGTCACTGAATAATACTGATTATTGTTATGCAGAGTAAATAGGCATTTTACGTTGGCTAATATTCTGTCCACAACAGTCCCCCCTTAAAATGACTATTTCCTACTTAAAACAACTACAGTAAGCATTCAAAAATCTAAATCGAAACATAATACAGACAAGGAGAGCAAGGAAAATAAACATTATGAAGACAGCCATGTCTATCTGGGTCAGAACCTTTTGCTAGCCATTCAACCATCAAACCATCTTCCCCATGAATTAATGGTTCCTGTATTCCTTTTAATTCTTCAGAGGGACACTCTAGCTTCTCTATTGTCAAGGTTACATTACCATATGAACCTGTGTTATCTGGAATGTAGGTACAACATATCATGTCATAGTATCTGGGAGTATTTTACATATTTCTCCTTTCTTCGACAAAATCGTGTCTAGGGCCATCTGGGATGTGTCTTGTAAGAGTTAAGGCAGCTCTTGTAAGACATCTCTAGTATAATTAACAAAGCGCTGTTGGATGTAATAGATATAATTAATGCAAATCAAAATATTATTAGCAGTGATGGTTGGGATAATACTCAAACTTTGACTTTGACTTTGAAACCATTTGGTACCCCCCTTGGCACCCCTATGAAATCAATATATATATATATATAAGTGGGTCAAAACTGCCCTCTACAGGGGTACTCCTTTTTGTCCTGAAGCATGAATGTGGTGTGTCAAGAGTACCTTTGTGATTTTCATATATTATGTGTATGGACACATTTACTTATTCATTATCATATGAAACCTGTCCCATGCTATCTCAGTACAGATAGACTCAGATCATTTATTCAATATTAATATCACCACAAACTCAAAATGGGCAGATGATCCTGAAGAAGCTTCGACCATGCGTAGGCACCCCAGCTTCTGGACATGAGGGCTGCAGGGTAAGGAGTCCTTCTGATTCTCTTTAGCTTCACGAGGTCTCCTTTTGGGGTCCTTGTCTTTCCATCAATGGCAGGTGGTCAGGCGTTATTATGGCCATCAAAACATCTACTTGTTGATATTTTCTCTAACAAGTAACTTTTTCTTAAAACGGAGAGTCAAATGGTTGTCAAGATCAACAAACGTTACTTCCCATGGAGCAGAAGCAGGCTTGAATCTGGAATGGTGAATCCATGAAGTGATCTCTGCAACTTTCATGAAGTACTACTGGGCATATGGACTTGGACTTGGGGCTTTCTTCCTTTTCTGGCACAAATGGCGCAGGATTTGCAGTAACTGTTGGTCAGAGAGGTAATTCTAGGTGCTTCAGAGTATTTATTGATCAAAGAGTTCATGAGGGTCATAAAGCTCCATTGGACCACTGCCCAGTACATGTTTCTGGGTAAACAGAACTGGAGAGTGTTGGAGTACAGCCCGTCTTTAAGGGTTGCCCCTTTCTGTTTCCAGCTTTGTATTTCTTCAGGGTCAGCAGCTGCTTGTTATTCCTTCAGGAGCTTGAGATCTGTGGATAGGATCTACAGGGTGAATATAGAAGTTTCTTCAGCGGACACTCTTCTGTCCACTTCCCTTGGTGCACTTGTGGCTTGTTTGGCAGCTTGGTTGGCTGAGTAGTTACCACATTCTTCTTCTAAATTCAGTTTTCTGTAGGCCTTCATCTTCAGCATGGCCACTTCTTCAGGAGGAGTATGGCATCCACCAGCTTCTTAATAGCTGTGCTATGCTTAACTGGCGTGCCAGTTGCTGTGAGAAATCTTCTTGCCTTCCAGATTGATCCAAAATCATGTGCCACACGCAGGGCATATCTAGAGTCAGTGTAGATATTAGCCCGTTTTCCTTCAGACATTTTGCATGCCACTGTGAAGGCTGTCAATTCAGCTTCTTGAGCAGATGTGGGTGAGGAAAGTGAAGATGCTTGACGTACCTGATCTTCTGTAGCAACAGCATATCCATATGGTACCTTCCCTTTTCATCTGCAAATCTAGAGCCACTCACAAACAGAGTGGAGTCAGGATCTGGCAAAGCAACTGCATGCACTGTTGGGAGGTACCTTGTTTCCTTTTTCATCTGTTCAAAGCAACCACGAGGAGCAGTAGGAGAGGTATCCTTACCTATTTCTGTGTGATATTGAGGGTAACTGTCTTTCAATTCACAGTTTTCTTGGTGACCCCCCTCTGTAGAGAGCTGATATTGATTTTTAGTGTTCCATGTTTTTGCTAATGAGCTAAGTTCCTTCCATGAGATTTCTGGGGACCTAGTGAAGAAAACATGAGGGACAGCTACCTCCCAGTGATGATACATATGTCTCACTTCCATGGGTATCTGGACCAGGACCGCACTATTTCCTTTAGAGTCCCTAAAATGGTCTGTCATGGTGAGGCGTACCTCCACCAGTCTGAATAGTTATTTTTCATAGCTGCTCTTTACATGGAACCGTGGGCTTCTGTACTTGTAATTCAATGAACATATCAGAATTGATGTCAAAAACTGTACCAATAATGTGGCAGTGCCCCCCTGGGAAGTGGCAGAAGAGTGGCCAAGAGTAACATTTTTTTGCAATATGACATTGCCAGGTAGAAGTAGAGTTGTCTGTGGGCGGAAATGTCTTAGAGAGGTAAGGTGCTTTGGCTGGACTTAATAGAGAATAGAATTAATATCATGAGGTGCAAGAATTGTAAGCTTGTGTCCAAAAAAAAAGTCATTTGTATCATTCAGGAGTCTGCATGCTGTAAAGATTGCCCACAGGCAGCAGGGGCTCCCTTGTGCCACAGGGTTCAGTTGATAGGAGTAGAGTTAGTGGGACCTTGGCAGGAACCAAGAGATTGTGTGAGTCCCCAGAGGCATGACTCAGTCTTTCAAGGCAAACAGTTTAAAAGGTGTCTGGTAAGTGAGGGGGCCCAGAGTAGGGGCAGAGGAGTTAACAAGTTGCAAAGCACAGAAGCTGGAATAGGCTTCAGGGGACAAGGACAAAGTTCAGTTTTTTGAATAAAGGTACAATCTTTAGGGTATTATACAGGTAAAGTCCTTAGGTAACCAGGAACTGCAGTAGGAAATGAGGAGCACTGAGGCATGGAGGGTTTGTATAAATGATTGTGAATTCTCTCGCTCAGCTCTAGGTGAGGTGACGGGTGCTATAGGAAAAACAACGTCCTAAGAAGACCACTAAGGTCCGGCATCATGGTAGTATCCTTATTCAGCAAGGTTGTAGAGTGAGACAGGAGCATGTGGGCTTAAGTACAATAAGAATGTCCAGGACAGTAGCTTTATTAACAGTCTCAGAATTTTATGAGTCATCTTTGCAGAATTCCATATGACAGGGAACAGCTAGGTATAGCAGGGAGAAACCAGAACAGGGCCTGTAGATCTCTGACAAAAGCAAGGCATACGTGTTTCGATGTCGAGCAGAGGGCTGAAGTATCAGCAGCAGAGAGTGGTGCAGACATTTGAATCTGGCCATTTTGGGGTAACAGTGATAGAGGCTTGCAACCAGTGGAAAGACATCTGCACCTAGTAAATTGATTAAACAGGTAGAGGAGACCACAAGGGCTTAGTTAGCAGGCTACTCTGAGGAGTGTCAGCTACACCTTTACAGGAGACAACAATATCAGATAGAAATGAGGAGTCCGGTAGGATTCTCTTCCGCTATTAAGGCCGCAAATAGCCTTTAGGTACGGGACTTGTAATATACTAAAACCCAAGTAAAAGAAAATTTGGAATAACCAGGAGTGATTCTTTCCTTTTCATCTGTTGCAACAGGTGATCTAATTATACC
This sequence comes from Pelobates cultripes, assembly GCA_933207985.1. Taxonomy (NCBI): domain Eukaryota; kingdom Metazoa; phylum Chordata; class Amphibia; order Anura; family Pelobatidae; genus Pelobates; species Pelobates cultripes. The sequence continues at coordinate 183,405,034 of OW240912.1, forward strand.
TTTTCAAATAATCATATATAACACCTGTAAGGATTAATTCACAATGCTACTTTACCTTTCATTTACTGGCCTTTAGATTTGGCAGTCTGAACATGTTTATCATTATAAATAAAGGTTTGTGTGGTAAGTGAAGTAAAGTTACTGCCTGTCTTTCAGTAAATCATTAACTGTTGAAGTACTTTACTTATATTAATGAAAATATAAAAATTATACCATTCTGTAACTTAAACAAATAACCAGTAGCGCCTGAGTTAATAAAACATGTCACAAATTCTTCTAAAGCTAAAACATTATTCAACTAGCAAGATTTGATTAAGTGAAGATACAATGTTAAAATCAGATAAACTGGCCACTGCATAAATGTAGTCTTACAAGAAAATGTGTGGTAGGTGTAAAGAACTTGCATTATTTGGCTATTTGCCTTTGTTTCAAAACACAAGCATTAATGTATATTCATCTAGAAAATCAGCTGTTATGCTCATATATTTATGTCCGACAGCACAGCTGCAAAAGGCATCTTAGCAATATTTCTCAATTATAGTTCAGATATTTACAAAGTTAAAACACCTAAATGGTCCTAAATAAGACGAGCATAATAGGGATAGGCCTCATGATGGAGGCAGCCATGACAGGGGGCGAGGGAAAGAAGTGATGGCGGGGTGGAGGAGGAAATAACGGCCATGATATGTATGAGAAAGGAAGAAACAGGAGATGAGGGCATAGTAAGGGCGGAAGTGACGTTATGTTAGTAGTGGACGTGACTGTAGATAATGGTAATTGGGTGGAGGTCACGGGGGCTGGCTGGGCCAACCTACTACCCTTCGTACTAGGCGCCCTCTTTTAGGGAGGTGGCTGGACGTACTTTCAACATTACACTATATTATAACTGATAAAATAAATCAAATAAGCAACATCCTTTGCAAAATGTAATACTAAACTGTAAATAAATCAAGCAAGTTAAATAATACAATTGAGAACATTATGCATTTAACAGCCCATAAAGCTGTCCATAGAAACATGTACTTTAAATAACATAATGCAAAATAATCTCATGGAATTCAACCAATTTCCCTTATCATCCAACAACCATTAATCTCCTTCCTCTTCATATACTAACCTAGCTATTCTGCGTATTCCCTCTATCCACATTGCTTAGTATTGCAACAAATCACACTTGCCTTTTACACTTAACATGTCCAAATATTCCTCTATTATGTTATCAGCTTAACCTTCCTAAACACCGTAATCATCCCCTCTCTGCCCTATACACCATTCTCGGAGAAGATACTTTACACTGTGAAAGTAAATACGTCTCAGAAAAGTGGAATTCATTCTTGTGAGCTAGTCTCCCTCACAATCCTCACTGCCTTATCACAAAACACAATATATATATACTTATATATATTCAAACTCTAGTAACATCTATACGACACATCACTCCATAACCTTCCTATTAACTTCTATGTATATAACAACATACACAATATTACACAGAAGTTCTTAATTAGAATATTTTCCAGCAAAAATACCATCTCTAACTTTTAAGACCTATAAATATCAATGTTTCATAGCTGAGCAACCATGATACTTCACTGAACACAGACTTGCCACATTCCTCACTGAATGCAGGCATGTCACTCCTCCCCCCCTAAACCCATACATCACAGAGAGTGAGAGATAGAGAGAGAGCTGCACAGATTCGGAGGAGGAAGGAGCTGGGGGAATTGAGACAGTGTAAAAAGGGGAGAGAGAGAGAAACGAAAGAAACTGCAGGAGTGAAGGTTAACCATATGAGCGCCATAAAGTAACAAGACAGAAGGACAGAGACTTATACGTTACATTTATTGCAAACAAAGAGGCACATAAACGAGTGAAGACACAATATACAGATGTAATTAAATCACAAATTCCTTAAAAATACAAAGGCAAACTGCACACTACACACAAACTACACACACATATGCAAATACACCACACACAATATAACTACAATTAAGCAATCATCACAATACAGAATATTAGCTAAAGTAAAATGCCTATTTACTCTGCATAACAATAATCAGTATTATTCAGTGACAGCTCAAAATGGCTGCTGGGAGTCACCCCCTCCCATCATGTAACCAAGATGGAGCTGGAATCTGGGGGAGAATTTCATGATAACAGTAACATGCACACCCAGTAGGATATGCATTGAATAAACCACCTAACATCTGACCAATTATTGTATTTTTCTCTGTTATCTGTAATTATGCATGTGATGTATTTGTGCTTTATAAGGGGCTCCTCGCCCCCTGGTTAAACATTCCTGAGTATTTCATCAACCGGGAAACATGTGTCTGGTGTGATTTACTTTGGAAAGCATGCATGCACCATAACCAATTTGAAAAGGGGCAGATACACAAAAATTATCAAACACTTGATTTGATCCTTATCAATTTGGCGCCCATAACATGGGGCACCGCGGTTTTCGCCGGTTCAGATAGCCAGAAAACGGGACCGGAGTGGACCCTCGGAAAGTGGGACAACTGGAGCCTGATCACCTCCTAAATACGGTAATAACTTCTGAAAGTTGCAGGGTCAAATATAAGGCTTTTCTATATAATTTTTTCATTGAAATTTGCCATACTGGTTATGTTGCCTATGACACTGTAATGTAGCCCAGAAATAAGAATTACCCCCATGATAGTATACCATTTGCAAAAGTAGACAACCCAGGGTATTCAATACGGGGTATGTCTAGTCTTTTTTAGTAGCCACTTAGTCACAAACACTGGCCAAAGTTAGTGTTTAGATTTGTTTGTGTGTGAAAAATGCAAAAAACTAATGTGAATGCTAACTTTGGCCAGGGCTTGTGACTAAGTGGCTACTAAAAAAGACTAGACATACCCCGTATTGAATACCCTGGGTTGTCTAGTTTTGCAAATGGTATGCCATAATGGGGGTAGTTCTTATTCCTGGGTTACCATACTGTCTCAAAGGAAACATAACCAACTTGGCAAATTTCAATGAAAAAAAAATGAAATGGACAAGCCTTATATTTGACCCTGTAACTTTCAAAAACACTATAAAACCAATACAGTGAAAGTGCCGTTTGTGTGTAAAAAAAATTGCAAAAAACTACAGTATCATCGTTCACCTTTGTGATATGTTTTACTGTTTTGAAACACTAATATTTGTGTTCAGCAAAGTCTCCTGAGTAAAACAGTGCCCAGCTAGTTTGCCCAATCTTCTAAATACTTTCATTAGTCCTTCACCTTATCTTATAGCAAGGATAGCCTTATGCCTATCCCACGCATGCTTAAACTCCTTTACTGTGTTAACGTATACCACTTCAGCTGGAAGGCTATTCTATGCATCCACTACCCTCTCAGTATAGTAATACTTCCTGATATTATTTTTAAACCATCACCCTCTAATTTAACACTATGTCCTCTTGTTGTGGTAGTTTTTCTTTTTTTAAATATAGTCTCCTCCTTTACTGTGTTGATTCCCTTTATGTATTTAAATGTTTCTATCATATCCCCTCTGTCTCGTCTTTCCTCAAAACTATACATGTTAAGTTCCTTTAACTTTTCCTTGTAAGCTTTATCCTGCAATCCATGAACCAATTTAGTAGCCCTTCTCTGAACTCTCTCTAAAGTATCAATATCCTTCTGGAGTACTGCATACAATTCTCCAAGTGAGATCTCACCAGTGTTCTGTACAATGGCATGAGCACATCCCTCTTTCTACTGCTAATACCTCTCCCTATACCTCCAAGCATTCTGCTAGCATTTTCTGCTGCTCTATTACATTGTCTGCCTACCTTTAAGTCATCAGAAATAATCAGCCCTAAATCCCTTTCCTCAGATGTTGAGGTTAGGACTCTATCAAATATTCTGTACTCTGCCCTTGGGTTTTTACATCCAAGATGCATTATCTTGCACTTATCCACATTAAATGTCAGTTGCCACAACTCTGACTATTTTTCTAATTTACCTAAATCATTTGCCATTTGGCTTATCCCTCTTGAACATCAACCCTGTTACATATCATAGTTTTATCAGAAAAAATAAATACCTTACCATTAAGACCTTCTGCATTATCACTAATAAAAATATTAAAGAGAATGGGTCCAAGTACAGATCCCTTAGGTACCCCACTGGTGACAAGCCCATGCTTCGAATATACTCCATTGACTACAACCCTATGTTGCCTGTCCAGAGGCGGCTTTAGACTTTATGAGGCCTTAGGTGAAACTCAAACATGAGGCCCCACTAACAAAAAAGTGTCACATATACACATTGATGCACAGTTTACCTGTGTATGTGCCTGAGAGTGTGTCTGACAGAGTATCCTTGTGTGTGAATGTATGTCTCTGTGAGCATGTTTGTGTTTTTGTCTGAGACCCTATGTGTATGGGGTAGCTGCTTGAAGTGTGTTGTGTGTATGGGGGGTTGATGGTAAGAAGGAGAGGTGGGTGATGGTGAGAGGGGGTGATGGTGACAGGGAGGTGATGGTGTGGGGGGTGATGTGAGAGGGGTGATGGTAATGTGAGAGTGAAAGGCTGAGGTTGGTGTGGGGGGTAGTGAGGCTGACAGTGGTTTGGGGTGGTGATGCTGAAGGTGGTGTCTGGGGTAGTGAGGCTGAGGGTGGTGTGGGGGTAGTGAGGGCTGAGGGGTGGTGGTTGGGGTAATGAGGCTGAGGGTGGTTGGAGTGGTGATGCTGAGGGGTGGTTGGGGGTGGGTGAGGCTGAGGGTGGTGTGGGGGTGTGGTGAGGCTGAGGTGGTGGGGGTGGGGCTGAGGGGTGGTGTGGGGGGTAGTGAGGCTGCGGGTGGTGGGGTGAGGGTGGTGTGGGGGGTAGTGAGGGTGGTTGGGGGTGGTAATGCTGAGGGTGGTGTGGTGGTAGTGAGGCTGAGGGTGGTGAGGAAGTGAGGCTGAGGAAGTGAGGAAGTTTGTCACAGGGTTAAGCCTAGCTCAAAGTTGTGCCACTCTCTCTCCAACCTCCTTGGAGAAGAAAACAGCCAAGCCAGTGGATTATGAGCCATCATCTTTTTACATTAATATGCAGAACTGTTCATGGATACATTGTAATTCTTGCCTTTTCGAGACAATGTAGGTTCAACTTTTATTTAGTTGACAAATGGCTGTGTGTCTAACAAGAGACACCTTCTCAACATTACTGAGGAAGCATCTCGCTAGACACAATACACATTCTAGTCAATGATTTTTTCTTTGTGTTTAGTAGTGCCCCTCACCCCCATTGTTTCTATGTTGCCAATGTTTGGATTTTCTTTTCTTTACACATTTAGTATTTTTATGTTACTGCCTGGTATATTACTTTTTCTACAATAAACAAGCATCCACAAGGAAAGTTTCCATTTACTTCTTTGAAGGTCTTTATGAGTGTGGTTTCCTCCTTTTTTTCTTGACAGTGCACTGGGTTCTAGGGGTTATTATTATATCTTCAAAAACCCCACATCATTATATTCCCACTATACACATCTATATACATGGCTGATCATTATGCATCATTTGTATATTATTTACCTATTTATATCCAGCCCAGAACAGCAATCTATTTTAATCCACTGTTTCTGCTCTGGGTTGCTGTGACTTTGTGCTGACTTTGTTCATGATATATTTCATTATTGTAGATGTATGTAGATATGATGTGATGAATGCCTGAAAAGAGTGTACACTACTTCATAACAAAACCATGCTAGTAGTTCTAGTATAACTAAAGATGCATAATGTACTCAAACAAGCAGCAATTCATCAGACTAATTCCTGTCTAGACAAAGTATAACTGCAATGGTCTCTTGATACATTTAAACTCATTATACAATTAAAAAATTTTTTTTTTAAGTTTCATCTATGGATTTACCAAAGTATTGATCCACAGGCACAGTGGATAAGATGGCTTGAATGCCACGTTATTATTATAAATGAGCAAACAATGTACTTATAATCTATTTTTAGAGGACAAATAAAAGTTGTGTTTCTATGTACAGTTTCTTTTTTATGCTACCACATTTACATTTTAGAAGAAAATGTAGAAATAAGAGATGTTGTATATGAAAACCTCCAAGCGTACTGTGAGAAAAATAAACAAATGTTTGGAATTCAAATACAAAAAAACAAGTCCTGCACTTAAACTCCCACTACTCTTGGGCGGCACCAACGACCGTAGTACATCAGCCACAATACATACAGTAAAAACCCCCAAAAAAAGTTACCTGCGCTCTTTCCCACATCCCTATGTATATTTAAACAAATGGAGGTTATTTAGTTACTCTAATGGCCATTAGAGGGAATGCCCACCTGACAAACCTAAGCCTTGACGGGCAGATGAAGGTGGATGAAATGTGTGTGTATGTGTGTGTGTGGTTGGGTGGGGGTTAAAGTGTGTGTGTGATTGTATGAATGGATTTCTTCTCTCTTAGGAGGAGCAAAATTTAAAACCTGATCTCAGACAATTTAGATATTATCAAGTGAACACTGAAAAACTGCATAAACAGGAAGAATTAGCACTACAAAAAGTTATAATCTAAATTTACAGATTTTTATTGTCGTGTATACCGTTCTCTCAAGTATACAAGTGTATGCTTATAGTGTGGTTATTTCTCACATCTCACTGTGATTGGGTGGCTTGAATAACTATACACATTCCCACGAATTATCAAAGAAATGATAATTGCCGTCAGAGTGGTGCCTCCCAGGTCATCCAATGACAGTGCTGTAACTGGGCATGGTCAGGCTTTTGTGTACCTTAAATGCACCATCAATGGATATCCCTCGAGGAGCTCACGTTTATTCATTTTTTTTCATGCGTCTGTTGTTTGGTGGTTTTGGGGATTGTTGACGGGGAGGTGGGGCATTTTTTTTAGTATTCCAGATTTTTTTTTTAAGTAAACTGTTTTGTTGCCATATGATTTTTTTTTTTTGCTTTAGGACAAAGAAATGAAATCTTTACTAAAGACATCAAATGATAAATATTACATTTTTTATTTACATTGTTTTTAGATTCTCGGTCCATATTCATTTTTTTTATTGTTGATGTGAGCATTTAGGGCATAATTTAAAGAAGGTAAGTTGGGGATCCCTAAACAATCTGTAACTTTATAGGTTCAGGAACTGTGCATCTCTTGCGACCTTTAACAGGAAATTTAGTTTAATAGAAATTTAGCTTATAATTTAATAGACTGTACTTACTGGAACAATATACTTTAATTATATAACCCAAGAGATATGTCCTCTTTTGAGCCCTATTTAACATACTACACTCAATCCCCTAGTCCTTGTGGTGGAGAAAGAGGAAATGCCACTTGTAGGGCCTCTCCTGGGTTTTTCGTTCATTACAGGTCCGTCCAATAGTGATTTCACAGCTTTTATTTGATGTGCCATATCTTCAGAGTAACTGCTAGCTGGCAGAGGACATCTAAGTCTTTAGCAAATGTGGGATACATGCTTAGAAGAATAAAAAAAATTATTTAAAGGCCCTGTGGCATCACAGGAGAATGCTTGCAACAATATTTTATGTTTATTTTTTTCTTCGATTCATTTTTGATTTACAATAAAATATATGTTACACTTTCAAAGTGTTATATTGCTAAAAATTGTAAAAACTGCAATGGAATTAAGCAAAACTAACTACTCAAAAAAAACAAACAAGCTCAATGAATAAGTAAGCTGACATATATATTACTTTTAAAAATACATTTTAAAAATCTGCAGTGGTATCCAGGGTCCCCTACTTGACGTAGGGTAGACCTCTATGGTGGTCTGTCTGTAAATAGCTATCTATCTATCAATCTATCTATCATCATCTTGGACACATCTTTTATAAGTATCATATTCTTTTCAGCCATTCACTTTAATATTTTATCCAGAACCTTTCTTGTTCTGCTTCATAATTATCGAGGGCAGCTCTCTACATTATGAGAAAATCAGATAGGACCCATGTCTTACATTAGTTACGTTTTTTTTTCCTTTTTGTCATTATGTTTCAGCAAAGGCTGCTAATGCTATCTTTACAGGAATTTATATTAGATTAAACTGTTTATTCATGCCATTATGTATTTCGGCAGTAATCATAAATACATAAATATATGTTCACAATGCTCCAGGGATATTGAGGGGCTGTAATAACGCATCATTGCAAACGTACTTCATTACCACCAGCCGTGTTCAATATAATAAGCTTTGGTGGGTAATTTAGAAAACTATTGGACCAGACAGAATGTTGGGAAGTAGTGCGTGCAGACAGAAGGGAGGGCAGAGGGAAGAAGTGTTGTGTTTCAGCAATAGCTTCATATATGGGATTGATAGCTGATGGTTTCAAAGCAATATTCCAAAATGCACAGCTAATTAAAGATTTGACTGTTTATCTCTGATGCATACTGTATTTAGAGACACATTGAGTAACGTACAATACATTTTTTATTAGTTTAGAAAATTCAGGGTGGAATTTTTGAATATGATAGACATTTCCAACACACACTTTCTCTCATTGATTTGGTATCACTCTCTCTGATTTGTAGCACTAAAGCCTCATAGACTTTAATAGTTTTCACTGAGAAAAAATCACTGCTTTCTTTTTATTAGAATGCATTTTTAAGTCTAAATGACCATGATATAGTATGCACAGTTTGATAGAGAGAAAAGAGAGGAAAATAAGTGAGCACTATCTTATTCACTAAACAATGATTTCAAATCTTAGAGATTGTAATAGTTTTATTTAAAAACACCTCACCTAGGCAAAAAATTATGGGGGTTTAGTTACATTATATGATCATACATTGCATAAGCCTGCCACAACGTCAATGTACCCCATTCTTGGCAGGTCTTACTCTAGCAGCATAATGCTTACTCTTATGAGATGAATCCTCTTACTTGGGAACTACTTCCTTACTGGCACTCTCTGCAAGTCAAAGCTAAATAGGGTACTGGAATGAGAGACAGGGAGGGGTGCAAAACCAAGGAGTTGACCTGGACTCTCAAATATATAAATGAAACCAAAAGGGCTGCACTCACCCGAACATGCATGCATTATAGGGTGCTGCTGGGGCAGGCTTATGCAATATATGATCATATTATGTAACTAAACCCCAATTATTTTTTGCCTAGGTGAGGTGTTTTTGCACCCCTCCCTGTCACAGGTGCCTCATTCTAGGACCCTATTTAGCCTTGACTTGCAGAAAGCCCCAGTAAGGAAGTATTTCCCAAGTAAGTGGATTGATCTCATAAGAGCAAGCATTAGGCTGCAAGAGTAGGACATGCCAAGAATGGGGTACATTGATAAGCAGGGCCGGCGCTACCATAAAGTAGGACCTGCCAAGAATGGGGTACATTGATAAGCAAGGCAGCCGCCTTAGGGTGCACCAGCCCTGGGGGCACAACATTAGTCTGACCAGAAGGAGGAAAGTGCACTGCTCTCACCTCCAGCCGGTTACAACTTGTAGCGTGGCCGAGCGCAGCCCAGATCTTTCCGCCCGCGGACCCCAGCCTCTGCCCACCCCCCTCCTACCCTGGTGTCTGCCACAGGCTGTGTGGAGGGGCGGTAATATGAATGACATCATATCCCTGCTCCCTGTGTGGCTGGCGCCCAGTGATGGGGCTGGGCTGCAGGACGGGACTCCACAGAGCCGGACAGCATGCACCCCAGGGACAAGATTTAACAGATGTAAGTATGTAATTTGTATGTATATATGTCTCTGTGATGAATTGCACTTCGCCACTGGGTTTTGGAGAGGCCTGCTTGCCAGCCTCTTGCCCTGTGATTATGGCCCCTGGGGTGTATTGCCGTTTAAAAACTCTATTTGGGCTTATTGGATTTTAAGAATCTGTTTCTGGCCCTTTAAATTCTATTGGAAAGGATTTGCATTTTCGAAGTGGCACTTCGGTTACAGCCGAAGTGCTGAAGTAGTCGAAGTAGCCACCATTCGACATACGAACACGTGGCGGCGCCCATTTTAATTCAGTCGAACGTGTTGGGTCGTCGAGTTCATGGAACTCAAATCGGATATACGACGGCACGAACACCACTGAACTTTACCTTTTCCAGACTTCGTCACTTTGACGGGATTCGAACAGTGTTCGACAATACGAACGACACTTTAAACTTGGTTATTTGCACAAAATGCCCCATTCGTGCATTCGAACGGAACTTAAACGGTATTAAAACGGTATTAAAAATAGACCGACCGCACAGCCAAATTCTCTGGAACTGTTTTGGGCATGAAATCATGCATGCGGTCGGTCAAATGTGACTTCAAACCCATGCTCTGATCTGGGTGATTTTTGGATATGTTGTTCACCCATATCTGGGCTATCCAGGGATGTATAATTTGTGGGGATATGTGGGCATAGGGGAGGGTTTTGCTGACTGTATGTGGGAGTGTTACTGTGTTAATTATTGCTCCTTTTGGTTTGTGTCCCTTTTGTCCCTGTGTTCCATCAGGTCCAGGGGGTGTGCCTCTGGCCTGAAAATGTGTATTAAAGAAATGCCTTTGTGCTCAATAAACCAGACCTTCTTACCCTCAACTCGCAGCCTCGTCTCGTGTTGTAGGGAACAGCTATAACTGCTATATCACTGCTAGCTCTTGTAAGAGCTCTCTTCAGCTATACAGCTATACTCTCCTGGAGGAAAGGTCCTTCCCTCAGCTATACCCTCCTCGAGGAGAGGTCCTTCCCACACGGTCCTGGGTCCAGAGGTTGGACCATGGTGGGTAGGAGACGGCGAGACTCCAACCAAGCTACGGCGGTTTGTGGAGTCTGCGGTGGCTATGGTGTCCAGTGCGGTGCTGATGGTCACTAGGAGCATCGATTGAATGGTCTGTCACAATTGGTGGCAGCAATGGGATGGCTTTCTAGTGCGAGGAGCAGCATCCTGCAGACAGCAAGCAAACATGACGTATTGCTATGAGGGTGAGGCTTACATGGCGGAGTTAAAGAGGCAGCTAGCCTTGTATGGCCCAGATCCTCCGGAGGAGAGGATCGACCAAATCATGCAAGAGTTGTATGATGAGAACAGAGCAGCACGGCAATGTGCGTTCAAGTTGTGCAGATTGGGACTGTGGATATTCGATCCCCCTCCCCAGCGGCATGGTGAGTTCCAGGGAGAGGAGACAACCGGTCTCTCTCCCCAGTGGAAGTATGTCTTGCAGGGAGAGGAGACAGTCGGTCTCCCTCCTCAGTGGCTGAATGTGTTATTGGGAGAAGAGACAACCCTCCCCAACAGCAACCAGAGGTACCCGAGGTAGGGGACCTCATGGACTGGTTCTGGGAGGACCCCCAAATGGCAGGTGGAGATGGGACCGAGGTCTCTCTACTGTCCCTACAGGGATGCTGGGCAACCGGCCCAGATCCCTAGCTGGAGTTCCAGGGAGAGGAGGCAACCGGTCTCTCTCCCCAGCGGCAGTGCATCTCACAAGGAGAGGAGACAACTGGTCTCTCTCCTCAGCGGCAGATTGAGTTGTTAGGAGTGGAGACGGTCGGTCCCACTCCCCAGCGGCAGCAGGAGTACCAGGAGGAGGAGGTAAGCGACCCGACCCCTCCTAGCCAGGTACTGGGGTTAGTAGAAGAGATGTTAGCCTCCACTGACCCCCTCCCAGCAGAAGCGCTGGCATCAGAGCAAAGCGCCGCTGGCCTCTGCCCCCACTTTCCCCTTGCTACCGGGCAGGGCTATGCCCCGGTCCCCCCAGCTGAAGAGCTGGCAGCTGGGAAGAGCACAGTTAGCCTTCCCCTTTCCCCTTTCCCCTTGTCCAGAGCCTGGCTTCCAGCAGGCTACCCCAGCAGAAGAGCTGACATCAGGGCAGAGCGCCACTGGCCTCTGCCCTACCTTCCCCCTTGTTGCAGGACAGGATTGTACACCTGTTACCCCAGCAGAAGTGCTGGCAACTGGGCAGAGCGCAGTTAGCCTCTGTCCTCCCCTGGTCTGTGATCCAGGAACTGACTACCCACTTCCCTACCCAGCAGTAATTGTAATTCAGTCGAACGGGTTCAGCGGTGTTTGGTCGTCCTATGTATGTATGTATGTGTCTGTGTGTCTCTGTATGCCTGTATGCCTTTTTATGCATGTTTCTGTATGTATGTATGTATGTATGTGTCTGTATGTCTTGTATGAATGTGTCTGTATGTCTTGTATGTATGTTTCTGTATGGCTGTATGTCTCTGTATGCCTGTATGTATGTATGTGTCTGTATGATGGTTTGCCTCTATATGCATGTATGTCTTTATATGCCTGCATGTCTCTGTATGCATGTATGTCTCTGCCTGTATGTCTGTATTTGTCTGTCTCTGTATGATTATTTCTGTGTTTGTATGACAGTGTACCTGTATGACTGTGTGACTGAAAAATTATACCTGTGTGCCTGTGGCTTGGGAGAAAAGACACAGGTGAAGATGCATTTTTTTTTAACGAGGGTGGGGGGCACCAAAATGCATCTTCGCCTGTGTAACTAAAAATCCTAGCACCGGCCCTGCTGCCAAGAATGGGGTACATTGACGTTGTGGCATTTTGGCCCCAGCAGCACCCTATAATGTATGAATGTTCAGGTGAGTGCAGCCCTCTTGGTTTCATTTATATATTTGGGAGTCCAGGCCAACTCCTTGGTTTTGTACCCCTCCCTGTCACAGGTGCCTCATTCCAGGACCCTATTTAACCTTGACCTGAATAGAGTCCCAGTAAGGAAGTATTTCCCAAGTAAGTGGATTAATCACATAAGAGCAAGCATTAGGCTGCTAGAGTAGGACCTACCAAGAATGGGGTACATTGACGTTGTGGCAGGCTTATGCAATGTATGATCATATAGAGTAACTAAACCCCCATTATTTTTTGCCTAGGTGAGATGTTTTTAAATAAAACTATTACAATCTCTAAGATATGAAATCATTTAGTGAATTAGCGAGTGCGCTGGATTTTGTATATATGTTTGTGTGTGTGTGTGTGTGTGTGTGTATGTGTATATATATATATATATATATGTATATGTATATATATATATATATATATATATATATACAGTTGCAAGAAAAGTATGTGAACCCTTTGGAATGATTTCCAAGCTTCTTGTGAAAAGCAAACCCAGAACTGTTGTGTGTTTTTTTATAGGGCAGGGTAGCTGTAACCAACACCTCCAATCTCATCTCATTGATTGGACTCCAGTTGGCTGACATCTCACTCCAATTAGCTCTTGGAGATGTCATTAGTCTAGGGGTTCACATACTTTTTCCACCTGCACTGTGAATGTTTACATGGTGTGTTCAATAAAAACATGGCAACATTTCATTCTTTGTGTGTTATTAGTTTAAGCAGACTGTGATTGTCTATTGTTGTGACTTAGATGATGATCAGATCACATTTTATGACCAATTTGTGCAGAAATCCATATCATTCCAAAGGGTTCACATACTTTTTCTTGCAACTGTATTTTAGATTTTGCAGTTAGTGAGAAAGTGGCAGTGCATGCCAACTAGTCATTTATGCATTCAAATTACTTTGTTTAACCATCTGAATAATGTACTTTTGCTCCCTATGGAGGCTTCATAAAAGAGGATTTTTTTTTTGATTGTTTTAAGTTAAGGTTCAATACAAAACAGCAAATTATTCATATCAGTAAATGTCTTCGTTTTTATTTACTCCCCTGTAATTTAGAATTCTGTGCATTACGGTCCCATGCTTTGTCAAACTCCACAGAACCATGACCATTGATCATGAGTGATCCATCTATTTTAGAGTTATTTTTATATCAGTAATATAAGTATAAAGAAATAAATAGATTTTAACAAAACATTGGTATATTTTAACCTATAATCCCTTCTAAATTTTAGAACAGATAGTGGAAAACAAAACCAATATCATATCCCATGAACAAAACAATTTAAAGCAGGAATTGATGTACAGTGGCATTAAAAAGTAAAGTTATATTTTAATGAATTTAATTATGTAAGAGAAATGAAATGCTTTCAGCAATGCCTGGCTTGGAAGACTACTAAATTTAAGTCCAACACACTATGATTTTTTTTCTCCATATTCTGCAAATATAAGTTGTATGATTAAATTAATAGCATCAGGAATACAAAACTGTAATGTTACAGCAGTAAATCCTCCAAGCACCAATCCATTTTGCAACACAATTATGTATTCTTGCTGAATAAAGTTCTATTAGTTTACACAACAAACAATCCCTCACAAACCTGCTTTATTGTAAAACAAAAAACAAATCTCGTCATGTCATGTACTAATAACAAGCCGAGATGGATGGAGATTGTGGCGGACCGACTGGCACCCCGACTGGGTGCCTGCGCCAATCGCTGAGACACTGAATGGCGGTGCACAGGCCCAGCCTGGGAGTGTGCGAGCAATGCCGCTGCATGAGGCGCCGTGGAGCAGGGGGCGCCATGCGGCCGACACAGCTCACACATGACCAGGTGACAGCTGTGCATGGGGAGCTAAACAGGTACCTGGGTGGAGGATTTCATTATTCTCCACCCGGGTCTATGAAAAATATAGCAAGGCAACATGGGTGGAGCTTACTGAGCAGCAAGGGCGGAGCTTAATGAGAGGCATGTGGAGCTAAATAGCAGTGTGGGCAGGGCTAAAACCTACCAGAAGCTCCTGGTAACTACTGCACAGGAAGAGGGAAGCAGGAAGGAGTCCCTGCTCCCCCATCAGCTAATCTACAAGAGCTGCACTGTCTCCACTCCCCCTTCCATCCCATAATGGAAAGAGGTAAGTGTGTGTGTGACTGCCTCTGTGTGTGTGTGTGTGTGTGTGTGTGACTGTCTGTGTGTAACTGTCTGCTTGTGTGTGTGACTGTATGTCTATGCATGTGTTAGGATCCTATCCTGACAACCGATATTGCTTTATTTTACTGCTGCAATACCTGTTTCTCGCCTCTAGTGGCCTCCCTAGGCACTAGTCAATCCTCAGTTGCTTTCACCTGCTTCATATGATTTTCAAATCTATGCTATAAAAGGCCACACCCAACTGTTCTCATGGTCTTTACATTGATGTCAGTGTTCTGACATAGAACTTCTGATTCCTGAAAACTTCCTGTATCCTGGCTCCTGAAAACATCCTGATCCTCTACTCTGTGTGTCCCGTCGCCAGAATCCTCCTGAAACTCTTATCTTCAACTACTGCAACTGTGCATTATCCTGTAAGCAACCTGTATTACATTATACTGGAATCTACATACCTGTCTAAACTACTGCAACTCTGCATTATCCTGTAAGCAACCTGTACTATATTATACTGAAAGTACTTATCAGCTTTAACCTTTTCAACCCTGTATCATCCTGAACCTGGCTGCAGTGTGACATTCCACAAACTATTAATCTACTTGGAAATAACTTGAAACCTACTTGTATATAAAAGACTTTATTCATTTAGTTTCAAAGTATCCTTTTTGTGGCACATTGCCTTAATTCTTACTTTCAAGTAAATTGTTATGTCTAAAAAGACAAAGTTTCAACCCTGGCAATCGTCTCCTCTCTGACCTGCTCAGGAACATCATGACAAAATGTAAAGGCCTTAAACCGGAGACTACAGGGTTAACCAGTGTTCTAACAATCATTGCTGAAAACCTTTTAGAACTCTGCAAATCTATTTCTTGTTTGTTGCAATCAAGCTCCTGCATAGCACCTGTAAAAAAACCTGAGAAAAAGAAAAAGGATTTCTCCTCCTAAGGGTTTCGTCCCTCTACTTTTCCCAAAATATCTCCTTTTTTTCTCAATTTATGGGTTTCGTCCCTCTGAAGTTGCAGATGCTAAAAGGATTTCTCCTCCTAAGGGTTCTGTCTCTCTACATTTCCCAAAATGTCTCCTTTTTTCTCAATTTATGGGTTTCGTCCCTCTGAAGTTTGCATGAAATCATCGCGTCCATCGAGTCCGCTTTTGAAGGAGGGGATTATGTCAGAATCCTATCCTGACAACCAAGATATTGTTTTATTTTATTGCTGCAATACTGATGCACAGAGTCACACACATTGACAAATACAGTCACAATGTGTATCTAGCTGTGCGTATTTCTGAGTGTATCTGGCATTGTCTATCTGTGTATGTGCCTCAGAGTGTGTGTTTAAGAGTACCCTTGTATGTTAATGTATGTCTATGTGAGCATGTGTATGTTTGTTTCTGGGACCGTATGTGTTTGGGGTCGTTGCCAGCGGTGTGTTGTTTGCATGGGGGCTACCTTTGGCCTTTGTGCATTATATTTATGGCAAAGGTTTGTTTCATGACTGTGTGTATGACCAATGTCTTTAGGAGTGACTGTTGCAGGGTGAGTGTGATATGACGAGGGTGTGAATGAGACAGGGTTAGGGGGGTGAGTGTGAAAGAATAAGGATGGGAACGTGTGACAGGATTAGGGGGTTATTGTGACAGTGTGAATGTGATAGGGTTGGGGGGTAAATATCACTGGGTTGGGGTGAATGTTGCATGGTTGGAGAAAGGAGGGTGACATGGCGAGGGGAGGTGAACGTGACACATTAAGGGGGGTTAATGTGACAGAGTGAATGTGGCAGAGTCCAAAAGGACATGTTAATGTGAGATGGTGAGAGTGAAATGCTCGGGGATGAGTGTGGCATGGTACGTGGAGAGAGTGTGGCAGAGCAAAGAGAGGTGAGCATGTCAGGATTGGAGGGATTAATGTGATAAGGTGAGTGTGACAGGATGAAGAGGGAAGAGTGACAGTGATAGAGGATGAGTGTGACAGGTTGCGTCTGTCTGTGAGAGAAGATGAGTATGAGAGGATCAGGGAGGTTAGTGTGATAGGGTGAGTGTGGCAGAGCGAGGGCATGTTAAGGGTGGTATGGTTGGAGTATTAGGAGGGGTAATGTGAGTGCGGCTGGGTGAAGATGGGGTTGACAGCGTGTGTAGGGGTAACATGTCTGGCGACAGTGTGGAGTAGTGACAGTGTGGGGGAAGGGGCAATGTGACCGTGTGGGGTGGCAGAATGTGCATGGTGACAGTGTGGGGTGGCAGCATGTGCATGGTGTCAGCGTGAGGAGGGAGTGTGACAGTGTGGGGGGCAGTTTGTGCATGGTGATAGTGTGTGGGGGCAGTTTGTGCATGGTGTCAGTGTGAGGACAGTGTGTGCATGGTGACAGTGGTGTGGGTGGCAGTGTGCATGGTGACAGTGGTTTGTAGCAGTAGGTGACAGTGGTGTGGGGGGCAACAATACAAGTTCGTCTTCCTCAGGTGCGGGGGCGCGGGCAGAGAGCTCATGGTCCATAGGCCCCTTCACCCCAAGGCAGCACAGGACCTAGTTCCGGTGAGTGCCGTGGCGGGCAGGGCCTGGGAGTTCCTGCAGCAACAGGGCCCCCTGTTGGAAGAGGGGCCCCTGGAGTTGACCCACCTGGCTGGATGACGCCATGCCTGGCAGATCTGGATGACGCCATGTCCCCTGTGGGACCAGCAGCCCTCAGGCAAGTACTGCCCCTGGTGGGTTAGCAGTGGGCCCTGGCACCACGGGGGGTGCTGTTGGAGGGGGAAAGCAGGCCTTCTAGGACTTTACCCTTGACGCAGTCAGTTTCCCCTGGGTTCAGGCAGGCAGTGTGACAGGGGGGTCACTAACCCCGGGCAGGGGTTTTCTCTGTGGGGGATTTCTCGGACGTGGTTCGCGAAAAACTGTTCAAGGAGGTCGAGTTGGGTCGGATGGCAGCAGTCATTTGAGGTCGCCCCATTATCCAACCTGCGGTTGTCACCCTTGGGGTGTTCCCCAAGAAAGATTAGGGGAAGTACCGCCTCATCCATCACCTATCTTACCCTAAAGGGGCATCTATCAATGATGACATTGCCAGGGAGCTGGGCTCCATCTCTTATGCATCATTCGACCAAGCGTTCGAGTTGGTAAAAGGGGCTGGACAGGGGGCACTGATGGCCAAGGTGGTTGTTACCCATGCTCAGAGCGAGCCATCACCTGCTGGGTTGCTTCTTTGAAGGGCGGTTCTTTGTTGACCTTTGGCTTCCCATGGGTTGTTCCATTTCTTGCTCATACTTCGAGAAGTTTAGCTTGTTCCTGGAATGAGTGGTGAAGCGGGAATCTGGCAGCCGGGCAGTGGTACAGCACCTGGACAACTTCTTGTGCATGGGCCCGTGTGATTCCCCAGCTTGCTGCTACTTGCTGAGACAATCGAGTGGGTGGACAGCACGTTTGGAGGGCCGCTGGCAGCGGACAAGACGGAGGGCCATTCCACCTGTGTAAGTTTCCTCGGGCTGGAAATCGACTCATAGCAAGGGGAGTGCCATCTCCCCTTGGCAAAACTTGTGGGGGTACGGGAGGCAGTGGCGGCAGTCCGGCAGTCACGGAAGGTCACATTGAAGGAGCTGCAATTGCTTATCGGTGTAGCGGAGATGCAATATTCCCCAGGTTATCTCCGCTTATAATCCAAGTGAGGCTCAGGAACAAGTAAATAATAAATCCATAGGCAAAGTTTCCAGCAGGTAAAACAGCAGCAATATCCCCACAGCAATCCCAATAACTGGACGACACACAGTTTCAGGAGCAGAACTGACAAGCCTTTAATCACAGTCTCCTTATAAAGCATGCTCCCATGCAAGGGAGGGATTTACAGTAATTATTACAGTAGCCAATCCTGTCCTGGTAACCTCCCACACATCTCCTCCCCTCAGCCAGCATCATAATCCCCTTATCCAGCACACCAATTCCCCCCGTTTCTGGATGTACCCCTAAACGTAGGGGTACCCCTTTAAATCATACATCCCCTGGATACCCCTGATCTGGGTGACCAACATATCCAAAAATCACCCAGATCAGACCAGGGGTTCGGGAAAAGTATGGAGGGAATAAAGTGACCGACCGCACGAACAGAGATAGCCGAATCCGGTTCCATGTGAATGGGCCCTGCGGTCGGTCCTGGCATAAGGGAATAAAATACACGAAAACCTCTAGCTATAGAGGCTAGGGAGGGTTCGCCTGAATCCCCTCGTTCGGTATTTTCTATCTACCGAACGAGGGGCCGTTCGGTAGTTTGGAACCGAACGGACCAGGGCTGTGGAGGTCTCAGCGGTGTTCGCCTACTCGAGTGTCCGATTTTAGTTCCAGACACTCGACGGCAAAACACCGCTGTTCGGGAGTTTTAAAATGGCCGCCGCCACGTGTTCGTTTGTCCAATGGCGGCCACCCCCGAGAACAAAGGACGGCTACTTCCTAGTCAATTCACCCGTTCGCAACAATGTTGCAACGGGTAATTGAGGACACACTTTACACAGGGGAGGTCTGGTTGTTCGGTAGTTTCATTCGAATAAACTAAGGGAATGAAACTACCGAACAATCAAAAGAATACAAGGCTTTAAAACACATAGAAAACTAGCAGATCACACGAATGTAATTATTTCAAGGACATTTGCAGGACAGCCCAGTGCCATCCGCTACAATCGGTAAGCTCAACTTTGCGTGTCGGGTCGTTCCCATGGGGCTGATATTCAGCCGGATCCTTGCCAGGGCTACGGCAGGGCTACGGCAGGGGCGTGGATGCCGCACCATTTTGTGCGGGTGTCCTCGTTCATGAGGGCTGACCTAGGAGTTTGGGACACATTCCTGGAGCATTTCAATGGCACAGTGTTCTTCAGGCATCCGAACAGTGTCAGCAGCCGAACTGGAGCCGTATACGGATGCCTCGGGTAGCATGGGATTCGGGGCATACTTTGGGGGGGACGGTGGTGCGCGGCACCCTGGCCGGCTGCTTGGTTGGGGAGTCCGCTGGTGCAGTACCTGGCTTTTCTGGAACTGTTCCTGTTGGTGGTCGCCTTGTTGCTTTGGGGTACACTCCTGAGTGATAGAAAGGTGGTCTTCTACACGGACAATATGGCGGTGGTTCATACAGTTAATAACATATCGGCTGCCTCGATGCCACTGGTGCATCTGCTGTGGAAGTTTGTATTGCTCTGCATGTCCCTCAATGTGGTGTTTTGCATGCGACATGTGCCAGGGTATTTGAACGTAGTGGCTGATGCCCGGGGCACGGGAGACCGGGGAAGAGTGCCCGGCGGAGAGGTGGCGGCTCGGGACGTCCTGCTCGGGGGACTGCTGAGGGCATCATTGGCCCCGGCTACCTGGACGGCATATTGTAAGGTTTGGGATGCATGGGAGCGGTCGCAGGAGGGTTTGGATAGGGTTGTGGCAGGTGGCACTGAGCTGAATGTGTTGCTTTGGTACACATTTCGACTGCTTAGCTCCTCCCCGGTGGTAGCGGATAGGCACATGCCTGCACTGGCGTTCTGGTTTAAATTGCGCGGGTGGGTAGACTTTACTAAGCACTTTGTGATAAGCAAAAGTTTACAGAAAGGCAGCATGACCCGGGACGCCAGGAGGCCGGTTTCCATTGCGCTCCTGTAAAAGTTGGTGGGTTCCCTCAGGGACATCTGCATCAAAGCTTACAAAACAGGGTTATTCGAAGTGGCCTCTTTGCTGGCCTTCTTCGGTGCTTTCCAGATTTCCAGCTGGTCAGCGCTAACAGGGCGAGCCAAGGGGGGATATTGCTCTCGGATGTTCGGATGGAGCTCGCGCGGGTGGTGATCTACCTTGCCCGGTCTAAGACTGACGTAAAGGGAAAGGGTGTCGAAGTAGTGCTACATGCATTTCCAGGACCCCCCTTGTGCCCGGTAGCTAGTACTTCTCGATCCTTTTCTCAGCAGTCAACGAATGTCGGTTCATTCTTGGTACACATTGATGGTTCCTCGCTCTTCCGTTTCCAGTTCCTCAGGGTCTTTTGGATGGGGCTTAGCAGGCTGTTCGGGACACACTCGTTTAGGATAGAGGCTGCGACAGAGGCTACATGGGGGATGAGGCCTGGGGGATGAGCTTGTTAAAAAGATCGGTAGGTGAGAAGCGGTCCAGTTCCGGTCTTAGGTTCGCCTTGACAAACTGGTGTGAGAGCTGGCTTGGGGGTTCAGCTTGTGGGATGGTGCCCATGCTGACATGTTTCTCTTGTTCTGGTAGGTCAAGTGGCTTGGATCGTGGGCCATTCTGGGCCAAAAGGAGAACTGCAGCTCGTTTTCAAGGACAGCAGCTGGGCTTCCCTGAGGATCAGATGAGACTGCTCTGGTTTGGCTACGGGTGGCAGGAGGTTTGCAGTCCGGTGTTCAGGATGATGGCGGGGGCGGTAGAAGACCAGATAGATGACCTCAGGCTTATCCCGCAGCGTCTCTTGGTTAAGCGGATGAAGCAGGATATTAACCGGATTAGGGCGAGGGTCCCTGGGGTACAGCTGGTCTGGTCAGAAGTTGTTCCCCGGCATGCTTGGGACCCATCAGCTGTTGGTCGCTGCCAGGCTAAGGGTTGATGGCTAGCTTTGTCAGGAAGGTAGGGGGAGTGGTGGTCCGGCACAGGGAGCTGGAAGAGGTGTTAGCTGGCTATTTCTCGCCCAATGGGGTCCATCTCTCAGATGTGGGGCAGGACCTGTTTAATTTAGGGTTGCAGGAAGGCTTGGCCCGGGCATTATTTCTGCAGGGTGGTGGAGCTTAGGCAGCTTAAGGTTTCAAGGTCTGAGCTTGGGGTGGGGTAAGGAATATTAAGGATAATGGGCCTTAGTTAAGATAGGAGTAAGGTGAGTTAGTTGATTGGTTAAAAGGGGTACACATGTTTTGGTAGGTTTCGAGTCCGTTGGTGGCTCAGAACCTCGGTGGTGTAGGGGTATCTGGGTATACCCCTACCATGAAATTGATCAATGTTGGTACATTACATGTTATGTTATATTATATGGTTGTTATATATTGGAAATGTATTATGTGGTGGGTCATTGCCTTGATGTAAATATGGGAAAGATGATACAAGGTTGGGGGTGTGGCAGGTAATGACATATATATATATATATATATATATATATATATATATAATTGTAAATTATAAGTTATTATTATTATCTTTATTATCATTAAAGCTGTTGAAAATTTGACCCATACCTCTGAGTGTCGGTGTCTTATTGGGTGGGTTGGGTTCAAGTCATATATCCCTCCCCCTGCCCATATGGCGACTATGCACCTGTCATGTGAACTTTTGTGGTGGCTAACCTAATAACCATAGAAAGCATAATATACAAGCTGGGGGCAAGCAATACACCCCTAACTCATCCCAATATTATATCAGAATGGGATAATAATAATCCCCTATGCCAAAATATGTTCCTTGTATTAGTTGAAGACTAGGCCTGGCCATGATACTGGCCCTATGTATTTCCCTCAATAGAATGACAAACCTGAAAATATTACTGATTACTATGTGACTTTAATTAAAAAAAAAGCTAAATGCTGTTGGAAAATTAAGCTTTCTCAAAACTGATCCATTCATTTTGCCTTAAAGTAATCAAGTTGTCCCTCTCTTGTGATTTCCAGTTGGGATCTATTGAGAAATTTCAATCAGCATTACTATCTGTGAGATATGAGATAATTTGTGATTGGCTAAAGTACACTTGGCTAATTAAATTCCAGAAGAGGACCTTGGAGATCATGCAGGAGCAAATTATAATCTCCATTTCCAGAAGCAATGCTTATGCTTTTCTAAATATATATCTACTGCATAGAGCAAAGAGTAGCAAGCGGTCACTCAAGTTCACTTATTGGATGTTCTGGACAAAAAAAAAAAAAAGTATTTTGTCATCATCATTTTGCTTTTACATTTTATTTTAATGATTAATAGCAAGACTAATACATTTTGCTACCAAAATTCTGCCCTCCACCCTACCCATTTAAACATGATCCCACTGAAACCATGTACTTCCCATTATTATTTACTTTAATAGCTAATTTTGACGGTACGGACAGTCCATCTTAGGGGGTTTCATAATTGTAAAGTTTGTTGCTGGACCATTTTTCATTTCCCTATTTTTTTAATGATTACATCTATGTATTGGTATTGCAAAACTATATATATTTTTATTTTTTTATAACTCAAACTCCCCCCATTATAAATTGACCCTAAAGGTTAAAACTTTTGAGCATTACATTATTAAGACTTACTTCTAAGGAACAAGAATGTACAAAGTGTTTACATATGTGTATATACCGTATATACTCGAGTATAAGTTGAGTTTTTCAGTAATTTATGTGCTGAAAAACCCCCACTCGACTTATACTCGAGTCAGTCTGTATTATGGCAATTTAGATTGCCATAATACAGACCAGGACTGCCGGGCTCATTACAAGCCCGGCAGTCCTGTTGGGGGCTGGCAGAGAGCTGTAACTTACCTTTCCTGCAGCTCCTGTCAGCTCCCTTCTCTCTTCTCCGTTCCGGTCAGCTCCCCTGTCAGCTCCACTGTAAATCTCGCGAGAACCGCAGGGAACGCTCCGCGCGGCCGTGAGACTTACAGTGGAGGAGAAGGTAGCTGACCGGACCGGAGGAGAGAGAAGGGAGCTGACAGGAGCTGCAGGAAAGGTAAGTTACAGCTCTCTGCCAGCCCCCCTCCTGCACAGCCCATCCACTGGACCACCAGGGAATGAGAGCACCCCTCCCTGGCCAGCTAACAAGCAGGGAGGGGGGATGAAAATAAATATAAATAAAAAATTAAATAATAATATAATTTAAAAATAATATATATATAAATAATAATAATAAAAAAATATAATAAAAAATGCCCACCCCCCCACCAAGGCTCTGCATCACATATACACACTGCACTCATACACACACACACACACACACACACACACACACTGCACTCATACACACACACACACACTGCATTCATACAAATACACTGCATTATATATACACACACACACACACTGCATTCATTATATACACACACTGTAAATAATTATTCAATTAATATAATTTTTTGGGGATCTAATTTTATTTAGAAATTTACCAGTAGCTGCTGCATTTCCCACCCTAGTCTTATACTCGAGTCAATACGTTTTCCCAGTTTTTGGAGGTAAAATTAGGGGTCTCAACTTATATTCGGGTCGACTTATACTCGAGTATATACAGTATATATATTTTGTAATGTGCTCTAGGGATTAGTTTCAGGTTTCAGTCCCTGTAGCTTGGACCATCCTAAACTGAGGTACTGATGTTTCTATAAACATTAATAAAACAAAAATAAATTCTCATGACTCAAATATGGCATTGGATAACTAAATAAAAGAATTAAAAAAAAGAAAACTCTTGGTTTTACAATGACAATACACAAAGACAATCACTCAAGTACAATTAGGAAAATTAAAAACAGTACAGCAACCTATGCTAGACTATCTTGACATTAACCCTATAGTGAAATTGCAGAAATTCTACAATCCAGCAAAATTCTGCACTTCCATATCACTGCCGTGCAGTGTGTCCTTTTATCCAAATTCCACTCTTGTTTACCGTGTTTCTTCTGCCCTCATACTCTACTGGTGTCCATTCCCCAAGTAGTCACACGTTTATCCTTCTGTCCATCTTCCAGTATGCCCATATGTCTCTGGCCTCTATTTTTTTCCTTTGATCTTTCTCTTCATATTCTCCCACTTGTGTCTGTTTTTACGTATTCCCCTCACTTTGCCTCTTGCAGTACAGCCAAGTAGCATGGGAGTGTAAGTCCTTGGAGTGAGCATATTCTCTTTATTATTTTCAGGACTCTTTATTATTAGCTAGCTCCATTGCTCACAGCATTGGTGCAATGCTGACTGGCAGAACTCACACTCCCGTGCTGCTAGAAAAAGACTTCAAGCATACTAACAGCACAAACAGCTGAGGCTTGTGCACATATTTCTATTAAATTTGGCTTCTTCAGTTACACTAGACCTGCTATGAACAATAGAAATACTGAGACTTCATAAATATACACTAACAAAAAAGGAAACCTTTTAATATGGGCACATGCTTTAATGCTATATAAAGCACTGGTAACGTACTTATGCACTCCTAATGTATTTGATCTACCATTCCCAAGATGCATATAAAACCTTTTATTTCTGATCCATCATATGAAATGCTGTCCATTTTATTTAAAACATGCTGTAGTTTACAAATCACACCCAGATTATGGTGTCAAAATATATAAATATATCTCATTAATACTCCTTGGCTAAAGGCAATAAACTAAAATGAAGTGGGGATCAGAATATATTTTAATATATTATATAAAGAAATACATTGGTTTTCCAAAAAGCTTTAGAGCAGGGGTGCCAAAAAGGTAGATCCCCAGATGTTTTAAAACTACAGCTTCATGATGCTTTGTCATTCCAAAGGAATTCCAAATGTATACAAAGCATCATGGGAGTTGTAGTGTGGGGATATACCTTTTGGGCACCCCTGCTTCAGAGAGAGCATAAACAGAAACATATAATACAGTACACAGTATATATCTATTCATGCTTTTTGTTGCAAATAACATTAGACATGTATCTGTAAAAACTGCAGTCAAAAAATTTTATGTTCTTTTTCTATCAGACCATGCAATCCCTGCCATCATTGTAAGTGAAACAACATTGCCCCGATTTTTGTGCTTGTAAAACCCTCACATCTATTCCTTTGTTTTCCTCTGAGTGTGTAATAACTGTGACATTAAAACAGCACATATGTGACTGTGGAACGAATGGCTTAAACTACATATAAAGAAAGCCAGATAGCTGCCCTCAGAGTAATTTCCGCTGAGAGTTTATCACTACACAGTAGCAAATGGCTCGAGCTGATCGCACATAGTCTATCGCATACTGATGTGGTCTGGCACATCTTCGGCAACCTATCATTTCCAGTGCTGTGTCCCTGGACACCATGCAATAAAGGGTGCTGCATTAATGGCTAGAACACTGCTGTTCTGGATTCTGATATTATCACAGGATTTTAAGTTCCCCCACCACAATATTCATCAAGCCCCCCAGCCCATGGAGCTGTTTTGCAGCTGTGAAATATCGAACGGTTTGAGAGGAGCATGAGGGAGCCCACAGCTTGCAAAGCAGAATATCAATGTGTGACACGGGCAGGCCTGTTCAATGGTTATGAGCTGTTCATAAGACCCCTGCTGTAAAACCTAATCTAATCTTTGTGAAATGAAGCTCAAAGTGTCGGAGAAATCCCTTTTTATTGCATCTATGGCTTTGTCCCAACCAAGAGGTGTCTGACATATAAACACATATAAAAAAAACAATGCTAAAATGTTAGTCGCTGAGTGGTTACAAATACAATCTTTTAACACCATAAAATACTTCAAGTGCAGGGACAGGCTGGGACAAGCTTGGCTACAATGGATTAGAAAATAAATACTCTCTGGACCACTCATAATCTAGGTTACAGAGCTGACCTGTCCAGCATGGCAAGCTTTTAGCAGCTTAAAGCTAAACCATGCAGTATTGTTCTAGGATGGTTAACCATTGCCTACTGTTTTTACTGAAAGAAAAGATTATCAATATATGTGACACCTGCTGAGCAAGCTGAGCAAGCTGAGCAAGCTGAGCAGAAGTTAATGTGCTTCCATTGACACTTATACATTTACTCATGTGCAGGACTGGCCTAATATATCCCTGCTTTTCAAACTAGAGTGAACACGCAGGTAGGCAAAGTTGGACTAGCACTGAATAGATTAAAATCATACAATTATACTATTATACTAATTATACTATACTAATGTATACCTTAACATGTTACCATATATCCCAACAATCCAACATCTGGTGGGATGGTCCTGATTATCATCCTGCTTTTAGACTCACTCTTAACTTCTGGGAACACCAGAGACAAAGTTGCTGTAAACCACAATGCAAGTACATCATTAGACAAAGACATACTTTGCAGACTTTGCATGACTGTATATTCAGCCGATACAACATGGCTTCAAGAGTACTCAGCACATAATAGTTTTCCCTGTGTTGGGCTGGGCCAAGCACTTGAAAATCCACTTCACGCCTAATGTAATGTGTATAGTCTGTACGCATTACTTTAGGTAAGAGGTAGATTTTAAACCTTATGCAATACAACTCAGTGTCACCTGCATCATGGAGACAAGGTGGGTAGGGAAGTGCCCATAATAGATGTACTGATATGATACCATTTAATAGACATTTATAGTGGCGATCAAAAATTATCAACTCCCAATTTTCAACAATTGAAAATCAAGTTCATTGTCAATATATACAGACTTTCAGCTGTTTGCAATTAACAAATCAAACAAAAGCAATTAGTATAGGTTTGCTGAGTGTCACGTTTAACTGCATGTTAGAAATATAAGTTAAATCAAAGGTCCACAAAGTTAAGAGAAGAGATCATCACCAGTCACAGACAAGGAACAGGATACAAAAAGATAGCGAAGGTCCTTAATTTTCCAGGAAACACGATTGGAAGCATAGTTAGCAAGTTCAAAGTTAAAGAAACAGTGGCTACACTTCTTGGATGTGGCAGAATAAGAAAGCTATCAACGGCTGCAACTAGATTTCAGAGAAGGCAGGTTGTGAAAAACTGCAAAAGTCCTGCAGTATGACTTGTTGGCAACAGGTACTGAAGTTTCAGTGAGCACAGTAAGGAGGGTACTAAATGTAAAATATTTCCATGCCAGATCTCCAAGATGTACCTCCCTACTGACCCAAAAGCACGGTGAAGTCGGCTCCAATATGCTCAAAATCATATAAATAAGCCAAAAATAAAATGTTTTGGGATGCTGTTCT
Source organism: Pelobates cultripes (assembly GCA_933207985.1). Classification (NCBI taxonomy): domain Eukaryota; kingdom Metazoa; phylum Chordata; class Amphibia; order Anura; family Pelobatidae; genus Pelobates; species Pelobates cultripes. The sequence goes on from OW240912.1 coordinate 183,432,616, forward strand.
ATAGAGCATTAAAACAAAACTAGAACATTTTGTCCCACAGGATCAGTGGTATATCTGAAGGAAGAATAATGAAGCATATGCTGAAAGAGCACTCTGCCTACAGTTAAGCATGGTGGTGGCTCGGTGGTGCTCTGAGGCTGCTTTGCATCTGGCACTGGAAACCTGTAGCATGTGGAAGGCAAGATTAATTAATTGAAGTTTCAGCAAAGTCTATACGAAAACGTCATGCTGTCTGTGAGGAAGCTGAAGATTGGGCATCATTGGACCTTTCAACATGATACTTTTCCCAAGTACACCTCAAATTCCACCAAGTCCTGGAAAATTCTACAGTGGCCATCACAGTAGTCATCTGAGGAGTGGCCAGTGGAGATATCCCTAGGCTGTAATGTAAAGACTGCATTTTCTTTTTAAAAAGCCTGAAGGGATGCTTATACTCACCAGGACAAATACATTACACTGTAGTTGTTATGGTGACTATATTGTGCTGTGACAAAATCCCTATTTTGCATTCCCCAGAATCATTCTCCTACTCCCTTTGGACATTTCATTAATATTTTATTCCCCATTCATTCGAAGAGACTAAGTACCGAACACGACCACCCCCCTGGCTCATTAAGTTCAAACAAACCACAGGAATTCAGTGCTCTCTTTGTGTGGCTGCCATTCAGATAACGGAACGCCATCTTGCCGCAGGAAAGCAGGCAGCGGGACTTAGTAGCTGAGTGCCTGGAACTCTGGGGCGGCCACTCGACGGCCTGAACACCTGTGAAACCACATGAATGCCTGCTTCTGTTCACGGCAAGCCAGGAGAGTGCTGTTCGACAGATTGTTCGACTGGATCTCCAGAACAAACACTGCCCTATGAGCCAGGGGACCCATCCACCTTTTTATTTTGCCTAAAAACTCTCGAACTAGACCGACCTCTACCCCTGAAACTATGGAACTATTTCTGGGCAGACATCTCCAGAGCGGTCGGTCAAATCTTCACCTCTGTAGCGATTTGACTATGTTCGTGGGATTTGAGCGCTGTTCGGATATGTTGTGCGCTCAGATCTAAGCTATGGGGGTTTGGTTATTCAAAATATGACTTTATGTATTTTAAAGTGTTTTGTGAGTTTTGTAAAAAAGTTAATATTTTCTGTACCTGGAAATAATTGAGTTTAATACAGTACTTAACCCAATTATCTGCCAGGTACAGAGGAGGGATTTTACTGTCTTATGTGGGAGTGTCCTGGACCTGAGAATCAATGTCATCGGGTGATTGTTTTGTACCCCTGTCCCCACTCAGGTCCAAGGGGGAGTGCCCTTTGCATGGGGGCCTGCATAAAAGGCCAGCTGTGGCTTCCACTAAACACAATGCCCTTCATGAAGTCTTGGCTCATGTTTGAGGGATTGGGAGTTATAAATGCTTGGATTTCGGGAGATTCTTCATGGATATACTCAGCCGGAGTAGAGGGGATTCGTTACATGATACTTTAAGGTACTGATCCCTTCTGGCTGTTAATGATACACAAGGGGTAAGGAACTCATTCACATGTGTGTCCTGAGAAAGAAGAAGCTAGAATCTGTCAATCACTGAATTCTACCACCCAGAATCAAAATTTGCAGTACAATATATTAGTGGCTCATCTAATAGCATTACCAAATACTAGTTATCAATGCATGTTTAGTGCTCTTTTATATGCTGTTTAAATCAGTAGCCACATTTTTTAAATTGTCACTGTTACACTTACCAGAAGGTCCCTCACCACATCTCCGTCCGTGGCTATTGTGGTTCCCCCTTAGCACACGCCAAGGCTTAGCCGCAGGGACAAGCAGCCAGCATACCTGCGGCACATGGACGTGGTGCTTCAGCCCTCCCCATCACATTGCGGTCCGCTGGAAGAGTCAGCCTAACCCACATGTGAACTCTACTGAACACCTGAAATCTTTTAAATGGACTAATCACTTTCAGCCAATAGTATATTAGAGGTGGATATCTCTCCCCTATATGAGCTCAGTCTACCTTTACCTCAGTGCTCAGTTATACTGTCTCTCTTCAGTGTGTACACCTCTGTGAATCATCTGATCTTTGACATACCTGCTTGTTATACTGTTTCTGAACCTGCCCTGCTTGTCCCTGACCTGAGCTTTCCCTGACTACAAGGTTGTCTCAACCCTATTCGGTACCTCACATGTAGCTTACTACTGCCTCCTGTCAAAAACCAACAGATTTGGAAAGGGACAAGCACCCACTTATGTTTTGGGGTCCAACAACTTACCATGTGCTGAGCAACTTCACATTCCTTAAATTACTCAAATGTTTTGGGACTTACTAATCAAGTACAAATAAAATAAACACATTATTTGGTAAAAAGCATAGACAGGAAAAGCTGTGTTACCTATTAACCCCTTCAATCCTACATTGTGTATACATGTTTTTGACTAGTTATTTAAAAAAAAAAAATAAAGTCCATAAAGCTAACCCACCTTCATTTATACTCCAGAGCCTGTAGATGAACACATTTTTCAGGTAATGTCTGAAATTGTCAGTGTAGCGGAGAGCTATTTATAGCAGGGCTTCTTCTCCATTGATTACTCCAACAGCTACTCAGGAACAAACAGGATACTTCAAGAAGGCAGGCATACGTATAAAATAATCCATGAATATCCCATCACACTTCCCAATAACTGGAGGACACTCAGTATTAGGAGCAGAACTGAACTTTTAATGGCCAGCCTGGCCTTTTATGCAGGTTTTTCCCAAAAGGTTACCACCCAGGTGGACCTTGTTGGGCACAGGTAAAAACAGAAAACAACCAATAAACACAGAGTCGGGTAATAATTCACTTCCATACATTTCACACAATCCCTCCCCTCTGCTTAGGAGATAATTTAGTTGATTACTGTATCAACTCAATTATCTCCAAACGAAAAAAATCACAGTTTTCATACATTTCCAGAAGTACCCCAAAAACATATCATACTCCCACAATTCAGACATCCCCTGATAGTCCCGATCTGGGGGAGCAACATACTGAAAAATCACCCAGATCAGTTCAGGGGTTCGACAATTTTATGGAGATCTTAGTTTTACCGACCGCACATGAGGTGTAAGCCAAAAATAGTTCCAGGTGTTTGGGCCGTACGGTCAATGTTCGAGAGTCTGAAATATACGAAAGTGCATAAAAACATGGTTCGTGCCTTGGTTCGCTCAACTCGTCTCGTTTGTGTGATTCCTTTCACCGAATGCCCCTCTGTTGCCCTGAGCTAACACAAACTTACACGAGGATGGAAGTCTTTGCGGTGTTCATGCCGTTGAGTGTCCGATTTGGATTCCAGACACACGACAACCAAACACCACTGGTGCAATTTCATATTCTAAGATGGCCACCGCCACGTGTTTGCATAACGAATGGCGGCCACCCAGGGGATCACCTAGTTGGTTCGTGTGTTTGCAATTGAGAGAGTGTTAACTAGTTTAGGGAGGTCAATTGGTGCCACACTCCTCTCATGGGTGGCCTGGTTGTTCAGTACTTAGTTCGTTTGTATTTCCATATAGAGAAAATAGCTGCAATGGGGTCCTTACCGAACAACCATACGAACGATACAATATAATAGTTTGTTACTTGTTTCTACAAGTAACGAACAGTTACAGTCCCAGGAAAATAAAAGGACAAAAGGGGTATGGACAGCCCCTAGTACAAATAGGGGTGCTGTGGCAAAGCCCATTCAGCTACAGTCAGTCCCACCCCTTCCAGTCAGCAGAAAAAGTTTCAATGGTAAATATCATTCCTTGCAGTCAGCGAGAGGGGAAGAGTAAATATCACTAGATTAACAATTCCAGAAACTGATAATGGTTGCTAATGTATTTTAAATAGCTTCATTATAGAAATAGAGGATATAACTGTACATGCCATATGTGTGCATTGTGCTGAAATACAGACATTATCTCCAATTCTAATAGTAATGCTACCAGATTCCTTACAATTACCTTTAAGCAGGCCATTTCATGATTTGTTTAAGTCTACTTTTTTCACACCTATTGTATGTGATAAAACTGTCTCATCTAGGACCTCACATATAGTCAAGGCTGGCATGGGTCAACATTATTTCTGCTTAAGGCTTCAATATGCTTTTAAGTTATATTTAAAAAGAAGACTTATGAAAAGGATTCTAAGTTACTAAAAGTGGGGCAATCACTATGGAAACCAGTGGAACCAGCTGGCACATTCAGATGACTCTGTCCCTATTAAGTCTTTGCATCACTCTTGGGAACAGAACTTTTGTATACATAAACCTACAGCATTTCATAGCTTCTCATTCTTGTCTGTGACTGGACATTTTCCACCTTTCATTTCAAGTGTCAGTATAATTTGAGTTTACCCTAAGCCAAGCATGTCAAACTCGCAGCCCACAATGGTCATCTTTGCGGCCTGGCAAGCCGTGAGTACATGCCTTGTTGTTAAAGCAGAGTAGGCACCTGCTTTGCCCATATTGCTGTTGCCTACTCTGCTAAGACTTACCCGGCCGGGGAGGAGGGCCAGCAAGGGAACTCAGTGTTCCTGCTCCTCACTGCTCCCTCGCAGTGGGGTATACCAGAGGCCAGACTCCAGAGTCGCATACTGGCAGCGACAATGTGAGTGGAGTCTGCTTGTTGGCTAAAGGGGGGTGCTGGGATTTAGTAGACGGGGAGGACTGGGATTTAGTATATGGGGGGGACTGGGATTTAGTAGAGGGGGGACTGGGATTTAGTAGAGGGGGGTGCTGTGGTTTAGTAGAGGGGATGCTGGGGGCTTTTTATACTGTACTTTTTGAAATAAACCTATGTTTCAATAAAAATGTAAGGGTTTTTTTTTTTTTTGCGGCCCACATAAACTTAAACCTTGCTTATGTGGCCCATGCTAGACTTTGAGTTTGACATGCTTGCCCTAAGCAGAATAATGAACATGTGCTTCCTGTTTAATGCCATAAGCTTGCAAATCTTTTTATGTCTGAGCTAATTAAAATATGATTTATCTCATATTCAAACCAAATCTATGCACATTTAATCTTCAAAACGAAACAAAATATCTTAATATATGAATTGTGCATTTTATATAAAGTGAATACGTAAAATTAAAAGGACTAAGAATTTGGGTGATGTCTCTTGTAGTCTTATGTGTGTATTGAACAAATAATGTTAATAATTGAAGACAAGGTGCTTAAACAATGTAGCAAAGTTACTAGCATACTGTAATTCTTTTTATCCACGTTTTATAGCCGCTAATTCAAGAAATACAATGAAACGGCTAAAAAAGCCATAATTCTCTGTCCCTAATGAAACTATTAAATCCTTGTGGTTTGTAGGAAATCAGACACAAAACAGAACTGTATTTATTGTTTTATCAACACTATGCTAACTGGATCAAATAAGTTTTTAATTTGGGTTTAATAAAGCTATTATTGTGTAGTAATTATACAGAAATTGGCTGTTCAAAGTGTTATTGAGGTTTAATTGCTGTCTGATTAGCTTTATTTAAAATTACATAAGAATTAGGACTGATTTACATAGAAATTGAGTATATAGCTAGACCACCAAATTACTGCCTTGTAAAGAGATTAAATCCGTGAAATAATATACTGAGCAGAGGATATGTGTTTCTATTAACTCTCTTGTTTCTCATGTGGCAGATTAAAGTTACATTCAGTAGGAATGGCCACTCTTCATTCTACTGCACATTTTCTGTAAATAATGGAAGAACTCTTAATAGTTTAATATGGTAAAAAGTTAATACAAACTGGGACAGATTAACTTCATACTAATATTTAAAAAGATAATGGCAGAATAATAACCAGGGTTAGAAAAAAATCACTCATTTACTACACATAAACATAGGTGTATTTCTGAATATGTACGGTAGTATGTAGCATGGGAATGCATCCGTGTGTGCATGTGTATGCATGTATCTGTGTTGTGGTGTTTGACTGTGGTGCATAGCCTGTGCATTCACCTTTTGGAGGATGTGTGTATTAATGTAAATGTATAATGTAGTGTGTGAGTAGATGTGTGTGAAGACTCACAGAATGATAAACTGTGTATTTCCAAGTGACTGCATGTGTTTGGTGTACCACTGTATGAATGTAGTGTGTAACTGGATGAATCTCAAGTATAGTTTTGTTTATTTTGAGCTAGAAAACATAATATAGTGTGAACATACATGAATGTAGAATAAGACAGTCTTCCATAGTTGCATCCCTTCACGTTTCTTAAAAATGATCCATTCACACTTGAACTGAGACTATTCAATACATAGCATCCTTTATTTGTGTGCATCCAGGCTAGTCTGACCTGTGGTGAGAAGGAGGAGGTGGCCATTCAGGTCCAGCAATAGCTGCAAAATGTATACATGTCTGCCCCCTACAGTGTGGCACGGAAAGCTACAGTGTGAGCCAGGGATAGCTGGGGAATTGGTAGTGTTCTCTCCTAATCCCCACCCTTGGACATAGACTTTATATTATTGCAAAAAGTGAATAAAAAAAATTAAAAGTGAATAATAATGAAAATAACAACAACAAATGCATATAGAAAAGATTGAAAATTTCAGAAAGGGTGTTCTTTGAGACAGATGCCCACCCTGCCTATTGGTAAATTCAATGCCGTCTATCTTTAAGTTTGGCATTTTTATATAGTAGCTTAATCCAAGGAGTTTTAGACAGATTATCAGTATAAAACAAATGCTTTTCGTTCTGCTCTTTAAAACAATGAACCAGCAAATGTCAGACTTGTCAGGCCCCAGGTAACTGCAACCAAAAATTTTTATTTCTAGTGACACTGTCTTCCTTCTCTCACTGAATAAGGTGTAATGAAGGTGTGCTGTGGAATTTATTTTAGTACAGTCAAGCGAAAAAGAAAGTAGACCCTCTTTGAATATTATGGTTTAAGAGATCAGGACATAATAGCAACCATCTCTTCATTAGCAGGTATTAAAATTAGGTGACAACCTCATATGAAAAACAGCACATGACATATTACACTGTGTCGTGATTTAACAAAAATTAAGCCAAAATGGAGAAGCCATTTGTAGTTTCAGAGATTGAGTAGGCCACTTAGGCAGTGGCCAAGGGTGCCAGTTTCTAGGGATGCCCATGGTTAGCCGGTGGCTGTACTGGCATCTGGGCAACTGAGATGATCAGACAGACCAAAGAAGATCAAAGCATCTCCTTGGCTGGCCTCTACAGAGCTAACACTGCCTGAGAGCCAATCCAGAAAGGGAGCTCTGTGTCCAGCTCATGAAATACTCCAGCCACTCAGTCAGAATTTTACTGCAGGTTACCACAGCAGAGCTCTTATAATTTCCACAACAACACCCAATACACAGTGTCTGCAGCTGTTAGAAGTGCAATCTCAGGCCAAATACTACAACCACCGGACAACCGCTCCCTACCCTGTGTGTGGGGAGATCACTTGTGGAAGGGAGGGAACAAGGATGAAGAAAGAAAACTGTGACAGAACCTAGGCAAGTTTTGCATATAGCAGAGAGAAAGTGGAAGAGAGGAGGAGCCATAACATGCTTACTGTATAGGCTGCTTCCACCTCCCTTAGCATAACTTACTACACCCTTTGTATATATAAGTTCACTGCATCATTCTTATGATGCTCGGCCATCCCTAAGGCTGACTAACCATTTTGGGGAATGTAGTTCTGCAGGATTTTTATTCACTAGGATTAGTTACCGGCAAATGACAATACTAGTTAATGATGGGTGTGACTACAATAGGAGGGTGGCTTGTGTGATGTCACACCATGGCCAGAGTGTATGGGGGCAGCAATTTTTTATTTTTTTGCCTTGGGGGATTAAAATCCTTACACTGACCCTGTGTAGTATGTTTGTTTCCTGTGCAATGTTGATAACTTTCTTCTTTGCTGTTCGACAAAAAATAAATAATTAAAAATGTGCTCTTAAAACAAAACAAAACAATATATAAAAAGACAAAGGGTGAATGAAACATATACGGTTTTATCAGACGGTTTTTGCAAAGTGTACACCTGCAGCTAACACTCAGTCAAATACTGTAATGTGGTACCAACCATGGCCTACTGTATATCACGTGTACAGCAGAGCTCAAGTCCTGCAGGAACGCATGGGAATGGCGTTCCTGCACTTTTTTCATAGCACTAACGCCGTTCTCTTTGCTCCTGCAGGACCAGGGCAGCTGCCTCTTGAGCCCCGGTGCCCACGCGTCACCTCCCAAGCCAATCCTTCACTATGCGAGTGGCATCACCGCATACTGAAGGAGTCAGGACTTACTTGCTCGGATTGCTCCTCCTCCGACCTCCCCTGCCCTTTGCGTACGTGGCTACGCACGTTCCTTGACATCACGCGGAGGTGGAATCACGGCAACGCTAGGGTGATCCCCGGGTCTCCTTTCCTCCGAGAAGGCGAGAATTAAAAAAAAAGTGGCCTCACACTCCTTCTGCCCAGCCAGCCTGAACCTTGAGGCCAGCTAGCACCCTGAGGCCAGCTAGGCCAGCACCCTGAGGCCAGCCAGGCCAGCACTCTGAGGCCAGCCAGGCCAGCACCCTGAGGCCAACCAGCCCAGCACCCTGAGGTCCTCCAGGTCAGCACCATGAGGCCAGCAACCTGAGGCAAGCCAGGCCAGCAACCTGAGGCCAGCCATGCCAGCACCCTTAGGCCCTTACCCTGAGGCCAGCCAGCACCCTGAGGCCAGCCCCCTTAGGCCAGCCAGCACCCTGAGGCCAGCACAACACTGATCCTTGACTCAAGGATGAGCCAAGTTTTCAACTCAAGTTGAGTCAGTCTTCAGGACTGTAAGTAACTATATAATGGAAGCTATTACTTGTTTGATAGGGGCTGGGTGGTTGGAGAAGCTGAGCAATGGGTTGGAGACAGTACAAAACCCTGGCCTGGACCTTATTTCTCTCTTAGTTGTATATAAATTGAGGAGTAGAGCTCCGGCCAACCCTACTCTCCGAATGCTCCACCCCAGGGGCCCATATCTAAACAGTAATTTATGTTACATACAAAACATAACCCCTCCTCCCCCCCGGGGTTAAAATGTCATATGTTTTTCTGAACAATTTAATGAAATATAAACTCCCTCACAAACAACACCATTCACTTTATCACAGTTGTTACAACTGTTCTATATTTATTAATTTATTGCATAGTTAACTTATTTTGTTACAACTGTTTTATATTTTTTTTATATATGTTTTTTGTAAACTTGCACTTTACAATAAATGTTGCACTGTGTATCATTTTTTTTTTTTTGGGGGGGGTAGGAGGGGGTGGATCTTGGTTGAGTTCCCACACATTTTTCCCCAGAACTTGACCCCTGGTGTACAGCCATCAGTATTACCTGTGATACTATAACTAGTCTGCATAATCCAAGCTTTGGTTGATTTTGAGTGGATTTGTTTATCTATATGTGTTGTGACAGAGTGTTGGGGATGGTGGTCAGGGGTATGTATCTGGCACCCAGACTTTTGCGCAGCCCCTATCCTGACATATGGGGAAGCACATGCAGCCCCAGGGAAAGTTAAGTTTAAATGTAGTTTTTTTTTTCTATGTTTTTATTTGGGTCCGTGGAGTATTTGGAAGAGTAGGGTGGGTGGATTCTCCACCCACTGTCAGAGGGGCTGTGCATGAGTCCAGCCCAGATTTTATGAGGAGTTCTGGCTCACTGCCTAACGAGGTCATTAGCCTCACCTGTAGGGGGTGTGAGCAGATTTATAACTGCTGTTAAAGCAGGGTGGAGTGGTAAAATATGTAAGCCCCTGAAGCTGGGCCATCCTTGTTGGTGACTGACAGTGATGTAGAGCTCAATTGCAAAGGTACATTCATGTATCTGTTAGAGAATAGCGCATTCTCTCTGTAACACCACAAATGCAGACATGATAGAGCTGGTGCATTGTGTTTTCAATGTGAACCCAATTTAGTCCTTGATCACAATCCCATGCTTGTTTTAAAGCAATACCAATTTCCAAACTTCAACCAGTATCAGATGCTTCTTTTCATAATATTCTTCTCTTTATGTGGATGTTTTGAAGCATATATTTAATAAGATTGCCCACCTTGATGCTTAGCCATGTTGTAGCCCAATAAATTAGGACCACTTTAAGAAGTGCAAATGCAGCATGCAAAAACCATAATTAATACAAGTGTAAATGGTGAAAATATTTAGTCACACTGATTAAAATGCAGTGTTTTCTGAACATGTGGTGGTTTCCTTTTTGTATTTACCTTTTACATTTACGATTCTTGTGATCCAACTCCCATTGTTTAGCCTTTTACATGCTTCACTGTGATTTAGGTGTACATGTTATGGTAAATTTAAAACTAATAAATTAAAACTCATAATGGATTAATTAATCTATTTGTGATATATTTTAGAATCAATACATAACTGAGCAGGGATGGGACACAATTTCAAGAGGTTTAACCTGTTACATGAGCTCTTCTTTCTCCATTTTCATAACAAGGTATAGCTTGATCCAATGGAATTAGTCATACAACCACGACTTGAGAAGACCTACTTGAATTAAAAAAAATTGAGTGAAGAATGACATGTAGTCGATGAGACCACAAGTGATACACTTAGCATACACAGTACTGAGCAAAGGACTGTATTATCACTACTTCTCCTTAGAACATTTTTTACTTCTACTAATTTGTTTGCTTGCAAATCAGTTTTGGAAAATTCAAAAGTGTCCTTCAAATTCATAAAATATTAATGATTTTCTCTGGAAAATGGACAAAAAAGATAAAGCGTGAAAGATGGAATACAAATTATTTAAGGCTATGAGAGTCTCATGAAAAAAAATAGTTTTGTGTATTGTCCACTAAATATACTTTCTAGATCACTGGTCAAATTTCTCCTATGGAATTCCTCTTTCACAAAATCAATTTCCAGCAAACGGGATGATATGTAAATGTACTCATTTTAATGCAAAATATTTTTAGATGGAAAAGTGAAAATATGAACTTAAAATAGCAAAATTTCAGAAAAAAAATAAACTTTATAATATACAATATTCATATTCGAACAGTAACTTCTAGAGCAATTAAGCAAATATAAATGAAAACTGAAAGAAAAAAGAGCTGGGTTAGAGCCAATACTAGGTACACTAAGGAACGGGGGGTAACCCCAAATAGAAAACTGAAGAACAAAGAAAGTGTACCGGTAAGGGACTGGGATGGATAGGATACTCTAATGTGAGTACCGGATATCCACAAAATAGCTGCTAGACTAGGAACTTGATGATAATAAAAGCAAAAAAGTAAAATAAATAAATCTTATTAAATCTAATGAAAATAAGAAAACATAAATAAGTGCTTGTGTACAAAAAGGTGAACAAAGCTACAATAATTAAAAATGTCCCTATTAACACTGTGACGAGACCAATCTCGCCACTGTGCATTGGAGGAGCCTGGTTGCCTGCCTGCTGCCTTTTGACTATGGACCGGCATTTAAATACTTTATTTTCCTATGCAGAAAGGTCTATTCCTGTATTTCTGCCCTGGCGTTCGGTAGATTCTCGGATTTACTGAATGAACTCATTTAACCCAGATAGCTATGCCATGCAGCCTATTTGTGTAATAAAAGACTTTGGCTCCATGGTGATTGAACTGTGTTTGTTGTCTGAGCGCGTTTCAGTAATAATGTGCGCTCAGACCTAAGCTATCTGGGGATATGTTGCATGTCTGTATTTTATGTAATAAATGTAACCTTGTGTATTTTATTGTATTTTACAGTTTTTTTACTGCCATGTTCTTAATGGAGTTTTGCCTCTGTCCTTGGAGATAATTGGATTACTTCCCAATTATCTCCAGGATAGAAGACTCTGTGGAACTGGTTTTGGGCAGAAAAGCCATGCTTCATTTGGTCACAAAGGACTTTGACCTATCTTTTGAACCAATGGACCAATTTGGATGATTTAGACATATGTTTGAATTTTGAGTATGCTGATTCTGAAAATGTAAGTTATGTGAATGTGATGCATACTTTTCAAGTTATGAATAATGTGGAAAAACTGTATTTCTCTGGCTGTGGAAATTGCATAAGGTAAGGTAATTGTAAGGTAATTGTATCACAGGCAGAGGGGAGGATTTTGTGTGGGAGTGTCTTGAACATATTTATTGGTTGTTTTCCAAAACCCTGTGGGTGGTACTAATGTGTAAGAATGTGTATATAAGAACAATAAACCCACAGCTCTGTCTGTTCACTGCTTGACCCTCAACATGGAGCTTTGTCTCGTTCTTGGGGGGATTTACTGTATGCTGTTAGAGACTGATTGCCAGGAGTGTAAGCCGCTTAGGTGCTTTTCCTGTTCAGCTGCCAGCAGCTATTCGTGAGGTTCCAGTTCGGGAGTTTGGAGTGCTACTTGGTATCCTGTTCGGGAGTTTGGGGTTCTGCTGTAGCTGTGCCTGTGTCTCTGGAAGGGGAAGATCTACTAAACGGCGGTTTAACCCTTATGCCTGGGGGGGCCATTACAAACAAAGAATTCTTAAGACATACCACAAGTCTATGTAGCTCTGATAGGCTAACTCTAGTGGTATGTATATATATATATACAGAAATAGTGTCAATAGATTATCGTAATAAACTGATACAGGTATAATAACTACATAGCCTGCATGGAATTAGACCAGGAACATTAGTTTGGATGTCACCATTAATACTAAAATGGATCTCAGAAAGTGACTAGTCTATGTAACTCTGATCGGCTGCCTCAAATGGTATATAGAGTTAGTATATAATGTTAGAACAGTGAAAGTTGGATATTAGCTTAACCAATAGCAAGATAGTGGTATACTGTGGAGCTAATCTGATAACTGTATTATCCTGCACACATCTGTGCCTAGATATAGAGCTCCATCAGGAAAAATGGGAAGGTAATTGTGACGAAAGCACCTTCGTCACTGGAATTTGGAGAGGCTTTGCCAGCCTCTTGCCCTGTGGTGAACTTTTGGTCTAAAAACCCTGTTCGTGCTTTTTTCCCCTCTATGGTGCAGTATATGGGGCTTAATTAATGGATTAGGCTTATGGTGTTCGTTTACTGAACAAACTGTCGAACCGCCGGACCACACACAAGTGGAGTGTGCAGCCTGTTAACCTCCCAGAAGCGGTGGTTAGCCGCAGCTTAATTGACGAACGGCTGGGTGGTTGCCGTTCGTATAGTCGAACACGTGGTGGCGGCCATCTTCTTTAATCGAATGCGGTCAACAGTGTTCATGTAACTGAAATCAGATACTCGACGGCACGAACACCGCTGGAACTTCCATCTACTTGCTCTTACTGCTTAGAAGTAACAGAAATTCACATGGACATACATGCAAATAAACCCCTACATTTAAGCATACAAGCATTCAGTGGCGTACATACCGCAGTCGCAGGGGTCGCAGGGGTCGCAGGGGTCGCAGGGGTCGCAGCTGCGACCGGGTCTGTCACTCCAGGGGGCCCAGCCGCCCTGCGGACCCCTGCAACCACCATCTTTTGTGGCCCTGGCCCGCGCGGCAATCCATGCTGTTAGGGCCACCCGATGGAGATGGATTGTTAGGGGGCACGGTCAGCCCTGCGGCGCTTTAACAGCATGACTGGGCTCCTGGGAGGAAGTGACTGCATGTCACGCCTCTCAGCTAACACACAGAGCCGCGCGGGAGGAAGCAGAGGGAGTCAGAGTGGGAAATCTGACTCCCATCAACCTGAGCCACCACTGGGCCCCAGGCAAAGTCACCCTCCTGCACCTAAAAGGTAGGAAACAGGAGGGTGACTTAAACATTGTGTGTGTGTGTGTCTGTATGCTGTCTGACTGTGTGTGTCTGTCTGTCTGCATGTGTACCTGTCTGTTTGTATGTATGTGTCTTTGTATGTATGTGTTTCTTGTGTGTGTGTGTGTGTGTGTGTGTGTCTGTATGTATGTGTGCATGTCTGTTTGTATGCATGTGTCTTTGCATGTGTGTGTGCCTGTCTGTCTCTGTGTGTGTGTCTGTATGTATGTATGTGTGCCTGTCTGTATGTGTCTTTGTATGTGTGTGTGCCTCTCTCTGTCTGTGTGTGTCGGTCTGTATGTGTGGGTCTGTCTGTTTGTATGTGTGTGTGTCTGTATGTATCTGTTTGTGTGTGTGTGTGATTGTGTCTCTATGTATGTATGTGTCTGTGTGTGTGTGTGTCTGTTGGGTGGAGGGAGTGGGGGGGAGACACGGATCAGTTTTGCACCATGGCCCCATAGATTGTGTGTACGCCACTGCAAGCACTAGATTTAAAAACACTTGCATTAACACACACAGACATTACAGACATGTGTCTGTGTGTGTGTGTGTGTGTCTGTTGGGCGGAGGGAGTGGAGGGGTGAAAGGGGGGGTGGACACGGATCAGTTGCGCACCGGGGCCCCATGGATTGTGTGTACGCCAATGCAAGCACTAGATGTAAAAACATTTGCATTAACTCATACAGACATTAATTCACAAACTGAATTCACAAACCCTCACACTATAAATAGTTATAGCCAAGCATGAAACCACACACACTTGCATTACCAGATGTGATATGGTAGCATTATATAAATATATTTGAGGCCAATACAAACCACTGTCTGGAAATCTATTCATAAACAGGACTATACAGAGGACACAAGATCCTATGTATAATGGGAAAAAAGGAGATTTAGTCTAAGAAAAATAAAGTTTTAAAAAAAAGTTTTTTACAGTATGAACAATAATGATGTGAATTTCTCTACCTGAAGAGGTGGTTGTCAAGATTGGGTAGTCCCTAAACACAGAGTTTAAGGAAACAGTAACCAGAATTAAGGAAAAGAGATAGAGAGAAGGAGTGATGCCGGTCTTTATAGTGGTTAATGTGTGCCCTATATAGGCAAAAATACAGAGTCAAATAGAAAGCGAAGGTCAAGGACATCAAAGGTACTCAAACAATGGATAAACAAGCGGAAGTCAGGGAACCATGAAATCAAATTAGTCAAACACAAAGCCGGGTCAGAAACAACAACCACACAGTACGCACTCTCTGGCAAAATAAACAATGACAGGGCAATGATCTTCAGAAAAGGGGGAGTTTAAATAGGGACAACTACAATCCATCTGTCGTGCAACTCCAACAATGCTTTGACAGCTGGGACTCTACCAATTTCCCATGCTTGCAGGGTTGTATTTAGCACTGAGCCATGTTTGTATGTTTGAATGTAAGCATGTGTTTGTATGGAGTATGTTTGTGTGAATGTGTTTGTATGTGGTACTGGAGTTTGAATGCAAGTGTGCATTTATGTGTAGTGTTTGTTTTGAATGTAGGAGTGTGCTTGTATGTAGTGTTGACGTTTCAATGCAGGAGTGTGTTTTATATGTAGTGTTGAAGTTTGAATGGAGGGGTGTATTTGTATTTAAAGTTGCGGCTCAGATGCACAGGTACACACTCTGACACACAAGCAGATTAAAGTTGCGGACATACTGACACAGATGACACAGGTACACACTCTGATGCACAAGCAGATACACAGATACATACACTGACTACGTACAGATAAACAGGCACATACACTGACAGACACACTGACACAGGTACATATATTGACACACACACAGACACATACACTGGTAGACGTACTGACAGACATACTGACACAGGCACATATACAGACATACTGACACACAGACACATATACCGACATACTAACACACACACAGACACATACACTGATCAACATACTGACACACATACACTGACAGAAATACTGACACCCACACACTGACAGATATACTGACACCCACATACACTGAGAAATACTGACACACTCACACAGGCACATACACTGACACACACAGACTGATATACTGACACACACACACACAGACAGATATACTGACACATGCATACACATGCACTAACAGACATACTGACGCACTGACAGACATACTGACACATACACATACTGACACACACAGATATACACACACACATATACTGACACACAGACAGACAGACATACTGACACACACACACAGACATACTGACACACACACACAGACATACTGACACACACACAGACAGGCATACTGACATGCACAGACAGACTGACACACACACACAGACATACTGAAACACACACACACAGATATACTGACACACAGACAGACATACATACAGACAAAAACACACACAGACATACTGACACACAGACAGACATACTGACACACACACAGATATACTGACACACAGACAAACAGACATACTGACACACAGACAGACATACTGACACACACACAGATATACTGACACACAGACAAACAGACATACTGACACACATGTAAAATGTACATTTTTAAACCCACCCTCCAGTTTCCTACCTTTTGCTGGAGGGTGGCTTCCCTGGAGACCAGTGTGGTGCCTGAGCATGATGGGAGTGAGGATCCTCCATCCTCACTGCAGCCTCGTCCTCTCTCCCTTGTGACTCCTCCTGCCACCTTCCCTGCAGCTCCTCTCTTTATGAGAGGAAGTGACTTGCGGCTGTCACTTCCTCCCAGCCGGCCACCCTGTGGGACTCAGAGGATGGGGAAAAAAATAAATTGATGGCAGCGGGGCCCACGGGGCAGCTGCCCCGTTTGCCCCGCGTTAAAGACGGCCCTGCATATGAGATAGTATTAGTTTAGAATCAATGCCAAATACAAATAAAGTTAAATTAATAATCATAATATGATTACACAGGGGAAGAATGTCACTGCTTATATTGGAATTAAATCTTAAAAAAAGGAGAAGCTAAAAAATAAATGAAAAGAATGGAAAAAAAAAGAGTACATATTTTAATTCTCCTTCTGGTATTTAGGCTACGAGTAATTTCTACTTCATTGTACAATATAAAAGAATTAATATTTAATGATAACATTTTAATTAAATGTATAAATAATTACTGCCTTCACAAAAAAGCTGTCAAAAAAAACTATAAAATGGAAATTGTGTAATAACAAGAAAATAAACATTTTGCAGGTAAATGTTTATAATTTAGCTTTGTACGCCTTTTAACAAAAGCTTTTGTGCACTTTTGATAACAGAAACAAAATAGGCCTAATTGAATTAGAAGCCTCTCTAATGTGCTATATTCTAATAAGGCAGTTGGACTTCTTTGTTCTTGGTGGAACATAGCAGAACGAAGACACCACATTATTTATGCTAATGAAAATAAATAAGTAAAACAGTGTGTTTGGAAATCCCAGTGTTGTGAGAGCAGATGGTGCATGTTGAAATCCTAAAGGCTCCATTTATAAATGAACAGCTGAATAAAAATAACTCCAGACCAACTTAAAATGCTGTGGTGTGTGCTTTTTGAAATTCAGAATGCTTTTTTTTTTATACTGATCTACTCAGCACAAGTCTAATGACCAAGTAGAAAAAATAAAAGTATTTTGTTGTTGAGCCTTACTTTGTCAGCACCTTATCATTATTATCATTTAGACCAAAATAAAGCTCACAGTTAAGAATCAAGGTATCTTTAATTGTTTGAAACAAGATATGTGAGCAAAAAATGGATTGCTGTATGTTACTGGACTTAATTTTCACCAAGGTTGCCATTTGTTAACAAACACCTGGTGGTATGTATGTATACATATTTGTGAATAACCACCATTTGTTCAGTGAAAAAAGTCTGGACTATTGGATTCTCAAATATATTCAGATTGGTACAAACAGGAAACCCCAGTGATTAAAATTTAAACTACAAAGGTTGCAAAGTGGAGAAGATGAGAGAGAAAATAGTGGGCTGCTGCACTCTTTCCTATTCTAAATTCTCTGTCTAATACTCTTAGTCAAGGAGCTTCTGGGCTAGGTTTTGAAAGTGATATATATACAGTGGTGGGGAAAACCGCAATATCATCACCTTGTCTTGGGATCCCGACCTGTCTAACTATATTGTCATCATGATGACTAAGTTGTCTGAGGAGGAGGAGCAGCATAGGGGGAAGGAGTGGCTGTTACTTTATCGAGTCAAAAAGAGACACATAAGGAAAGAGTGAAGCAATAAAACTTGCATACCCGAGTCCGCTTAAAGGACAGGCCTTGGGTGTGCAATATTTGTCCCTTAATCAGCCTCCTTATAGGTTCCTTTTAGTAATTTCTCTCTTTTTAGGTTCCCGTAAATTACATGCACAAGCGTTATTTAACTCTACAGACACAAAAAACATCATTGATTATACCTTATTCCATGCTCAAAGAAATAACTTACCTTTACAAAAGAGAAATACTCCCTTGACCATAGATTGTTATCCTCCAGCTACTCATATGGTCTCCCATGAGTTGATACCACCTTGTCTCTCTTTTGGTATCCTTCATATAGTTAGTTACATTGTTACATAGGTTGAAAAGAGACATGCATCCATCAAGTTCAGCCTTTCTCACATTTGTTTTTGATGTTGATCCAACAAAAGGCAAAAAAACAGTTTGAAGCACTTCCACTTTTGCAACAAACTTGGTAAATCCATATTGACAACAGAATGGCAGACAGATTTATCCTTGGATCAAGAAGCTTCATAGAGAAATGCTTACCTACACGTCATATCATTACCATTATTCACTGCTTTGCTAGGTTACCCATGACTCAGAAAACGAAATCCTACATTGACAGGGTTTAAGAACATATTACAACATATGGTCCTGCAAGTCAGTCTACTTGTGTAGCCTCTGTTAAGCCTATCCTGTTCATTAATGTTCCCACCGTTTCTCCCTTGTCTACTGCAGTACCATCACAGTATATAGATCTTATGAAGGCTTTTGAGAAAAAGTAGGCAGGTAAACAACACATAGACCATACGATTGCACCACTGATTTGATACTGGTCCTCTTGCCTACTGCTGCTGGGCAAATATACATTATCTATTTGTGAAAACTAGATAATGGAAGACTATATCTGAAAGGGTTAATGCTGTTCTGGACGCAACTCCCCTCAATTCTTGATTCTCCGGTCACCATAATCAAATTGATGGAGAATCATTGTTAGCAATAAAGACACGGACACCACAAATGTGCTTCAACAAGATTCTCAATGAGTGTATTTTCAGGGCTAGCATTTATACAGAGTTTGTCATGCAAGCAGCGAGATTTATCGCTTCCTTATAGTTAGTAGTACATACTTGTCTGACATTAAAAGATAAGCATTTGAATAAAGACAGGACAGGAACATCCTGAGGTTGAGCAAGGTCACACATCCTCTAGAAGGAAGACCTTGGTACAAAATACATCTGCCAAAGTCAGCATAATTATTTCAAACATTATTTTAAAGCATATAAAAGCAAAAAGAGTTTAACTATTTCATATCCTTACAGTCAGCACTAATGATTATAAACCTTATCTAATTATAAAATACATATGAACAAGAAAAGGTAACTACTTCATATTCTTACAATATCAAAGAAGAAAAAGGATTCATTGGATGTTTCTGCTGTACAGCCAATGATTTTTCTTTGTATCAAAAACGGAAGGGTCTTTGAGACCCTGTATAGAATACTGCGATCTAAACACAATAAATAAAGAAGGTGTAACCCATACCCTTGATGACAAAACTCTTTGATAGATTGAGAGGATTGATTTAAGGCGGGGTTGGGAAAACTTTAATGACATGAGATCTGCTTTTTTCATAGTCATGCTAGCAATATCTACACTCTTTTAAGCACAGTGTAAATGACCCCATTCCTAGGGAACCTATATAACAGCTTTATTTATTAGTGGGGTAGAGACTGTCATTTATGCTATCTGTAGCTGTCTCATAGTTTAAATGACACAGAATCTACTTAGAGCAATCCCCCAAATACAATTTGCAAATGCTTTACACCAGCATATCTGCAATATAACTACACAATCCCATAGTTGAATGAAGTATATACTGGCATACCAAATCTCTCATAAATACAATATTGATACTGGAGTATCTGCTCTCCTATACATATACACATAACTACACCCTCTCATACTTAAATACGGGTGGTTATACTATACTTCTCCACATATGAATGAATACTGAGACATAGTCCTAGAGACAGGTAGATATGCTCACGTTCTCCCATACAAACATACATCCATATAGACTCCATTTAATCTCTAGGTTCCTTAATTAATCTTCAGTATCCATATCTCAGTGTTAGTGTCCCCACCCACCGCTTATGGGTGGGGGCTGGGGGGGGGACACTAGGAATCCGTTTAGTGGCCCCCACTCGTGGTGCACAAGTTAATTATTTTTATATGTGCTACACTAAGGGCCACTGGCTGCTCACTGTTTAGTAGACATGCCCCTACTCACGGTATAGCGAGTATGGGTAGAAGAGAGATTTTAATTTCCCTTAATTACTAATACTAAGTAATCTTTACTTAGTATTAGTAAATTTGGCTGAAAGACCAATGTGACGAGACCAATCTCGCTCACTGTTTAGTAGACATGCCCCTACTCACGGTATAGCGAGTATGGGTAGAAGAGAGATTTTAATTTCCCTTAATTACTAATACTAAGTAATCTTTACTTAGTATTAGTAAATTTGGCTGAAAGACCAATGTGACGAGACCAATCTCGCCACTGTGCATTGGAGGAGCCTGACTATGGCCCAATGTTGAAACGCTTGATTTTCCCCTGCAAAGACATGAAAGCCAGGTCATTCAGTGCTTGCCCTGTTTGAGCGGTGATACCCCAGATAGCTATGCCATGGAGCCCATTCGTATAATGAAAGACTATGGGAAAGACTTTGGCTCCATGGCAATTGAACTGTATGTGTGTGGTCTGAGCGCCATTTAGTAATAATGTGTGCTCAGACCTAAGCTATCTGGGGATATGTTGCATGTCTGTATTTTATGTAATAAATGTAACCTTGTGTATTTTATTGTATTTTACTGCCTTTTTACTGTCATGTGCTTAATGGAGTTTTGCCTCTGTCCTTGGAGATAATTGGATTACTTCCCAATTATCTCCAGGATAGAAGACTCCGTGGAACTGGTTTTGGGCAGAAAAGCCATGCTTCATTTGGTCACAAAGGACTTCGATCTATCTTTTGAACCAATAGACCAATTTGGATGATTTTGACATATGTTTGAATTTGGAGTATGCTCCGGTAGCATTTCAATATACCGAAAGATGTCAGCCTGTTACCACCGCATACAGCATATCTACATTTTGCCTCTGAGAAATAGAGGCTCAGGCATTAAGAGACAACTAATCATTTGATATTAGACACCACCGGAGGATAGTTGCGGCGACATTTAGCTACCACAGCTTTGAATTATTTCAGTAATTCTTTTATGTGCTTTAGATTCTTTATTATACTTTGATGGATTGGGCAAGGTGGGTTATTAGTGAGAGAGCAGCTTTAGGATAAGGGGTGCCAGCAAATCTAACTACATGGTCTTGGGCCTCTCAACACTCCAATGCTGGAAACAATACATCTTTCATTTATCAGCTACCAGAAACCATAAGCATCTAACAAGAATGGAGAAAAGTTAGAAACCAAAACTAGAATTTGTCACACAACCAGCCTGACCATTACCAAGTTTTCTCTGGTGTAGTTTGAGTAAATTACACTCAATGTAATTGTAGGTGGAGATTGGGTATTTTCCCTTGTCTCCTTTATAGAATAATATACATTAAGGGTAACTTTAGGAAGTGCTCATTGAACATATCTTACAAAGTAATTTTTATTTAGTAAAATTCTTTAGAACATATTCTTTAGAAGATACAAATAGAGGTTTAGCTCACTAGATGTCAGGGTCGTAGCAAGAGGAGCTTAGAATGCAGTAAATCAGTGGAGATATAGGCCAAGGCAAGGGTACCTTTTAGGGATAAGACAGATACACAGTCATGGGCATCAGGTACATCACTCCAGGTGATAAGGTTCTTGGGTGGAGAGACAGACAGCAGTACAGTTATCAATAGGTAGCTGAAATGATGGCAGCAAAGAAACAAGGACAACAGCCAAGGTATAAGTAGCCTAGCAAATACCTGCAGGTAACTGCAGGTCAGGCAACAAAGAGTCTGTAGACAAAGATAGCACACAGACCTATGACACAGATAGCACATACACTGTAGGCAGTACATAGGTTGTAGGCACAAGTAATACCAAGGACTGTAGGATAGCGTCAACAAACATCTGAACAAGGAGTAAGGCTGTAAAAGGCCAAAGCCCCTCCAAATAGTGGAGCCATAGCCCTTCCTCAACACACTTACATCACTGGTGCAGCCAGCCACACTACTTCATCTCCTTACCTGCCGTGCCATTCCACCTAAGTCTACCCAGAAGAATGTGGTCTCATAAGCGACAATGGCATATATACCCAGACTCAATATGTAGACAGCTATAAAGTAGAAGAGGAGACTTGTTGAGCTCAGGGTACTGCCCAGAACACTGCGAGATTATCAGGACAAGGGATCTTGCCAGGCATTGACATCTTGATCTTGGCCCAGAAGAGAGGAGAAATGTGGCATGGTAGGTTTGGACATATGGGAGCTACCCAAGGAGGGGTGAGGCCCTAGGATTAGCCAGGAAGACTTAATTTACAAAGGTTGCCACCAGATTAAGTCCAGTATGACTTGGATAACCCTCACCATGTATTAAATTATGAATGAAACTCACAACGATCCTTCACATTCTTATAACCTGTGTTTCAAAATAATAACATCAACCAAGTTTACTATCTCATTTACTGATGAACTATTTACTGCTTGCTTAAAACTTCTCTGCTTCAAGCTACTAATTATATGAAGGACAACTCCCATCAAGCTTAATCACTAGGAACTGTTTCTTGCTTTGCAAATATTTTGCTACCTGCTAAATATCATTATTGAAGATTATTCCTAGCAACCTAATGAATCTTATTTAATATATCTCTGAGGAAATACTTATTGATGAACTTTGTATTGTTTAATGAATTTCACTTATTCTTATTGGATTATTGCCTAAATGCAATTCGTTAAGTTTAACAATTATTAAAACTTCATTTGATTCTCAAAGTGCCGGCAATCCTTTCCTTTCTTAAAGCTTCAGTATTGATACTTTAAAGATTCTCCGCTTCTTCACTATTGTAATTAAGGAGTTCTACAAGCTGCAGTTGAGTTCCAATCCAAATAACCCAAGTAGCATAACACTACCCTGCAATGCTAAATTAAAAAGATCCAATCCAACCTCTGTCAGGTGGACCCCATCACTCCTAAAATAAGTTGCTGCATTACATTTAAAGATGCGGTGACACACCGTGAGCCCCCCATTCCCTTCACAAACCTCAAAACCCACTAATTAAGTTGAATTCTGTGCCGTTCAAGAGCCCTGGGGTCTCTTGCCCCCCTCTGATAGTTCCAAGATAGCACCTCAGACCACACCAGACACACCCTTGGGAATCTGAGCCAGAGCTCGGCCAAATCTTTCTGGATCCTCAAACCCAGATCCCACACCCGAATAGTGTCAAGATTGTTCCCCCCAGCATGAATCAGGATAACATCAGGAACACAGAGCAGGCCCGACAAATGGACCAATTCGGGCAACAGGTGCCCCCACCGCATCCCCCGGGAACTGAACTAACGGACTTCTGCCAACGCTGGTGACAGGCCCAATTGTCCTGGGACAAACTGCAGCACACTGTTGCGCCCGATGTATGTACGAATGGCTGATGACCCATGCTCACTTTTCGGCACCTACAACGTCAAAAGGGGAAACGGAATCCGTCCAGTTGGACACACATATGATCAGAACTTCCCAGATTCCCATCTCCCAATCCTTTGGAAACTTCCTCAGCCAATCCAAGGTGAGATGCCTCAGTGGCAGCCCCTATCCAAAAAGAGTGCCCCCCAAAATCTGCACTAGGCAGCCCCTAAACCTCCAAAGCCATGCAAAAAATCCTGATAAATTGGAACCGGGATAAAAAACTGGCATCCCCGTGATCCAACAAAGGACCCACGCCTGCTGGGCGTACCTTCCAGAAAGCATGCAGACATGCCAAAGGACAGACCACAGAGCCAGGGTGTCACGGGTAATTGTACGGAGACTGGGACTCCTGAGTGCCTGAAGATGATGATCGGAGTCTCAGGGTGGAAATGGACTATCAGGGCCTGGTGCAGGGTAACCACATGCCCCCTGGAGTTGAGCACCAGCGTTTGTGTGGCCACATACCAGGGCCCTGATGCGGCTGCTGTGGAATCCAGGTGCTTGAGAATATGCAGACCTCCCAGGAACTGGATAGGGAGGCTCTGCACCAGAAATTTATACAGTACTAGAAACAAGGCAAGACTAGAACAGGCACCAAACAAGATAACAAAACAAGACTAGAAGAACCCAGAACATATATGCAAGACATGAGGGAAACATGAACAGGGCAGGACAGGACTGTACATGAACTGGGAAGACAAAATGAAACAAGACAATAGATACAAGGCAAAACAAGAGGAGACATAATTAAGTACTAATATATGTAATAAACATTGGAGATTTAGACATACAGGTGATACTCGAAAAATTAGAATATCTTGCAAAAGTTCATTTATTTCAGTAATGCAACATAAAAGGGGAAACTAATATATGAGATAGACGCATTACATGCAAAGTAAGATAGTTCAAGCCGTGATTTGTCATAAGTGCGATGATTATGGCTTACAGCTCATGAAAACCCCAAATCCACAATCTCAGAAAATTAGAATATTACATGCAATCAATAAAACAAGGAGTATACAGATAACAATATCGGACCTCTGAAAAGTATAAGCATGAATATGGACTCAGTACTTGGTTTGGGCCCCTTTTGCAGCAATTATTGCCTCAATGCGGCGTGGCATGGAAGCTATCAGCCTGTGGCACTGCTGAGGTGTTATGGAAGACCAGGATGCTTCAATAGCGGCCTTCAGCTCTTCTGCATTGTTTGATCTCATGTCTCTCATCTTTCTCTTGGCAATGCCCCATAGATTCTCTAAGGGGTTCAGGTCAGGCGAGTTTGCTGGCCAATCAAGCACAGTAATCCCACAGTCATTGAACCAAGTTTTGGTGCTTTTGGCAGTGTGGGCAGGTGCCAAGTCCAGCTGGAAAATGAAGTCAGCATCCCCATAAAGCTCGTCTGCGGAAGGAAGCATGAAGTGCTCCAAAATCTCCTGGTAGATGGCTGCGTTGACCCTGGACTTAATGAAGCACAGTGGACCAACACCAGAAGATGACATGGCTCCCCAAATCAACACAGACTGTGGAAACTTAACACTGGACTTCAAGTATCTTGCAGTGTGTGCCTCTCCATTCTTCCTCCACACTCTGGGTCCTTGGTTTCCAAATGAGATGCAAAAGGTGCTCTCATCAGAAAAGAGGACTTTGGACCACTGAGCAACAGACCAGGTCTGTTTTTCTTTAGCCCAGGTAAGGCGCTTCTGACATTGTTTGTTGTTCAGGAGCGGCTTGACCAGAAGAATACGACATCTGAAGCCCATGTCCAGGATCCGTCTGTGTGTGGTGGCTCTTGATGCACTGACTCCAGCCTCAGTCCACTCCTTGTGAAAGTCCTCAACACTTTTGAATGGCCTTTTCCTGACAATCCTCTCCAGGCTGCTGTCATCCCTGCTGCTTGTGCACCTTTTTTTTGCACACTTTTCCCTTCCATAACTTTCTATTACTGTGCTTTGATACAGCACTTTGGGAACATCCAACTTCCTTCGCAATTACCTTTTGAGGATTTTCCTCCTTATGGAGGGTGTCGATGATGGTTTTCTGCACAACTGTCAGGTCAGCAGTCTTCCCCAGGATTGTGATTCCTATTGAACCAGACTGAGAGACCATTTAAAGGCTCAGAAACCCTTTGCATGTGTTATGGCTTACTTAGCTGATTAGAGTGGGACACTGTGAGCCTAGAATATTGCACCTTTTCACAATATTCTAATTTACTGAGATTGTGGATTTGGGGTTTTCATGAGCTGTAAGCCATAATCATCGCACTTATGACAAATCACGGCTTGAACTATCTTGATTTGCATGTAATGCATCTCATATATTAGTTTAAACGTTTACGTTGCATTACTGAAATAAATGAACTTTTGCACGATATTCTAATTTTTCGAGTATCACTGGTACATAAATGACCAAGATGTTTGCAGCCCACCACTGCTCCAAAGTACTCCAATTACAGTGGGTCCTAACTGCCTAGATATGCAAATAAACAATACTAAAACACACACATCACTTACCTGCAAAGGAATGAGCAGAGGAAATGAAACCCCTGCCTTCAGGATCAGACTGAAACAAAGGATTAATGGCAAAGGAACAAGTGTGGCAACACAAAACAAACATTTAAAGGAATCCAAGAGACTGGGCATTCCAGGAATGGAATAAAGGAATGAACCCAGAAAACCCAGCATAAAGAAAACCAGACTTAGAATAGAAAACCAGAAAAAACAAGAAAATCTAAACAAGAATTGTAAAAAGAGTACTGGATACCAGAAGCCAAGGCCATACATCTTTGCAGAACAGAACAGGATGTGACACAGGGATGCTACGTAACGTGACCCACGTACCGTGTCTTAGAACGTCTGTCTTGGACTTCTGAAAAAAAAAAAACTCACTGCATCTGCTTCGCCAAAGACATCCCCAAGTAACAAACCCCCAGGGACTGATTTAGATGTGCTCATGAGCTTGCCCACCCACATGGCCCCGAAAAAGGCGAATGAGAATGTCAACTGAAATAACACCACCTCGAATGGGGAGAAACAAACCTGTAGCAGAACTCTGAACAAGCCCACCATAAGAGCGCCTGAAACAGGCCTCCGAGAATCCGAAAGCTTGGGCCTCTTACACCATCCTCTCATAACCAATGAAACCAGAACATACTTTGTGATGTCCAAAACCCTGGTGAGCTTAAACCAAAAGCTAAACCCAGACAACAGCCGAGAAGAAACATCCCGACGCTTCCCAGAACCATATTAGCTGTAACAACCCTTGTACACGCTCACCATCAGACTGAAAACCATTGAGCCGCCTTTCGAATTCTACTCACTTGCTCGATGCCTTACCATAACGCTGCCAAATAGACTCTGAAACAGAATCCAAGACATTATCCGGTCAGTCCCTGCCCCACAGGTCTGCTGGGCATGGAAAGTACACCTCATCCGCCCCGGGTGCCGTTGCCCTGAATTCCCGCCACTGAAAACAAGAAAGAACATCCGCTGTAACATTAGCAACCCCAGACACATGCACAGCCCTACAATACACATTCAGAAGCAAATGGCGCAGCACCAGGCGCTGCAGAAGATGAACCACTGGAGGGGAGGAAGCAGACAAATTGTTGAACATTCAGAAGCAAATGGCGCAGCACCAGGCGCTGCAGAAGATGAACCACTGGAGGGGAGGAAGCAGACAAATTGTTGAACAATCAACAATTTGTCTGCTTCCTCCCCTCCAGTGGTTCATCTTCTGCAGCGCCTGGTGCTGCGCCATTTGCTTCTGAATGTGTATTGTAGGGCTGTGCATGTGTCTGGGGTTGCTAATGTTACAGCGGATGTTCTTTCTTGTTTTCACAACCCCCATATTATGACAGTGGAAGACCTCCCTACAATCCCTGAGATGTTCACCCCAGATCTCCACTGCCACCACATTAGGAAAAAGCTCCAAGAAAGCAAGGTTCTTAGTAAACCCTGCCGAATGCAACAATTCCAGCCAGGATTCATAGAAACATAGAATGTGATGGCAAATAAGAACCATTTGGCCCATGCAGTCTGCCCAATTTTCTAAATACTTTCATTAGTCCCTGGCCTTATCTTATAGTTAGGATAGCCTTATGTCGATCCCACACATGCTTAAACTCCATTACTGTGTTAACCTCTACCACTTCAGCTGGAAGGCTATTCCATGCATCTACTACCCACTAGGTAAAGTAATATTTCCTGTTATTATTTTTAAACCTTTGCCCCTCTAATTTAAGACTATGTCCTCTTGTTGTGGTAGTTTTTCTTCTTTTAAATATAGTCTCCTCCTTTACTGTGTTGATTCCCTTTATGTATTTAAACGTTTCAATCATATCCCCCGTCTCGTCTTTCCTCCAAACTATACATGTTAAGTTCCTTTAACCTTTCCTTGTAAGTTTTATCCTGCAATCCATGAACCAGTTTAGTAACCCTTCTCTGAACTCTCTCTAAAGTATCAATATCCTTCTGGAGATATGTTCTCCAGTACTGCGTACAATACTCCAAGTGAGGTCTCACCAGTGTTCTGTACATTGTCATGAGTAGTGATGTACCGAACGGTTCGCCGGCGAACGGTTCCTGGCGAACATAGCATGTTCGCGTTCGCCACGGCGTGCGAACATATGCGCGGTTCGACCCGCCCCCTATTCGTCATCATTGAGTAAACTTTGACCCTGTACCAAATATCCTAACCTTGCTTGCAGTTTCTTGATAAGCCTTCTATGTGCAACAGTGTCAAAAGCATTACTGAAATCTAGGTAAGCAATGTCTACTGCACCACCCTGATCTATTATTTTAGTTACCAAATCAAAAAAATAAATTCGATTAGTTCTGCATGATCTCCCTGAAGTAAACCTGTGTTGTCTCTGATCTTGAAATCCATGTGATTTTAGATGTTCAACAATCCTATCCTTTAACATGGCTTCCATTACTTTCCACACTACTGAAGTAAGGCTTACTGGCTTATAGCTGCCTGACTCCTCCCTACTACCTTTCTTGTGAATGGGCTAACTTCCAATCTTCTGGGACTACTCCTGTTAATGATTGGTTAAATAAATCTGTTAATGGTTTTGCTAGTACACTACTAAGCTCTCTTAATAACTTACGGGTGTATTCCATCAGGTCCCATTGACTTATTTGTCTTTACTTTTGACAGTTGAAATATAACCTCTTCCTCTGTAAACTCACATGTAACAAATGGTTAATGTGTCCTTTTTCCTAACTGAGGCCCCTTTCCTTCATTTTCATCTGTAAATACTGAACAAAAATATATATTGAGGCAATCAGCTAGACCGTTATCCTCTTCTACATGCCTTCCTTCTTTTGTTTTTAATCTAACTAATCCTTGTTTTGCTTTCCTTTTCTTATCTATGTAGCTAAGCAATGTTTTGTCCCCTTTTTTACTGAATGTGCTATTGTCTCTTCTGTGTGTGATTTGGAAGCTATTATAATTTGATTAGCCTCTTTCTGCCTAATCTTATAGATCTGTCTATCTTCCACACTCTGTTTTTTTTATTTTTTATAATTACTAAATGCTAACTTTTAGTTTTTTACTATTTTGACCATATCTGTGGAATACCACAGTTGTTCCTTGAATTTTTTGCTTTATTGACAAATTCGGCACACCAGTGGGCCCCAAAGATGGCCCTGAAACCCAACAAATTCGGCACACCAGTGGGCCCCAAAGATGGCCCGAAACCCAATGCACCTGTGGCATCGGTGAACAGATGGAGCTCGGCATTGGACACCTCAGGCGCCTGCCAATACGACCAACCATTAAACCTGTCCAAGAAGATGGACCAAACCACCAGAACCTCACGCAATGGGCGAGTGATACGCACATAATGATGAGGGCATTTCACCCCTGCGGTCACTGCTGCCAAGCGGCCATTAATCACGCTTCCCATAGGAATAATCTGGCATGCAAATTGCAGCTTACTCAAGAGCAACTGCAGGTGTCGCAATTGCATCTTCCTAAGGGACCCGGCGGAAGAAACCAAGCCGCGCAGTTCCAAAACCTTATCCTCTGGCAAACGACATTCCCCAGCAACCGCATCAATCTCAATCCCCAAGAAGCTCAAACAAGTGGAAGGGCCCACCGTCTTGTCTGGAGCAAGCACGACCCTGAAGAACCGAGTGACTGATTCCAGTGTTCAGAGAAGGTGTGAACACATATTCGAACCAGCAGGACCAACACAAAAGAAGTCATCCAAATAATACAACAGTGAGTTACATGCTGCCTCTTCCCGCACCACCCATTCCAGGAATGTACTAAAGCATTCGAAATAGAAGCAGGAAATTGAACAACCCATGGGCAAGCACAGGTCCACATAATAACAGTGCTGGAAGGAACAACCCAAGAGGTGATGGTAATCAGGGTGGACTGGAAGCAGCTGAAAGGCAGCCTCTATATCTGCTTTTGCCATAAGAGCTCCTGGGCCTACCACCTGAACCATCCGAACCGCCACATCAAATGATGCGTATGACAACCTACATAGCTCCTCATCAATATCACTATTCACAGAACCCCCGGAAGGGTAAGACAAACGGTGAAGAGACAGCTCCTTATTGAGCTTGTCAGACACCACCTCGGGGTGGTCCCAAACTTACTTGAGGTTCTGACAAATTCCAGAAGAATCCCTCACCCCAGATGGGGAATCCAAAACCCATCACGGAAACCCCTGAGGAGCAGCTTCGCTGCCCTGCGGTTCCTATTATGGCTTAGCCACGGGAGCATTGCGCCAACGTCCACTAGCGTCCTTGCCTTTGGAGACTACGGTATCCTTGCGCTCACCGGCTTTACCCCGCTTGAAATAGCGGGAGGCTGAGTGAGAACACCCATACCCGGAGCATTCATGCTAAAACTTGCAACTGCTCCCCCATTTACACTGACTTTCGTTGTATTGCCAGAAGCAACCAGTGCATCTGGCAAGGCCGAGGCAGCGGACTGTCCCAGTGTGCCTCGGCCCCCTCGAGAAAGAATGACATACCGCCCTGATGCGATTCCCGGGCGAGTCATAATTGCCAGCCACAAACCAATATCCATTTGATCCCACCACCATATACCCAACATGCAGTCCAGTTCGTATTCTGATAACAAAACAGAGTCGAGCATTTTTCAGGGATCTTTTCCCATATAATACTGGCCAGGATTGAAAAGGCCCTGATCCAATTCCCAAACGTTTTGGGGATCTTCTGATATCAGAACTTGTCCTTGTCCTTGTCGGAGTCCTTAGACTCTTTATCAGTAGTCCTCCAAGGATAGCAGGGAGAAAATCTCTACAAACTCCCCTTTCCAAATCTTGCCACGCACCTCCTGGTGCAAATGCAGCCCCAGGGGCCCTGACCGCACCATGTGCAGCCGGCGCGACTTCAACGCTTGGTGGAGCCACAGTGGGCACAGGAGATTCCAAGACCACTGGGGCAGAGGCTAATGGCGTCCCACCCAGAAAAGCCCCCCCCAGCACCCCTAATCAAGTAACCGAGGAAGGGTCCCACACCGCCCTAACCTGCGCGTCCAATAAAGGGGCCGCTGAACTAAGCTCCCAGTTATCCAAGAGCCCCCTCAGACAACCCCATCAATGAACGTCAAGCCCCAGAACTGACCATCCACTAAAGTAGCACAGGACTCCTCCATAGGAAGCGATACCGGCATAGCACTCAATGAGGTCTGGAACCTGGCCCAGTCCAGAGCCACCTGGGGAGAAAGAACAGGTGAAATCACATCCCCCCAACTCAGAATGGTAGGCCCACCCCAGGGGGACAGGGGAAGGCAAGGGGTGCCCGGTAGGTCCAGACAATACCCCTCAGAAGTGCAGGGGGCTATCAGAGCTACCACAGGAAAGGGTAGGAGACAGACGCCTTACACTTCTCCCAGTCACCACCCCCACTTCAGAAGGGGAGTCCTCTGACCCCCGGGAGAAACCCTTGAGCCTACTCACACAACTGGAAGCCCATCCACCACTCCGCCCGCTCCTGCTGTGTGGGGCTAGAGAGGGGGATGATGAGTGAACGCGGGCAGCAGCAGACCGCCCCGATGCCCAGGTAGACAGAAGCCGGCAAGGGAGGTGAAGCAAGCCTCGTGGCCACAGACCGGCAGATCTTCTAGGCCAGGCCTGCACTCCTGAGCCCAGGAGGGCCCATAGCTTCCCTTTGAGGGCGAAACATTCTGGTGCTGAGCGAGCTAAGTCTGCAGGTGCAGACCCCCATCTTGTAAGGCCTCAGCCCTGAGGGCAGAGAGGACAGCTTTGATATTGATACCCTGGCTGCAAACGACACTTGGAAAGCAGGTGTAATGAGTGTTACCAACTGATAACTAAGATGGCTGCTATCTTGTAAGATGGCAACCTATTTATACTATCCCACCCATCTACCCCTTACTATTCCACGCACTGTCCCAGGACAACTTTACCACATTCCTCTGTATACACTACCCTCACACTCACTTGCCTGGCTCCTCATTGTCTTGCATTCAGTTCATAACACTCATATTTGGTTTGGCTTTGAGCATAGCAATGGCACTCTTGCTTTCTTGGTGGCATCATTACTTAAGTTTATTATCACATTATTATGATGGAATAGCAAAATTAAACATATAATGACACTTCCCTGTGCCATTCTTAACAATTCCAGAAGAAAAAATGCAATTTCTATCCTGTTCTGCTTCAGTGTAAAAAGAAGTATGTATTTCCCATGTGAGCACTTAAAGCCTGCCACCTTACCAGAGGTACATCTGACAAATGGTTGGAAGCACCAACTCAATGCCATTCATCTGCTGTAAAGGTGTATTGATCCTGGCAGTAAGACCATTCTACAGTTCTTGTGATAGACAGATGGCTATTCCAACTAATCGATAAAGCTCAATTAAGTTGTGCTGATTTGCTACAGATGGGAAACATTACAGAGATTGGGCCAAACAATTCATATTCAGTCATACTCAACTGTGTGATGAAACTAACACATTACTTTTTTCATACTTAATGAGTTTGTATGCATTCAGCAGTATCCCTGGGGTAATATGAAGCAGCTTACAGAAGCTCACTTCCTACAAATGCCTTGGGCTGTCTGCTAGGTATTTACTGCTATCTTCTTTAAAGAATACAGAGTAAAAGTAATGTGGCATATTTACATCCTGTGGCCTGGACTTGCAGCTGACTTTGCGATTCACATAAATGTACTGTATAATGACAGACACTTGAAGACTGTTCTTTCTAAAAATAAATTTTAGGAGAACTTATTCAAATTATTTAAAATTCAGATCCAACAATGAACTTCAGCTTTCAGGTTCTTAATATATGTGAATCATCTTCTTTAGTGAAATCTAGAACTCCATTGTGAGTTTGCTGTATATATATACACACACACATACACATACACACACTGAAGATTTAGTGAATATAACTCAATATGACCTCACTGTGATATTTCTGTACAAACTGCTTAATCTAGCAGAAGACATATCATACAATAACAGCAATACAATAATAGCAGTACTCACCATGCATGTTAACGTGTAGTATTACAAATCGGTCTTTAGCCATTCCTAACATACTCCTTTAGACCTACAATGTCCATTCACAGGTTAATTAGAAACCTTTTATAACTCTCACAAAGACTCAATTCAGGTTCCAATTGCATGTTATGAAACTCTTCATTCCTTGCAAGAAAACTGATTTGTACACCATTACTTGTTCCATTACACCTTTGTATTGGGTGTAAGGTTATGCCATAAAGTACTATTGTAAGTTTCACATATCAACTCAGAGATCTGTTTGGTGTGATGTAATTACAATTAAACGTAAAAGGGAACCTCTCTGGAAATTATATTAAAACTGAATAAACCAATAAAAATCACCTATAACTTAGACAAGCTTCTACATACGATGCCCTCTTCCATATACATTTTTTATTAAAAATTTAGCATACTTGTTATAACTGTCTGTGTGTTTATTTAGTTGAATACGTCTTTTATATATAGATATTACTTCTTTGGGTCAGAGGCTCGCCACATTAATATATGTCTATATTAATGAAAAGTACTAAAACGCAATCTGACGTTCTTTACAAAAAATATGCATTTATTCTACTTCAACAGCAAACAATAAAATACTTAACAGATGGTATTTCTTAACGACGTTACAGAGATTGTTAGATCTTAAGTAGTTGTCTTTGTATCAGCAACTCAGGACATCAGGAAAGCAGAGCGTGGAAGAAAGAGAGCGAAGAGAGAGCGTGGTCCTTTGTCCTCTGCCCTTTATAGCCCAAATTACATCATAACGTATAATTTAGACTCTGGCCATATAAGGAAATTCCCTATATAAGATCATCCCCAAATACAGCATTCCAGAATCCATGGTACAGAATAGCAAACACCATCTGTTCTTTTTAACCCATTAGACAGCCACACCTTAATATGTATTTGAATAGGAACATATAGAATATGCAACATTCTACAATAATAAATCAAGGCAAGGCAAATAAGAAATAAAATTAAAAAAATAAAAACAATTAAGAAATTAAGATAAGGCATAGACAGGGCAAACATTGCAAATGCAGAGGAAAAGATAAACATTGTTTAATGTCTCCTTTTCTCTGTATGCTTTCACAATGCTGACTGAGCAGTAAAAAGAATAAAAAAGTAGCTTACAACAATGATTTACTGGGATCTAAGATGGAGGTGCCCAGTTGCAGGATAAAGGAGTGGGGATTTCTAGATTTAATTTTACTCTTCATACCTCACAAATTCCTATTTGTTAAATTTAGGGGGATTAGTAACCATACTATTAAAAATCCTGGGAAGTGACAGTTCTCCATCAATTAACTATTGCCATGTGCTTCATTTTATTACAAATGCTTGAAGACATCTTTTATTTGGTTTCCATGACTCTGAGATAGCCCTTGATTTAATATTTTTGGATGAGCTTTTAATCAATATATTACATATAAAAAATACATTAAAAATATCAAAATATCATTACTTTTTTCAACACATTAAATAATATGAAACTTGATTGAAAATTGTTGGATTGAAAAATTGAGACCATACTCTGCAATTGGTGCATAATAGTTTCATTTTGCATCTATTAAACAAGGAAAACCGGCTTTATCGGGTTCAAATGAAAAAGGTGACTGTGTGATTTTCCAGGGTGAATCTTATTAATGACCCGCATAAAATGTAGATTGAAAAGGCATAATCGGTCAGAGTATACAAAATCAAGAAATTTACATAAATGCATTTCTATTGCTCTCATGTAGCTTATACAAAATTAATATCTACGGATGATATTATACAGAGCATCTGTAGATGACAGCAAAGGTATTACTGATTGTCTTCCCTGAGGTAGGACAATACATGCAACTTGCTTAAAGTTACAGGGACATAATAGACACCCAAAACACTTCATCTCAATGAAGCGGTTTGGATGCCATGTCCCTCTACTTTTAACCTTGCAACTAAAAACATTGTCATTGAGCAGGAATGGCAATATTTATGTTGCAGGTTTTTAATGCTTGTCATGGTTGTCACTCTGACAGCTACTAGAGGCGTTCTTGACAAAACAGCCAAGTAAAACTTACTTTTGATCTCAGCCTAGGAATGAGCCTCCCCACAAAAACCAGCACAGGCAACGCTAACAGGTAAGTAAAACTCATACTTCCAGCCCTCACATGGTGGGGGGCATTAATATAGTTAAATAAAAACAATAGCATTAGGAATACATGTAAAGGAATACAAAGTGTTCCTTTAAAAAAAAAAAAACCAGACCTACCTTACTGAATTGTTTTTCATACATAGTATTTGTCATCCCAGGTAATAGCTAACCCTATGCTAGTTTCAATATTTAGAGTCTGGAAGACTTTCACTCATGAATGATGCTAAGTAGTTTAGAGAGAGCGAAATATAACAACAAGTAAGAGTAGATCAAGGATTCTGAGCCTGCAATAGCTGTATTATGAGACAGACACAGGTTCATTATATGTCCATCAGAGTGTAACTGTAATTTTTCTTATAAATAATATGGGTATTTATTCAAATTTACACATCAAGACAGGCAAAATTGCAGATCCCTAATCAATGCTTTTAAGATAACACAATACACAGTGTGTCTCATGCATGCATTTCTATCATATGTATCCATAAAAATGGAACAGGAAGAATATACTTAGCATGTCAGTCGACAAGCCAAGTAAAAAGGAAGAAAATATACAGCGTACACAAATAGATTCTGCACCTCTGCTATGATTACTATTATCTCGCATCAACACGTTGATAAACTGTTGTCACTAAATTACCCTCACACTAATATGAGCTGTAGATCAAGCCGAGGAAAGTATGGAATCCATTAGTGTCCGTCAGGGCTTCTGTGTAATGGAAAGGATGTGGTTATCTCTATTAGGGAATGAGGAGATGGTGTTATCAGCCTGATGCATGTCCTATAACTCTTTGTAAGGAGCTTCTGCAGAACGACAGATGACAATGTATCCAAGATCTGACATGGAAATGGCGAGATCCTCGATAAAACATTACCATAGAGAGGGAGAGAGAGGTGCAATATCACAACTTTTACTGCATTCTATTATTCCTTTACTGCTGGATGTGGGATGCTTAAAATAGCTTTCATACCAACAGCAGAGTAAATAGCTCCTTAGTAAATAGTACAGTGCTGCAATAATTTTCATCTAACATCTAGCTACACTAAGTAAGCAATTCTATTTCAATGTACAAGTAAGTGTAAATATACATTCATAATCATACATGGTATTAAGATGATGAGTGGCCATATGGATCACCACCTTCTTCCAACATGGTCAGAAACAGAATGGTCCAATGAAAGGGGGAGAAAGTGGGTTTAGTAGGACAGAATAATTATTTTTTTTTGTGTGCCCTAAGAGTAATGTATAGGTATTGTGAGATGCAGATAGAATGGTAGGCTGAATATGGCAGCCAATCAGGTATTATATCTGGGATCATCAGTGAAATGTATTCATATTTGCCTATTCCATATGACAATTCTAAAACATGGCCAGGCACACACACACACACACACACACACACACACACACACACACACACACACACACAGCTCAAAAAATAAAGGGAACACAAAAATAACACATAATAGAACTGAATGAATTAAATATTCTTCTGAAATACTTTGTTCTTTACATAGTTGAATGTGCTGACAACAAAATCACACAAAAATTAAATAATGGAAATCAAATTTTTCAACCCATGGAGGTTTGGATTTTGAGTCACACTCAAAATTAAAGTCTAAAAACACACTATAGGCTGATCCAACTTTGATGTAATGTCCTTAAAACAAGTCAAAATGAGGCTCAGTAGTGTGTGTGGCCTCCACGTGCCTGTATGACCTCCCTACAACGCCTGTGCATGCTCCTGATGAGGTGCCGGATGGTCTCCTGAGGGATATCCTCCCAGACCTGGACTAAAGCATCTGCCAACTCCTGGACAGTCTGTGGATGGAGCAAGACATGATGTCCCAGATGTGCTCAATTGGATTCAGGTCTGGGGAACGGGCGGGCCAGTCCATAGCATCAATGCCTTCGTCTTGCAGGAACTGCTGACATACTCCAGCCACATGAGGTCTTGCATTAGGAGGAACCCAGGGCCATCCGCACCAGGGGTCTCACAAGGGGTCTGAGGATCTCATCTCGGTACCTAATGGCAGTCAGGCTACCCCTGGCGAGCACATAGAGGGTTGTGCGGCCCCCAAAAGAAATGCCACCCCACACCATTACTGACCCACTGCCAAACCGGTCATGCTGGAGGATGTTGCAGGAAGCAGAATGTTCTCCACGGCGTCTCCAGACTCTGTCACGTCTGTCACATGTGCTCAGTGTGAACCTGCTTTCATCTGTGAAGAGCACAGGGCGCCAGTGGCGAATTTTCCAATCTTGGTGTTCTCTGACAAATGCCAAACGTCCTGCACGGTGTTGGGCTGTAAGCACAACCCCCACCTGTGGACGTCGGGCCCTCATACCACCCTCATAGAGTCTGTTTCTGACCGTTTGAGCAGACACATGCACATTTGTGGCCTGCTGGAGGTCATTTTGCAGGGCTCTGGCAGTGCTCCTGCTGTTCCTCCTTGCACAAAGGCGGAGGTAGCGGTCCTGCTGCTGGGTTGTTGTCCTCCTACGGCCTCCTCCACATCTCCTGA
The DNA here is from genome assembly GCA_933207985.1 of Pelobates cultripes. Taxonomy (NCBI): domain Eukaryota; kingdom Metazoa; phylum Chordata; class Amphibia; order Anura; family Pelobatidae; genus Pelobates; species Pelobates cultripes. Next base: position 183,470,447 of record OW240912.1, read on the forward strand.
TGTACTGGCCTGTCTCCTGGTAGCGCCTCCATGCTCTGGACACTACGCTGACAGACACAGCAAACCTTCTTGCCACAGCTCGCATTGATGTGCCATCCTGAATGAGCTGCACTACCTGAGCCACTTGTGTGGGTTGTAGACTCCGTCTCATGCTACCACTAGAGTGGAAGCACCGCCAGCATTCAAAAGTGACCAAAACATCAGCCAGGAAGCATAGGAACTGAGCAGTGGTCTGTGGTCACCACCTGCAGAACCACTTCTTTACTGGGGGTGTCTTGCTAATTGCCTATAATTTCCACCTGTTGTCTATCCCATTTGCACAACAGCATGTGAAATAGATTGTCACTCAGTGTTGCTTCCTAAGTGGAAAGTTTGATTTCACAGAAGTGTGATTGACTTGGAGTTACATTGTGTTGTTAAGTGTTCCCTTTATTTTTTTGAGCAGTGTATATATATTTATAATCTTACCACTTGCGAAGTCAGAAGTTGAAGAAGTATGTTGGTTTACAGGTAAACGTCTTATAACCTATAGAAAAACATATGATCATCCGCTACAAATAGTGCCTGGATTAAATTTTATAAAATAAAATATGTACAAACTTACAAAGTAATTGCACCAAAAGATTAATGTTACAGTTAGTTTAATAATTAGCACTAATTAATCTTCATATTTATTGACAAAAATGTAGCTTGAGTATTGAGTGTTTACTGAAAAAACATACTTATTTGTTATTTATACCTATAAGCTATGAAAACAAAGGTTCTATGTTGGTTTTTGTATTAAATAGCAAATTTTCTAAAAAGAATGGCATTGATAACTGTTTCACGACCAATAAATTACTGTAAAATACTAATGTGCACTGCCTGCACAAATAAATTACTCTCCAATAATAAATTGCCACAATTATATTGTAAACACAGGGAATTTAATTGCATAGCACAAGTCAAAAATGATGTAATGGTCACCACAAATCTCCTTGTAGGAAACTGTGTGGGCACTTAAATGATAGTGAACACTGTTTTATATTATTTAAAAATAAATAAAATGTAATATAAAAATTTCTTCTCTCGGTTACATGTACAGTATACAGTTCAGGTATAGTCCCATAACACATTCACAATGCTCCATGCTGGAAGCTCTTCATGTTCTGCTCAGAACATATTCTCCTACAATATTTATCACTTGACATATGCAAATATCATGGTTCTGCTGATACACAACACATACAAAGTATATAAACTGTGCATGTTTAAGCAGATCAAAAGTGCATCATGTAATTGTATTTTCTCCACTACAATAAATATTGTGAAGAGGATGGGAAAAATGTATTTTCACAGTTTTTGACAGTAGAACGTTGATGTGTTTGATACAATGCTGTAGGCTATCTGATCTTCACTGTCAATCAAATAATTCACACCACCACCATCTATTGACCAAAATAATGCCACATTACCCAAGGCTAATATTCTTCGGCAATGGTTGCATGGACATACCAGTGCATTCAACTAAGTGTGATTCTTGCAAGTCACCATATCCTAATTCACTTAAGTATTTATACTAAGTTTAAATTAACCAACATGACACAAATATAATGTTTCCAACATTATCCATTCTCTCAGGAATCACAACTGTTCTGATGACAATGGGGATGGGGCTCAATGCTGGGAAGGCAACATTTATGTTTTTGTACTCTATATTATAGCATTATAAGATAGTATATTGTTATTACTCTTTGTGTATATGACAGAATTCAGCTTTTTTGTTTTTAATGATTTATTAAAAAAAAGAAAAAAAACACTCTATTGGCCTAACACAGTTTATTTTGGATGTTGCAAGAAATTTTAGGTGCAGGGACAAGTTTTAGTAGGTACAGCAAGAAAAAAAAAAGTTAGGCAGATCTTATTTTAGAAATGTTTTGTTATGAAATCATCCAGTCACTATCACAAGGAATAAAACATTATAAAAATGCATTGTATACATTGTATGAGTTGAGGTTTATTGCTATATACAAAATATACAAATCTACAAATAGGGGTTGGAAAGGTAGAAGTACAGACCCTTGACTAGAACCACATTATTACACTTCAAACTCATAGACTGCAGTTTTAAAGTAAAACCACAAGCATTTCATCTCACATGTGAACTCAAACAATGCATGCTTAGAAGGTGATATTTTGGAGGTTATCTATGTAGGGACGGACTGGCCCACCGGGATACTGGGAAATTTCCCGGTTGGCCGCAGACAGCACAAATCATTAGGCTTTTGAATGGAGTCTAAGAAAGTACAAAAGGGAGGAGCCAAAATAAATTTCCTACAAAATATATTAAAGCATATACATTTCCGTGTTGAATTTAAAATGGCGATTTGCCTCTGTCCTGGAGATAATTGAATTACTTCTCAATTATCTCCAGGGCAGAGGGGAGGGAATACTAATGCATTGTGGGAATGTTCTGTGTCTGTGGGTCCTGACCTGCCATATGTCTGTCTATTGTTACAGTCTCCCATTTGGTCCCCTAGGGGAGTGTCCACCAAGTGGGAGACCTGCATAAATACAGGCAGGTAGCCCACAGTAAAGCCAGTTCTTGTTTTACCCTCAATGCGGAGCTTGGTCTCGTTATTGGGGGGGGGGATTTATTACCGACGACTAGAGACTGCTGGATGGAATTATTAGCTGCTTGGGAGATATATGCGTTCGGCTACTATTGGCAATTCGTGAGTTTGGAGCTCGTGGAGTGAAGTGCCCGTACGGATCCCGTTCGTGAGTTTACAGTGTTCCCCGGCTTGCGGATCGCATGATTGTACCTGATACGCATGCAGCCTATGTTATTGCGAGAGGGGAGCATTCACTAAACGGCGGTTTGTACATTTAATGCTGAGGGTACTGTAACAACTGGTGGCAAGCGATGGATGACCCTCATCACCCAGAGAGACCATTACAACCAGGATTAAATGGAAATACAATACCGAAGGCTGAAAAGAGCTACCCTAAATGATTTATTGGAGCAAAGAGGCGGACAAGCCAGTAATCTCAGGAAAAGAGAGATTATTGCCATTTTGAACTAAATGGATGGAGTACCAGAGGCGGAAGGAACCAATGGGCCCAGCGCAGCTTACAGAACCCCCGAGGAGGCAAGCTTTGACCAGGCGGTAAGAATCAGGCTGGCCCATTATGGTCCCAACCCATCTGCAGATATCATCAGCCAGGTCATGAACGCTGTGGAGGCCCACCTGCTACGCCAAAGAGGTGCTGCAGCAGCCCCAGTTCCAGCAATCCTGGTGGAAAGAAAGAAGGTACAGTTTGCAGTGTTTAAATCCTTCAGTGAGACAGGAGGAGAGATTGATGGGTACCTTGCTGATTTTGAGCGGCAATATGCCCTACACAAGGTACTGCTGGAAGACTGGGTTACTATATTGTCCGGCAAGTTATCCGGCCGGGCCAGTGATGCTTTTCGGGCCATTCCTGATGAGGAGATCCGGGATTATGGGGCCGTCAAGGAAGCTTTGCTCTCCAGGTATGCCGTTACACCAGAGGCATACAGGAGGCGATTCAGAGACACTGTCAAATCAGCTGGGGATTCTTATGTTGAATGGGCATGTAAAGTGCACCGCACAGCTGCCCACTGGATGGCGGGGTGCCAAGCTGTATCCGGGAAAGGGTGCTGCAAATGTTCCTGCTGGAGCATTGTTTTTAAAAATTATCCCCAGGCGTCAGAGAGTGGGTAAGGGACCGTAAACCCTCCACTCTGCATGAAGCAGCTCACCTGGCGGACGAATACACGGATGCCCGTAAACTGGACAGTGCTAGTGGTAAAACTCAGGCCAGAGTGGAGTACCGACCAGCAGCACCCCCAGCAGCTACCGTCTACCAGGCACCAACGAACCGGCTGTCAGCACCCGCTCCATCTAATAATTATCAGCAGCCGCCCCGGTTCAACTCACGGGACTACTCCCAACCTATCAGATGTTTTGGGTGCAAGCAGCTAGGGCCCAAACGACCGGAGTGCTCGCTGAACAGTGTTAACCAGGCCCAGTCTTGGAGTAGACCAGCCAGCGGAAATTAACGACCCCCTCCCCCGGCTGCCCACTGCGTAGAGGAGGAGGAATGCTGGGGCATCCTGCATGAGGCAGACCCTGCCCAAGCTTCCCACCGGGATAACCGACAGCACCACCGGCAATTTGTCAAAGTCAACGGGAAGGAGGTCAGTGGTCTGAGGGATAATGGTGCAACCATGACATTACTTCAGAAGCACTTGGTGTCTGAGAACCAGCACACTGGAGACACTGTGGCGGTCTAAGTAGCCGGAGGCGCTGTAATTCACTTACCCATTGCCCGGGTACATTTGTAGTGGGCGCTAGACATGTGAATGTGGGGGTCATGAAGGACTTACCAGCAGATGTCCTCCTTGGCAATGACTTGGCTCCCCTTGTTTCTGCCTACGCTCCCATGGGTCCCGCTGAAGTGAACGCTGTCACGACCCGTGCCCAGACCCGTGCCGCCGAGACCAGCCCACCTGCTGCTGAGACCCAGGTAAGACTCTCTACCCCGACTTGTAACTTAGACCAGGCCCCTTTAGGCTAGGACACCCCAGAGATGTACGGGAGGGAAACCTGGGGTTTCTAGAGAAGTATAGGGCCAGGGCAGATACTGGGGGAGAGGGGGTCGATGGGGAGCATTATGAGTGGGTGGGGGATAGGCTGTACAGGATCCCTAAACCGTCTCAGAGACCGAATACCCCTCAGCAGAATCGGCAGCTGGTGGTGCCTGCGAAATACCGGCAGGAGATTCTGCAGATTGGGCATGATGTGCCGTTAGCAGGCCATCTAGGCTCCCGCCGCACAGCTCATAGGATCACCCAAAATTTATTTTGGCCTAATTTCAACCGAGATGTGCGGATCTATTGTAGCACGTGTGACACATGTCAACGGGTAGGTAAATGGCGGGATCACCCAAAGGCTAGGCTCATATTGATGCCTATCATTGGAGAACCCTTTTCCCGCATAGCCGTTGACATTGTGGGTCCACTGGCCAGGGCTAGCCCGTACGGTAAGAAGTATATTCTCACCGTGGTGGACTATGCCATTCGTTATCCAGAGGCAGTAGCGCTGTCTAATATAGAGACAGCAGAGACAGTTGCTGATGCCCTGGTTAAAATTTTCACTAGGGTCGGGTTCCCTCAGGAGATCCTCTCCGACCAGGGAACTCAGTTTACCGCTGTGCTCACCCAGCAGCTGTGGAAGGTGTGCGGCATTAAACCGCTGCTTAGCTCACCTTATCACCCACAGACTAACGGTCTCTGCGAGCGATTTAATGGCACCCTCAAACAGATGTTGAGGACCTTTACTGACACTTGCAGAGACTGGGAGCGATTCCTGCCTCATTTGCTATTTGCATACAGAGAGGTGCCCCAGGAATCTACTGGGTTCTCTCCCTTTGAGCTACTCTATGGGAGAAGGGTCCGCAGACCCCTAGATCTCATTAGACGACACTGGGAGGGAGAGACAGAGCAAGAGGGAACCCCCATCGTGCCATACGTGCTGGAACTCCGGGACCACATGGAGAAACTATCCCTGATGGTAAGGGAGAATCTCCAGGCGGCCCAGGGGAGACAGAAGAGGTGGTACGATCGGGGTGCCTGACAGTGGGTCTTTCAGGTTGGGCAAAAGGTTCTAGTGCTCAAGCCTGTGAAGACGAACAAGATGCAAGCGTCTTGGCAGGGCCCGTATAAAGTGTTAGCTTGTGTATGTGATACTACCTATCTTATAGCCAGCTGTGCAGATGAAAGGATTCAGCGATCCTTTCATGTATCAGGAGAGACCAGACGATGTTGCTGCAGTGGGTGCCCTGACTGCCGACGACCCTGAGAATTTACCCTTTCCCGACCTATTAGAGAAGGACCCCCAGACTGACCTCACTAGTCTGGTACAGCTAGGGGACCGGTTAAGCCCCACAGAGAAGGTACAGGCAAGACAGCTTCTGTGGGAGAAGCAGGTGACGTCCTCCCAAGAACCCGGCTACACTACCCTAGCTGTACACAAGGTCGAGACACCCGGACAGAGTCCCCAACGACAGCCCCCCATCGTATCCCTGAAGCAGTCCGGGAAGGAATGCGGAAGGAGATACAGGAGATGACCAGGCTTGGCGTCATCGAACACTCAGACAGCCCTTGGGCCTCGCCTGTAGTCCTGGTGCCTAAGAAAGATGGGACCACCCGGTTCTGTGTGGACTACAGGCGGCTCAATGAGCGGACCACCACTGACGCCTACCCGATGCCCCGGGTAGACGAGTTATTAGACCGCATTGAAAGGGGACGCTATCTGACCACCATAGACCTGTGTAAGGGTTATTGGCAGATCCCCCTGACCAAGGATGCTATCCCTAAGTTGGCATTCGTCACCCCATTTGGTCTGTACCAGTTTAAGGTCATGCCATTTGGGATGAAGAATGCTCCGGCTACCTTTCAGCGTATGGTGGATAGGCTTCTCGATGGCTTCCAGGAATTTGCATGTGCATACCTGGATGACATTGCGGTCTACAGTGAGTCCTGGGAAGAACACCTGGAACACATAGGGGTGGTGCTGGACAAGATTCTGGCCGCTGGCCTGACCTTGAAGCCACACAAGTGCCATCTAGGCATGGCAGAAGTGCAGTACTTGGGTCACAGGGTAAGATGTGGGAGCCAGAGACCAGAGCTAGCCAAGGTAGAAGCTGTAGCTAACTGGCCCACTCCTATCACCAAGACCCAAGTGCTGGCCTTCCTGGGAATAGCAGGGTATTACCGACGCTTTGTCCCCGACTACAGCACCGTTGCTAAACCCCTGACGGACCTGACTAAAAAGAACTTGCCTAAGCAGGTCCTGTGGTCTCCAGCTTGTGAAGCTGCGTTTCAGGCATTGAAGCAAGCTCTGGTGAATGCCCCTGTCCTGGCTGCCCCAGTCCCTAACAAACGTTTTCTCGTCCATACAGATGCTTCCATGTATGGACTGGGGGCTGTGCTGAGCCAGGTCGGAGAAGATGGAGGAGAGCACCCTGTCTCATATCTCAGCAGAAAGCTACTACCTCGGGAAGTGAGTTATGCGGCAGTGGAGAAGGAGTGTTTAGCCCTGGTCTGGGCATTAAAGAAATTGAGCCCTTATTTGTACGGGCAGGAGTTCTCGCTCATCACGGACCACAATCCCCTTGTCTGGCTTTACCGGGTCTTAATAGACAATGGTAGACTGCTGAGGTGGAGTTTAGCTTTACAACCTTACAACTTCACCACCCATTTGTCTGCTATGTTTACAGCAGGCAGGATTAATCTTAGATGGACCTGGCACCCAGACCACTTCATTAAGGTCTGGGTGCCTATAGTGGTCCTTTAATGGATCTCATCTGTAGAGGTTGTGAGTAATCAATGAGTAGTTCTTAGAGAGCACAATTTAACATTGTGATTGATGTAAATTATAAAATTCTATCATTTATAACACATTTTACATAAAAAATATATTTGTAGTGGAGGTTGGTTTACAAAATTGAAAAATGTGAAAATAAAGATTTTTAATAATTTATATAGATAAAATAAATGAAAATTAGAATAAAAATAATAAAAATAATAATAAACATATATAAATAAAAATGAAAAAATATGAAAAAAATTGAAATACAAATAAAAATAAAAATGAAAATAACTATGGAATGGAAATGAGATTTAAATTAAAGTTGAAAGTATAAATAAAAATAAAAACAGTATTGTAGACAAGAGTCGAAGTATGAGGAATTGTAGAAATATATTGATGAAACATACAGAAATGATCAAATGAGATAAATATGCAGATAGATGGTAATGGATACAGATCCAAAACTTGGGTTCTGGAATTCACGGATACTTTGATGTTGTCTCCCCTCCATACTGCAAAAAATTATTCATGAATGGTTTGGGGATCATGACAAAGAGTTCAAGGTGTTGCCTATGCCTCCAAATTCCCCAGATCGCAATCCAGTTGAGCATCTGTGGGATGTGCTGGAATAGATAGCTAATCATGAACCCCACCTTGGCTCTGTCAGTGGGATAAAAACGTGGAGAGTATAATGAATCCTAACTTGATTCCAGAATCCTCTGCAGCCAGGGAGGTCAACTCAGAAATGTTACCTAAGGCACCCTAGGTATCAGAAACAGAAGAGATCGCAAAGGAGGCTGAGGGAGACTGAACTTCAATTCTCAAGTTAGCAGTATGTGATAACAAACAAACTGGTCCATACGGTGAACTAAGTCCTCAAATCTAGCCTAATAATTCAGGATCTGAGGTTTTACAACATTACAACAGAACTGGGTCCATGGTTCTGTTGTAATGTCAAGTTAAGTATAACAACCAGGGCCGGACTGGGAAGAAAATTGAGCCCAGGCATTTTTTAATTACAGCTGACCACTAAAAAGGGGGCGGGACCAGATAGGGTGTGTTTTGTCATCACCAATGACAAGCACGCCCCATCACAAAGTGAGCATGTTGGTTCAATGCTCTTCCAGGTCAGACCATGCGCAGAGCTCTGCTGAATAGCTCTAGCATGAGTAAAAGACCCTATATATTTTCTGCACAAATATTACAAATTTAATAATATGCTTGCACTGTGTTTGGTTTAAATTTGTCTCTGGTGTCTCCATAGATGGGATACCAGGAGAGAAAAATGCCAGGAAAGAGTATTGTGCAGTGTGTATGTGAGGGGTGTATTGTGTGTGTGAGGGTGCTGTGTGGGTAAGGGTGCTGTGTGTGTGTGTGAGGGTGCTGTGTAAATATGTAAAGTTGAACTATTTATAGGCCTGGGGCAGGGCCCTCTTTAATATTGATTGGACCCTGGGAAAGTGATTGCTTTCCCTTGACCCTGCCCCCCCTGCCCACTCCAAACCCCCAGCTCCCACTCACCATGAAATCATGGCCTCCACCCCAACCTAGTGATGGAACTAACGTAGAGGGCCTGGTGCAATAATTTTTTGTGGGTCTCCCCTCTAGGGCAAGATGAGGGAAAAGGTAGTTACCTATCTGTTGTACAACTCCCATGATTCAATGCCAGCTGGGGATCTACCATTTGGCCATTCCTGTAGGTTGTATTTGTAAACAGTGTTTGTGCATTTGAATGTAAGCATGTTTTTGTATAGTGTATGTGTGTGCATGTAGGGGTGTATTTGTATGAACTGTTACCATTGGAATGCAGTAGTGTACGTGTGTAGTGTTTGCGTTTGAATGCAGGGTGTGTGTTTGTATGTAGTGTTGGCTATTACATTCAGGTGTGCTTTTGTGTGTAGAGTTGGTGTTTGTATATAATTTTAGCTTTTTAATAAAGGGATTTGTTTGTATATAATGTTTGTAATTGCATGCAAGGGTGTGTTTGGATGTAGTGTTGTAATTTAAATACAGATATACATTTGTGTGTAGTATTGGTGTGAGTGAAGGGTGTGTTTGTATACAATGTTTTAAGTCTGAATTCAGGGTGTGTTTGATTCACTGGATGTATGCACATACATACTAACACAGATATACATACACATTGACACGCAGATACACACATAAACACACTGATACATGCACACACCTGGACACATGCACACACCTTGACATACAGATACACACACACACACACACTCAGATACACACTTTAACACACACATATACACACTTTGATACAGGCACTGCTGCACACACACAGATACACATACTGGCACATCCACACACAGAGATACACACTGACACAGATATGTACCCACACTCAGATACACACAGGTACACATGCAGATGTGTATTTGTGTGCAGTGTATTCTGCAGATCCTATCCTAGTAGCAGCCTAATGCTTGCTCTTATGAGATTAATCCTCTTGGTTTCTTTTATATATTTGGGAGTCCCAGGCCAACTCCTTGGTTTTGCACCCCTCCCTATTACATGTGCCTCATTCGAGGACCCTATTTAGCCTTGACTTGCAGAGAGTCCCAGTAAGGAAGTTTTCCCAAGTAAGTGGATTATTCTCATAAGAGCAAGCATTAGGCTGCCACTAGGATAGGACCTGCCAAATATGGGGTACTTTGACGTAGTTGGCAGGCTTATGCAATGTATGATCATATAATGTAACTAAACCCCCATCATTTTTTTGCCTAGGTGAGGTGTTTTTAAATAAAACTATTACAATCTCTAAGATTTTAAATCATTGTTTAGTGAATTAGCGAGTGCGCTGGATTCTGTATTTTATATATATATATATATATATATATATATATATATATATATATATATATATGTAATATATCTATATGCATAGTTATATCTGTTTGATTTTAGCTATAAATGCTGAGATATGCCACTAAGGATAAAATATCTATTTACAATTTGGGTTCTTTAAGTAGGAAGGCTGAATAAGCAGTACCCAGTGTATAGAAAAGTATTTAACTAGTGAATATGATGATAGGTGTGGTTGTTGAACTAACACTCAATGCATAATAATTTCTGGAATCCTTAGTTACATATCTCTAGTATTTGTTTTTTATATGGATGCACATGTATTGTTAGGAATATGAGCATTTATGTTATTAAATATGTACTTTTTCCTCGTATATAGGGTTAAAAAGAGAGAATAGATTGATTATTCACACTATATGATATGAAATGTTTAATCACATAGCACTTATAGCACTTTTTTATAACATTTGGTTTGCACTTTATATAATATGCACTGTCACTTTAAAATATGGATTGTGCTGTATGTTTTAACATACACCCTATAATATGCACTGTCACTTTAAAACATCCAAATATGGATTGTGCTGTATGTTTCAACATACATTCTTCTCTCATGAGCACTATATTCATTTATATGCACTGGTTCTTTAATTATATGCACTGGTCCCTTAACAATATACATGTATACTTGAGTACATACATAACTTTTATGCACTTTGATTACACTGACAATGCTGTCACTTTAATGTGGATTGAGCTGGTATAGTATAAGGCTCAGTCATATATGAGGCATTTACTCTTTCATCTTTATACTTCTCCACATTCTCTTTAATTTTGATAAACATTTACACCCGGGTCTGCACCCTTCCATATGCACTGGCCGCGGTGATGCTTTGTTTACTGGCATCACCATGGCAATGATCGATTTGCCTGTGTTCAGTTAACCGCAGTGATGCTTTGTTTATTAGCATCACCGAGGCAACGATCAGGCCGCGATCACGTCATGACGTCATGGTAGGGGGCGGAGTCAATTTGCACATGCGCACTGAGCGGGCTAGAACGCCGATTGAATGGCGGTTTTCACCTGGGGTAAGCTTACATTCGTAATAATTTCATGTATAAATGTCCTGTTTATTGTACACACTGTTTTTTCATCTTTTTTGATCCTGAGGAAAGTCCTTGTAGGACTGAAACGTTGGTCATGGATGTTTTAATTTATTTCTAATAAATTTAGATTTTTTATTTACCGTGAGTGCAGCTGCTTGTTGGATTTTTGTATGGATGGCCATGATTTGCTAGCACCCGGGCAACAAGGGTAATTGGAGCGTGAGTGCAGGAGCTTCTGTTTTTTTTTTCTCTATATATATATATATATATATATATATATATATATATATATATATACACACACACACACACAGGTACACGTACACATTGACACACAAGTACACAGACACGGGTATACATTCACACAGATACACATGCACACAGATGTACATACACAGATAGACACAGTAGCCAGAGACACACATTGACACACACAGACACAGACACAGCCAAATACACACTGACACACACTACAGCCAGATACACACACTACAGCCAGATACACACACACATACACACAAACACACAGAACCAGATACACACACATACACATACACACATGCACACACAGCCAGTTACACACAGACATACACACATCCAAATACACACACACACACACATACACACACACACACACACAGACATACAGATACACACAAACATATAGCCAGATGCATTGACTCAGACCCAGGTACACACACATCAATTTACATCACATTTTAGCCACCCTCCTGTCTCCTTACCTTTTGGGTACAGAAAGGTGGCTTCCCTGGGGTCCAGCAGGAGCTGGAAGACCAAGGCTTACTTCCTCCGTCCCTCTCCTCCTTCTATGTATGCCTCCTTTTGTGTATGCCTCACTCTGTTACTTTGGAGGAAGTGATCTCACCTCACTTCCTCCCAGCAGGCAATATGAAAGGGGCCCAGCCCAGTCCAGAGCAGTCTTAAAGGGCCGGAGGACCCTAATTACATCAGGTGCCACAGCCCACAGGGTTTGGACGCCGGCAGGGGGCCCACAGGGCAGCTACTTTGGGCCCCCCAGGAGTAACTGGGCCTGGGGAAGCTGCCCCGTTTGCCTTACTTTAAAGACGGCCCTGGCCTGGGGGTGTTTCCGTGTTAGCCATGCCCCAAAATATGAGTGGGCATAAGCAATGTTGTAATGATGTCACAAAGTATGCCATAAAGGAGTGGGTCTACATCATCTGGCTTCAGAAATGTAAGCAAAGGTGTCTGAGAATGTCTAACTACTGTTTTGCTCACTTGGGGGCAGAAGCACAAGGTGAGCGGTATAGTGCAAGTATCTTACACATGTTCAGGTAAGATTCCATTAGCTCTAGATTCCTTGTCAGCACTGACCCTTACAATATGCTAGACTGCAGGCCCGGACTGGCCATCGGGCATACCGGGCTCTCCCCTGCCAGCCCGTGCAGGGCCAGTGCTATCCGAGCGCCGGCCCTGCTGTGTGCCTCCGTGGGCCGGTGGGGAGATCAAAGATTTCCCTCACCGGCCCAGAGGCATGGAAATGCGGCCGCCGGCTGGGTGAGGGAGGGAGGACCGGGGGAGCTCTAACAAGCAGCTCCGCCGGGTCCTCTCCCGGGATTCTGAGCGTTGCCGCGGTTACCACAGCAACGCTCAGATCTCGCGAGAGTGAACTCTAACCTGCAGGCTAGAGTTCACTCTCACCACTGGACCACCAGGGAAGGCAGCATGGCACCCCACCCCCCCAGGCAGAACGGATCTCCTCGTCCCCCCCTCCCAGGATAAAGGTAAGAAGGGAGGGGGGGATATATTTTTTTTTTATTATTAGTAAAAAAAAATATATTTAAATTTAAATAAAAAATACATTCACACACACAGCACCCCCAGAAACAGCACCCCCAGACACACACTGCACCCCCCAGACACACACAGCACCCAGACACACACAGCACCCAGACATACACAGCACCCAGACACACACAGCACCCCCAGACA
>OW240912.1:183483823-183494371 GCA_933207985.1 Pelobates cultripes
GGAAGGTATTAAACTGATCAGAACAATACTAAACACACCACTCCTATCTGGTGGCACATTAGCTTGACCGCGCAGTGCCCCAAATTTGAATTAAGAGGACCGACCAAGCCTCCTTCTTCCATCTCCCTGTTACAAAAATCAATGCCGTGTACACGACCACTGATAGGAGACGCGGAAGGTATTAAACTGATCAGAACAATACTAAACACACCACTCCTATCTGGTGTCACATTAGCTTGACCGCGCAGCGCCCCCAATTTGCAGTAAGAGGACCCACCACGCCTCTCCTCCCATCTCCCTGTTACAAAAATCAATGCCGTGTACACGTCCACTGATAGGAGACGCGGAAGGTATTAAACTGATAAAAATAGTACTAAACACACCACTCCTCCACAGAAGGAATTGCACAGAAACTCCAGTTTTTAAGCAGCAAGCAGAAACAATAAAAGAAAGTTTCCTAAAAAAAGGGTATAATAAAACTACCATTCAATCTACTTTCAATCAAGCCCTGTCTATTAATCAGAAAGACCTATTAACTAAGAAGAGAACCCAAAAGCAAAATATATCATTACCTGTGATATTGGATTACAACAACAAAAACAAAGAACTTAAAAGGATAATTAATAGACATTGGAACTTATTGAAAGAAGATACCACTCTTAAACACTTAATACCAGAAAAACCAAAAATAGTGTTTAGGGGAGCACCTAATTTAGGGATGCATCTTACCAAAAACTACACTAAACCTGAAAAAAGCATAGGGGATAGTTTTTTAAATGATAGAAAAGGTTTTTACAGATGCAACACGTGTATTGCATGTAGAAAAACCAAACCTACACCTAAATTAAGATCCAACTTCAAATCAAATAGTAATGCCAAGTCCTATAATATAAAAGAGATAATCACATGCAACAGTAAAAACGTCATATATTTATTGGAATGCCCTTGTGGCCTACAGTATATAGGACGAACAATCAGACCATTAAAAATTCGTATCGCTGAGCATTGTAGAAATATAATTAAAGGTTTTAAAAATCATTCTGTTTCATCCCACTTTTGTATTCATGACAACGACCCTAAAAATCTTACCTTCATGGGTATTGCCACTGTCAAATCTCACTGGAGAGGAGGTGATTTTATTAAAAAAATAGGATGGACAGAGATGGAATGGGTCTATAATATGAATACCTTACACCCAGATGGCTTAAACATAGAATTCGATTTATTTAATTTTTTATAAAATTTTATTTTTATTTTTTTATCATTTTTTAAAAAAAATCTATTTTATCCATTTACCTTCTATTTTTTTTTTTTTTTTCTCTCTCTGGGTTTTTTTCCCCTCCCATCTCATTTTACATCCTCCTATTTTTTCCATTCACTATATTCCCTTATTATTTTACTATTGTCAGTTTTATTGTATTTTTATGTGATCTTATATATATATTTATTATTTTTTATGTCATATATCTTATTTCATCGCTCTCTTTACAAATTGGACTACGAGCATATTTACAATGGATTATTGGAAGTCTAAGACTGTTTTTAGAAAAAGGACGTTATGGACTGCACAAATCTTAATTTTTTCATCAAATAAGAAAAGACGTTGTGCTATTTCTACATACGGATGAAACACTTTTTGTGCACTGCTGGATGTCAGGATTATTTGGCTATGAACTTTAAGAACTTTCTATTTTTTATATAACCATATTTTTCTATTTTTTGCTGCCTATACATATGGTTTTATTAGACATAATACCCTTTGTATAATGCATGATACCTGAATGGTTTGGTATGAGTATATTTTTTCTGTTTGTTTTTTTGTCTATGTGTAAATTGGCTTATTTTGTTATTTGCACATATGTTGCACCTTAACAATATGTTTGTATCTATCTCTTTATTTATGTAAAGATTGGCATTTTTTGTTATCTGCACATATGTTGCACTTGAACAATAATTATGCATTGGTTTTTATTTATGTGAAGATTGTTCTTCTTGTCATTTGCACATATGTTGTATTTCAACAAATCTTTGTCTTTGCCTCTTGCTGAGCCATCTATTACGGCCGCGGCCACTATGCGTTCCATGGTGGAACGCATGCCTGCATCTTTACTATGTGAGTGCCGCGCCATTTCCGGCGAGACGCGTGCGTCCCGCCACTATGCGTTCCATGGTGGAACGCATGCCTACATTTTTACTATGTGAGTGCCGCGCCATTTCCGGAGCCACGCGTGCGTCTCGCGGTGAATAAGGCTACACACGCGAACGCCGCGTCGCTTCCGGTTTGGACGCGTGCGTTCCACGCTGGTTACTTACACCCACGTGGTCGCCGCACTATTTCTGGTCTCTGCCCACGAGCGGTCTGTTTGTCCGAGGCACACCAGGATGACATTATCAATCATGTTCACTATGTAAGTTACATATTTAAAGGAAGTTTTTTGATATATGTTTTTTACACTTCTGATGAAGCCATTGGCGAAACGCGTTAAGTGCTATTTTATATAGCTTTTATTTTATTCTGTTTGTTACATTATTAAATATATATCTTTTAAAGCTATATTCCACTTTATTATATTTTATTTGCACCATCTAACTTCCTGGCCTGTATATCCTACAGTGGGGATTATACCACTGCAAGCCTTATACACTAGAGCAAGTTTTCTGCTCTAGTAAATGTGAGTATATATATTTCTATTTATCCATTTATACTTGGAGTTGGAACTATTACACTATTGGAGTTTATTGTTTTCCATTTTTATCTGCACTACTACACCATTGGAGTACCTAAGACGTTGGACTTCTTATCCTAAGACGGGGATTGTACCGTCCATGCCAATTATGGTAGAGCTCCCATAGTAGCTCTACCAAATGTGAGTGAAAAATACCTCCGTTTTATTTATCACTTTTTCCTAATATTATTTAACATACTACACTATTGTATATACTCTTTCTGTTTTCTTTTTGAGGATAAATTATCCGAAACTACTAAGAGACATCAAGTGTATGTATATATAATTTATGCAAGGCGCGGTTTCCTCCTTTTTTTTCCTACACCACTCCTATCTGGTGTCACATTAGCTTGACCGCGCAGTGCCCCAAATTTGCAGTAAGAGGACCGACCAAGCCTCTTCTTCCATCTCCCTGTTACAAAAATCAATGCCGTGTACACGTCCACTGATAGGAGACGCGGAAGGTATTAAACTGATCAGAACAATACTAAACACACCACTCCTTTTTTTTGGTGAGGCTCTACAGGACAGAGTGCTTCTCCACGGGACATGTTAACTCACGGGCAGCTGGCTCATCAAGGAACCACAGCAGCTTTCCATGTACAGGTAAGACACGTGCAGCCGGTAAGGGTTCAGGCTCTTCTTCCTGGAGGATACGCTGCAAGCCTGTTGAACGAGGTGACCCTGCTCGGGTCCCAGGTGTACGGTTCCTAAAATGGCTGCCATATACACGTCCACTGATAGGAGACGCGGAAGGCATTAAACTGATCAGAACAATACTAAACACACCACTAATAAGGTTTCTCTCCTGTATGGCTCCTCAAATGATGCTTAAGATTAGAAGCGGCTGAAAAGCATTTCTCACACTCCGAACAAAAATATATTTTTTAACATTCTCTCCACTTTGAACGAAATGACGTTTGGGAAGAGATTAACATAATTAAACACAGGCAGTAAAAATACAGTTTCTAGCCATACACTGTAACTTTAAAACTACACATCCCATCTTCATAATTACATATTTGGAATCAGCACACTTAAAACATAAACATAACCAAAAATCAGCCAAATCCATCCAGGGTTAAAAAGTTAGCTGGAGGTCCCTTTATGACCGACCGCAAGCACATTTTCCTGCCCAAAACAGTTCCATAGATTTGGGCTGTGAGGTCGGTCTATTTCAGGCTGAAAAAACGACTAAGTCCCATCGCCGAATGGGACTTAGTCTCTGCAGCTGAAATAAGGCTGAAAAAAACGGCTGAAAAAAAGACTAAGTCCCATCGCCGAATGGGACTTAGTCTCTGCAGCTGAAATAAGGCTGAGAAAAACGGCTGAAAAAAAGACTAAGTCCCATCGCCGAATGGGACTTAGTCTCTGCAGCTGAAATAATTTCCCATTTACTGAACCAAGTGGGAAATAGCAAGGCAGGCACAAAGGGTTTGCACCAGGTCTGGGGACACAGGGGACACCGTCTTAAAGGGGCCGTGTCCCCAACAAGTCTGGGGACACGGCCTTAAAGGGGGCAGTGTCCCAATCTTCCTGATGTCCCAAAAAAGGTGTTTAAAGGGCCAGCACCAGTCACATAAAGAGTCCATAAGCCCCAATATGCCCACCGACAGTCTTAAAGGGCCATACACACCAAATAAAGTGCATACATTTTCACAATCTCCCAGGGGCCATAGTCATGCGGGAGGAGGCTGGCAAATAGGCTTCTCCACAACCCAGGGAGGCAGGGCAATTTGCCATTTAAAGGGCCCGTTACAAATAGCAGTTTGTAACAAGGTGTCAATCCATATCTGCCAAGTGACCCGATGTAGGGGGAACAGTCCCTATTCTGCTCTGTGTCAGTGTGTATCAGGGATCCTTAGGACAGGTGTCAATCCACATCTGCCAAGTGACCCTATGTAGGGGGACCAGTCTCTATTCTGCTCTGTGTCCGTGTGCATCAGGGCTCTGAGGACAGGTGTCAATCCATATGTCAAGGTGTCAATATGTCATATGTCAGGTGTCAATCCATATTGATTGTGATTTAGGAATGTTAGGTGATTTCTGCCCTTTATGGATTAAAACCAGACTCTGTATCAACTGTGTAATTTTCCATGGGAGTTTTGCCATGGATCCCCCTCCGGCATGCCACAGTCAGGTGTTAGTCCCCTTGAAACAACTTTTCCATCCCTATTGTGGCCAGAAAGAGTCCCTGTGTGTTTTAAAATTCGCCTCCCCATTGAAGTCAATGGAGTTTCGGGCGGTTCGCCGGTTCGCGAACATTTGCGGAAGTTCGCGTTCGCCATTCGCGAACCGAAAATTTCGGGTTCGCGACATCACTATTGAGAAGGTGTGGCATCCTCCAGTGATAGATATTCAAATGATCCTCCTAGAATGGCATTGAGGACCTGAGGTGCATATGTAGCAAGTACTGCATGTCATCCAAGCTTCCCCATAGGAATGAATTGCATTCAAAGCTTTTCTATGAATCTCCACGTCACTTTACTGATTTTTACTTGGTCAGTGGAAGCACCTCTAGAGGCTGTCATTCAGACAGCCAACTGAGGTGGATTTAACCTTGCAATGTAAACAATGTTACATTTTTGCACTGCAGGGTTTAAAGGACAGTGCCACTGCACCGAGACCACTTCATTGAGATGTAGTAGTCTGGGTGACTTTAATGTCCCTTTGAATCTTACATACATTCACCTAAGTGATGGTCCTCACTAAAAACACACTTTTTTCAGTTGGACCTCTGGTCTATCCCACAGTTTTTTGATAAAAACCATGATTTACTTTAGGTGGACATTTGCACACTGTTATAATGTTTACAATGTGCAAACATGTTTAGTAATACAAATAAAGTCCAGCAGCTTCCTTAAAAATACCCATAAATAGGGTGATCATTTTGTTTAGCATTTTTGCCATTCTGATCTTTAATTCACTCTGAATTTAGTTCATTTTGAGATTACTGAAAAACACCCTTTTTAGTGTTAATATAGAGTGGTGACTAAGATTGGCACTGCAGTTGTTTCTGAACTACATATCCCATGGTGTTCAGTCAAACTTTATCGATATCTACTATCCTGACACTAATTTAAGAATTTAAGTATGTATACTCCAGATGTTTGAGAACCTTTCCTAGGTCTTGTCCTGAGAAGCTATTCTATACATGCTCACTGGCATTAAATGGTTGGTATGGGCAACACACTTCCATATTCCCCTTTTTTAATCTCACTATTCCATATTATCCATTTGTCCCCATCATGCCTTCATATTCTACTCATATCTCCATATTTCCCATCTGTCCCAAAAACCTCCTTATTCCTCTTCTGCCCCAACACATGCATATTCCAACTGCTCCCTTACACTCTCATATTCCCCCTCTGTATTCACCACTCCTCCATATTGCCACAATGTCTCCACTCTCCATATTCCCACTATGGTTTTCACTCTGTCTTCCCACACTCCATACTTCCCCTCCATAACCCTCCACATTTCCCCTCTATCCTACTCCCAGTTTACATATAGTCCAGTTCCTTCCAGGTTTAACATGAGGATTGGGCATGCACAGGGAGCGACCAAGTAAAAGGGTCATATCCTCATACAATATCTTGAGGGAATTGGTATATTGTAAATAGAGACATATTACGCTATCTCATGCAATGTCAAGAAGGGTATACTCCCTTGCAATAGAAACCTGCACTGAGCCAGTCAGTAATCTCCTTTTATGTCACTGCCTGCCACCAGTGCCCAAATTCGATTGCCAAATTTACAGTAGCAATCGTCCTGAAGGTGCCAGTCAAGGCTGAGGTTGACCCTCCAGTTAATCAAGAAACAGGGGTGTGGCACTGCACTCAATCCCCATGGTGATGTGAATCTCGGTGCAACCAGGCCGGTCCCAGTACCAAGAACCAAATACTTGATAAGGCAAAAAATAGAAAGAGGTCCAGGCACTCCATGATTTAAAGAAGGCAATTTATTAAACCCACCTCCAATCACAACGTTTCAACCTGAACGGTCTTTGTCAAGCTATCAAATGCACACATATATGCCAATTTATAGGAATATAAGTGATTAACATAATTAACATAATTGATAAAAAAAAATCCAAGTTCAAACAATCAAATGTAACTTACCCAAACATATAGGCTGTCTGCTGTCCCACAAGTTACAAACCAATAAGTTAATAATTGGATAAATAAATTAAAATAAATTAAGTAAATACATTGAGATTAAATTGAAAAATGAAAAGATCAGGAAAATTATTCGTCTCTGTTTTATAAATACATAGACCTATTTATCTATGCCTATGATAGGGTCTTAAATTTGGAAATATTAGCACGATATGCACTTTACAATGATTCTTTCTATATTATAGTCTTCACACTTATTGTTCACAAAACATTGCTGCACGTTTACAGTTTGCACAAGAGCACCTGGATGTTCCACAGCAGTACTGGCAAAATATTCTGTGGACAGATGAAACCAAAGTTGAGTTGTTTGGAAGAATGTATGTGTGGCGAAAAAAAGGCACAGCACACCAACATCAAAACCTAATCCCAACTGTGAAGTATGGTGGTGGGGGCATCATGGTTTGGGGCTGCTTTGCTGCGTCAGGGCCTGGACGGATTGCTATCATCGAAGGAAAAATGAATTCCCAAGTTTATCAAGCCATTTTGCAAGAGAACTTAAGGCCATCTGTCTACCAGCTGAAGCTCAACAGAAGCTGGGTGTTGCAACAGGACAATGACCCAAAGCATAGAAGTAAATCAACAACAGAATGGCTTAAACAGAAGAAAATACGCCTTCTGAAGTGGCCCAGTCAGAGTCCTGACCTCAACCCAATTGAGATGCTGTTGCATGACCTCAAGAAAGCGATTCACACCAGACATCCCAAGAATATTGCTGAACTGCAACACTTCTGTAAAGAGGAATGGTCAAGAATTACTCCTGACCGTTGTGCACGTCTGATCTGCAACTACAGGAAACGTTTGGTTGAAGTTATTGCTGCCAAAGGAGGTTCAACCAGTTATTAAATCCAAGGGTTCACATACTTTTTCCACCTGCACTGTGAATGTTTACATGGTGTGTTCAATAAAAACATGGCAACATTTCATTCTTTGTGTGTTATTAGTTTAAGCAGACTGTGATTGTCTATTGTTGTGACTTAGATGATGATCAGATCACATTTTATGACCAATTTGTGCAGAAATCCATATCATTCCAAAGTGTTCACATACTTTTTCTTGCAACTGTAGATACATCTAGCTGTATTTGTTTATATGGCTCTTTGATAATTGCATTTGTAGTCTTTTATGTATTCTCTTATATGAATATATAGTCTTTTTTGCATTTTTAATTTTGATCCTATTCAGAGACTGTAGAAGATTATTGTTAATGATTTATGATGATATATGGGATTGTGAAAATATTGAGCATAGCCTTATATATCTGTGTTTACATATATATATATATATATATATATATATATTGCATTTATATTAGTTTCACAATAAGGCTTTTTCTGCACAAGTATCCCTTTACTATTAGTATTTGCATTTTGAGCACTTTAGATTCACTATGATGCACTTTATGGCACATGTCACTTTTACTATTTGTCACTTTAAAATTCTCTATGCACTTTACTATTTTCGGCATTTATATGCTTAGGTCTGGTTTCTATTTACACAGACCGATTATATGTTCGTCCTGACACACATAGTAGAAACTATGAATTATGTTATACAGCTCCTATGATATATTTGGAGCACTAACACCCAGTTTTCATAACACAGTAAGAATCCACGGCGGTGTTGATCTGTTTCTATAGTAATCATTAGTGTGCCACATCTCCATGGTAACAGTGACGGCATGTACGTGATGACATCATCACTGGGGGCGGAGCTTTGTCAATTCCTAGCACCTGGGGTAAGTCAATTTCACAATTCTATACACATTATATAAACAAACTGTTTAAATGTATGTATTTATGATCCTGATGAAAGACCATGAGTGCAGCCATCTACGTTTTGTAAATCTCTCTATATATATATTTATATATTTTTTAACATTTTATCTTTTTCTATTCTATTAAAAATTTATTTTGTATACATGATTTGTGATGTCCATTGTGGAAACTGTTGGCTGTTTTAAAAGGTTTACAATCCTTTATCCACTATGTATCTCATTATTTTGTATTGTAATATTATTTACATATTAGTTGGGCATTTTTCGCGTGTCCGCACACACATGCATGATCACCTACATCCGTGGTATTGCATTTATTTGCTAGCTTTCAGATATTTTTCTTGACGCATGCACGTTGATGTTGCTGCGGGTGTTTGGTCTTGGTCATGGGCGTCGGGTCCGCTGAATGCACATGTCCAATTCCTTATGGAGATTGAGACGTCATTGTGCAGACGTCTTCTTGTGCATTTGATGTTATGTTGCTGACGTTACGCACATATCGGAAATGGATCCTTTGGTGGTAATTTTCCATATCTCTTAATTTTTCAATTTAATCTCAATTTATTTACTTAATTTAATTTATTTATCCAATTCTTAACTGATTGGTTTGTAACTTGTGGGATAGCTGACAGCCTCTTTGTTTGGGTAACTTACATTTGATTGTGTGAACTTGGATTTTTTTTTATTAATTATGTTAATTATGTTAATCACTTGTATTCCTATAAATTGGCATATATGTGTGCATTTGATAGCTTGACAAAGACCATTCAGGTAGAAATGTTGTGATTGGAGCTGGGTTTAAAAAATTGCCTTCTTTGAATCCTGGAGTGCCTCTTTCTATTTTTTGACTCTCCAGTTAATGTCTTACAGAGGCTATAAAAAGTAAAATATTTAATAGAGTTTCTATTTTAGTGATAATTAAAGGTTACCCCATGCACTGATTTGAAGTGTTCATAGTGCCAGGAGTCTGTATTTGCAGCATTACAAAGCAGACTCCTGGCACCATGCCCACTTTAAAACAGTAGAAACTGACCAATTGGCTGTCAGAAGTATAACTCTACCTCCAGCTGCCTCACGATCCAATAAAAAACAAAGAAAAGCACTACCCCAAATCCCTATGCATATTTAGACAAATGGAGCTTTTTTTTCACTCCAATGGCTGTTGGGTGTAAATATTTGTCACCGTTAATCTAAATATGCATAGAGATTTTGAGTAGTGCACAGGTAACTCTTTTCTATGGTTTTTATTGTGTGTACCATGGTCATTGCTGGTGCCTAGGAGTAGTGGGAGTCTTTGTATTAGCCTCATTAAGCAGCCCACATGGATAACATCAGCATGCACAGCATGTTTGCACTAGGCAGCCAAAAGCAGTATGCTCACACTTTGGGTAACCCTGACCCCCCCCTTCTCAGTCCATCCTTACTACCCTCCCTCTCAAACATGGAGAAGTGATGACAGCCAAGGAGGAACATGCTGAGGGGAAAGGTTGGACTCAGCAGTAGAATGGAGGTATATTTTTAGCATATATTTATTATCTTAACTTTGAAAACACTGTTTTTTTTTTTTTGGTTGGAGTAACCCTTTACATTTTTTTTTATTATAATTCCTTAACAGTATATAGGCAGAACATGTATTTGTGCATACAGTTGTGTTATCTGTTTGTTTTTTTTATAACAGTAGCTTTACTACATTGCTGCAGGACCAGTAATAATTACATGAAACACATTACAGAGGGTACAATATGTCAGTGTATCACAATATTTTTCAACACGTTATGCAATTCTGACTTCAATACTTTGCCTATCCCAAGACTCTGGCCTTCAACTCACAAAATATTAAATATTAATGATCTCCATTCTGACCTCTTTC
>OW240912.1:183494471-183511824 GCA_933207985.1 Pelobates cultripes
GGACGGGGGGAGAGGAAGGAAATTTGAGGGGACGGGGGGAGAGGAAGAAAATTTGAGGGGACGAGGGGAGAGGAAGAAAATTTGAGGGGACGGGGAAGAGGAAGAAAATTTGAGGGACGGGGGAGAGAAAGGAAATTTGAGTGGAAGGGAGAGGAAGGAAATTTGAGTGGAGGGGAGAAGGAAATGAGAGGGAGGGGGGGAAGAAGGAAATTGGAGGGAGAGGGGGGGAGAAGGAAATTGACAGGGGGAGGGGGAGAGATTGACATCCATCACACACAATGCACCCCTTGCACACAGAAAAACACACAATGCATTACACACAGACACACGTACACAAGCAATGCATCCCTTACACACAGCAACACACAATGCACCCCTTACACATACTCAATGCATCCCTTACACACGCACACACTGCATCCCATACATACACAAACTCATCTTGCAGCCCTTACACATACAAACACAGATTCACACAATGCATTCCTTACACACATCAGGACATCCCCCACACACACACTCCACTCCCTGTGAACAAACTCATTGGTGAACATGAAGGTGGACCATGGGACCCAGACCTTAAGCTGTGTAAAGGGCCCTCAAAAAAATGGAGCTGCTTCCCGTTCTCCCAGAACAGTGATTTTTGTGACCACAGTTACAAACCGCCTCCAGAGAGCCTGTTTTACACCAGACCAGTGGAGCCAGACGGCAGCTAGAGCCCATCATCATCCTCATCTGGTTGTAAGTAGGCAATCTAGTATATTATTCGTGGCACTAATCTCTAATTTACCTCACATTAAAGGGACACTATGGTCCCCAGAACCACTGCAGCTTAATGTAGTGGTTCTGGTGTCTAGCCTGTCCCTGCAGGCCTTTTAATGTAAACACGGCGGCACTGCAGCACTGGTGTTAGTTAACATGGCAGATCATATGGGTGGGGCATTGTGATGTCCCATTGTGATGGGATTCGGGGGGGGGGGGGCAGCACTTTGGGGGGCCGGGGGGCCCAGACCTTGAGCTGTGTCAGGGGCCCCAACATTTCTGATGGCAGCCCTGACCTGGCCATCAGAAGGCGCCTGCTTGCAGCAATTATAATGTACCATTTTGAACCAGTGTCCTCTGTAGTCCAGTTAGTGTTTATATCAGACTTGCAAGAACAGTTTTAGGGGGTGTATAACTCATTTCTGCAATGTCTGTGTGTGTGTGTGTGTGTGTGAGGCTGGACAAGAAATGGAAGGTTTCCCTTCCCATCTGCCCACTGGTAACCTCTCACTAAGGAAATGTCTTGCAGGAGAATCAGGGGAAGCTCTCAGTGATGCACACTGTATAGGCACTCTTGCAGGTCTAATCTAATTAATCTTACAGATCTACAGAAGACATAGGAAGGTAAGCACTGATAGCCTAAACCTGAAAATAAACAATTTTGTTAATCCTATGTTTCCAGGGACCCTATAGTCAACAAACCGCTAAAGCTTAATGTAGTAGTTCTGGTGTATGTAGCACTGATGCCTCCTGTCACAGCACAGTAAATACTGCCTTTTCAGAGTGGTCACTGTGGATGCTTCATGTGACAGAGCTGCAGTGTGCAGCACTGGGGTTCAGCACCTCCAGGGCCGGATTAACATAGGGGCTAATGGAGCTGCAGCTCCAGGCCCAGGCCCATGGAATAGGCCCATTAAAAAAAATTAAAAAAAAAAAAAAAATTCCCACACTACACTTAGGTTTGCCACCTTAATTGGTATTTTAAGACACAGCCAGTATTTGAGGTTGCCTGGCCATGATGGTATTGCAGTAATACCGGCAATACAAATGCAAATATTATTCTCAGTATAAACAGAGATTACTCTGCAATACCAGCACTGGCCAGTAGGGGTCACTGTGTGTGGAGAGAGGCAGGTATAGGAAGTTACAACATATCCCTGCCTCTCTCTACTACTCACTGATCCCTGGGGGAGCAGCTACACAGCGCAGAGTCCAGACATCAGCTCTATTGCTCAGGTAAGGGAGGGATGGGGGAAAGGCAGCAGGGACACATGGGGACACTGAGACACTAGGGGACACATGGGGACACTGAGACACTAGGTGACACAGACACTAGGGGACACATGATGACTCATACACTAGGGGACACTGAGACACTAGGACACAGACACTGGGAGACCTGGGAACACTGAGACACTTGGGGACACTTGGGGACATATGGGGACACTGAGACACTAGGGGACACAGACACTAGGGGACACAGACACTAGGGGACACTGAGACACTGGGAGACCTGGGGACACTGAGACACATGGGGACGCTGTGAGACATAGGGACATTGGGAGATACTGAGACATTGGGACACGGAGACACTATGTTCCCATGTCCCTCAGCCAGTGTCCCTAGTGTCTCAGTGTCCCCAAGTCTCCCAGTGTCTGTGTCCCATGTCTCTCAGTGTGCCTAGTGTCCCCATGTCTATGTCCACAACTGTCCTCATGTCTCCCCAAGTGTCTGTCTTCCAGCCAGTGTCTCCCAGTATCCCTTAGTCTCCCAGTGTCCCCTAGTCTCCCAGTGTCTGTGTTCCCATGTCTCTGTGTCCCTAGTGTCCCCAAATGTTTCAGTGTCCCCATGTCTCCCAGTGTCTGTGTCCCAAGTGTCTCAGTGTCCCCATGTCTCTCAGTGTCCCCAGTATCCTAGTGACATGGGGACACACTGAGACATTGAGACACTGGTAGAAATGGGGACACAGACACTGGGAGACTAGGGGACTGGGCGACATGGGGACACTGACACTGTGATACATAGGGACACTGAGACACTGGGTGACTTGCGAGACTGAGACACTGGGAGACAAGGAGACACTGGGAGCAATCCATCTATACAGCAGATGGATTGCTGAGTTTGTAGGTGATTTTACAGAATTTTCTCTGATGTCACTCCTTGTGATTTACATCATGTGATGTCATGCATAACTAATTAATTATACAAATGATTAAGGCTGGACATTTTTTCCAAGAAAGGTGGCAACCTTAACTACTCTTCACAGACTCTTGCTTAAAGGAGCACTATAGGGTCAGGAACACAATCATGTATTTCTGACCCTATTATGTTAAAACCACCACCCTGGCCCCTTCTTGCCTCCCTAAATATAGTAAAATATTACTTGTATTCAATTCTGCAGCTGCTGGCTCAGAAGTGGTGGTCTGAGCAAATGACAATACTTCCCCATAGGATTGGCTGAGTCTGTCAACTAGGCAGATCAGGGGCAGAGCCAGCACAAGTCCAACATAGCCCTGGCCAATCAGCATCTCCTCATAAAGATAAATTGAATCAATGCATCTCTATGAGGAAAGTTCAGTGTCTGCACGCAGAGGGTGGAGACACTATATGGCAGTGCTGCCTACTAGGCAGTACTGCTCCAGGAAGCACCTCTAGCAGCCATCTGGAGTTATTTTCTCTCAAAAGACAGTGTTTACTGCAAAAAGCCTGAATGGAATGATTCCACTTACCAGAACAAATACAATAAGCTGTAGTTGTTCTGGTGACTATAGTGTCCCTTTAAGTTTGGAAGCTTAAGAGGGATGTATGGGAACAAAACTTGTGTGCACTGGCTGACATTTGAATTAGTTTAGGTAATGCAGACGTTGGTCTCTCTAACACTGTGGCATGTCCCCTTTCTTCTACACTCACTACAGACACCTTTTCTCTGTCTCAGACTATATACCAGGAACTTCTGCCTGCTAGTAAGAAGGTAAGGAGACAAGTGGACCAGCGAGTGCTAGGGGACAGTCCTTAGAAAGAATGGAGTGAGCGCATCATTAGACACATTTATGTCAAGCTCAAGGTGCTGCCTGCATAGTATGCCCTTAGTTGGACAGCCTGCAGGATTGGCAGGCAGCCTGACATGCATTCATGCCAGGCTGACCTTCCAATTCTTTGGACAAATATGCCCCCTTTTTGGGCATGTTCACCCCTTTTGGCAGGTCTTGTCACGTGATTCGCGCCAGTGGCACACCCTTTTACAATAACCATTGACTTCCTGCTTCACTGGACACTGCTGTTAGGGGTTATGGATTTACTTGAAAGATGAAAGCATAAATTAGAGAGAGATTAGCATAGAGTATGTGTTTTCTTATAGCTGCATCCTATGAGTTTCCCTCCAGCACCATCTCCATCAGATACATGACGATTGGGAGGTATGTTTGTTTTAGTGTTTTTGGTCGATAAGATTCCGTAATTAGGCCCATCATAATTGTCAGCACCAGGCCCACTGTGCTCTTAATCCGGCCCTGAGCACCTCCATGCCCTGCATACAGATGTTAAACATTCGCCATAAAAATGCATTTATTCAACACGTCTATGAGATACTGACTGACGCAGCATGGCTTTTTGCAACTCGTGCGCATTAGCCTCGCAATGCTTTCCTATGCGAAAGCATTGGATTGACTGAGATCAAACTGAGAGACCAGCATGGAGTTGGAAAAAGGTAGGTAACTTCCCCTTTTCACTGTAGAGATGGTGGCCGGGGACGTAAACAACCACCAGCACTATAGTGTCAAGAGTACTTTTTTTGTTCTCCCTACACAATAGTGTTCCTTTAACTCCTTTTAAAAGCTAAATACCCCATGTATCCAAATACTAAATTTGACCCCACTCTAGCCCTAAACTCACTATTCATAAACAGCCTTCATACTACAATCTCTCGCAATCTATTTATCTTTTTAAGGGAACACTCTGAAATAAAGTTGTTATGGTGACAGGATGCCCCTGAGCACTTTCTTACCTGAATGTTTCCTACAGCACTGGATCTCTAATTCCACCAGCAACATTTAGCTTCTGAAAGTGACAACCAGGAACTTCGGATTGTCAATGGGCAATTTAGACAATCTGGCTAAAAGTGTC
Source organism: Pelobates cultripes (assembly GCA_933207985.1). Taxonomy (NCBI): domain Eukaryota; kingdom Metazoa; phylum Chordata; class Amphibia; order Anura; family Pelobatidae; genus Pelobates; species Pelobates cultripes. The sequence continues at coordinate 183,499,356 of OW240912.1, forward strand.
GAGGTTTACTCTGCCAATTTGTGAAAGTGCCTTTTGTGGCTGTTCCTGCACAACGGCAATATCTCAACTGCAGGGTTAAAAAAAGAGTACATGGCACCCAGACCACTTAATTGAGATGAAGTGGTCTGGGTGCTCATAGCGTTCCTTTAAAAGCAACACATCACATATTTTTATTTTTTAATATTAAATAATAAGGGGAAAATTCCTCCTGAAAGTAGTGAAATATAAAATTATTATTTTTCTCTCCAATTATACTTTATTGTAACTTACAGGAAATATGGAATTAAACATACAGTGACTGATAAATATTTTCATGATTCATAGGCGTTGTATTATTGCTGGTATTTATTAAGCACCATGATATTCTGCAGCACTGCAAAATGGTAAAAAGTAATATGAAACATGTAAGAAACTGAGATCAAACACTGTATATTCTTCAAGGAGCACATCTTGCAGCACAATCGTAAGACCTTGTGAGGAAGCATTTTTTACATTACCTTCCATTATGTTTCTAATGTATACTAGTATGTAGCTTAAGTGCTTAAGGTAACTGCAACACAGTCACATAATAAACAGAGCATTTGCTCACTGCGTGTAACAGATCCTGCATTGACTAGGCCAGCAAACTTGATTTGTTATGAACTGCATCTGTGTCTCAGGTCTTTATCTCAAGAGATTGTCGCAGTGAGACAAGGCTTTTCTAATGATAATTCCTGTTTTCCTGGGAGGCATTTAAAGCTGAAAATTGTGAGATACTGTGAAGTACACAGAGTATAGGAAGGAAAATAAAAAAACAAAAAACAGCATGCTTTAAAGGAACATTCTAAGGTTAAAAATAATATATTTATTTTTAACCTTGGAGTATTTCTTTATTGCTTTAGATTATGTGCCCACCCTGTTGCTCCATCCTCTATGAGATTATTATCCTTGATGTTTTTAGTTTAATCCAATGTTTCTCATCAATAATTATATGGGGTCATATGACACCTGCCTGCTAGTCGTTGTGCTCTGCCAATCTGATGCATCTCACAGAGAGGCAGTTAATCTACTGCTTCCCTATCAGCATTGGACGCACTCCTTATCATCCTACTGTGCTTGATGACATTGCAGGAGAAAGGCACAACATGTATGCACTAAAACGGAGTGTGTAGTGGTTTTGGTGCATAAGGTGCACATTCATCACACAGTCATTTAACTCATTAATCCTATAGAGATGCAGCATTTGTCAGGATATGCTATCCCTATGTTTACATTAAAGGGTTAATGGTTCTATTGTCCATTGCTGCCCTCATTAAATCTGGAACAAGACATTGATCTGGGCACAGTTATTAAGCCCAGCTCAGGGCCGGACTGGGGATACGAAGCAGCCCTGGAAAAAAAATCCATGCCAGCCCCATAAGTCATTGTGCTATGTAGGGTGTTATAAATATATAGAGGCAATTGAAATAGTTGGCTGCACTCTCGGATTTCCTTTAAATGTAACTTTTATTGAAATATTTAAGAGAAGATCAACGTTTCAGTCCCTCTTGTGGACTTGCATCAGGATCATGACGAAAGTCCACAAGAGGGACTGAAACATTGATCTTCTCTTAAATATTTCAATAAAAGTTACATTTTCAGGAAATCTGAGAGTGCAGCCAACTATTTCAATTGCCTGGATACTGGAGCTCTGGTGATGCAATAGTATATATATATATATATATATATATATATATATATATATATATATATATATATATACATATATATATATACTATATATTTTATTGATGCATTTCTTCTTCTAATTCAAAATATTAGTTATTTTAGGGTAATTAAATTATACAGTAAAGCATACTCACACACAGACACAGACAATCTTACTGATGCACACAAATAGGCTCATTGACAGACAATCTCAATGACACACACAGACAAGGTTACTGGCACACACAAATTTAGTACAGACAAACTCTGATACACACACAAGCTTACTACAGACAAGCTCACTGTCACACACACACGCTCACTACAGACAAAGCTCACTGATGCGCACACACTCTCCCTACAGACAAGCCCATTGACACACACATGCTCCCTACAGAAGAGCTCACTAACACACAGATTCACTACAGACAAGCTTACTGACACACACATGCTCACTACAGACAAGCTCACTGACACACACGCTCACTACAGACAAGCTCACGATCACACCCATGCTCCTTACAGACAAGAGCTCACTAACACACACACACATATGATCCCTACAGACAAGCTCACTGACACACATACAAGCTCACTCACTAGCAGGCACACACACACACACACACTCACTAGCAGGCACACACACACACAGAGGCTCCCTCACTAGCAGGTGCGCGCACACACAGAGGCAGACAGTCACTGACACCGAGGCAAACATCCACACATACAGAGACAGGCAGTCACACACACACAGGTAGACAGCCACACACACAGGCAGACAGTCACACACACAGATAGTCACACACACACACAGTCACACACACACGCAGTCACACACACAGGCAGTCACACACACACACAGTCACACACACACAGTCACACACACAGGCAGTCACACACAGACAGTCACACACACAGGCAGTCACACACACAGACAGTCACACACACACACAGACACACACACAGACAGACACACACACAGGCAGTCACACACACAGGGAGCCACACACACAGGCAGTCACACACAGACAGTCACACACAGACAGTCACACAGACAGTCACACAGACACACTGGCCTGCTTCTTCCCTCCTGCTTGGAGCTCCTGGAGGCTGGTTGTTGGGGAAGCAGGGACTCCTTCCTGCTTCCCATGCTGCAGTCAGCCAGGCCCCCGCCGCACAGTAAGCCCCGCCCCCGCCACACGCTAAACTCCGCCCCGTCGCATGTAAGATCAGCCCCAAATTTTTTTATTTTTTTTTATGATCCCGGCCGGCACAGCTCACACATGGCCGGCCGGGATCATAAAAAAAAATAAAAAAAATTGGGGCGGATCTTACATGCGACGGGGCGGAGCTTAGCGTGTGGCGGGGGCGGGGCTTACTGCAGCCGCACAGCTCACACATGGCCCGCTGGGATCACAGGAGCTGTCAGCCCAATGATTAGGGCTCAAGGTGTCTTTACACGGCACTCAAGGCTGCTAGAGTCAAACAGGCTTTGGCCTATCAGGAGTCCCATTAAACTTCAGATATCTGCTAATACGAAAAGGTGGTGAAGGACAATTCTCAATTTATGCATTGCAGCAGGTGGAGAAAGTGATCTCAGATCACTTCATTGCAGCACTTGTGAATGAAAATCCACACTGTAGTAAAGTGGCCCGCAGCTGCTGTTGCAGCTCCTGTCTTTGCTGTTGCAGCTCCTGGCCAGCCTGGTCCCACTGGAACCCAGGGAAGCCACCCACACTGCTAAATATACACAGACATGTAGAATAACCCGCCACTCATACAAATAATACAAACAGCCCCAACGTAACCCGCTAACAATCCACATACATGCACACAACCCCACATGCAGCCTCTCACATGCAATACCCCAAACAGCCCCCTCACACTACTAAACACACAATGTGACATATCCATTCACACACAATTCCACAAGCAGCCCCCATACACAGCCCACATTCATTTGTATCATACATGCTACCATAAACTACTAATGAACATATACAATATAATAGCTTATATACACACAAATACAACGATACCAAGCAACTGCAGTATAAATAACACAAGCAGAATATGGCAAAATAAACATCTCAATTTAAAAAAGGATCGGCACGCTATGAGACATCACAATCCTATATCAGCACAGTGCTGCTAAAAGGTTGCCTACCCCTTCTAGTGTGTTCCTTGCTTCTCTTGCTGCCACAGTCTTGGGTCATTGGACTTAGTTTCCCTCTATTCTTCTGACTGAACTTCTGGCTCCTCAACTCTTGCACCTGAACCTTGGCCTTGCTTTCTGTCTAATTGTCTATGCAGTGATTATTACCTACCAAAAGTAGTGCAAGGAAGGACAACCAGCGAATCAGCACCAGGGCATGGATGTTTATTGATGCACGTGGGCTAGCCCATCTGCTCTAAGCACACATGTATGTACATAGTGGGCACTGGATAGCATTCCCCTCATCCCCCCATAGAAAACCATAACTTACCCCTTCAAATAACGACAGACAACTTCTTGGGAAAACAGTCCACAGCATTTATTAACACCACCAAATACTGTATAACTCCTTAAACATATAACATAATAAATTAACATAAACACTTTTTATACAGTCATACAGTGATCAAGAAAACCGTCCTTGCCAATCTAACTTCCCCAAGGCTCTCACCTCCCCCCCTCGGCATAATAAAACCTCTTCCTTTGCAGGGCTCCCCACCAGCCGGTTTTCGGCTCGGTGGGGCCCAACCATAATGGTCCCCACCGGTCGACTTACAACCCAGTGGGGACACGTCCAACATGGTACCTCCTCCAGGTTCACCATAAGAGACAGGGGGAGGATGAGACCCTGCCATTATCCCCCTTTTCATCTAATCTACGATCCCTTATTTGGCAAGGACATACCCCGCCTCGCTGTGACAACCACCCGGGCCCAAAGCAGCAGAGGGACGGTGGGCGGGAAACTTGTTGCTGGCCCGGCTCCTAAGTGGCACTGAGGTCAGTCTGCTTTGTCACCACCCACTTCCTCACATCTTACAATCCCACACGTAGCACCATCCATCCCACACTCAGACATGTAGAATATAGCCAATCATGCATCATCCATCCCACACTCATACATGTGCCCCTATCCGCTAAGCTGCGCACTCTCCCTGGGGCCTTGTATGTACGTAGTGGGCATTGGATAGCATTCTCCTCATCCCCCCATAAAAAACCATAACTTACCCCTTCAAATAATGACAGACAACTTCTTGGGAAAACAGTCCACAGCATTTATTAACACCACCAAATACTGTATAACTCCTTAAACATATAACATAATAAATTAACATAAACACTTTTTATACAGTCATACAGTAATCAAGAAAACCGTCCTTGCCAATCTAACTTCCCGAAGGCTCTCACCTCCCCCCCTCAGCATAATAAAACCTCTTCCTTTTCAGGGCTCTCCACCAGCCGGTTTTCCGCTCGGTGGAGCCCAACCATAATGCTCCTCACCGGTCGACTTACAACCCAGTGGGGACACGTCCAACCTGGTACCTCCTCCAAGTTCACCATAAGAGACAGGGGGAGAATGAGACTCGGCCATTATCCCCCTTTTCATCTAATCTACCATCCCTTATTTGGCAAGGACATGCCCCGCCACAAACCCCACTGTTTTAAGCCTAAAATCAGCGGGGGCCCCCACCGAAACCCACCATGGCCTGTTCCAAAGCTTCTTGAAGCGCCAAGTTAAACAGGTCAAGCCCGACCTCCGTCAGATGCACCCCATCTGGCCGAAAAAAATGTGCCGCATCTTTTTCAAAAACCTGGTGCCGTATCGAGATTCCCCCAACCCCCATTACAAACTTCGCAATCCGACGATTAAACTTCTTGCGGCTGCGCTCCAGCGCACTCTGGCTGCGAGCCTGCCTCCAAAAATTCCTCGCCACTACCTCCGACCAAATCAAGGATACGTCGGGGAACAAGATCAAGATCTGGGACAAGTCCCTCCTGACCATGTCCACCAGGCCCCCCACACGCATGGTCCCCAGATCGTTACCCCCCAGATGGACCAAGTCAGGGAGAAGCCGGACCCACCTCATGCCTCTGACCCCGAACCACCGTACCTCCGCAGTTACCGGCGTGAGACCGAGACGCTCCCCCCTGGCCGGACTGCCGCTCCCTGCCTCGCCCAGTGGATATAGGAGTGGCCAATCAACCAGACCTTGTAGGGGACCCGACCTGTGGAGGAAAACAAAACAGTCTAGCTCAGGAGACCGGCAGGACGCACATAAGAGACAAACCTCCTGGATTCACACCTCCCAATTTGCTGTACCTCCTGATCCGGCATACCCAGCCGAGAAGCCTCCGTCGCTGCACCAATTCGGAAGGAGTGCCCTCCAAACTCCGCACCCTCCACGCCCAACGCAGCCAACCCCAACCGAAACACCCTGACAAACTGAAAATGGGAGAGGAAGCTCCCATCCTCGTGCACTAACAGGGGGCCAGCCAGTGCAGGGCGAACTGCGCAAAAACACCGGAACGACAGAACTGGGCAGGTGTACCTCCGTCAGATGCACCCCATCTGGCCGAAAAAAATGTGCCGCATCTTTTTCAAAAACCTGGTGCCGTATCGAGATTCCCCCAACCCCCATTACAAACTTCGCAATCCGCCAATTAAACTTCTTGCGGCTGCGCTCCAGCGCACTCTGGCTGCGAGCCTGCCGCCAAAAATTCCTCGCCACTACCTCCGACCAAATCAAGGATACGTCGGGGAACAAGATCAAGATCTGGGACAAGTCCCTCCTGACCATGTCCACCAGGCCCCCCACACGCACGGTCCCCAGATCGTTACCCCTCAGATGGACCAAGTCAGGGAGAAGCCGGACCCACCTCATGCCTCTGACCCCGAACCACCGTACCTCCGCAGTTACCGGCGTGAGACCGAGACGCTCCCCCCTGGCCGGACTGCCGCTCCCTGCCTCGCCCAGTGGATATAGGAGTGGCCAATCAACCAGACCTTGTAGGGGACCCGACCTGGGGAGGAAAACAAAACAGTCTAGCTCAGGAGACCGGCAGGACGCACATAAGAGACAAACCTCCTGGATTCCCAACTCCCAATTTGCTGTACCTCCTGATCCGGCATACCCAGCCGAAAAGCCTCCGTCGCTGCACCAATTCGGAAGGAGTGCCCTCCAAACTCCGCACCCTCCACGCCCAACGCAGCCAACCCCAACCGAAACACCCTGGCAAACTGAAAATGGGAGAGGAAGCTCCCATCCTCGTGCACTAATAGGGGGCCAGCCAGTGCAGGGCGAACTGCGCAAAAACACCGGAAGGACAGAACTGGGCAGGTGTACAACCCTGGGGCAGCTGCCAGCTGAACCCACTTACCTTTACCAAACACGTCCGTCTTGGAGCGGTGAATCCCCCAATTGTCACCCTGCTTGAACATACCAACTCCCCAATCCTCATGGCCCTAAAGAAAGCAAACGAAAAGGCCAAGCAAAAAAGCCGCACCTCGAAGTCCAAGAAGCACACCTGCAGGAGCACTTGGCACAATTGCGCCAGTAGCAGCCCCAACACCGACCTCCGGGTATCCACCGTAACCCGACCCCTACGCAGCCCCTTAACCGCCTGCCTCACCACAAACTCCTTGGTCATGTCCCCCCACCCTTGCAGCTTAAAGAAAAAACTCAGCCCAGCCAGGCGCGAGGACACCGCCGAAGGCGACATGCCCGCCGACACCCAAGTGTTCAATAGCTGCAACAAGCCCCGCAATCGAGCGGGCGTATCCTGGAAAACCCCCAGACCTGACTCCCACTCGAGCCATTCCGCCCATACCTTCGAGTATCTGGCCCAAGTGGAACTCGACACAGACCCTCGAACCAGGTCCATCAGCCCGTCGAGCCCAGGGACCATAGTTCCACTGGACACCGGCACCCATCCTCGTCCGCGTGGGGTGCAGCTGCCCGGAACTCCGACCACTGCGAACGAGAGAGAGCATCCGTAATTACATTGTGAACCCCCGGAACATGCAGCGCCCTACAAGACACGTTAAGGCACAGGCACCGTAGCACCAGGCGCTGGAGCAAATGAACCACCGGCGGAGAGCTGGTTAATCGCCTGCACGACCCCCAAGTTGTCACAGTGAAAGACAACCTGCCGATCCCGCAAGTCCAGACCCCACAGCTCCAACGCCACCACAATGGGGAAAAGTTTGAGGAAAGCCAGATTCTTAGTCAGGCCAGAGGCGTACCAGTCCCCAGGCCAAGTGTCAGCGCACCATCGCGACCCCAGTATCGCCCCAAAGCCGACGGAACCCGCCGCGTCCGTATAGAGGTGGAGATCCACACCGGACACCTCTTGCGCTTGCCAATACGACCTCCCATTATAATCCGCCAAGAACGTACCCCAGACGTCCAAATCGTCCCGTAACTTCCTCGTGAGTCTAATGTAATGCCGAGGCCTTGCCACCCCAGTGGTCGCGGCCGCTAGGCGCCTGCTAAAAATCCACCCCATGGGCACGACCCTGCATGCGAAGTTCAACTTCCCCAACAGCGGTTGCAGCTGGCATAGCTGTATCTTCCCCAAGCCCCGTGCTACCACCACATCCCGGCGCAACCCTTCCACCTTGTCTAGGGGCAGCCAGCACTCCAAGGCCACCGAATCTATCTCGATGCCCAGGAAGCTAAGGCACGTTACCGGCCCCACAATCTTATCGTGGGTAAGGGGAACCCCGAAGCGCCCAAACACCCTTTCCACCGCGGTGAGCAGGCTCCTACACGCCGGAGAATGCGCAGGGCCCACACACAGGAAGTCGTCAAGGTAATGCAGCAGCGAGTCGATCCCAGACTCCTGCCGCACCACCCATTCCAGGAAAGTGCTGAAGCACTCGAAGTAAAAGCAGGATATGGAGCACCCCATCAGGAGGCACATATCCACATAGTACTGGCTCTGGAAACAACAACCGAGGAGGGCAATCAGGGTGCACCGGCAACAAGCGAAACGCTGATTTCACGTCTGCCTTTGCCCCGGGACCCGCTGCCCTGACCATGCGTACTGCTGCGTCAAAGGAAGCATAAGACACCCGACACAGCTCGGCAGAGATGTCATCATTCACCGAGCCCCCGCGAGGGTTGACTTCAAGTTCCTGACTGTCCCGGAGGGGGGCGCTCCGAGAAGTGAATCCAAAACCCCTGGGTAAGCCCCTCCAGCAGCTCCCCGCAGCCCGGCGGTTCCTATAATGGCCGAGCCAGGGGCGCATCACGTCCACAGCCACTGGTGTCTTCGCCCTTATTCCCCACGTTGCCTTTGTCCCCAGACTTACCCCGCTTAAAGCAGCGGAATGCCGAGTGGGCACCCCCACAACGGGAGCATTCGTGTTTAAAACGACATGCTTCTCCCCACTTGCATTGGCTGTCGTTGAACTTCCAACAACAGCCCGGCCGCCTGGGTGAGGCCGATGGGGTAGAACCCCCCCCCCCAAGAAAGGACAATGTACCCCCTTGGTGCGCCGCCGGGTGAGTCATGAAGGACAGCCACAGGCAAATGTCCATCTGATCCCACGAGCTAGAGGGGTGGACAGCGAGCCACTGACAAAATTGTTCATCATAGCGCCACCAACCCAGGCCGCCATAGGTCCGACACGCGTTCCAAATGGTGTCCTGTAGCAAAAGAGCGCTGAGCAGTGCTGGCGAGCCTTTTCCCCAATCACGCTCACCAAAATGGAAAATGCCTGCACCCAGTTCCCGAAAGATTTTGGAATCTTCCTGTAACGGAACTTCTCCCTATCCTTGTCCGACTCTTTTCCCTCCTTGTCCTCCAAGGGCAACAGGGAAAATATCTCCACTAATTCCCCTTTCCAGATCTTGTCCTTGACCTCAGGCTTTAGATGCAAGCCAAGGGGACCCGACCAGTACATATATGCTGCCCCTCTAGCCACGTCGGCAACGCCTGTTGTACTATCCAGCACCCACTCAACAGTGTCAAAAGCCGCAGATAGGTCAAGATGAATTAGGATAGAGTAGTGACCACAAGATTTTGCAGCGAGTGGATCATTGGATACTTTGGTCAGTGCCGTTTCACTTAGCGCAGAAACCAGACTGAAGTGGGTCTAGCAGAGAGTTGGACTCGAGGAAGTTTGTCAATCTCGCATACACAACTCTTTCAAAAATCTTAGATGGAAAGCGAGATAGGACAGTAGTTGGACGGGGAGTTAGGGCTAAGGTTGGGCTTCTTTAGAATATGTACAAAAAAATCAATATGAATACCGCACTCAATATAGAGAAATAGTCAAACAATAATGAAAGATAATCTAATTTCATTTATTATGCTCTTATTATTAAATTCATAGGTATTTAGCTCTATATGAGAAAATATAATTGATCAATAGAATACATTACATCATATATTCAATAGCTATTTACAAAGTCACCTCCATGGGTATTATATAAATTCATGATAAGCGTATATACACAGCTAATAATGTTCCTGTTTAATAGTCTAAGGGCAACATATCCATATGGATAGTAGTTGGATCTGTTGTAATCTATGTACATAGAAAAAAAAGTAAAACTCAAAAACCAATAATGGAAAAATGAAAAAAATGCCAATACAGTCAAAAGAAAATGAAAAAAATGAAAATGAAAAGAAAAAAATGAAAAGAAAAAATCAAGAAAGTTGTATATGTCCTTATGTACAATAGTCCAAAAAATAGTGCACTTTAGTAATAAATAGGTGGATCTCACCCACTGAAGTATCCTAATGGATTGTAGCCTTAGATGCAACCGGAGGATTTGTGGAAAGTCTGTGATAGATGTAGAGAGTGACTGTATACCAATCGGTGAGCTGTTAAATCCTGCTGAGTTCCTGCTGCAATAAAGACTGTCAGTGATGTCCTCATATATCTTACTGAAGGCAGTCGGTAGTACTCGGCAAATAGGAGATGGCCACAGTGTTTGAGCAGTCACAGTGTTTGGGCTGCGCGCTCGGGACATCCACGTCCCTTCGAAGGCCCCTGCAATCTTTAGAATATAGATTAAAGTTGCATGTTTGAAGGGCGATGGAAATATGCCAGAGAAGAGAGAGAGATTGAGACTTTTAGTGAGAGGTAGGGAAAGAGAAGAAGACAGAGTATGGATGAGATGCGAGGGAATTGGATCTAGGGAGTAGATGGTGGGGCGGAAGGATTGGAGCAGAGCAGAAACCTCTTCCACTGTAGCGGGTGCGAATGAACAGAGAACAGCAGAATGAGTGAGGTTAGGGGACGTATTATAAGGGGAAGAAGACAGATGAGAGATATATTCCCTGATTGTAGAGATCTTGTCAGTGAAGTAAGTTGCAAAGTCTGAGGCGGTCAAGTTAGTAGGTGGAGGAGGAACAATAGGGCGAAGAAGAGAGTTAAATCTGTGAAATAGTAATTTGGGTTCGTGGAAGAGAGTGGTTATGAGGGTATTGAAGTAATTTACTTTTGCAGAGGAAAGTGCCAAGCTGTATGAGCGCAGCATAAATTTATAGTGGAGAAAGTCAGACGTACAGTGAGACTTTCTCCAACAGCGTTCAGCAGTTCTGGAGCATTTTTGGAGGTATCGAGTCATCTTGGTGTGCCAAGGTTGTAGTTCCCTCAGGCCTCCCAGAAGATCCCCAGTGTTACTAGCGGACAAGAGACAGATACAAAATTGCTATGAAGCTTGCAACAATCTAGCTGCAGAAGGAAAGACATTGTGCTTTCAGTGTATCACACTGGTGTAAGACTCTGCTTTGGCCAGCACTGCAAGTTCCAGCTCCACTAATTTAGTTACAATTATCAGACAGTCAGATGCAGAAGGTGTCAAGGAAGCAACCAAAGCTAGCAAAAGATCCAAACCGTTGAGACACGAAGATTGTGAGAATGATACCTCTGATAGAGGTTTTGAATGAGAGAATGTTTAGAGAAGAAGAAGAAGATTCTTTGGAAACAGAGAAACATCTTACTCAGGAGGGTTTAATGAAAAAAAGATAGAAGTCCTAATTGAGGCAATCAGAAAGACCCTAATCCTAGAAGAGTCATCAGGACAAGAGCCTTCTTGCAGTAAACATTTGGCAAACAAAAGAAGAAAGAACTGGCTTTTCATCTGCATGACAGCATTAAGACCCTAATCTAAGAAGAATAGGACAAATCTGAGAAAAAAAAGTGGTGGTGCAAGGCAAGCAGTACGGGCTGTATCCATTTAAAAAATAAGATTCTGCCACGTCACAGCTCCCAAAGTGGATGTGGCAGTGGTTAGACTTGCCAAGAAAACCACTCTTCCCTTGATGACTAGCTCCTTAAGGGAGCCTATAGAGTGTAGAATAGACACTAACCTGTCTAAAGCTTTTGTGGCAGTGGGAGAAGTCTTCATCCACCTGCAGATCTAACATCTATATATAGAGCCCTTGAACAATGGGCTAAGGATCTAGAAGTGGACATCCCACTTTAGGAATCCCACTTCCTTAGAACAGTGGAGGATATTCAACTGGCAACTGAATTTTGCACAGATGCTTCTTTTGATCATGTGAGATTCATGTCTGTTTGGCTTAAGGCTTAGGAGGCAGATACGGCTTCAAAAAATAGCCTATATTCATTGCCTTTCCAGGGGAGTATGCTCTTTGGTTGTGAGTTAGACTAGTTCATTTAAAATGCTGCTGAGGGAAGGAAAGCATTGCTGCCTAGTGACAGAAGAAACAGACGGTCTTCCAATCTAGACAAGAGTTTCTTTCAAGATTCAAAACTGTACAGACTGGGGAAGCAGTCATTTCATTATCAATCATAAAAGAGTGGCCATC
>OW240912.1:183511924-183789424 GCA_933207985.1 Pelobates cultripes
ACCACCATTTTTACCTTCAATCATTTTATTTTATTTTTTTGCTCACCCATTGCATGAGTCATTTGTTTCGTCATTAGTCTGTATGGCAGTTCAAAGGTCGTGAATTCAGACAACCACCTGATCAACCCAAATTCTACTAAACAAAACAAATTTCCAAGTCAAGGGGACGTTAGGTTATACAAAATGCATTTCTTGAGACCGTGAAGATTACACTGTGCTGTTGCTCTCAAATGAAGAATTGACTTGAATTGTAACACATTTCTACGTACATGGACAATCTGGTCACAGAAAAATGGACATCTTTTGAATTAGAGTGTTAGGTCTTTTTTGTTGTTCTGACCTCATTGTTTCCAGGCCCAGGTGAATGATCCACTGCTGCTTAGCTTATCTGGAACAATCTGGAGTAGAATGAGTGTGTTGCTACGAGCTCCTGCAGTATAACAGATTCAAAGATGTGGTTCATTTTGGGGCAAAAATGGATATTATTACCTAAATTTTTAGGGGGTGAGTTTAGATAATATTTGTTGCATTCCTATCAAATGTATAGCATTCTTGATCATCATATATCATTTTATAAAAACTGCTAGTTCTTTGGCTCTATAAATGAAAGAAAAAAAAAGTTTTTTGCAGAAGAAAATGGCACAGTTCAGAGGTCATTGATTTCCTCACAAAGAAAGCAAATGAGAGAGATCTAATGTGTCAGTATTGAGTGTGTTTTCAGAGATAAACTGAATTTCACAGCATTCTACTAAATCATGTGGAAGTTCTCTTGGCCCGATCGGCGACCTAGCTGGCATGTTTCGCCACCCATGGAAATTGATATAGACTTCTATTTAAAACCAAATGAAGGGTTCATTGATCTCTATTCTCTCCTAAAAGGCTTCACTACACTTCAATATATTCCAGCAGCCCAGTTGTTTTTCTCCTGCCTGATTGGCACAGCACCAGCTAGGCATGAAACCCACAAGGTTTTCCCTTCTGGACATGTTCCTTTCATTGCACCTGTCAGGATAAATACCAAAAGAGATTAACATAGGAGAAAAGAAAAAAGTTGAACAGAACGAGGTGTCGCTTCATTTGCAAGTAGAAGCTGTGAAGTGCTTGTCTGTTTAGTCATATTCTAAAGAGATTAAAAATACATGACTTGAAATATGCAATTGTGATTTTTCCCAAATGGTTACTCGAGCCTGGTGCACGGCGTTCAAAACTGGGTCTAGCTGTCTGAGTTCTCTCAAAGCTTTGATATAATCCTCTCTCATTTCCAGATTCCCTCTCTTAATGCCCCCATAACCACCTAATAATATATCTCCCCGATTGTATAACTACGGAATCGAATCGAAGGTGATAACTTAAGATTTGTCCAAGGCCTGTAGTATCATATGCGCAGTACCCATTTGAAATATGCTGACTTTGTTATGGTTTTGACTGTGGGGTTGCAACAGCTACACTAACCAACATTAGTACTTCTTAAATGCAAGAGGTGCCCCATTACCCCTCGAATGATGTGTTAATATGATAATGTGCGGTTGCTGTTTAACTTTGAGGCTCTATCATGTGACAGTTATTATGGCACTCTTATACTTTGTTATAATTAATTATAACGGCCTATTGTTCCTGTTACATTTTGTTATTGTCTCATTTGGTAAATTTCCCTCTTATTGTAAAGCGCTGCGGAATAAGCTGGTGCTATATAAATAATAACCAATAATAATAATAATCTCTGCAATGTGTTAATATGTTACTTTGCTACTGTTATTTAATGATCATGTATTCCTCTTAGCTGGACATTGTGTTATAGAGCAACTGTGCTAATTATGTTCCTTTGTCTATCTATCTATCTATCTATCTATCTATCTATTTATCTATCTATCTATCTATCTATCTATCTATCTATCTAATCTATCTATCTAATCTATCTTATCTATCTATCTATCTTATCTAAATGATCTATTTCACCCCTTAAGGACACATGACATGTGTCAAATGTCATGATTCCCTTTTATTCCAGAAGTTTGGTCCTTAAGGGGTTAATCAATCTATCCTAGAGTGGTTACTATGGTCTTAGATATAGACTACAGTGTGTAAACTAAATTAAAAAAAAAAGAAATTTGAGGGTTTAGAGGTAGGTAGTGTTTTGATTTATGAAGACTTGGTGGCAGCAGTGCTAAGCGTTCGAGAGCACAATACCCTAAGCACAGGTACCCCTAATCTTAGTTATATTTTTGTCCCACACACAGCTTTTTTTAGTATTGGGACATAGAATTGCCTTGTCTTCATTGTATTGCTATATTTATTAATGTTTTATTTGATGTCACTTAAGATACTCTTTTGTAAAAGTGTCCCTTTTTACCCTGTTTCAGGCTGTGGATATTCTGTTACAGCATGGCGCATATGTCAATGTTCAAGATGCTGTGTTTTTTACCCCGTTACACATTGCAGTTTACAATGGGCATGAACAGGTGAGAGAAGCATTCATTTGCCATGTTGAGTCCACATTCCATAGTTTGAAGTGGTTACAGGACTCTGTCGAGAATTCTGTGTCTTATCTATCATTTAATACAGAGTGTTTGCTATCAGCAATAAGTAATCATTCAAGCAGACAAGGGATTCTATATGTCATTGGCTGTATATACAGGGCCTGAAGTGTGTGAAAAAGGCACCAGCAGGGGGGACCTTTTTTCCACACTTATAATATGATTTTTTTGAGTTTAAATAGGCTGGTGGGGAGATAAGTATCAGGAACCTTGGCCAGTATTATCTGTACTCCAGTTAGCCTTAGGCCTTTAGGTGCCCTGTGCAAAAAACTTCACTAAATTCAATAATCCAGCCATTATACTGCAACTTTAAACCCTCCCAAACTGTTAATCCCATGTAATCAAACTCTGACATTATCCATCTCTAGCCTTAACCCCCCTTCACCCTGACCACTTCTAGCATTATATTTAACTCTGCCTGCATTTACGCAGCTGCATGCACTCACTATACTCACAGATTCAAACACAAAACGTTGCAAGCAGATAAATATGCACATACATACATACATTTATACATATGCAGTTGTCAAATATGAATATGTTTCAGATGTTTTAAGCCTGCAGTGTCCAGTTAGTGAATTCATTTTACTTTATCTGCCTTATTTTGGAGGGGAGCAGGGGGTGCTTTAGAAGGTTGTGCCTGGTCTATAAAACTATATTGTGTCTTGACTATAAAGTCCATTATATTACCTGCTATAGTCTAGCATCTTGTACAATCAATCACAGATTTTTAGACATTTCAAAATGTTGTTAAAAGAATATAATAGTGAGAACGTCAAACTTTTATGAGCTAATGATGCATTTAGAGTAGGGCTTGCAACTTTTGGCATTTGTGACAAGTACAGATAATTGGTCTGTTTTTGTAAATGAAACCCACATTTTTTGTAAATGAAACTAGGCATGTGAAGATTGTGATTTAGAGATTTGACAGTGGTGGCTACCGGAGTAGGTGTGACCACTTATATTCCTGTAGCTTCCATCAGAATGACCTGCACAGCAGGTCACAAAATGTGTCATTGCCTGAGAGATGCAGACACTGTGTCAATGACATCAATAACATTCACCTGTATTATAAAGGTCACAAGCACTGTCTCGACTCATACCAGGATAATGGAATGTAGTCATCATAACCCGGCTGGCCGCAAACTCCAGTCCACCACAAAATAGTCCAGTGGACCGATCCAGAACATTGGAGGGATGGTTTTCCCATGTTTTACTTTGCTTAAATTTTTATTGTTTGCTTTTTATTCATTATTGTTACATTATTGGACAAGAATATTATAATGGTGAACTCCCAGCCAGTGCTGGACTAGCAAAGGCCCAACACAAATCATGCCTACTGCATTCCCTCTGTCGTACTGTGCTAACGGACATCCAAACACACCTCTGCTATTTCAATCTGCAGAAGAATGTGTGAAGGTACAGCCAGGGCCATCTCAACACCATTATAGGCCCCCAGGCAAAGTAGTGCACTGGGGGTTCTGCCCAGGGCCGGACTGGCCCAACGGGATACCGGGAAATTTCCCGGTGGGCCGTCGGCACCTGGGGCCGGGCAGGGCCGGACTGGGGATTCCAAAGCAGGCCTGGAAAAAAAATCTATGCCAGCCCCATAAGTCATTGCGCCATATATTGTCGCATGTAATATGTAAGGCTATGTCTTGCCACCCTAGATGATTGAGATATATATATATATATATATATATATATATCTTTTTCCAATATAAAATATTGGTTCTTTCAGAGTAAAATCTTTAATTATACAGTAAGCATACTCACATGCAGACACAGACAATCTCACTGACACAAGCTGATTGATACACAGCCTCATAGACAAACAATCTCACTGATATACATAAGGTCATTAAAATAAAAACACAAGCTCACTCAGTAGCAGGCACACACACACACAAGCAAGCCCACTCACTAGCAGGCTCGTGCACACACACACAACTTAATGTAGTGGCTCTGGTGTCTATAGCCTGTCCCTGCAGGCTTTTCAATGTAAACACTGACTTTTTAGAGAAAAGGCAGTGTTTACATTGCTTTCTAGTGACAGACACTCAGACGGTCACTAGAGGTGCTTCCTGTGTCAGTGCGGATTGGCTGAGATCATCAAGCTTGATGATCTCAGCCGTAGAGGCAGGGCCAGTTGAGGGGAGACCAGCACGACGTGGGAAAAAAGGTGAGTAAAAACACACATACACACACACATACCATGACAGACACACACCGTGACACAGACAGAAACACAGACACACCATGACAGACAGACACACCATGACACAGACAGACACACACACACCATGACAGAGACACACACATACCATGACAGACACACCTTAAAAAAGACACATACAGCTTGACACACACACCATAACACAGACGTGACACAGACACACACGACACAGACAGACACACCATGACACACAGACACACACCACGACACAGAGAGATCGTGACACAGACACACACACACCGTGACACAGACACACATTACATGACAGAGACAGACACACACCATGACAAACACACACACCATGACACAGACAGACCGTGACACAGACAGACCGTGACACAGACAGACCGTGACACAGACAGACGCACACGCCATGACAGTCAGAGACACACACACCATGACACAGACACACATTACATGACACAGACAGACACACACACACCATGACACAGATGCACACACCATGACAGACAGAGACACACAGACACACACCATGACACAGACGCACACACCATGACAGACAGAGACACACAGACACACACAATGACACAGACAGACACACACACACACCATGATACAGACACACACACACACCATGATACAGACACACACACACACCATGATACAGACACACACACACATACACTCACACTGACACACACAATGTCTACCTGGGGCTGTGGGGAGCTCCCTTTGCGGCCGCATGGGGAGCTGGCTGTTCTGCCTCTGAGACCGGGGCCGGAATATGACATCATATTCCGGCCCCGGTCTCTTTCTAGCGCGCTGGGGAGGGGGAGCAGAGGCAGAACAGCCAGCTCCCCCTGCGGCCGCTAAGGGAGCTCCCCACAGCCCCAGGTAGACATTGTGTGTGTCAGTGTGAGTGTATGTGTGTGTGTGTCTGTATCATGGTGTGTGTGTGCCTGTGTCATGGTGTGTGTGTGTCATGGTGTGTGTGTGTCTGTGTCTGTGTCATTGTGTGTGTCTGTGTGTCTCCGTCTGTCATGGTGTGTGCGTCTGTGTCATGGTGTGTGTCTGTGTGTCTCTGTCTGTCATGGTGTGTCCATCTGTGTCATGGTGTGTGTGTGTCTGTCTGTGTCATGCAATGTGTGTCTGTGTCATGGTGTGTGTGTCTCTGACTGTCATGGTGTGTGCGTCTGTCTGTGTCATGATCTGTCTGTGTCATGGTGTGTGTGTGTTTGTCATGGTGTGTGTCTGTCTCTGTCATGTAATGTGTGTCTGTGTCACGGTGTGTGTGTGTGTGTCTGTGTCACGATCTCTCTATGTCTGTCTGTGTCGTGTATGTGTCTGTGTCAAGGTCTGTGTTATGGTGTGTGTGTCAAGGTGTGTGTGTCTTTTTTAAGGTTGTCTGTCATGGTATGTGTGTGTCTCTGTCATGGTGTGTGTGTGTCTGTCTGTGTCATGGTGTGTCTGTCTGTCATGGTGTGTCTGTGTTTCTGTCTGTGTCACGGTGTGTGTCTGTCATGGTATGTGTGTGTTCTGTCATGGTGTGTGTGTGTCTGTCTGTGTCATGGTGTGTCTGTCTGTCATGGTGTGTCTGTGTTTCTGTCTGTGTCACGGTGTGTGTCTGTCATGGTATGTGTGTGTGTATGTGTGTTTTTACTCACTTGTTTTTTTTTTCCCCCCACGTCGTGCTGGTCTCCCCTCAACTGGCCCTGCCTCTACGGCTGAGATCATCAAGCTTGATGATCTCAGCCAATCCGCACTGACACAGGAAGCACCTCTAGTGACCGTCTGAGTGTCTGTCACTAGGAAGCAATGTAAACACTGCCTTTTCTCTAAAAAGTAGGTGTTTACATTGAAAAGCCTGCAGGGACAGGCTGTAGACACCAGAGCCACTACATTAAGCTGTGTGTGTGTGTGTGTGCGCCTGCTAGTGAGTGGGCTTGCTTGTGTGTGTGTGTGTGTGTGTGTGTGCCTGCTACTGAGTGAGCTTGTGTTTTTATTTTAATGACCTTATGTATATCAGTGAGATTGTTTGTCTATGAGGCTGTGTAGCAATCAGCTTGTGTCAGTGAGATTGTCTGTGTCTGCATGTGAGTATGCTTACTGTATAATTAAAGATTTTACTCTGAAAGAACCAATATTTTATATTGGAAAAAGATATATATATATATATATATATATATATATATCTCAATCATCTAGGGTGGCAAGACATAGCCTTACATATTACATGCGACAATATATGGCTCAATGACTTATGGGGCTGGCATAGATTTTTTTTCCAGGGCTGGGAATCCCCAGTCCGGCCCTGGGGGGAAGAACCCACCCACCCGGCGGCAGTGGGAGAGGCCCACTCCGCGTGGCCCTTATGGGCCTACTCACCACTGCCGGGCGTGAGGTGGGGGCCCCGGGCGGCATCCCGCTCGCCTACCGGGCTGAACACTTGGCCAAAGCACCTGAGGGCCGCCCTCGAGAAGTCTTGAAGACAAACATCAGAGGTGGGAATACGGACAGAAGATTGAAGTAAGTCTTCAGCAGAGCGTAAGGGCCTAGACGGGACATACTTGTGTATTAGGGAGGATAGATTGGTGGAAGCAGCATTATGTAGAGATTTGAAAGCAAGAACCAGAATTTTAAATTGAGCCCTATATTGTACAGGAAGCCAATGTAGGGACTGACCGAAGGGTGAGGCGGACAGGAAGATGAGCCTGTCCGCCACATTCATTATGGACTACAAAGGTGCAAGTTAGGAGCACATAAGACCACTGAGAAGCGGATTACAGTAGTAAAGGTGAGAAAGGACAGTGGAATGGACCAGCACCTTAGTTGCATCTGGCGTTAAGTAGGGTCGGATGCGCGCAATGTTTTTGAGATGGAAGAGGCAGGATTTGGCGATAAACTGAATATGAGACGTGAAGGAAAGGTTGGAGTCAAAGAGAACACCTAGGCAGCAAGCCTGCGTGGTGGATTTGGTGGTGGCGCTGTTGACTTGGAGGGAGACAGACACAGGAGTAGCAACACTTGAGGGAGGAAAGACCAGAATTTCAGTTTTGGTCAAGTTGAGTTTAAGGGAGTGGGCAACCATCCAGTTAGAAATAGCAGAGAGGCAGTCAGAGACACTAGTCAAGAGGGACGGGGAGAGATCAGGAGAGGACAGGTAGATTTGCATGTCATCCGCATAGAAATGATATTGGAAGCCAAAGGAGCTAATGAGTTTACCAAGGGAAGCAGTATAGATAAAGAACAGTTGGGGACCAAGGACTGAACCTTGGGTGACACCAACAGAGAGGAGTTGGGAAGAAGAAGCAGAGCCATGAGCACTGGGAGAGGTAGGAGGAGTACCAGGAGAGAGCAATATCTTGTAGACTGATATTGCAGAGGATGAGAAGAAGCTGTTAATGATCAACAGTGTCAAAAGCCGCAGATAGGTCAAGATGAATTAGGATAGAGTAGTGACCTCAAGATTTTGCAGCGAGTAGATCATTGGATACTTTGGTCAGTGCCGTTTCACTTAGCGCAGAAACCAGACTGAAGTGGGTCTAGCAGAGAGTTGGACTCAAGGAAGTTTGTCAATCTCGCATACACAACTCTTTCAAAAATCTTAGATGGAAAGCGAGATAGGACAGTAGTTGGACAGGGAGTTAGGGCCAAGGTTGGGCTTCTTTAGAATATGGATTAAAGTTGCATGTTTGAAGGGCGATGGAAATATGCCAGAGGAGAGAGAGAGATTGAGACTTTTAGTGAGAGTTAGGGAAAGAGAAGAAGACAGAGTATGGATGAGATGCGAGGGAATTGGATCTAGGGAGTAGATGGTGGGGCGGAAGGACTGGAGCAGAGCAGAAACCTCTTCCGCTGTAGCGGGTGCGAATGAACAGAGAACAGCAGAATGAGTGAGGTTAGGGGAAGTATTGTAAGGGGAAGAAGACAGATGAGAGATATATTCCCTGATTGTAGAGATCTTGTCAGTGAAGTGAGTTGCAAAGTCTGAGGCGGTCAAGTTAGTAGGTGGAGGAGGAACAATAGGGCGAAGAAGAGAGTTAAATGTGTGAAATAGTAATTTGGGTTCGTGGGAGAGAGTGGTTATGAGGGTATTGAAGTAATTTACTTTTGCAGAGGAAAGTGCCAAGCTGTATGAGCGCAGCATAAATTTATAGTGGAGAAAGTGAGACGCACAGTGAGACTTTCTCCAACAGCGTTCAGCAGTTCTGGAGCATTTTTGGAGGTATCGAGTCATCTTGGTGTGCCAAGGTTGTAGTTCCCTCAGGCCTCCCAGAAGATCCCCAGTGTTACCAGCGGACAAGAGACAGATACAAAATTGCTATGAAGCTTGCAACAATCTAGCTGCAGAAGGAAAGACATTTCCTTAGAACAGTGGAGGATATTCAACTGGCAACTGAATTTTGCACAGATGCTTCTTTTGATCATGTGAGATTCATGTCTGTTTGGCTTAAGGCTTAGGAGGCAGATACGGCTTCAAAAAATAGCCTATATTCATTGCCTTTCCAGGGGAGTATGCTCTTTGGTTGTGAGTTAGACTAGTTCATTTAAAACGCTGATGAGGGAAGAAAAGCATTGCTGCTTAGTGACAGAAGAAACAGACGGTCTTCCAATCTAGACAAGAGTTTCTTTCAAGATTCAAAACTGTACAGACTGGGGAAGCAGTCATTTCATTATCAATCATAAAAGAGTGGCCATCTAGCAGAGGAGGTTGTGGAAGAGGTACATTATCTTGTCAAAACTTCTGGAGCAGTCTCAGGAAATCAGAGGCAGGTTGTTGTGGTTCTCTGGGGTTTGGAGCCATTCAGTGGGCAACACGTAAGTAAACAACATAATTGCAAAGAGATACCATCTAGAATTCAAAGATCTTCCTCCTCCATGGACCGTGTTCCAATCGAATTTTCCAGAAGATAAGTAAAAAAGGAAAACTTTTCTGGAATGTATGCATTGTTCTACTCCAGGGTGTAATTTGTCCAGTCCAGAGGAAAGAATGGTTTCTAGGGTTCTATTCAAGGATGTACTTGACCAATATTGGATGTGTCAGTTCTGTATACCTTCTTGCATTCAAAACTATTCAAGAATAAATCCTTAACCTTAATCATGAAAGTAGTGTCCCAGGAAATTGGCTAATTTCTATAGATCTCAGGGACACCTACTTCCATTACCGAGAGATACATGAGACTTCTAGGGTCACTTTCATTGATTAAGACTGACAAGGTAGGCTCAATGGCATCTCAGAATTACACAGCAGTCATTTCTGAGCTAATAAAGTCAACATGATATCAATGAGCAGATTGTGGTAACTCCAAAAGTCAAACAGCCTCTCAAGTGGTGACTTTTGATAGTCAAAGGGTTTCCACTGGGAGTAATATGGGCAATTGTTACTACTGTTAGGTTGGGGAGCTCGTATGAACTAGTCTTGTACTGAAGGGAAATGGACACCGTTATGTATGTTACATATTTGACAGGAGGAGTCCAGAAAGCAGGGATTAGCCAAGGCGAGGTACTAAAGGAATAAAGAAAGTCGTAGTTGAGGAAAGCCAAGTGTCAGGGCCTTGGGTCAGGACAGGCAGCATGGATTCAGAGATGATTAAATAGGCGGCGGGTCAGATAAGTCAAACAAGGCTGGATAGGCACACTGAAGTTAACAACACAGTAAACACAGTATAACTGAGCACTGGGAACCCTCTCCTATTTCATTGGTTAATTGGTTAAATTGATTTGAGGCATCTGCCCCTTTAAGAGGCGGTGCGGGTGCGCCAAGGATTGTTTGGTCTCCCCCATCGGCAGTTAAGACACTGGAGAGTTTGGCGTGCGCCGAGGAGGTGCCCTGAAACCCAAGGACCCTAAGGGAAGAGTCATCAAATGCCCTGGAGATTATGGCAGTTTATGAAGCCTTATGTCACCTGGGATCCCAGACTCAGCTCCAGTGGGTAAACGTCCAGGTAGACAATACATCAGTGGTGGCATATGTGAATCACCAGGGAGGCATTCACAGTCCAAAAATTATGAAGGTCATGGTTCCTCTCATGTCATGGGCTCAAAGGAATCTGCAGAGATTGTCTGCTGTGTACCTTCTAGGTGCTGCCAATGTCAAGGTGGATTTCCTTAAAAGACACTAGATACTTCCAGGTGACTGCAGTTTGGCAAAGTGGACTTTCCAACTGATTGTTCATGGCTTGGGTCCTCTGGAAATAAATATGATGACCAATGTGCAGAACAGGCAGGTATGTAGGTTTCTGTCCTGAGTTTCTCACCCTCTAGCAGAGGACTGTCCTGTTCCTGGAAACTCTGGAAGGATGTTTCCCCTAATTCCCATAATATTCATAATATTCAATATTCAATATTCAATTTACTCAAGAGTATTCAGAGTGAGCAGGTGGAGATGATTTCTGTGTTTCATTTTTGGGCAAGGAGACCCTGGTTTCCATTATAGTTAAGCCTCTCCAAGGGGGACCCTTGAAGGAGGATCTGCAGACTACAAATAGAAAGTATTCTCAGATTCTGTTATTGACACCATGCTTTAAGCAAAAAAGTAGAATACAGTGGCGGCCTATTACCATATCTGGAATGTTTGTACAGGTTGGGCTGCAACAAAGGGTTTGCTCAGTTTTCTGTAAGACGGCCTGGATTGTTAGACCCAATACCTTGGAAGTTCAAGTTTCTGCTCTTTCTGGAGTTAAATGAATCAATTCAGAGGTGGTGATATTCATGAAGGCTGTCAGGCAGATTTGACCTCCTATCAAACAGATTTATTCTCCTCTGGGTTTGCCTGGTGTTGTCACACTTTACAAGTCTCTACTTTTGAGCATCTGATGAAGATTCCTCTTATGCTCCTTACTCGTAAGATGTTCTGTTGGTTGCCCTTACCTCTGGGAGAAGAGTTTCGTAATAGGGAGCACTATCAGAAGAGGCTGATACCTCCTTTCAACATGATAGAGTAGTCCTGAGAAATGTGCCAGACTTTAGGCCTTAGGTGATATCTTCCTTTCCCCTTATCACTAATTTTTTTTCCCGTCTTCATTCCATCTCCTACTTCTGAAGGTGAAAGTATGCTCCACAATGTGGATGTTATGAGGTGTCTGTCTACTTACATTATATGCCGAATAAAAAATGGTTCAGGCACTCCGGGATAACAAAAAATAGCAGTTATTTATTCTGCATATCTTGTAAGGGAGACCTGGCCAGCCCTAGCTTCAAAGCATCTGGTTACTTGGTGAGTGCGGTATCCAGTACGTCTCTACTGTCTACTTACATTGACAGAACCAGACCATGGAGAAACTCTTCCATGCTTTTCATCTTACCGGGGGGATATGACAAAAGTGACAGAGCTTCAACTAAAACTATTGACAGATGAATTGTCTCTGCAATTTCAAAAGCATTCAAAGCAAAGAATGTTCTCGTTTCTCTGGGTTTGAAGGCTTTTTTTTTATTCTCACCCCTATTTTTGGCGAGGTTGCAAAAAAGTAATTTAACACTTTCCTGACAGAAGTCTTCATTTAACAACTTTCCTGTTGTATACCATAAACCAATCGGTAGTACAAAAAGCAATAAAACCCGCAAGTAAAATGGGTTATCTTCTCAACGATGATAGACACACAGGCATATCAAGAACATTAAAAAGCAAGTTAGCCCAATTAAATCTTAATAGTTTTTTACATTTCAACTAATTTGCTGTTGCTGCTTTACACATAAAGCTTTGAAAACAGCCATTACCCATCTAAATTTTATACTGTAGCCCGCTGAGCTATTGCAATTAGACTACAATTAGATAAACAGTAAATTTTCTTTTCTCTTGTTTTTTTCTTTGCCTAAAATAAGAAATACTGCCCATTACAACAGTAGATAATGAGGCCCTACCAGAACAGAATTAATCATATTCAACCTAGAGTGCTCCACCTACTGCTAGTGACATTCTTTGTGTTATGTACTCAGATATTCATTAACATGGTACTGGTTTTCAGATGACTATCTCCTATATGTTAGCCTTGTATAGGTCCCATATGCTAAACTCTCGATTTCTCGATTCTCTTTTTTTTTTTTCTCGATTCTCTTTTTTTTATTGTCACTCTTATTTATCTCAAATATATTCTCTCTTTACTTCTACAAAAGCCATTACCTTTACTTCTTCACTTATCCCTTTTTTTCTGTTAGATGCAGTGCAAATAAATCACACTTTTTGTAATTCAAAGTTTATTAATTAATTTGATATCTGCATACATCAGGTTTCAACACGTCACTGAAAATTTGGACACAGAATTATCAACCGTAAAATAAACTAAAAGAATTTGCCAATGGACAGGTGATTTGTTCACGAGCAACAAGTAGGAAATGAGAAGAGGTTAAAGGATAGCATGCACCCAAGAGAAGGGTGCTGTAAGAGTCAGGAAAGAAGGAAAAAAGCCTGTCCCCCCACATTTCTTAAGCAGTGGGGGACCTGGATTTCTCCGAGTGGCATCTTCACTTGTGCAGCTCCCCGATGCCCTCACAGTGTTGGGTCATCACTTTGACTCCTGGGTTACTCAGAATCTCCCCACTCCCACCATCACTCCAGCATGCCAGCCCCTCCACTTTAATGGTTGTCGACCCTAGCTTCAGCTCAAAGGTGAGGACACATTGCCCTCCCTGCACTACTTCCAGCTCTCTGAGAGGCATGTAGCAGAGCCCAGCACACTCCAGGTAAGAAGTCAAAGCCAGAGCTGATCCTGGGCGAGTGCACGGGGTGCACAGCACCCAGGAGCTATGTGGGTAGAAGCGCATTGCTGAACTAGATTCTGCCCCTTTGTGTTAGGCTCTAACCATCACACTAGGCTCCGCCCACTTGCACTTGGCTCCAGGCTCCTTTGATAAAGTTAGATCTGATCAGGGGGAGGACAAAGCATCAAATCTCCCACCAAACCACCTGGTAGCAGGATATCCCCTCTACTGGCCCAAGGAAAGCCTCGGGGTGTGGGGAGATAGGGGGATATTAGTGCTTTTTTCTTTAGTCCCTATCCCCCCAGCTGCCGCTATGCTCTACTACAGCACATTACTCCCTGCTACCATCCTCACTCCCAATTATAGCCCTATTACAGCGCCTTACTCCCTACTACAGCCCTAAGCCCCTACTACAGCCTCTTAATTCCTACTACAGTCCTAGCCCCCCTACTACAGCCCCTTACTCACTATTACAGCCCTATCACCCTACAACATCCTTACCCCCTACTACAACCTCCAAATCCCCTATTACGGCCCTAACCCACTACTATAGCCCCTAATCCCCATATTACAGCCCTTTTACCCAAATAACAGCTCCTATTCCACCACTGCAGCCCCAATCCACACTATAGCCTCCTACCACCGTCCCTTATTTCAGCTGCAGCTGCTACAGTCCCTACCCAATAGCACCCCTATCTCCCTAACTGCAGCCCATATCCCTAACTGCAGCCCATAACTCCCTACTACAGCCCCTAATCCCCTCCTCTACAGACCATGCAATCAAACAGCAGCCCCTATCCCACAATCCTTAACTGCAGCCTCCTACCCCCTACTACAGCCCCTTACCCTCATTGCAGCCATGATCCCACACTTCAATGCCTAACCCTAAAATGTAGCACCTATCTCCCCACAATAGCCCATATTCCTGTGCTACAGCCACAAACTCTCCTACTACAGCCCCTATCCCTCCCACTTGTAGCCTTTAAACAATACTAAAGCCCCTGCGCCCACTACAGCCATATTGCCTAACTTGAGTCCCTCCCCCCAACTACAGTCCCTATCTTCCCCACTACAGACCCTCCCCCCCAATTGTAGCCCATATCTCTTAAACTACAGCCCCTAGCTCCCTCACTACATCCCCTAGCCCCCTAATACAGCCCTTAACTCCTCATTTGTAAATGGTACTACGGCTAAGCTTGTCACAAAAAAAGTATAAAAAAGTATAAGTATTAACTATATTACATGACATCAGGCAAAACCTCATAGTGAGTCCTACACTAACTGCTATACGAGACCGCTATAAGAGCCACAGAAGTTTTACCATAGGTAGCACTGTGATTAATCAGTTATTTTATCTGGCAGTATATGAATTCAACATACTGCTGGGCAACACTATTTATGTATCTCCTGAGCATGAAGATCGCTTTATAGAAAAATATCACTAGACTAGCTAATCTGATCTTGTGTTCTGTTGCCAAATTTTAGAGCATTTTGTGTGAAAATATGCATTTTGTAACAAAGAAAAAAATATAAAGATTTGCATTTGTAAGATCTGTATTTCATAAAGCTCCCCTTACCATAACACTAGAATATAAGCAAGGACTGTCCAATGACCCACATAAAGTTTTCATTGACAGAACTGATTAATTTACAGAACTACTACCCTCTTTTCTTACTTATTAAACAATACACAGCAAACTGCAATGTCTTCAAATGAGACTCCTTATTGGAGACAAACAATTGTCAGCTGCATATTTCAAGTTGTTGTTTGCAATTAATGAAGCAGCTTCCTCTGTAAAATCAGTTCTAGGACCTTCCTTGGGGAGCCATTAAGCTTTTAACACATCAATCTAATCCATCCTTTCCCCAGATTTCAAATTAATCACGCTGATTATAGTTTTATTTACACGCCCAAGCCTGCGTAAGCCTCTCTTTTGTTAATGTAAAAAAAAATGTTATTCGCTTTAATTGAACAGGCTTTTGTAAACTGCGTGCAATCTTGCTAATTACTTTTCTTGATGAGCTTGGAGTCTCTAATTACTAATACCTCTTCTAAAAATTTGTCATCTGAGAAATGGTTTTAACAATTTCCAAGCCAGAGAGGTGCAAAAGCTTTTACTGGCAACCACAAAATGTTTTCGTGTCTTTGTTCAACTAGACAGTCAGCGAGGATCTCTAAAATCTAGATATAGTAAGGCATCATTCACATTTCAATGTCCCAGAAAGCCCTCAAGAAGCAGTATTGTTGTGGATATTTATTTAACCAGGAATTTTGAGAAGTGGAAAAGGGAAATGTATGCCAAAATAACTGAATACTCCATCCCCAGCTATTTCTCCTGCTCAATTTTTGCTCTACAATTTACAAGTCCCTCAGCAATCCTAAAGAAGTTTCCATTCTCCTGAATTTATTTATTCAAACAAATATTAACTCTAACTTTGGCCAGTGTTTGTGACTAAGTGGCTACTAAAAAAGACTGGACATACCCCATTTGCAATACCTCGGGTTGTCTACTATTGCAAATGGTATGCCATCATGGGGGTGATTTTCATTTCTGGGCTACCACACCGTCTGAAATGCAATGCAACCAATCTGGCGAATTTCAATGTAAAAAAACAGAAAAATGTAACATGCTAGATTTGACCCTGTAACTTCCCAAAACACCATAAAACCTGTACATAGTGGGTACTGTTTTACACGTGAGACATCGCTGAATACAAATATGTGTATTTTATTGCATGAAAAACCAAACAGTATTATGACATTCACAGTTAAAATGTCACGTAGAACTAAAAGAATTTAAAACAATTCTTATTTTCTCTAAAATTTTTTATATTTTATATATATTAAATTATGTTTCATAGCAAAATATTTGTTTTTTCCCCTGAATAAAATGATATATAATAAGTGTGGGTGCATTTAATATGAAAGAGGTGAATTATGGTTGCAAAGACATATACCGCAAATGCCAGGTTTTGTTTACGTTTTATTTTGATCACAACTTGTACATTTGGCTCAGTCCTTAAGGGGTTAAAGAACATTTTAGTATTGCTCCAATGGTTATTGAAATGTACGTGCACCTGCCACATCAAGGCAAAAACCGTCACTTTCACTGATGATATCCTCATTGTTATACATTTTACTGCTTTGAAACACTAATATTTGTGTACAGCAAAGTCTCCTGAGTAAAACAGTACCCCCGATGTATAGGTTTTATGGTGTCTTGGAAAGTTATAGGGTAAATATAGTGCTAGCAAATTAAATTCCCTGTACTTTTGGCCTGGGTTGTCAGGCAGGTCCCGCGAATTGTAATTAATAAAAATTACCTAATTATGTAAAAATATGACATAAATATATACATATATAAAAATTTGAAAGAATACCAGCACTCAGTTGATCCAAAGATGTCAACGTTTCAGCTCCCGATTGGAGCTGTCATCAGGACACCATATATATATATATATATATATATATATATATATATATATATATATATATATATATATAATTTTTTTAAATTATTTTTATTTATATATCGGTATATATACACGTTGTAACAAACCACCTCTTTTACAGGTAGGATTGGCACAGATCTTGCATTAACCACAGCCTTCTAGGGTATAGAAAGTCCAGGACACATTCAGCTCAGTTTTCCTTTTTATTTGATAAAAAGCAGGTGCTTTAAATAATAACAAACAAACAAAATCCCTTGTTCTTACTTGAGCTCTTACTAGACAGGAATTACTATCTGTAATTGGGTGGCTATCCCACTTACCAATTTTCCACAAAAAAAAACGAGAATAGCTTTGCAATAAACACAAGTGTTGTCCGCTCTCCTTCCGCTCTTGGTGGCACTTTCACAGGGACCACACTTTAACAAATTTGCAGAACAGGGCCTGGGCTTTCTTTGCATGTGCACATAGTGAGTATCGCTTTATATATATATATATATATATATATATATATATATATATATAGGATTCTGGCTCCCTGCAGCCTTGGATTTAAGAGGGGGCCCAGAAGTTTAATATTTTCCTCCAGCAGGAGCAGGTCCGCTCTCCTTCCGCTCTCCTTCCGCTCTCCTTCCGCTCTCCTTCCGCTCTCCTTCCGCTCTCCTTCCGCTCTCCTTCCGCTCTCCTAGCTGGCTTTTTCTCCCTCACTCTGCAGCAGGCTGATCTCTTCTTTTAAAGGCCAGTCTGCTACTTGACTAGCTACAGGTGAGTGCCAATTAGTAAACCCTTAAGTCAGATCCAAATTCTGGCCTGTTACACAGCAACTAGTGCTGTTGGAGCATTGGCCCACCCTGCTCTCCAAATGCTGCACCCCAGGGACCCATACTGTGTTTTGCAGCGCATCATCAATGTATATTGCAAACTTTAACATCTCTCCCTGGGGCATTTAACTGAAAATTCTCTGGTTGCTGTTTAGCAAATCAGGCCTGATGTATCTTCCATCAACCACAATTCCACTTTTACGCTCACAACGTATATACTTATGTATATAGATATATATATTATTTCGTTCTACATGTATTTTTTATTATTATTTTTATTTTTTAACGTATTTACATATTTTTTTTTATATTATATATTCGGGGAAGAACGCCTGCCGTCCTTAAGGGGTTAAGTTATTTAAATGTGTATAGCTATTTGGGATAGTGTGCAAGTAACTTTTTTCTTTGGTTTTTATTTTATACATATATAAAAAAAAACATTTTTCTGATACATATAATGGTCACAATGGAGAGCTCTCACTGGACTTTTCAATCTAGAAAGGTCCAGTGAGAGCTCTCCTTCATAACCATTTTTTACCTTAGGCTGGAGATTGCTCCTTGGCAAGTACTTCTGACAGGCATGTGCAGGACCTTGGATTTTATATATATATATATATATATATATATATATATGTATGTGTAAATCATGGCAGATCTAGCAGCTGTGTATTTTAGGACCAATGTGGATGTAATACACAGAACTACAATAATTATTACAATCCAGGATTATCGTATTCTACAAGCATTATTTTATGGGCACAGTAGTTGTACATCAGGGCCTCCAAAATCACTAGACACGCTTGCACTGTGCAGCAAGCACTATGACCATGCAGAGAGAGCTACAGCCAGGGTCGGCCCGTCCATATGACCCCGTGGAGCTATGGCTCCAGGTGGCACTTTCACAGGGACCACACTTTAACAAATTTGCAGAACAGGGCCTGGGCTTTCTTTGCATGTGCACATAGTGAGTATCGCTATATATATATATATATATATATATTGGATTCTGGCTCCCTGCAGCCTTGGATTTAAGAGGGGGCCCAGAAGTTTAATATTTTCCTCCAGCAGGAGCAGGTCCACTCCTCTCGATAGCCGAGGGTTACCATGGCAACCTACAGCCGCGCTCTTGAGGCTTGAGGAAGGAGAGGACAGTACCTGCTGCTGCTGAAGGAGAAGATTAGACTTTTGGGTCCCCTCTTCATTATCCTCCAGCTCCACTGATCCACTGGACCACAAGGGAATCAAGTATCCCCCCTCCCTTCCCACAGGTAAGAGGTAAGGAGGGGGGAATAAACTGAATTATAAATAATAAAAATTGCTCACATATAGACATAGAAACATAGAATGTGACGGCAGATAAGAACCATTCGGCCCATCTAGTCTGCCCAATTTTCTAAAAACTTTCATTAGTCCCTAGCCTTATCTTATAGTTAGGATAGCCTTATGCCTATCCCATGCATGCTTAAACTCCTTTACTGTGTTAACCTCTACCACTTCAGCTGGAAGGCTATTCCATGCATCCACTACCCTCTCAGTAAAGTAATACTTCCTGATATTATTTTTAAACCTTTGTCCCTCTAATTTAAGACTATGTCCTCTTGTTGTGGTAGTTTTTCTTCTTTTAAATATAGTCTCCTCCTTTACTGTGTTGATTCCCTTTATATATTTAAATGTTTCTATCATATCCCCCCTGTCTCGTCTTTCCTCCAAGCTATACATGTTAAGATCCTTTAACCTTTCCTGGTAAGTTTTATCCCGCAATCCATGAACCAGTTTAGTAGCCCTTCTCTGAACCCTCTCTAAGGTATTAATATCCTTCTGAAGATATGGTCTCCAGTACTGTGTACAATACTCCAAGTGAGGTCTCACCAGTGTTCTGTACAATGGCATGAGCACTTCCCTCTTTCTACTGCTAATACCTCTCCCTATACAACCAAGCATTCTGCTAGCATTTCCTGCTGCTCTATTACATTGTCTGCCTACCTTTAAGTCATCAGAAATAATCACCCCTAAATCCCTTTCCTCAGATGTTGAGGTTAGGACTCTATCAAATATTCTGTACTCTGCCCTTGGGTTTTTACGTCCAAGATGCATTATCTTGCACTTATCCACATTAAATGTCAGTTGCCACAATTCTGACCATTTTTCTAGTTTACCTAAATCATTTGTCATTTGGCTTATCCCTCCTGGAACATCAACCCTGTTACATATCTTAGTATCATCAGCAAAAAGACATACCTTACCATCAAGACCTTCTGCAATATCACTAATAAAAATATTAAAGAGAATGGGTCCCATTACATTTATTCAACACTACGACACACAATACATGTACTACAAGCATTGCATGCACTATACACACTGCATGCACTATACACACACTACATGCACTATACGCACACTGCATCCACTACACAAACACACACTCTGCATCCACTATATACACACACAATGCATTCACCACATACACTGCATACAGTTCACATACTTAATTTAGTACACAGACATTGCATTTGCTACACACACTGCATAGCATATTGCATGTGGCATGTTTTGGTGGGCAAGTTCATCCCATATGGGAGCTATTATGAATTGTAAACTTTCTGTTGTCACTTTCATCTTCCAGAGAAAGTTGCAACAACATGAACAGCAGCATTTTTAAACAAAAACAGAAAAGCTGCAGTTTATGCAGGGCCTATAATTCTCCTTTAAATATCAACTGTAATTACATCACATTATCTGCACAGGTTCATCTTTAGATAGGTAAATATCCAGATAATGTTTTTTAGATAATTAAAGAACAGTTAACAAAAAGCATTATCCCTCCGATACGTCGGAAGGGTATGTTGGAACAGTATAGAAAAAAAGAATGAAACAAGAAAACAGTTACATTTAAAATAATCTATCACAGCTTTAATCCTAGCAGTCCATTTAACACATGTTCTAATTAATGGGGTATAGAATTTACAGGCAGATGGCCCTGCTTCCAAAAAAGTCTATTTTTATTCCTTACCAGCAGATTTCCCTTTACCAATGACAGCAAAGAAAAAAAGCACCACTGATTATTCTTTCAGTTTTTTGTTTTTTTATTGAAGAATATAACATTTTATTGAGGAGAAAAAAAAGATAATAAAAATACAATATTTATCCAGGGCTACTAGCCACGTTAATCGCCACTGCAAGCCATGGATATCTCGCATTTTGCTGCACCAAGCTTTGCATCAAATCTGACCTGTCTCTCAGTCCCTGCCACTGAAAAACACCCACAAAGTATGATGCTACTACTATCATGCTTTAACATTTGGATAGTATTGAGCAGGTGATGAGTGCTACATGGTTTATCACAGATACAATACTTTGAATGGAGGCCAAACAGTTGAATCTTTGTTTCGTTAGATCAGCAAATCTTGTTTTTTACAGTTAGAGAGTCCTGTAGGTGTTTTTTGCAAATTCCATGCATGCTTCTGTGTGTCCTGCAGTGAGGAGATGCTTCCATCTTGACAGTGTACCATAAAGTCAGATTGATGGAGTGTTGTAGTGATGGTTGTCCTTTGGAAAATGTCTCCCCTCTCCACACATGTTTTCTGGAGCTCACAGAGAGTGACAATTGGGTTCTTGGTGACCTCTCTTACCAAGGCCATCTCCCCAGGTTGCATAGTTTGACTGGGTAGCCAGGTGTAGGAAAAGTTATGGCTGTTCCAAACTTCTTCCATTTAAGAATTAGGGAGGCCACTGTGTTCTTGGGAACCTTCAATACATCTGAATTTTTTTGTAGCCTTCCCCAGTTCTGTGCTACATAATATATATTTCATCTCTGTATACAGTTCCTTAGTTATGCATATACACCATAATACCTTATATAGGCAGGTATGTGCCTTTCCAAAACAATTTGCTAGAAGGGGAATCCAACAAAGTAATTGTTGAATTCCCCATAGCATAATTGTGATATTGCAGTTTTTTGAAAATCTAGTTTTTGCTAGGCCATCATGGTGCATTGATTGGTGTGACAATTTTTTAACACTGCACCATACGTTTGCAACATAAAAAAATGTGGTGGGAAAATGAAGGGATCAGAATACTTTCTGAATGCTCACTCTCTCTCTCTCAGTTTTGCTTCTCAGTGTATACTGTCCCTTGTAACATCTTGCATCCAGATACTATGTGTTGCATTGTCTTTGAGGCCTCTTTGCACAGTCTGCTCCTTGATTCCTTTCTTTTGTGGTAGACACACCTCTTCTATTTATCTGGCGCTGAGTATCTGTTCCTGTACTGCTAGCATTAGTGTTAGTTGGCTGCTAGGAATATGATGTTACCTGTGCAAACAAATGGAGCATCCAAAAAAACCAAGAAACCTGCAGCATCTGGTAAAGGTCAACCAAAAAAGTCATAAGTAAACCCAGTCTTTCACAGCAGATTCATGTACACATAATTAAATACACCTAACCTTATATTGCAATTTAAGTGTGTATTAATAGAAAATGTCCTGTTATTGCAAGTAGAATACAAAATTTATTTTTATGCATACAATTACACATCTTACAGGTATGATTCCAACACTTGACAAAACCTTTGTATTTTAACTAGGGGATTTTATTAATTTTCTCCATTAACATCTTCACTCAAATAGAGACCAGGGGACAGCTGACTAGACAGGTGCTACAAATTTAATAGTTCCCTGTATCATGGTAGACAAAGTCTCATCCCTTCGTAAAATATGGGAAGATTCTTCTCTACAATGGCATTAAAGGACCACTATAGGCACCCAGACCACTTCAGCTTAATGAAGTGGTCTGGGTGCCAGGTCCAGCTAGGGTTAACCCCTTTTTTTTTATAAACATAGCAGTTTCAGAGAAACTGCTATGTTTATAAATGGGTTAATCCAGCCTCTAGCGGCTGTCTCTTGACAGCCGCTAGAGGCGCTTGCGTGCTTCTGACTGTGAAAATCATGCGCATTCAGCCGAAGAGGAGGAGAAGAGGGAGGAGAGGAGGAGGAAAGCTTCCCGCCCGGCGCTGGAGAAAGAGGTAAGTTTAACCCCTTACTCTCCCCAGAGCCCAGCGGGAGGGGGTGCCACGAGTATGTTTTCCTGGCACTATAGTGGTCCTTTAATGTTTTCATATTGTGTACTGAACATTGTTGAAAAATAAACGTATTCCTCATCCAAACCATTCTCAATGAGCCATTTCTTATTTATTTGTAACAGCTTTCTATCCCTATTTCTAGCAATATCCCATTTCATGTTAATCACCCACTCTGGATACTATACTTCCTTAATCTTTCCCGAAGTTTTGTAGCCTGCTGTAAAACATACCTTCTTCAATGCAGTCCCTTTGCAGTTTTATGAACTGACCAATTGGTATGCTTTTTATCACATGACAAAATGGTGACTAGTGGCCTTCAAAATGGAATTGGTGTCTGTAGGCTTCCTATATGTAAAAGTCTATCTTAAGGGTAATATCACCCAAATCTATCCTAAGGGTAATATCTAAGAAATTGATCTTGCTATTGCTATATTCAATTTAAAATTGCAAACCTAAATCATTATTGTTCACAAATTCATAAAAAGCTAAGAGACATTGTTTATTTCCATTCCAAATATATTTTGTAAAATAAAGTCTCCAGACATAAAGGGTTTTCATCTCTAAAGACGTGGGACTTCTCCCACCAACCCATGTACAGGTTGCACATATGATAGGGCAAATTTGCCACCCATTTTACAGCTATATGATGGATATGATCTATATTTTAATAATGGATTAATAACATTTGGAATTATTTTTAAAAAAAAAACAGCAGTGGGGAAATTTGTCGGCAGTGGCCAGACCCTTCATTTATATTTTGTTGCATATTCCATAGGAGGACCACCCACCTGATTGCGTGAGATGAAGGTCAAGTATTTGATCTAAACAGTGTTATATGTTTAACAGTGAAAACTTATCTCCACAAAAACACACAATTTTTTCAGTTACTGGTGTTTGAACTTTAGTTAACGGAATCTAAGGTTGTATAGGGTTTTGAGAAAAAGTAAGTGGCCAACACTATCAAAGCAGCAAATAAGTTGACTAAATTTAAGAAAGAGTTATGAACTTTAGATTTTGCAGAAATTAAGCAATTAGTCAACTCAGACCATAATTGGTACGTGCAGTTTTAATAGAATGGACAGAGCATAAGCATAATGAAAAGGGCGAACGAGGGCAATAAAATTGAGAAAGTAAGTTAGACTAGTAGGCACAGTTCCCTCAAAAAGCTTAGAAGTAAAGGAGAGTAGTGATATGAGACAATAGTTAGTAGGCAAAGTAGGGTCAAGAGATGAAACAGGAAAAAGAGTAAGCGCTAAATAACCAATGGGGCAGTGTTGTGCCTAATCATTAAATTCATGAAGCACCAATATCCAAAAAGCAATAATCAATTACCTAATAAGGTTTATAACAATATTGGCGGGCACACAACCCAGTTCGAGATGAGTGTCTTGGGCTATAGGAAAAAGAAACCACACAGAGACCAAGTTGCAGATAAGAATTCACACCACACTTTATTGTCCACAAGGGGACCCAATACAGAGTAAGCTTAACTCTCATTAAGTAGTTGCATGCATTCACTTCAAAACAGCTTAGCATCCGGATATATCAGCTTAAGTATACATCACCGTTAGAGGGGCTTGTGTCCTCTGCACTTGACTGGGGAGAACTCTGGCAGTCGGCATGGAGGGACCCTCTCTGGGAACAGCAGAGACCAGCAACACGCGTCCGCATTACAGGTGGGTAGTTCTCCAAGTGAGTGCCAAGTTTCTCCGTCTTTTATACCTTTTAGCAAGTTTGTAACTTTTCCAAGATTTCTTATCAGTGCAGCCCAGCATGTATCTTGTCATGCGCATTAAGTAATCAGTATGGTTGATCAGGCCAGTCGTGACCACCCAAGGCTCATGCCAGATACGTGCGGTATCTTATTCTATCTATGTCCCTACTCTTATCTTTCCATACATTTGTTGGCACCAATTCCCTCTGTTCAGCACGTGGGCCTTTTTGGATATTGGCCAGACATGCTATGGAATATTCCAGGCAATGTTGAATTTCTTAGTGCGACACAGTTTAAGCATTTTATGCAATGTCATCATAGCTGAATTTCTTAGTGCGACACAAGTTGAATTTCTTAGTGCGACACAGTTTAAGCCAAGTGCCATCTTAACTATCTATGATGGATTAATTTGCTCATTAGTGATCAATCAATCATTCTTAATTAGTTAATTGGATTTTATCACAATTATCACATTCCATCCCTTGATCACTAAGTGAGCAAAACCTTACACATTTACGCGTGCCATTCAGGTTATCAGCAGGGGGCAAGCCCATTTTCCCACTGATCCCCATATTGTCCCATTCACACCTGGAACCAATTCATGCAATAAAGCTCTTCGAGTCGAGGGTCACCCGTAGGACATGCCTCTTCCCGCTTATCTCTAATCTTAAGGGCATCTAGTCTATCTATAAAAACATTTGTCACTCTTCTAAGTCTATCCTGGCATCTGTTTTACATGTAGCTACTCTTTGAATGCAGCAAATGGTAAGTTTGTAGCATAGGTAAATACAAAGTATAATAAAAACACACCACACAATTCCCTTTAATATTTTCATCCCAAGTCCTCCTATCCATGATCCTATACCAAATGTCCAGTCAAAGTCTCGTGTAGTATTAGCTAGCCAGTGTTCCAAATCTTCTGTGGTTAGTGGTTTTCTAAATGCTGAAGCTCATGCTTAACTTTCCCTGATTTATCTTCTATCCACACACAACATGCCTTGCCTTCTATTCTTTTACATACTCCTCCTTCTGCTGCCAGCAAGTAATCTAAGGCTATTCTGTTTTGCAAAGCTACCTGTCTAATCTGTTCTTGCTCATAATTAAGCAAACTGATAGCAAGTCCTGTGCTATTAAAGGCATCGTCAATAGTATCAATTAAAAGATTTAAATTAGTTATCATCATTCCCACCCCCACCATTGGAAAGAGAGAGACCCAAAACTGCATGTTTCTGTTCATTTTAAATCCTGATAAATCGGTGTCTCACTTTTGCCAATGATGATGGGTGTTTTCAGGTAAAGTTTTAGTAGGGTAAATGGCGGGCATCACCATTCCTAAGGTACAATCAATTTTCATTTTACATGGGAGTTTTTTATAAGCCCATCTCCCACAAAGCCAATAAAATCCTCTTGAAGGGATGGGGTGATTTATACAGCTTACATTAGAACGTTTAAATTTAAAATAAGTACTAAACACTCCTGTACCTACTATTTTATGCCACCATCGACTTATAGTCTCTGCCTCGCCTTCTCCTAGGACATACTTCCATCTGCCCTCGGTTCTTTTCTCACCATTTTCCGTCCCATTAAAATAGTCAAAACTCCATCCTGTGTAAAAAGGGGATAATGCCATGGTATTTACATAACTGCTAGATTGGACGTTCGGTTGGTAGCTAGGGTCAGTGTAGTATTTTTGGTAAACATTAATAGTCACTACTTCTTCTAAGTCGTCAGGGTATTCCCATTCCCCCATGCGCAGCTTAACTGCACCTGGTCTGTCCCTAGTATCTTCACTTAAGAAGATCTTGGGGATCTCACTTGTGTCATTGCTTATTAGAAAGTAAAAACCAACATTACGTCTGATGTACAGCAAGTCTTTAGGGAAATAGGGGTACCCTCTGTCATGAGCATGTGGCGTATGGCCACACACCCAGCATGGCTTACATAAGTCTAAGCTCTTATATACATTAGCTGCTGCCTTAATAAAGTGATTGTGTTCTTCCCAAGGCGAGAGGTGTCTGTCTGATTTGGGGATGTCAGAACAAGTCGTCATGGATGTCCTTTGAATTTTTAAAAGTAAATACCAAAAGGTATCAGGGGTGCTGTTAGTGCAGCAGTAGGTTGCACCACTATTCTCTACAATAGTGTATGTTCGCTTTGTGCTTTGCTGATTTGCGTAACCTACCCAATATTGGGTAAGCTCTTCTAAAGTAATATTAGAGTCAATATGTGTAAATAGTATGCGGCAGCCAAAAGGTGTTGCAGATTCTAGCGTCAACATATCAAATGATTCATGCGGCAGCTTAATATAGTTCATCACCTCAGTGTCATTGTGGCTAAAATAGCCTTCTCCATACAAGCTTGCCCTTATGTTTGGACAGTCATTAGTCAGGCAGGTTACTCGTATCTCGATCTCTTTCCACTTCATCTCCAATCTCGTTGCTGGTATCTGAACCGACCGAAGGGTGTAGAGTAAGCGCAGTCATCACAATAACAGCCGGACCAATGAGCTTTGCCTGTAAAGATACAACTCATCTTACTCTCTCAAATAACATTTGCCCGAAGGCAAGTATTCCTATTTTTCTTGTCCTGACCTGGAGAGTATCACAGTGTTGTCATTGCCTGTTGCAATAATGTCTGCTGGTTCTGGGGGACCTTTCTCAGTCCTCACCCAGACTTTGGCCCCTGGATTTAGGTTAGTAGAGCCAAATCCCTTATCTCCTCTTACTGTTTGTAAGGTGGGGGCCGTTCCTTTATGTACCTGTCCCTGGTAAATGGGGATGATAACCAATTGGGCTATTCTGTCCCCTTCTTGCACTAGCAAGTCTTGTGGTCCCTGATTTAACAGAAGGACCTTTATTTCTCCTTGGTAATCTGCGTCTATAACCCCTCCCATTACGTGTATCCCTTTAAGGGCGAGGCTAGACCTAGGTGCAATTAGTCCAAAGTGTCCCGGGGGTATTTGTATTCCTATACCTGTGGGGAACATCTGAACTTGCCCTATTTGAAGTCTTTCTTCCTTTCTGGCTCGCAAGTCTATTCCTGCGGCCTCTGGGATAGCCCTGTATGGGGCCAGAGCTCCCTCTTCTATTTCCCAATATGTGATGGTGTTACTTGTTACATAAGGTTTAGCTTGTATATTGGGTGCAATCATTCTAGTGAGGGGAGTGTCATGGTCTGAGAGTGGCCTATTGTTCAAGATGTTTACAGCTGTAGACAAGTTATCTCTCCATTTGTGCATGGTCCCTTCACCAAGTTTTCTCAATTGTTGTTTCAATAACCCATTCATTCTTTCAATCAGACCAGCTGCTTGAGGATAGTAGGGTATATGAAATATCCATTCAATATTGTTTTCATCACAAAAGTCTTGTACCAGTTTTCCTTTAAAGTGACTTCCATTGTCACTCTGAATTTGTAATGGAAGACCATAGTATTGTATTATGGTTTCCAGTATTTTAATAGTATTTATTTGGGTAGCCCTCTTGCAAGGGTGGACCAATAAATACCCTGAATATGTATATGTGCATACATATTGACAATTTTTACTCATAGGAAGTGGACCTATGTAATCCACCTGCCATATTTGCCTTGGGACTTTTCCTCTTTTTATTTGACCCTGTACCATCCCTGGTACATGTCTATTGGCAGTAAGTATAATCCAACTTCTTTTCTGCCACTTATCTTTTGGAATCTTTGACAAGCAAGCTAGAAGGTCAGTAGGCATGTCAATTTCACATTTTTCACATTCATCATTGCATTTGCCAGCAGAACGGGCCCATTCCCTGGCAATCAATGCATATGGCTCATCTTCCCATCCGGGAATGATGGCGTCATCACCCTGTTTCTTATTCTTTTTAACCATTGTGCAAAGTTCCTGTGGTTACTTCAGGGAAAAACTTTCACTCAAGCCTGCCCAGATGACTATATTCTGGCTGCGGGCTCGCGCTCACCAAGCACACTGACGCTCTACACACTCCTTGGAGAGTATAGGGACAGCTATGATCGAGCCAACAATCTCACACTTTCAGGAACAGCCGTTTCCTTCACTTCCTCAGTCAGCACTGGCTTCCAGCACCCGTTAAGGTGCATAGGGGCACTTGTTAACTGACCAAGCACAATCACTCATTCGTGTCAGAATCACCCCAAACAATCTTTTTTTTTGGTGATCTTATCCCAATACCTGGTATTGAGCTTATTAAATTAGCAGCAATTCAGCCTCATCCAGGACGCTAGCCTGTTTGAGGGTAACGCTCCCCAGTAGGCACTGGCGTTCTACACACCTTTGAGATGTATAGGGGCGTCTACCAACTGAGCACAACTTGTATTCTTCAATCAATCTTCAGAAGCACTCCTCAATCTTGTTAGATCGAGCATTCACTCACCAATCTTGCTCTTGCAACGTCATGCAAACATTTTCAAGTTTACACAATGTTCAAAGAACCTTTAGAAACCTAGTGTTTGTTTTCTAAGCTTAGAATCTCTATAGCATACTTTGCAGCGCACGGAAGAAACTGACAGCTTGCAAATGACTTTTTTCCTCCGTGACGCAGCAGAAATTAGACCTAGTACGATGTTAGTTTCACTTTTACTGTGCACACAATTTGTCTAGGCAGTTCTAACAATCTCTAACCACAATTTTCTTATCTCACTTAAACAGTTCTAACGAATTCTAAACACAATTTCCTTGTTTTAACTATGCTTAACAACTTTTTTGAAACTATTTCAAATCATTGATTTCAATTTTCCTTGCTCAATTAACACTCATCCCATCCTCGTCGCCAAAATGTTGTGCCTAATCATTAAATTCATGAAGCACCAATATCCAAAAAGCAATAATCAATTACCTAATAAGGTTTATAACGATATTGGCGGGCACACAACCCAGTTCGAGATGAGTGTCTTGGGCTATAGGAAAAAGAAACCACACAGAGACCAAGTTGCAGATAAGAATTCACACCACACTTTATTGTCCACAAGGGGACCCAATACAGAGTAAGCTTAACTCTCATTAAGTAGTTGCATGCATTCACTTCAAAACAGCTTAGCATCCGGATATATCAGCTTAAGTATACATCACCGTTAGAGGGGCTTGTGTCCTCTGCACTTGACTGGGGAGAACTCTGGCAGTCGGCATGGAGGGACCCTCTCTGGGAACAGCAGAGACCAGCAACACGCGTCCGCATTACAGGTGGGTAGTTCTCCAAGTGAGTGCCAAGTTTCTCCGTCTTTTATACCTTTTAGCAAGTTTGTAACTTTTCCAAGATTTCTTATCAGTGCAGCCCAGCATGTATCTTGTCATGCGCATTAAGTAATCAGTATGGTTGATCAGGCCAGTCGTGACCACCCAAGGCTCATGCCAGATACGTGCGGTATCTTATTCTATCTATGTCCCTACTCTTATCTTTCCATACATTTGTTGGCACCAATTCCCTCTGTTCAGCACGTGGGCCTTTTTGGATATTGGCCAGACATGCTATGGAATATTCCAGGCAATGTTGAATTTCTTAGTGCGACACAGTTTAAGCATTTTATGCAATGTCATCATAGCTGAATTTCTTAGTGCGACACAAGTTGAATTTCTTAGTGCGACACAAGTTGAATTTCTTAGTGCGACACAGTTTAAGCCAAGTGCCATCTTAACTATCTATGATAGATTAATTTGCTCATTAGTGATCAATCAATCATTCTTAATTAGTTAATTGGATTTTATCACAATTATCACAGGCAGCAACCCTATAAGGGGATCCCTCAAAGACCCTTAGAATAAAACAAGAGATACTTTATATCACACAATAATAAAAGATAGTCCAAATAAAAGAGTCTTATCTAAAATGCTCTTATTGGGATCACAGAATCTATAAGGTGCTTGGTCAGGAACAATGTCCTCGCTGTCCTCATCCATGTAGATCTACTCATATGCAAGAGATAAAACAAATACAGAACCAAATAGTGCAATATGTCCAGTAATAAAACAAAATAAATATAAAAAGCTGGTATAAAACTCACATGTAGCTCTAGTGTGAAAGGCGTACAGCGGTACAATCCCCGCTTACAGGATATGGGGTAAGCTTTCTCCATCGAGGGTATGTTCAACACTCAAATAAAAAGAGACAACCAGTAGTGCTCACTGGATAAAATGATGATCAATAAAATATATAAAATGGTACGCACAAGAAAGGAGCAGGCCAACTGCTCCTTGATGATTGCGCTGGTGGTATGATCCCCACCTAGGATTACTTGGAGTCCAGGGTGATAAAGTGCCAGGTAAAAAAAACAATCTGAAGTGTATAAAAAGATCATTGGCACAAGAAAAAGTGACCAAATAATCTTTAATATATAAAAATACACAATATAAAATATCCACAAACACGTTTCGCCAATACAGCTTTTTCAATATGGAATAGGGACCTAATACCTGGCAGGAAAGGTTTAAATAACAGTGCAAATCATTGAAATTGGCGCCAAAATTAGGGACAGCCAATCAAAATTTTTGTTGTAAACAATCAAATTTAAACATATAAAAAAAATTTTTCTTAATATATATATATACAACATGATAGGCAATATAGACTTTGGTTATAAAACATTAAAAACTAAGGA
Organism: Pelobates cultripes; assembly: GCA_933207985.1. Taxonomy (NCBI): domain Eukaryota; kingdom Metazoa; phylum Chordata; class Amphibia; order Anura; family Pelobatidae; genus Pelobates; species Pelobates cultripes. Next base: position 183,543,014 of record OW240912.1, read on the forward strand.
TATTTTGTGTGGGTATTACTGTATAATGCGGTCACGTGACTGGCGTGGGAACCGCATGGTGTACTGGGATATGTAGTACATTATAATTATAATTATAACTAGGCTGCAGCCGTCGTCATGGAGAGTGGGCATGTGTGTTTGAAAAAATATAGAGCTGCGGCCGACATCAGAATATGGGAGTGTACCCAGCACACTGAAAAGTGTCGCCGGGCAAGGTGCCGTATTTAGGGATGAGAGAGTAATCCTATATAACTGATAGGGGAGGGTTAGTAATATGAACAGTATAAAGAAATATAAAGCTAAAAGGGGGTTAATTGCACACTACCCATCATACAATTGTAACAATAAATAAAAGATAAATAATAAAAACTAGTAACATAGTAATAGCAGTAGTAGGTATTAAAAATGAACAATATAAGAACAGGAATACTATTTTTAAAAATAAAATGATAATATATATTTATAAGAAGTTAAACAAATCAAAATCAGCATTTAACCCATGGGGTATAAGAGTCTGGAGTTTATACACCCATTCCATTTCAGTTTTACCTAAAATATTTTTCATGTTTCTGCCCCTCCATGGAATGGTACTTTTTTTTATTCCAATACATTTGAGCATTTTTGGGTCCTTGTTATGTTTAATAAAATGTTTGGATACTGAATGATTTAAGTATCCATTTTTAATGTTTCTGCAGTGTTTTCTTAATCGCGTTTTTAAGCTCCTTGTGGTCATTCCAACATACTGGAGGCCACAGGGGCATTCAAGCAGATAAATAACATTTTTTGTGGTACAATTAATAAAGTCATTAATTTTGTAAAGGGTCAAGAGATGGCTTACAGTTTAACCTGTACATTTAGTCTTAAATAGTGCTAGTAAAATTACTTACAAATGTGTAGCTTGATATTTATTTCCATTTCTGACCTCTTTTCAGTTTGCTGCTTTCATGTCTGCATAGTGGTAAAAGCAAATATGGAATGCACAGGAGTGTTAGAACTACTGGCAGAGCAGCTCCCAAAGCATAGAAGATTGTGGTTGTCTGGGCACATCAGGTGGCCATCACACTTAGAAAGACTATGAAGCATTAGAGTCCATTATTTAATAAGGTGCCCAATTTAGCACCGCTGGTCTTTAATAGTGCTGGTACAGGCTCCTGACAAATGTAATGTTCCCCAAAATGGCCACTGTGCTGGAAGAAGTTATTACATGTTACTGAATCAGGGATAAAGAGAAAATCGAATAGTGAAGTGATATTGATGATAATTGATTGATCACTCCTGAGCAAGCCTGATATTACTAATTGTTGATTGGTGTGCAAACCTGATATTAATTGTTACATAGTTACATACCTGAAAAGAGACTTGCGTCCATCGAGTTCAGCATTCCTCACATTAGTTTTTTTTTGCTGTTGATCCAAAAGAAGGCAAAAAATACCCCAGTTTGAAGCACTTCCAATTTTACAACAAACTAGGAAAAAAAATCCCTGTTGACCCCAGAATGGCAGTCAGATTTATCCTTGGATCAAGCATGTATTACCCTACTTTGAAAAATTATATCCTTGCATATTCTGTTTTTGCAAGTATGCATCTAGTAGCTGTTTGAACATCTGTATGGACTCTGATAAAACCACTTTTTCAGGCAGAGAATTCCACATCCTGATTGTTCTTACAGTAAAAAAAAAAACCTTTTCTTTGCCTTAGACAAAATCTTCTTTCTACCAGTCTAATTGTTAGTTAGTAAGTGTAACACTAATTGATATTGAACAAACCTAATATTAATTAAGTAAATTGATGTTATTCTCACAACATGTCCAGCCATGTCACAAAACACAGGCCTGGATGTGTTGCAGATGAATTCAGGCATAAGCAATAAGATGACACAGCATGAGTAGACAGGGTCAGGCTAGGTGCAGGACCTAGAATATGCCCAAAGAGATAAGGCATAGCATGAAACTAACGACCAATCCCATTACAAGATAGTAGGGTGGTAAAAGATAGACATGAGAAAAGCTAACTGCACAGACATGAAATTACATATTTGGTAGTCCTCAACAGCCTAACCAGCTGCCAGTCCCATCCAACGCTTGTGACAAGTCTTTGCTGGGCTGCACTTGATAAAATAATCTAAGGTGGACCAGTACAGACTGCCCACCCTTTGAAAAGTTATAAAAGATGAGGAAACTTGGCACTCAGGTGGGAGCTACCAACCTGTATTGCGGACGTGTGGTGCAGGTCCTTGCTGTTTTCCCAGCGGAGAGGGTCCCTCCAGCCTGACTGCCAGAGTTCCCCCAGTCATGTGCAGCGGAATGACAACAAACTTATCTTATGGTGATGTATTTTAAGCTGATATTGATATACTTAAGCTGTTTGATAATTTAACTTGAATGCATGTACAATTATTAATCAATAGATGCATCTTTTTTTTTTTTTTAAACATTCTTTATTTGTTGTTTTTCAGTGTGGAAAAAAGTAAACATTAGGGTACAGAATTGAAGGAGGGTGGGGCTGGTACAGCCAAAATAGTACAGGTGCGCAGTAATTTCCACACATGTGTCTTTGTATCTCAAGGTGTTGTGAAGGAGTTGCTGTGTCGTGGTGTGGTCTGTTGGTTTGGCGTTTGTCGTGCGGTAGTGTGGGGTTCAGGGAACTCTGTCTTGGTCTCTTTCCCTTTGCACGGTTTGTTTGGTCAAACCTGTGTTGGTGGCCGTTTGAGGTTTGCGGTTTGTCTCGGTAACGCTTGTTGTGGTAGGGTGGGTTGCCCTCTGTCTGACTGTTTATATTGTCATTGTTGCATGTTGATGGGCACCCATGGGTCCGGGTGGTCGGTTGGGGGGGGGAGTTGAGGACCTATGTACAAGGGTGGGGGTACGATGGCGGGATTCGGTTTCGGGTGTCTGGTAGTCATCCAGTAGTTCGGGATGGGGTAGTGTTTCGTACTTTGAGTATCAGTGCGTTGGTATTTTGATTGCTATGTTGGTAAAGCGGGCCTATTTGGTGAGATGGAGGCTGTCCGTGTGCCCTTATTGTAGGTGGGGTTCAGATAGCCAGGGGTCCCAGATTCTGTGGAAGTGCTTGGAGGTCTCATGAATAATGGCTGAGATCCTGTCCATGTGTATTGCTTCCCTGGTTTTGCGTATGATTGTTTGTAGTGTGGGGGCCCCCCATACTTTGGCTATTGCCCGTCTAGTCGCTAGGGCTATCCTGTTTGTCATTTTGTTTTGGGCTCTGGTCAGGTCCTCTCGTGGTCTGCAAAGGAGCCATGTCCAGGGGTCTAATGGTATGGTGGTCTGGAGGAGTGTTGAGACTAGGGTAGCCAGTTCTGCCCACAGTGGGGCCAATTTAGGGCAATGCCACCATGCGTGTATGTATGTGCCCCTCTGCCCACAGTTTTTCCAGCATAGGTCCGCGTCTGCCTTGCCCATGTGATACAACCGTACCGGGGTTAGGTACCATCGGAGCAGTGTTTTGTACGCTTGCTCCTTATGGTTGACGCATATGGATATGGAGGCTGTTGCCTCCCAGATGTCTTGCCAGTCGGTGGGGTCGCCCGGGGACCCCAGGTCCCTCTCCCAAGCCGCCACATATGCCAATGCCCCCCTGGGTTGGTTGGTGATAAGGAGTGTGTAGTTTTCCGTAATTTGACCTTTGTGAAGTGGATTGTGTAGGCATGTCCTCTCAAACTGTGTGAGTGTGGTGGTGGCTGCTTTGGCATGTCGGGTTGCTCTAGGAAGCTTCGCAGTTGTAAGTAGCGGAAGAAGTCGTGGGTGGTATATGTTGCCTGCGTGTTAGGAAGATCATTGTATGGGGTTATTCGAGTTCCCGTGTAGAAGTGGTGCAGTCTGAACAGGTCGTTTTGTTCATAGTGTGCAAAGTCTTTGGGTGTTAACCCTGGGGGGAATGCTCTGTTGCGTAGTATTGGCGTCAGTGGTGTTGGGTTGTTTATGATGGGGAATTTCCTGGTAGTTTTGTCCCACGTGTCTATTGAGTTGGTGATTGATGGGGGAAGTGGTGGTGGTAGGTGGCGTGATTTCTTTGGTACCCATATGTAGAGGGATGGGAGGTCGCGTCCAAATACGTCGTGTTCTAAGTCCGCCCATCGTTTGATCCCCTGTGGGGTGTGCCAGTTTTGGATCTGTGTGAGTTGTGCGGAGTAGTAGTAGTTTTGGAAGTGGGGTAGTCCCAGTCCTCCGTTCCTGTTGAGGATGTAAATGGTGCTCCCTTTAATTCTGGGTCTTTTTTTGGCCCAGATAAAGTTATCAATTAATTTTTGGACATATTTTGCGTCCGTTGTGGGGAGTGGGATGGGGAGGGTTTGGAATAAGTAGAGGAAGCGGGGTAGGAGGTTCATTTTTACTGATGCTATGCGGCCTAGCCGTGATAGTGATAGGTCTTGCCATCTTTTAAGATCGTCTGTTGCTTTCTGTATCGTTGGGGTATAGTTCAGGGCGTATGTGCGGTATAGTGCTGCTGGTAGCTGTATACCTAGGTATGGGATGTGGGATGTGTTGTAGCGAAACCTATATGTTTCTTGTAGTGTCTCCTTCGTGTCTTGGTCGATATTTATGCTAAGTGCCTCTGTCTTATCCAGGTTTAGTTTCTATCCTGAGGCTGCTGAGTATTCTTTCACCAATTGTAGGAGTGGTGGGAAGGAGGTGAGGGGTTCAGTTAGTGTTAGGAGCAGGTCATCGGCGTACTCAGCCACCTTGTAGGTTTGGGAGCGTACTGCAATGCCTGTGATGGTGGCGGTGGTGCGTATGAGGTGTAGTAGTGGTTCCAATGAGAGGGCGAAGAGGATCGGGGACAGTGGACAACCCTGTCTCGTTCCGTTGCGTATAGGGAAGTGGGGGGGTTGTGCATTTGGGATGAGTAATTTTGCTTTTGGGGTAGAGTAGATCGTTTTGAGGGCTGTCGTGAATGGTGTTGGAAATTGGAGTTTCTCTAAGGTGGCGAAGAGGAAGGGCCATAGTAGTCTGTCAAATGCCTTCTCGGCGTCGAGGGATAGTAGGAGGGTGGGGATGTTATGGTGATTGGCTACCCATATGAGGTCTAAGGTCCGTCTGGTGTTGTCGCTCGCTTGTCTTGCTGGGACGAATCCGACTTGGTCGGGGTGGATTGTTGATGGGATGTAGGGGAGCAGTCTGTTGGCGAGGATTTTGGTAAAGATTTTAATGTCTACGTTTAGTAGGGAGATGGGTCTGCAGTGGCCTGGTTCCGTGTGCGGTTTGCCGGGTTTGGGTAGTAGGCAAATATTTGCCTCCAGCATGTCCTCGGGCATCTGGTCTCCAGTCATGAGCGAGTTATATAGCTTTGTCATGTAGGGTAGCAGGTTGTCTGTGAATGTTTTGTAGTAGATGCCCGAGTATCCGTCCGGGCCTGGGCTTTTGTTGGGTTTCGTGGTGCCTATTACTCTCCTCACCTCCTCCTCTGTGATTTCTGTCGAGAGGTGTGCTTGGGCCTCCGTCGTGAGTGTCGGTAAGTGGGCCTTTGTTAGGAGGGTTTGTATATTGTCATGTAGGGGGCCGTCGTCTTGGTGGTGTTGAGGGGAGTGGTCGTATAGGTCAGTGAAATACTTCTGGAAGGTCTCGGCGATTTTGCTGGGGATGTCGGTTGGTTGGCCTGTGGGGGTATGGATGGTGGTAATTTGCTTGGCTTGCTGGCGTTTGCTTAGCCTTCGGGCCAGTAGTGTGTCTGCTTTGTTTGATTTTTCATAGAACATTTGTTTGGTCCATTGTAAAGCTTTAGTTGCGTCTTTCGCCATGGCCTGTTTGAGGGCCTGGCGCTGGTGGTGCAGTTGCGTTGTGAGGTCTTGTGTGGGGGTTAGTTTGTGTTGTGCTTCGAGTTGTCTGATCTGGTCCAGTAGGGATGTTATGTGGGCTATGTGTTTCTTTTTATGTGCCGTGGCTATGCTGATCAGGGATCCTCTGAGCACTGTTTTGTGGGCTGCCCAAAGTACCGCGTGTGATTGCACCGAGTCTTTGTTGGTGTCGAAGTATTGGGTGAGTTCTGTCTTCAGTTGGGCAATTATTTGGGGGTCGTGGAGTAGTATGGGGTTGAGCCTCTAGGTCCAAGGTCTTGAGATTTGTGGTGGTTGGAGTTGTAGTGTGATGTCTGCGTGGTCTGACCAACTGATGTTGCCTATTGCGGAGTTTGTGACGTTGGGGATTAGGGATGGTGAGATGAGAAAGAGGTCAATGTGGGAGTAGGTGTGGTGGGGGTGCGAGTAGAACGTATAGTCGCGGTCTGTTGGGTGTTGAGTTCTCCATATGTCTATGAGGCCCGTTTGGGTTATAAAGTCGGCCAACAATTTGTCCGATCTGTAGGGATGGGTTGCTGGGTGTGGGGGAAGTATCGTTGTCTGTCTATGGATGGGGAGATTGTGGCGTTGAAGTCCCCCCCTATTATTCTTTGGTGGAGGGGATGTTGGCTGAGGTGAGCTTGTATTGTCTGCCAAAATTGTGGGTCTGGAATCGTTGGTGCGTATATGGAGGTCAGAGCTATTTTTGTGGGCCCAATTGTGCCTGTTGCTGTTATGTATCGCCCTTGCGGGTCTTTGTGAACATCTTTAAGGTGTATGGGGCAGTTTTTTTTCAGTAAGATTGCCACCCCATTGTGTTTGCCTGTGTTTGAGTTGGCGAGATGACAGGTTTGGTAGTGACGGCTTAGGAGAGGGAACGGGCGTGAGTGAGCGTAGTGTGTTTCTTGGAGAAAGACCACGTCTGCCCCCGACCTGTTGGCCCAGCGCATGACCTGGTGGCGTTTCGAGGGGTGGTTGAGCCCCTTGCAGTTAATGGATATTCATATTAGCTGGCATTGTGGTGTGAGGGGTACTGCGGTGCCGATTGTGCCTTGGTCCAGCCCCCTGTGTTGTGGGTGGAGGCTTGGGGTTTTTGCGTCAGGTATCTTCCTGATTTGGATGTGGTTCTGAGGTCTTGTGTCCCGCCATGGTACTCTTTGGGGGTGAACTGTGGGTACAAATAAAAATAACAGTGAACATATTTACAACTTCCTGGGCTTATTGTCTGTGCCAGGTTCGAGTCTAACGGCGTGTTGGGTATGTCCCTTACTTGGGACCCCGGTGCCCTGGTGTTAACTTGGGGCGTGGTGGGGGTAAGTCCTGAGATGCGTCCCGTTCCAGGTGTGTGAGAATTTCCACTGGGCAATTGTGAGTTGGGGGTGGGGGGTGGTGTCCTTGGGTCAGCTGGTTACAGTTCTGTCTGGGGGGATTGGCGGTTCCCGTGGGTTGGGGCGCCCATCTGGGGGAGGGGTGTCTGTATGGTCCCTCGGGCTGGGGTTTCCAGATGTCAATGTCGGGGTCAGGGCAGTCCCGGCTGTCCTGTGTCCCTGGTGTTTGGTCGTTGGATGCCCTCCCTCCCTTATCCCCCTAGTTGTTCCGGTGGGGTGGTTTGTAGCTGGTTGTCTGGGGGTCAGGTGGTTCAGTGTGGGTTATTCCTGCAGTCCCCTCTTGTTCCCGCTTACTTCCTCCCGTCTCCCCCTGGTTCTGCCCGCGGAGTTGGTTTGGCATTGCCCCTGCTCCCCTTCCCCCCGCTGTCTAGTCCCCTTGGTTGTGGGTGTTTTACCCCATGTCTAGTATGTGCCGTGCACAATTGTATAGCTCTCTTACAGTTAGCGTGTATACAAGTAAACAAATAAACATTAGTGGCACGTATGAACAGTGTCTCTGCGTATAAAGAATATAAATGATATAGTATGGTTTGTTGAATAGGTGCAGTCTCTGCTTTTGTCTTGCTCTTCGTTTAATCTATCGTTTCGGAGAGCCTTGCAGGTCTGCTCCTGGGATGTCTGGGTTCAGAGTCGGTGCGGTGGAGTCAGGTCATTCTTGTTCCAGTGCCTGGCGTTGCCTTTGGGCTGTTCCCCGCGTGGTGGTGTCTTTGCAGTGATGGTTTTTCCCACAGTGGTTGTAGTGGTGGGGGTCTTCTCCGTGCGGTGGTGGTAGTGGTATCTGGTCTTGTCGTCGGAAGATGTAGGCCCAGTTTAGAGGCAGATGCTTGATGTTTGGAGGGGTCTGTGAGGATATGGGTCATGTTGTCTCTGCGGACGAGGAGTTTGAAGGGGTGCCCCCACCTGTAGGAGATACCTGCTTGGGTTAGTGCTATTGTGAGCGGTTTCAACTCTCGACGCTTGGCTAGCGTAGTGGGTGCTAGGTCCTGGTAGAATGCCAGCGTGGCGGCGTCTAGTTTTGGCGGGCTTTTTCTGGTTGCCTCCATGAGTGCTTCCTTAATGGAGTAGTAGTGAAGCCTCACTATCACATCTCTTGGGGCTGTGTGGTCTTGGCTGGGGGGCTTCAGGGCTCTGTGGGCTCTGTCCATGGTTAGCTCTTGTGGGGTTTTGTCAGGTAAGAGGGTCAGAAATACCTCTTGCAGCGTGTGTAGTATCTCTCCGGTGATGGTTTCTGGGAGGCCTCTGATCCTGATGTTGTTTCTTCTGGATCTATTGCTGAGGTCTTCCAGTCCGTTTTCCAGTGTTTCTATGCGTGATTGCAGAGTTGAAATGGTGTCTGCCTGGGCGGTCACAGTGTCCATAATGTCGTCCACCCTTTGCTCCACTTGCCCTGTCCGCTCCCCCAGTTCTGTGATTTCTGCCTTCAAGCCCTGGAGCTGTTTCTCCAGTTCTACAGCCATGTGGTGTTTTATGTCGGCTGCTGCCTCTTTAAGCAGCCGCTGGAGGTCGGACTTCGTCAGCGGTGCTGACTCCGGAGCTGGGGGCTCACTGTGCTCCGAGTCAGAGTTTTGGCGCCACGTGGGTAAGATGGCGCCGGGTCTCCTTGCGCTCGGAAGTGTGAGGCGACCGACGGCTGTGTGTCCCGGTTTTTCTGGCTGCCGCCCATTGCTGTGGGGTGCCCGGTGGGTGAGTGGGCTATTTGGTGGAGATTGCTGCGCTGCCAGTGCGCTTTTAGAAGCTTTGGTGTGCCTGGGTCTCGGGAGCTATCGGCTTACGTGGCCATCTTGGTTCCCGGTCAGGCTCGGCCCATCAATAGATGCATCTTAAAAGACCACTATAGTGCCAGGAAAACATACTCGTTTTCCTGGCACTATAGTGCCCTGAGGGTGCCCCCACCCTCAGGGATCCCCTCCCGCCGGGCTCTGGGAAGAGGAAGGGGTTATACACTCTCCTTTCTCCAGCGCCGGGCGGGGAGCTCTCCTCTTCCTCTCCTCCTTTTCGGCTGAATGCGCATGCGTGGCTGGAGCTACGCGCGCATTCAGCCAGTCTCATAGGAAAGCATTCATAATGCTTTCCTATGGACGCTTGCGTCTTCTCACTGTGATTTTCACAGTGAGAAGCACGCAAATGCCTCTCTGAAACTGCTATGTTTATAAAAAAATCCTGATTTAGAAATGAATCAGATGCATTAAAAGAGTATGAAAATGGCCTGATCAGTGTACTGAAAAATATATATGTAAAATAATATTATGTATATATTTTACAGTACACACTGACAAAAGCCATTTGGTTTACTGATCAAGTGAGAAAAAGTAACCAAATTGTGGGGGGGAGGGGATAGGAGGAGCAGTTAAAATTATATATAATAATATATATATATATATGCATTATATTTATCCTTCTTTTCCCTCTATTGATTACTTCTCAATTTATGTGTGAATAAAATCAAAATTTAGTGACTGTCCTCTAGCCATCATCTTTTTATCCCACCATCCATTGATATCAGAATAACAAATCAGAACTAACATGTTCGGTCAAAGAGCAGCTAATTTTTTTCTTGATTTATGTAAATATTGACTTGGAATTCAGCAATTTGTCAGATTGCCTGATTGTCTGAAATCTGGACAAATTGCAGTTCAGACCAAAATAAATGTCCTAGTCTAGAGAGGGGTGGCCATTGAAAGGGTCTGTTAATTCAATTCATTGTTTTCCCCTCTGCCTGGAATTACCTGTACTTGATGCCTTCTGTTAATTAGAGTTTGATATTTTTAATTACACTACCTGTCGTCTGGTGTATCTGTATTTAAATTACCTGTTTTAAATTATGCCTATTTGAGATTTACCATGTTATAAATGATTTAATTTTCTCATGGGTCTCTCATGTCCCTGATTGGTCACTGTTGTTTATGTGTTATTTGGAAAACTGCTATATATTCTGTTTATGAACCAGAATAAACAAACTTTGTTTCTTGAAGCAAATATGGAGCAATGTTGAATTGCTGTTTCTCATCCACTGTAGTAGTTACTCATAGAGAATTGCCAGTGGACTAGATAGATAGAATATCCTATACAAACAAGTTATCCTGCATTGCCAGCAGGTACAATATTTAAAGTGCTGGTGCTTAGTATAGTTGTTAGCTGTGCAAGTAAACTATAGAAACCCACGGATGATAACGTGACTGAATACACCTTCCGTAAAACAGAGATGACAGGGTTATTTCGTCACAGAGAGATAAATGGAAAATTATGAAAGTGGAAGGGAAGGCAATTTAAAACCCACTTACCTTCAGTCCTTAGCTGGGAACAAATATTGAGAATGCAAATGTATTTATAATATTTTACCAGGAAAGATACATTGAGATTTCTCTCATTTTCAAGTATGTCCTGGGTTTTCAAGTATGTACATCAAAAGGGTAAGAAAATGGCCTGATCAGTGTACTGAAAAATATAGATATATATTTTGCAGTACACTGACAAAAGCTATTTGGTTCACTGGTCAAGTGAACCATCAATTAACTGGCTGCACTGCGCTGGCCGCGTTACCACACTGCTGGTGTAGTCAGATGGGAGAAACAAGCACTTTGTTTGTGGGAGTAGTAATATAGCACAGGGCTTCATTTTTGTGCGGCTGAAAATATTTTTTTACCTACCTAATTAGCATAAATTCCATGAAAGCATTTGAAGGACAAGTCAATCCATGCCACTGAGAAAAAATTTACACCAATGGTGAGATTGAGTAATAATAATTAATTGCAGCAGTACCACCACCAAGGAGTGCTGCAAGTACAAGATTAACAAGTGTGGCATGCAATGCATCATACAAACAAAGATGATTGATGACAGGAATGGATGATGTATGTCAGCTCCTGTGAGAAATTTCTAACATTTCAATTATCCACCGCCTGAAAGATTCAACCTAAGTACATAGCCAGCCACTACACTCTAGAGCAGTAATATCAGTGATAAAACTATAGCAGATGGTGCAACCAGGTCAGATAGAGGTTACAGATGAAGTTCAATCAGTGTAAAAGCTGAGAGCTGAGTAACCCAACTTTGGCTGATTGACTTTCAGAAATACTATTTATTTCATGAATGGCAGTGGCAGTTGTGAGCACTGCGAAACAGCATATAGCTGGTAACAGAAATAAGCTGCTCACTCTGGACACTGGGTGGGGACAAGAGTGTAGCTTCTGGACTACTAGTGAAAGAACAGGCCACACAACCGTCTTGTCATCCTAGAAGCACAAAATATCTACATTAGGAGAAATGGAGGTTTACCAAGGCAAGCCTTCACCACCATACTTTCATTCCTTGAGGGAAGTTTAGTGGGTTCCACCAAACTAACCAGGGCACAAAAAGCAGCTGGTCCAATGGATCAGACAGTGCTGCTACTAGTTGGAGGTGCCACAATATTAGACTCCTCAAACTCTCCTTCTCCCTCAATTGACATGAATCTCTCCCTTTGAACAGCACATACCCTGTCGATCAATTTATCCCATTCATAGTCTAAGCAGTCAGGAAATTAATATGGAGTGCCAGCTTGCCCTTTCTTCTTAGATGCAAGCATTAACTAGGTGCAAGTCTCCCAGTACTCATTGAACAGATGCTCCTTGAGCCTCCTGATAAGCGCAGAAGCCTCATCAAGTAGCTGGCTAACATGTTCCTGATTAAAAAAAAAAACATGCATCTTGTTTGAGAGGTGGGTGAACGAGGGAATTACCTTGACCAAGGCTAGCAGTATCATACCTCAAATTTTCAGTGACATGCCTGAAAGGTCTAAGACTGCCACTACCTACCAAATCACTGCCCAATCCATCCTAAAGTATCAAATGTCAGAGAGTCCAAATATACTATGTGACGAAAGTAACACTGTCACTGGCTTTTGGAGGGCCTGTTTGCCAGCCTCCTACCCTGGGACTATGGGCCCTGTGATAACCCATGTTCAAAAGTACTGTTTCTATGGCAACCCTGGAAAGAATTGCTAAGAGGTAGCAGGCCGACGACTAAAAACCCATCATATCTGCCCAGAGGGGGGGAAGCTAACTAAGAAATGGACAAGGAACAAGGCCGGGGGGTGGGACAGAGGGAGCACGGGGGGTCCTTTTCTCCGCTTCTTGCACAACAATCTAACTACCTGGACATAACAGGCTAAATCACAGTGATACCCAGAACGACATACCATCACTCTTGGACGCAAGTTATACCGCACACACACACGTAGGAAGCAACGGCCAAGGTGGCAGGTTTACCATGACAGATATGAAACCAATGTGTATCCTAGGCCGAATAAAATTGTTACTGAGAATGTCATACTTGTATTCAGTGCTGCGATGTTGCGATATCCTATTTCTTCTTCTTTCTTTTTCCTTATAACACTACGTTTTGTGTTACTACAATGTTATAATACAATGTCTTACCTTACTCCTGAAACATGGAGACATGCACTCAAAAAATCCAATAAAAATAAAATATAAAAAAAAAAAGTACTGTTTCTGCCCCTTGGACTTTTAACTGGAACAGATTCAAACATGTGGCGGCGGCCATCTTAAATTGTCCAGCAGTGTTTTGGCGTTGAGTGTATGGAACTGTTTTGGGCATGGGACCATGTGCACGGTGGGGCAAAAATAAGACTTCCAGGAAATTCCTGGGTGATTTTTGGATATGTTGTTCACCCAGATTGGGGCTATCAGGAGATGTGACTTTGTTGGCATATGTTGTATTTTTGGGTACTTTTGGGGGTTTGTAAAAATGTATGTTTTTTCTGTTTAGAGTTAATTGAGTTAGCCCATTGTCTTTGCTAAAGGATCACTATAGGGTCAGGAACACAAACATGTATTCCTGACCCTATAGTGTTAACACCAACATCTAGCCCCCCTGGACCTCTCATGCCTCCATAAATATAGCAAAATCTTACTGTATTCAAGCCTGAAGCTGTAACTCTGCATGCTGTTTGTCTCAGAAAAACAAGCAGTCTGCTGACATCATCAGAAGTGGTAGCCTGATCCAATCACAGTGCTTCTCCATAGGATTGGCTGAGACTGACAAAGAGGCAGATCAGGGGCAGAGCCAGCATGATTCAAACACAGCCCTGGCCAATCAGCATCTCCTCATAGAGATGAATTGAATCAATGAATCTCTATGAGGAAAGTTCAGTGTCTGCATGCAGAGGGAGGAGACACTAAATGTTTGGATGCATTTTAGGCAACCATGACCCAGGAAGGATCTCTAACAGCCATCTAAGGAGTGGCCAGTGAAGTTATCACTAGGCTGTAATGTAAACACTGCATTTTCTCTGAAAAGACAGTGTCTACAGCAAAAAGCCTGGAGGTAATGCTTCTACTCACCAGAACAAATTCAATAAGCTGTAGTTGTTCTGGTGACTATAGTGTCCCTTTAATTGTATCACAGGCAGAGGGGAGGGATTGTGAGCTGTAAGTGGGAGTGTTGGACATTGTTGTATTGTTCTGATTGGTTTGTGTCCTTTGTGTACCTGTGTTCCATCAGGTCCAGGGGGTGTGCCTCTGGCCTGATGAATTGTATATTAGCAAACCTGTACCAATAAAGCCTCAGACTTGTTCTACCCTTCATGAAGTTTCGACTCATGTTTGAGGGATTGGAGGACTACCTACACTCTGGGGATTGCTATAATCACTATACTCCCCAGAGTATAATCACTAAGCTCTTGTAAGAGCTTGTTCCTGTTCCTGTTCTCTGAATTAAGAGAGGTCTACCTACTGGAAGCTGAATCCTGGTCTTGGGTCCAGAGTGGGTGAAAGATGGCGAGATCCCAACTAAGCTGCGGCGGTTCGTGGGTTCTGCGGTGGTTATGGCGTCTAGTGGAGTGCTTGGAGCCCTCGGAAAGTACTAGGAGCATCCATCAATGGAGGTACCTAGTCGGGGTGCCAGGCAATACGTTACATACAGTCTGTTGGTTTACTGCAAGATGTGAGTTGTACGATATATTGGATCAAAATATGCACAAGCATAAAGCTGTCTATTGAGTCCCTGATGCTTGTGCAGTGTAAATTTTGAAATGGTTGCATACAAAATGAGTAACAAAGTCAGTCTGACCTGCATGGTAATCCAATAGGCCAAGCTTGTGACAAGAAGCACTGGGAGATAAGAATCATAGTAGGAATGTATCTCCTGTTAGAGATCGGTGGTGTAGAAGGGTCTCTTTGTCAGCTCTGGCTAGTTACGCACTCTGTGATGCTGGGACATAGGTGGATGGGAGCTCCAAAGGGTCAGAAGGGAATAGAGATTGCTATTATGCATTCTCCTATGCGTTTCGTGAGGAGTTCTCACTTCCTCAGGTAGTACAAATGAGTACCGAGCTGTAAGTAAGATAATCTATACCCACAAGGGCAATAGTGCATAATATACCCAGATAATTAAAAGGGGACATGTTCCCAACTATTTGTCAAATAATTTACAACTTTACAACAAGTGGCTGGGGAGAAAAGTAAATATAATAAAATAAAATAAAACTGTACAACTAGGATACATACAAAATTAGTCTATTAGGATTCGCTCCGTGTTTTTCTAGAAAATCTAGAGGTACCCAGTGATTGGTATCTCTATTCTTTATGGCTCTGATGTGTTTTCCAGTTCTTGTTTTCAATTTCCTGCACGTACTGCCTACACATTCTATAAGATAAACCACATGTGTGGTGTTCCAATTGATACATTGTTGTATTGTAAACCTTTTTTCTATATTGCCATGGTTCGATGAAAAATATTTGTTCTTTTGCCTAGATGGAATATGACTACAGGTAGAGCAACCTCTCCTTCCACATGTATATATCCCCTTAAGGGGCAGGATTGTAGGTTGAGATACTATGTTTTTGTTGTTGATAATGCTTGTAGCAACTATATTTTTGATTGTATATTAGGAGCACTCAATAAGTCTATCAGACTGGACACCAGCCTTCAACAACTTCTCCTTGTCACCACAACACAAGAATGGTAAAGTGAAGGCACTTTGTTCCTGCTAAGAGTGGTGCACAATGGAAGCTCATACTGGAGTTCTGCAGTTCCCATAAGCTGCTTGAAAGGCTACCCTTCTACCATATTAAAAGAAGCAACTCCAGTGGCTATCAGCTGACGTATGAGTCTGGGGGGGAGAGGCACATAGAGGGCTGGAGGAAAGTGAGGTACAACAGAGGGGTGAGAGGCACACAGAGGGCAGAAGGGGAAGAGGCATGCAGAGGACTGCAGGGGGAGAGGCATACAGAGGGCTGGGGGAGGAGAGGCACACCGAGGGTTGAGGGGGGTAGGAGAGATACACAGAGGGCTGAGAGGGGAGGAGAGGCACACAGAGTGATGAGTGGGGAAGAGGCACACAGAGGGCTGGGGGGGGATAGAAGTGTGCAGGGTGGCTGGAAGGGGCAAAGACACAGTACAGTGTCTAGATAAACACAGATGGGCTTGTGGGAGAAGTAAGACACACAAAGATAAACACAGATGGGCTTGTGGGAGAAGTAAGACACACAAAATGGCTGTGGAAAAGACACAAAGGGGTAGGGGGACAATTAGACACAGAGAAGGGTTGTGGGGAACAAAGAGACACAGAGAACAGTGGGGGACAAAGTGGCACATGGAGGGGCTTGCATGACAAAGAGACACACAGAAGGGCTGGGAGTAAAAACAGACACACAGAATGCTTGGGGGACAAAGAAACACAGAAGGCTTGGTGGGACAATGAGACACACAGATGGACTGGGGGGGGGCAAAGAAAGGTGGCTGGGGGAGAAGAGAGACACAAAAAGTACTGGGTGGAGAGGAGAGACACAAAGGGTCTGGGGGAGAAAGATACACACATTTCCTGCTGTTTCTCTCTCGGTCACTTCCCTCTGGGGAGTGTGAGAGGAGAATGATCTATTATGGATTTTTTTTTGTTTTTGTTTTATGTACAAAATTGGTAACAAAGAAACCCTTCTTTTACAAACAAAGGGAAATTGTAAGTTGTGGAAATTACAAATGAAACTAGTAAATGTATTACTAGAATTTGTTTTTGAAGTAACAAACTTTGTATGAACGCTCTCCGTATAACAAACATATTCCTATTTGCAAATTACTAGTGCCAATATACAGTTGCAAGAAAAAGTATGTGAACCCTTTGGAATGATATGGATTTCTGCACAAATTGGTCATAAAATGTGATCTGATCATCATCTAAGTCACAACAATAGACAATCACAGTCTGCTTAAACTAATAACACACAAAGAATGAAATGTTGCCATGTTTTTATTGAACACACCATGTAAACATTCACAGTGCAGGTGGAAAAAGTATGTGAACCCCTAGACTAATGACATCTCCAAGAGCTAATTGGAGTGAGATGTCAGCCAACTGGAGTCCAATCAATGAGATGAGATTGGAGGTGTTGGTTACAGCTGCCCTATAAAAAACACACACCAGTTCTGGGTTTGCTTTTCACAAGAAGCATTGCCTGATGTGAATGATGCCTCGCACAAAAGAGCTCTCAGAAGACCTACGATTAAGAATTGTTGACTTGCATAAAGCTGGAAAGGGTTATAAAAGTATCTCCAAAAGCCTTGCTGTTCATCAGTCCACGGTAAGACAAATTGTCTATAAATGGAGAAAGTTCAGCACTGTTGCTACTCTCCCTAGGAGTGGCCGTCCTGTAAAGATGACTGCAAGAGTCCTGACCTCAACCCAACTGAGATGCTGTGGCATGACCTCAAGAAAGCGATTCACACCAGACATCCCAAGAATATTGCTGAACTGAAACAGTTCTGTAAAAAGGAATGGTCAAGAATTACTCCTGACCGTTGTGCGTGTCTGATCTGCGACTACAGGAAACGTTTGGTTGAAGTTATTGCTGCCAAAGGAGGTTCAACCAGTTATTAAATCCAAGGGTTCACATACTTTTTCCACCTGCACTGTGATTGTTTACATGGTGTGTTAAATAAAAACATGGCAACATTTAATTCAGTTATTAGTTTAAGCAGACTGTGATTGTCTATTGTTGAGACTTAGATGATGATTAGATCACATTTTATGCCCAATTTGTGCAGAAATCCATATCATTCCAAAGGGTTCACATACTTTTTCTTGCAACTGTATAATATGTCTATATATCATATATATATAATGTCATACTAATTGTATTTTTATATTAATATGTACATATTAATAAAAAATACACTTATAATTAAACTACACATGTTTATATATAATATATATAATAACTATGTATATTGTATATAAATATTAATATAAAAATACAAATAAGTAATTTAAATTAAATAAAAACATGTACAAATAATAATAAAAAATTCAAAAAATATATATATATATATCTATATGAAATTTTATTCTAACTGTATTTTGATAGTAATATATATATATTTATATCAAAATACACTTAGAATGAAATTGTATATATATCTATGTATATATAAATAATTAAAAATAATACGAAATATACATATGTCCATATACAAAATTACATAAATAATTATATAAATATACACGTAGACTTCAAATATATAAATATGCATATATATTTAAATTCTACGTGCGTATTTATGTAATATTTTTACATAATTAAGTAATTGTATTGATTGCAATTTTACTCGGGAGACTTCGCTGAACACAAATATTAGTGATTCAAAACAGTAAAACATATCACACCGATGATATTGTCAGTGAAAGTGACTTGATGATATAATTGTTGTGATACGTTTTCCTGTTTTGAAACACTAATATTTGTGTTCAGCAAAGTCTTCCGAGTATAACAGTACCCCCCATGAACAGGTTTTATAGCGTTTTTGAAAGTTACAGGGTCAAATATATGGGTCAAATATTTTTACATTGAAAAAGGCCAGGTTGGTTACATTGCCTTTCGTATGGTAGTCCAGGAATGAGAATTACCCCCATGATGGCATGCCATTTGCAAAAGAAGACAACCCAAAGTATTGCAAATGGGGTATGTCCAGTCTTTTTTAGTAGCCACTTAGTCACAAACACTGGCCAAAATTAGCGTTCAATTTAGTTTTTTACTTTTTTCATACAAAAAACAAATATAAATGCTAACTTTGGCCAGTGTTTTCGACTAAGTGGCTACTAAAAAAGACTGGACTTACCCCATATTGAATACCCTGGGTTGTCTACTTTAAAAAAAAATATGTACATGTGGGGTGTTATTCAGAGATTTATGACAGATAATAGTATTACAATGTCACTACTGATAAATTTCAAAAATTTATGTTTTGAAACCGCAATATCCTACTTGTACCTATAGCCCTATAACTTGCAAAAAAGCATGTAAACACTGGGTATTTTTAAACTCAGGACAAAATTTTAAATCTATTTCGCAGTTTTTTTCATTGCTTTTGTAGATGAGTAAAAGATTTTTCAAGTAAAAGTAAAAAAAAAAACTGTATTTTTTTAAATTTTTCATCATTTTTTAAAAAAATTAAATTACATGAGATTATATAAATAATGGTATGTAAAGAAAGCCCCTTTTGTCCTGAAAAAAACATATATAATTTGTATGGGAACAGTAAATGAGAGAGCGGAAAATTACAGCTAAACACCACAAAAGTGTAAAAAGAGGCCAAGTCGCAAATGTACAACATCGCAAAAACAGTCCGGTCCTTAAGGGGTTAATCCTGTCAGAGTGGACCAAAGAAGGAACGGTGCGAACGGACCCCATCCCTTCTCCCTTTACTTTTATTTAATTGTATTGTCATGGTATTATGAAGCATTGGGGCAAAAGTCATCTTCAGGGTCAAGTTCTAAGGAAAGATATGGTGGTAAATGGTTTTAAATAAAAGGCAGTCAGGTTAGTTATGACTGACTGGCAATAAAGTTGAAAGGTTTAAGTAAAGCGCAGTCAGGTTAGTTATGACTGACTGGCTATTTGGTGATTAATAAAGTTAAAACTTTTGAAAGCTGGTGAACCATATGTTATATGGTTATGGTTAAAAAGTTATGGTTACAAAGTTATGTTTGTATGCCCCTTGAGCTTTGAATAAACACCACAGCCAAACCCATTGAAAAGTAATTAAATGTTGTCTGTGGTTATTGTGTGTCTCATTTTATCTATACGAATATTGCCTACCATACAGATATGTATGTGTGTGTGTAACACACTCTACTATAGTGTCTACATTCAGGCAATTTGAATGCCATTTTTAGGCATGGTATAAGACTGTTACCTATGCCTTATCCACCTATTTGTCTGTGATCATTCATGGATATATATTGCAGTTTGGCATCAAATAAGGGTCAGTATTTTCAAAGGATCTCCTTATTTTAATAATTAACGGGCACTGGTAGTGTTGAATTACAGATCAGAGGTTAGAGGGTAGGGCAGATGTATTAAACAAAGCTAGGTTTAATGCTAAGACAAGAAATTGGAAAGAAATCTAATAAACGTTGGCAAGCTGAACCTGCAATAAGAATACTTGTTAAAAACTAGCCAAAAGGTCAAGGATTCCAGCAGACAGATAATAATAAGAACAATCCAGGTAAATGGAGAACAAAGCAAATCAATATTTCAGAAACCATGAAAGGGCAATGAGATATGTGAAGCACAAGTTTATACAGGCTTCTAGCAGGTAAAAACAATGTGATGTGTAAAAGTACAGATTCTGTAATGGAAAAAAATAGGTGTAGATTATTTAATACCTGGTTGTATATACATTCACAACGCAGCTACACCTGGTAGATGTCTTGATCAGGTAGATGTCTTGACATGTGTATATATCTCTTCTACAGGTAAACGACACACCTGGTCTAAAAGAAAGTCTGATTCATCAGACCAGGCAAATATATATAAATAATTACCAGATCCACCATATTTTCAGGGACACATAATTTTGTCATACTTATGAAAATGCATATTCTGTAGCATTTATCATGACCTAATTACTTAATCTTATAAAATTAGATAAAGTAGTATGGATCCAAAAATGAATAGTAGGGCAGTGAAGGGGTTAATCCTAGTTGAGGACTACAAATGAAAAAGAAAGAAACTGTCCTATATTTAGATAGAGATTAATCTTTAAACATTACTTTTAATAATGAAATATATAAAAGTAGAAAGCTAAATGTTTAAATGAAAAAAAAATGCATCTCTATGAGGAAAATTCAACGTCTCCATGTGGTGCTGGAGAGGCTGAATGGCAGTCCTGCTTCCTGTGCAGCACTGCCCCAGGAAGCATCTCCAGTGGCCATCTGTGTCCCAAGGGGCAATGTAAACACTGCATTTTCTCTGAAAAGGAAGTGTTTGCCTTAAAATGCATTAAAATGCCTGAAGGCAATGGTTATACTCACCAGAACAACTACATTAAGCTGTCCTGGTGACTATAGTGTGACTTTCTGTGGAGGTGATTGGATAAGGTTGTCAATTGACCATTTTCAGTATGTCACAGCTGCCAATTGCTGGTATGAATTGGTATTGGTTATGTGGGCATCTCAGTACCCTTATTCTGTGTAAAACTGCTTCAAAATGGTTCAGCATTGATTTGAGTGACAATACGAGGGAACCTCAGGCACTATAATCAATTAAATCAGATAAAATGGTTATTGTGTCTATAGTGTCAACCACAGAAACACATGTACATTCTAAAGATATATCTCGCTCTCTTTTATCTACCTGCTTTTCTCTCATGTAGTGTCTATATAGCACTCCATTGCTTCTCATGTTTGTGTTAGCACTACATACATATTGTATAATATTTATATAGTGAAAAGCTCCTTTAATATAGATTTTCAAGCATCAAAGACATTCTCCAGGTAGACAGTGCTATTCACTGACAGGACCGTGGGTCAGTGTCATGAATGCAGTCTGGGTCGTTGACAGCAAAAGATGATTACAATGTAATGCCCAATGACTTATTTTATACGAAATGGATATCAAGGGTTCATTTCACAATCACAATGTGGTGTAGATGAGTCCTGGGTGAACTTTGACTTTCTATGCTGAACAATACATACAAAGTCATTTAAACAGCCAAATGCATTGTGTTCAGATCAGGATTGAAGACCGTTTTTTTTTTAATTGTCCCTGAAATCAGTACTTTACAGTTAGCTTAAAATGCTCACTATTTAATTCCAGAATAAAAAATTCCTAAATGCATTGCCTTTGCAAAAACATGTTTGCTCCATTTCTTCATAATAATATGGAATGATATATGTTTATCTCTAAGATAACAATATCCACTCATGCCTAAATCTAAAATTTACTGGACTGAGTAGTATAAAAATGTATAATAAATAACAGAATTAAGAAGGAAACTTGTGTCTGCCAGTTATTGATGAAGTAACCCTCTCATCATTCTCCTCTATCATATATGCTGTCATCATGAAAGGCAGAACATTATGGGAATTGTAGTTAATCGACTATTAGGATGTCATGTCACCTAGCCTCTGTCTAAGGGAATTATATTCCTTGATATTCCTAGTTTTATTTTATGTCATATGTGTTTTACAAATGTGTTGGAATTATGCAGAAATAGATCATTTGCTCAAGTTTTGCTAATTATTGTTTTGTTTTGACTTGCAGTTACTGTACACGTAAAAAGATTAATAACATAAATAAAGACAAACACCAACTTTGGATGAAATAGACCACAGCATTTATTAAAACATAGAAATATTGCATAACACATCCATCTTTAATTATACTCTTTAAAAATATTAATTAAATATAATAAACAGATCAATAAAATAACACATAAATAGCACTGTGTCATACAGTATATGTTCTCACATCCCCACTCATCCACCAAATTCCCTTTTACCATTAGCTGGCTTTTAGCTGAATGGGCATGTTCAAATTGGTAACTTCGCAGTTTACCATATAAAATACAGGGGAGGTTCAGAACCGGCCCTTATCCATGTTGTTATCTCTCTTGCTGTAAACCGTCTCACAACCTGAATGGCAAGGACACGTACCCCGTCACAACACCACTATTTTAAGCCTAAAATCAGAAGGGGGCCCCACAAAAGCAACCCATGGCCTATTCCACTGCCTCTTAGATGGCAAGATTAAAGAGGTCAAGCTCAACCTCCATAAGGTAAACCTCATCCAGACAAAAAGATTATTTGCATTCCTTCTTGAAAATCCAGTGATGAACCAGGATGCCCGGAACTCCCAGGAAAACTTGGAAGCCCTCCTATTCAACGTCCTCCAACAGCACTTCAGAACAATAACTTCCAACCACACAAGGCAGATTTTAGGGAATAAAATCAAGATCTGGGACAAGTGCCCCCAAACTCCGTGCCATCTAAACCCAACATAGCAAGCCCCAAATGAATAACCCTAATTAATTGAAAATGGGAGAGAAATCTTTCATCCTCATTAACCAGGAGAGGACCAGAAAAAAAACAGGAGCACCGCACAATGTTCAGTACAAGAGAAGATGGGACAAATGTCAGACCCATGCACCGCAACCAAATGCATCCACTTACCATTCCCCAAGACCTTTCTTCGAGCAGCAAATCTTAAAAGCAATACTGTCCTGCCCACATCTAACATTTGAAAAGAAAATTCACCAAGGGTCCTCTTATTTTGGCAAACCAGCTCCCTGATGCACATGGCCCCAAACAAAGCAAGCAAAAAAACAAGATAAAACAGATGGGTCTCAAAAACTGAATGACACACCAGTGAGAGCACACGAAACAAACTCAATAAAAGCATAATGGAGTCTGGCCTCCTAGTGTCCAGTAAACCCTACCACACCTCAAACCAATAAAAGTCTTTGGTAGCATCCTGCCAGCTTTATAACTTAAAAAGAAAATGAAGCCTCAATAAGTGCAAGGAAATTGCCGACAGGGACATACCAGAGTACACCCAAATCCCCGAGAGCCGTAAAAGACCTTATAACCGAGAGAAACACCTATTTCCTGCTCGCGTCTGCACCATCCATGCTTCTCTTTAGTGTAGTGGATCCATGTGGACCCAGAGATTGATCCACAAACCCACTTAACCATTCTGCAAGACCCAGAGACATCATCTCTACTGGACACAGAAACCTGTCCTGTTCCGCCTATCCAAAACTTCAGTCACATTACGAAAACCAGTGATATGCACCACCCTACAAGTGATTCACAAGCAATGTAGCTCCAAGTACTGAAGCAAGTGGATCACCAGGGGAGAGGAGGTTGTCAGCTGATTAATGGCCTGTACCACCTCCAGATTTTCACAGTAAAAAATGACTCAAAAGTGAGACCTCCGCAGCTCAAATGCCACCAGTATGGGGAAGAGTTCCAGGAAAATCATCCGTGCTTTAAAAACAATATTCACTGTTAGATAATAATCGCACAAAATCCAAAAGTAAATAACATTCTGCCTAATGAACGCTGTGGATAACAAAAATGAATAAGGACTGTATCTAAGCTGGTTTGAGATCAAGTCGACTGAACTTGTGATAAGCAAGGCAAATTAACTAAGCTGAGTAACGTGGCAGTATGGTTATGGCCTAAATTGCAGCCTGCGTACAGTAGACTCACTATGTGCAGCCTGAGGTTGGGAAGTCCCTTTTGTAGGGCTGACCAGTGACCCCGGTTCTTCCAGCATTGGTTCAGTAGGTCGCTGTCGGCCCATTTGGCACCCTAAGTCTGATGAGGAATGGCTCTGGGTTGTCCACAGAGGTCAAAGTGAGTGTTGTATCTTCTTGTGTAAATATGAGAGAGCTCTCCATGCCCCAGCGGTACCTGACGGAGTGGTCCCATAGTATTTTTTCAACCGCAGCCAGTTGAGTTATTTCCGCCAGTACAGTGAACGGGAGGTCCCAGTATAGTGCTACTGAGCCGCTTTCAAATTGTATCATCCCCAGGGCCCTAGATTGAGCAATGATTACGGATCTTGCTGTGACATCCCTTGCAACTATAATAATGTCTCTGGGTGCCCCATTTAGGGATGCCGCTGCTTTGCGAACTCTAAACGCCTATATCACAGGCGAGTGGTCAGCTCCTCCCTTGAGACCCATTGTGTCAATCAACATCTTGATGAAGTGCAGCAGTTCCTCTCTTCCAACTTGCTCAGGGACACCCCTGAGTCTTATATTTCTTCTTCTATGCCTTAATTCCAGCACAGCCACTGCCCTGCTCAGTTTCTGAACTTGATGGGTAAGGCCTTATTTTTGGCTCTGGGTAGCCAGTACCTGGCCATCTCTAGCCTTGACTCTCTCTTCAGTGGTGGATCATCCCAATTTCTGCTTGGACTTCCTTAAGGTAAGACTTCCACACTTGCCTCAAATCCAGAAGTAGATTTTTAATATACCCTTTGGTGGAGGGGGAAGAGTCCTCATCTGACTCCAACTGTCTGTGCTCTCCACCACACTCATTTGAGGCTTGAGACTCCTCAAACTCGTGGGACTCCTCTGAGGCCTCAACTTCTCTGTGCGCCGCGGGTGCCATCTTGGGAGTTAAGTGCTCCATAGGTCTTTCAAAAGAAAGCCTGATATCAGGCATACCGGAGCCCTCCAGCCGGCGGTATTTTTAATTTTTGCGTCCCATACCTTCAGCTGGGGGATGGAATGCGGTGGTTCCGAGAAAGGAATCTAATAATACAACACAAAATAATTTTCCTAACTCCCCATCCAAGGTAGAAAATTTGGAGTGGGGGTAAGGAAAGAAGGTCAGGATGGTGGTACCAGCTCCACCTAAATATGGGCTTGAACCCCGATATATGTATGAAAAAACAAGGTTGAACTAAAGGAGCGATAACCCCCTAAGGGATCCTCCAAGAAACTGGTATAATAAGTATATTCACCGTAAAGACAATGTTACTCAGGAATAAGGTATCTAAAAAGTATAAGCAGTGAGAATTCTAGCATCTCTAATAAGGCCAAGGTTATTGGAGGACAAAAATAAATATGAGTGCAAAAACAGCTTTATTAACCTTAAAATGTCCACAAAATACTGAGATAAACAGTATAACCAATAGCTATTAGGACGCGATCTATAAGCCCCCCCCCCCCGTAGCACCTAAATTAAATGTGGGTATGCTGTCAATCCACAGTAAAGTAGGGGCTCAATAAAAATAAATATAAAGGAACCACAAACTAAAAAGCAAAACGAGGGGGGAGGGGGGGGGTAAAGAAGGAGGACCAGCTGTTGGATTGCCTCCAGGGTTTGCCTGCACATAAGTAGCCATATACAGCGACACTTGGGAAGAACACCTGATACACTAGACAGAATCAGGAAGGCAGAGTTGACATTAAAGCCTAGTAAGTGCCATATAGGGATGGCAGAAGGGCAGTACCTGGGACACCGGGTAGGGTGTGGAAAGCAGAAGCCCAAGCCAGTCAAGGTTGAGGCAGGAGCTCACTGGCCCCGTCCCCGCAGTAAGACCCAAGTGATGGCTTTCCTAGGGACTGCTGGCTACTATTGAATGTTTGTCCCAAACTACAGTGCCCTAGCTAAGCCCCTCACCGACCTGACCAAAAGTAACCTGCCCAGGCAGGTAAACTGGGCCCCAGAGTGTGAGCAGGTGTTCAAAACCCTCAAGAACACCCCTGTCCTGGCTGCTCCTAATCCGAATTAACATTTTCTCATTAACACAGATGCTTCTATGTTTGGATTAGGAGCAGTTCTGAGCCAGCTCGGGGATGATGGCAGAGAACATCCAGTAGCTTACCTCAGCCACAAACTACTAGTCCCCTGGGAGGTGAGCTATGCCGCCATCGAAAAGGAATGTCTGGCCCTCGAGTGGGCACTCGAGAAACTGCAGCCATACCTTTATCGGCAACAATTTACATTACTCACAGATCACAATCCATTGGTGTAGCTTAACCGGGTCTCTGGAGCCTGACCCTGCAACCCTACGACTTTACTATTCATTATCGGCCCAGTAAGCAAAATGGAAATGCCAATGGGTTATCAAGACAGACAGAACTGGAGAAGTGATCTGTGGATACTCCCCCGGACATCCCCAAGCTGATCAGTTGGAATCAGGCTGTATATGCCGGCTTGTGGCTAAGGGGGAGCTGTGTGGCAGAACCACTGCTTATTTGTATGTTTTCCCCTTGTATTGCGTGTTTATCCCTGTATTTTGTGTGCTGTGCTTTGTTCTCCTGTTCAGAAGAACCCATTTATCTCCTGAACGGGGACCACCCCGGTGCCCCATTAGAATGTTCCCCCAATTAATTAGAACAGTCACACTAGTAACAGAAGTGTGAAACCACAAGGGAAGTAATTAATGAGTGCTCCCCTGGGTTGCCACCATTTCATATAGACGAACGCCAACCAGGGGGAGCATTTGTATTCCAAAAGTAGACGCTTCCCTTGCCTGGTGTTTGCACAGAAGCTTCACGAATGGAGACTGGTTGGGAAATGTACTTGTGTAGGGGTTCCTAAAGTTGGTGGGGACACTTTTGGGGCACTAGCTACTTTGGCGGGATTTCTGACTAGGTCCCTTTTCCCATGCCCGGGCTCCCAGGCACAGAGGATCCTGGGATGAAGACCCCTGTCGTTTGGTGTTGAAGACCCTTGCATGTGTGGTGGGCATTCTGTACCTGGGAGACAAAGAGACTAGGTCTCTTTCCCCATGCCTTGGCTCCCAGATGCAGAAGATCCTGGAATGGAAACCCCTGTTTGTTTGCGTGGAAGACCCCTTGCAAGGGGTTATGCATAAAAGCTGTATGTGGCACAATAAAATGGTGGTGTCCTCCCAGAGCTGTGTCTTGCCCAGTTACTGATGAGAATGTAGGTCTGTTTAATTTGATGGTTCCAGAGTGCCTGAAGGAATGAATTAGCGGAGGTATCCGGTTGGGTTACCCGCAGTCCACTACATAGACTTTCACACAGAGTTTCAGGGTATGTAGATGTATCAATTATATCGAACATCTTTATGCCTGGCGCTTCCATATTCATTTTTTGTATTATGACAAACTCCTACAAAGATCAGCAGCTTCACATTAGTGTTTTTCACCCAAACAAAAAAAAAACAAACAAATGGTACACACACACATCCTGTAAAGTTATGTGCAATAAGTGGAGCACTATTTGTGAGAAAACAATTAAAAAAAATTAAATATTTGTATACAATCCACATCACTGTCTGCCCCTTAAAAATTTAATTTCCTCTATGGGTGTATATATACACCCATATATACCTTTGCCACAACCAGCACCGGGCACTACAAAGTCTTCTTGGAGTGCAAGCTTCTACGATGTGTATATGTAGTATTCCTTTAAATCCCTGCACACACTCTTTCACATTATTTAACTGCCGGGTGCATTCTAGCAAATATCTATAAAAAAATCTATAAAAATAGCAAATGAGGGCTTGCACTCATTTTATATATATGTATAGATAGATATATTTGTGGTCCTATACAGTAAGCTTAGTTATAGTATTGGTGGTGTAAGTTGGTTGTGGTGTACTGGAACCGACGTTCGGGTAGGCCTGTAAAAGAGGGCCCGCCAAGATGAATGGCTTAATAAAGGGAGTGGTGGGTGGGCTGAACCAGGAAGCCTCAGCCTAGAGGAAGGGGCGGGTCTGTGTATTTATAGGCCAGGTAAATCCTCCCACAATTACAGGCTTTGCCTAATGGCTCAGCCTTCTCATTTGTGGTCGAATACAGTAAGCCAAGTTATAGTAATGGTGATGTAAGTTGGTTGTGGTGTGCCAGAACTAGACATGTGCAATTCGTTATGTCAATTTGGTCGAATTTCGGGCAATTCGGACATTCGGATACTTCCGAATGTCCAAATAGCTGAATTGCTGAATTTCCAAAGTGTTGAAGTTGGTGAAGTACTGAAGCACAAAATTGTAGGGAGGACAACCAGAATAAGGGGGAGAGCTATTGTTCTTCCCCCCGGCCCCCACCCCTGAGTGGTGGGTGGGGGCCCTAAAGTAGAATAAGGGGGGGGATCTATTGTCCTGCCCTCTGGCCCCCACCCCTGGGCGGTGGGTGGGTGCCCTAAAGTAAAATAAGGGGGGGACCTATTGTCCTGATTGGTTAACTTGAAATGCATGAAAGCAACCAATCAGAGAGTTATGAGTCAAATTACACAGCGTGGGAAAATTCCAAAGAACTTTCCCACACTGTGTCAAATGACACAGAGCACTCTGATTGGTTGGATTTCAAGCTAACCAATCAGAGTGCTGTGACAGGTAAATGTAGAGACTCACCTGTCAGTCTCTTCATTTACTTGTCAGAGCATTCTGACTGGATGCTTAAACCAACCAATCAGAGTGCTCTGAGCCTAATTGCATGGCGGGGCAATACTTTATAAGCCTTCCCCAACCCTTCGGAGCTCAATCTGCGCGGTGCCCTCCATGGGTGAAGATGGATTACTTTTTCAGCGTCAGGGTTTTTTTTTCGGGAGATTTTTTTTGCTCTCAGGTTTTTTTTACATTTTTATTAAGGGCCCCCACTCGCCACTCAGGGGTGGGGGCCAGGGGTGCCCCCCCATTATTGGTATTTAGGGCCCCCACCCGCCGCTCAGGGGTACCTATTGTCATCCCCACTTATTCTGATTTAAGGCCCCCACTTGCTGCTTCTGGGGTAGGGGCTGGGGGGAGGACAATAGGTCCCCCCCCTTATTGGTATTTAGGGCCCCCACCCGCCGCTCAGGGGTGGGGGCCGGGGGGAGGACAATTGGTCCCCCCATATTGGTATTTAAGGCCCCCATCCAGCGCTCAGGGGTGGGGTCCAGGGTGGGGGGACAATAGCCCCCCCCATATTGGTATTTAGGGCCCCCACCTGCCGCTCAGGGGTGGGGGCCGGGGGGGCAATAGGCCCCCTTATTCTACTTTAGGGCCCCCACTTGCCACTCAGTAGATGGGTGGGGGCTCGAGAGGGGGGGACACTTGGTTTTTTGGGGGGATTTACAGTGTAAACACAGTATAGCAAGTAGGGGCAGAATTTACTAATACTAAGTAATGTTTACTTAGTATTAGTAAATTTGACTGAAAGACCAATTTAGTTCTTTCAGGCTTTTGGTAGATAGCTCTCTAATACCGTGGGAATTAGGGAGTTATCTACTAAGCGGCTACAAGAGAACATTCGAAGTCCCGAAGTTCCGAAGTTGCAAAGTGTCGAGGTGCCGAACCGAAGTGCCGAAGTCCCGAATTTACGAAGTGCAGAAATCTCGAATTTCCAAATGCCGAACCAAACCGAATATTTTCCCTATGCACATCCCTAGCAAGAACTGACGTTCGGGTAGGCCTGTAAGAGAGGACAAAAAGTTTAACAGTTTATCACTGAATAAGTGTTGGCTTTACATAAAAAATACTTAAATGCATGTCTCAATTCCCTCTCAGGCTGAGGAATATATGTAACGGAACCGCTGGCAACCCGACCGGGTACCTTCCGCCAATGGATGCTCCTAGTGCTTTCCAAGGACTCCAAGCACTCTGCCTGACACCATAACCACTGCAGACCCCACGAACCGCCGCAGCTTGGTTGGGGTCTCGCCGTCTCCACCCACTCTGGACCCAGGACCAGGGTCCAGCTTCCAGCAGGTCGACCTCTCTCCGAATTCCAGAGAGCAGGAACAGGAACAAGCTCTTAGCAGAGCTTAGTGATTATACCCTGGGGAGTATAGTGATTATAGCAATCCCCAGAGTGTAGTTTCTCCAATCCCCCAAACATGAGCCGAAACTTCATGAAGGTACAAGATGATCTGTTTATTGGCACACAAAGAACCTTCTTTTATGCAGGTCCCCATGCAAGGGGACATCCCACAGGGTGGGACACAGTACAACCAATCACACAATGGTTACATCCCACACATCTCCTCCCCTTAGCCTGAGAGGTAACCCAATTATCCATACATTTTAAAACACACTTTTTACCCAACTTTCATAACTCTAAAACTATACATCACATTCACATAAAATTACATATTCACAATCAATCCATTCAGGGGAACAACATATTAAAAAATGGCATGTATCAGACCAGGGGTTCAGAAGTTAGCACAAGTATCTTTTGGGGCCTGTCTGGCAGCATGGCTATCTGGCCCAAACTGGTTTCAGAGTCTTCTATCCTGGAGATAATTGAGAAGTAATGCAATTATCTCCAAGGACAGAGGCAAAACTCCATTAGCCACATGGCAGACAAAGGACAACAAAAGACATAAAAATACATACTGTTACATTTATCACGTAGAACCTACACATTTACAATTTTCCGAACACATAATAGCATATATAATATTGCAGACCGCCTGAATGCAATCTGCTACACAGTCTTAAAGGGACATTGTTCCTAAAAGTCATAATATGTCCAGGGATGGTTTTTAAAGGGCTAGCAGCAGCACCATACAAATCCAATATGCCCAAATATTGTACTTGAAGGGCCAAATAACCCAGGGCCATAGTCATGAGGCAAGAGGCTGGCAATCAGGCTCCTCCAACAGCCAGGGGAAAATCCGGTGACAAAAGGCGTTTCGTCACAATATATATGGCATATTCAGATGACTCTACTGTCCCAGCCATTAGATGATGTGTACTGGGATATTACTAGAGGTAGTATGAGCAGTGCATATTAGAAATACCTGAAAATGTTAACGGTTGTATTGGAATAACTTTAAGTGTCATGAGCTAGTTAAATGTTGAGGTGGCAAAAAATATGTGAACGTCACCTTGGAATCGAATGAGTATGATTTGATGATTTGATATGCGGAAGTGAGTTTATTAAAAATGGCCAGAGCCCAGCGCATGAACAGGTGGCATTGGCAGAGAGTGTTGCGTATTCAAGCATTTAAATCCTGGAATGTAGGGGTTTGGTAGGTCGTTTTGCCGCCATGGGGAAAGTTCAGAAGAATACGAAAATTGTGATCAGGTCACCTCATTGGTTGCTATGTTGTAACATCTTGGTATGGGTATGTAAAAAAAGTAGAGTTTCTGTGATGCTGCCAGACAGATCTCTTCCTAATCAAGCTTATTATTGTTAGTGAGGGGGACTGACCGGTAATAATTCCCATGCTGCTGATCTACTAAAAGAGGGTAGGTTCTGTGTCACTATGGGAAATGTGTCACATACCCAGTTAACTATGAAATTGGCTGTAAAGAGACAGCAACATTTCGACCTAACAAGAGGTCTTTGTCAAGCTTGACAAAGACTTCTTGTTAGGTCAAAACGTTGCTTTCTTTTTTGTTTCAATAAAACTGCCTGCGGCTTTAACATCCTGAGTGCCTGGAGATATTTCTTCTATTTGCTTCGCTGTTATGGGATTGCTGGTCCTGCTCCGGAGCACCAGGTGGCTGCCTAGGGATTGAGTGCAGTTCCTACCAACACTTTCCTACCCTTCAGAATTTCTCCCATGCTACTAAACAAGGTGATTGTGATCTTCCTTTCCTCTCACCCCACCACTTTCCCGCTTGATCCTGTCCCGTCTCACCTACTCAGATCTCTCTCTCTCCTCTTGTCTTTTTTTTTTTTATTATTAATATATTTTATTACAAGCGTATAAAGACTTGGGAACAATACTTAAATTTCAAAGTTTGTACATTCGCAATTACAAGTGCGAGGTTACATTTGTGGTGTATTGTTGCATAGAATAAGCAAATAAACAATATTACATTTGTGATGTAATGTCGCATATAACAAGCATTTAAGCAATCAAATAGTTAAGGTTTGAACATGTACTCTTATAACAAATAAAATTGAGCATCTCGGGTGTGCTTTTGTTGTCAGATACTGTATGACAGTGTGTTCTAGGCTGGTTTAGAGAGCATGAACTTGTTCCATAGCGCCCAAGTAGTGGTAAATCGATCAAAGTTCTTAGATCGGGCATATGTTAGCTCCTGCATTTGTTTAATAAATTCTACCTTCCCTATCCATTCCCTGATGGGAGGGGGGTTGGCATGCTTCCAGTATTTTGGTGTTAGTTGTGCTGCAGCTATGAGCAAATGTGTCATCAGGGATCTGGTTGGCTTTTTCATGGTCGGTGGGGTCACCAGAAAAATGAATAGATCTGGCGTAAATGGGAGTTGGGTTTTGGTGATGGATTGGGTTATGGTGTGTATCCTCCTCCAGAATCTCTGTATTGTTGGGCATTGCCACCATATGTGAGCATGGTGCGCCTTGGGTTGTGAGCATCTCCAGCATCTCTCTCCTCTTGTCTTATGCCTTCCTTAACATACATCTTCAACTGCTCTCTCTCTTCTGGTGTTGTCCGTGCTGTCCTTAAAAATGCTACTGTAGTGCCCATCTTAAAAAAAAAATCTCTTGAACCATCCCCCTCTTCTAACTATCGTCCCATATCCCTGCTCCCCTTTTCCTCAAACTTTCTGGAAAGACCCGTCTGACTTGTTTCCTCAATTCCAACTTTCTACTTGAACCTCTTCAGTCTGGCTTCCACCCGCTCCACTCTACTGAGACTGCTCCTATTAAAGTCACTAACGACCTAATCACAGCTAAATCCAAAGTGCAATACTTCATCTTCTTGACCTCTCTGCTGCCTTTGACACTGTTGACCATGTTCTCCTTCTCCAAACTCTTCAATCACTCGGTCTCTGTGATACTGTCCTCTCTTGGTTTTCCTCCTATCTCTCCCAACGCTCATTCAGTGTCTCCTTTTCTAATGATCCCTTCGTCCTGTCTCTGTTGGAGTCCCCCAAAACTCTGTACTTGGTCCCCTTCTAATTTCTCTTTATACTGCCTCTCTTGGCAAACTTATTACCTCATTTGGATTCCAATACAACCTGTACGCTGATGACAGTCAGAAATACCTCTCCTCCCCGGACCACTCCCCTGCTGTCCTGCAACCTTGCCTTTCTTCCTTCTCTAACTGGATGTCCTCTCGCTTTTTGAAACTCAATCTCTCGAAAACTGAACTCCTTTCCTCTTCCTAATACTGATCCTCCTCCTTCGCTCTCCCTTCAAGTTAGTGGTATCCACTTGCATCCTTGCAAGTGTGCTGTCTTGGTGTTATATTTGATTCTGGCCTCACATTTGAGCCTCACATCCAGTCTGTTACCAAATTCTCTAGATTCCACCTTAAAAAAGCCCGCATCCATCCCTTTATTACGCAAGAGGCTACTAAAGAGCTTGTCCATGCTCCAGTAATCTCTTGCATGGATTATTGTAACTCTCTCCTAATAGGTCTTCCCATAAGTTGTATTGCCCAATTACAATCTGTAATAAATGCTGCAGCTAGATTGATTTTCCTCCCCTGTCATTCCTCTAACACATCTCCCCTCTGTTAGTCCTTACAATGGCTTCCGCTATCATGTAGGAGGCAATTCAAGGAACTAATCCACACCTATAAAGCATTGACCAATTCTAGCCTCTCCTATATCTCTTCACTGATTCGCAGGTATGCCCCTTCTCGGTCTCTCCGCTCTTACCGTGACCTTCTGCTCTCCACTGCTCGCACCTGTATGGCCAACTCACGCTTGCATGACTTCTCATGGTTGGCTACTTTCCTTTGGAATAGCCTGCCTATGATCATCAAGCTCTCCCCTAGTTTTCAATTATTGAATAGTGCCTCAAAACCCATCTCTTTAGGAAAGGTGATAAGCCTTCTACTGTTGCACATAGAAGGCTTATCAATAAACTGCAATCTTTAAGTTTGGATTCAAATATTGTTGAATGGGTAAGGCAGTGGCTGAGTAACAGGCAACAGAGGGTTGTAGTTAATGGAATATATTCGAAGCTTGGACTTGTCACCAGTGGGGTACCTCAGGGATCTGTACTTGGACCCATTCTCTTTAATATTTTTATTAGTGATATTGCAGAAGGTCTTGATGGTAAGGTATGTCTTTTTGCTGATGATACTAAGATATGTAACAGGGTTGATGTTCCAGGAGGGATAAGCCAAATGACAAATGATTTAGGTAAACTAGAAAAATGGTCAGAATTGTGGCAACTGACATTTAATGTGGATAAGTGCAAGATAATGCATCTTGGACGTAAAAACCCAAGGGCAGAGTACAGAATATTTGATAGAGTTCTAACCTCAACATATGAGGAAAGGGATTTAGGGGTGATTATTTCTGATGACTTAAAGGTAGGCAGACAATGTAATAGAAAAATACAAAAGAGGGGGTTAAGGGCTGCGCTAATGAATAATAGATAGTAAATAAATCAACAAATAATAATAAAACCAGATATAATCAATAGACAAAGTTCGTCCAAAAATAAATTGAAACAGTCTCACTGATATGTGATGATAAGATAATAGTCCTCAGGTGTTGATCCGTCCGTATGGTGGCAGATAGTCCATATATGTGGAAATAAGAAACAAAAAAAGAGCTTCCAATGGTGAAATATTGTACGTCCAGATGTGATGTATAAATCAAGAGAAAGGTATTTCACTCACATTTGTATTACTTTACTGAGAGGGTAGTGGATGCATGGAATAGCCTTCCAGCTGAAGTGGTAGAGGTTAACACAGTAAAGGAGTTTAAGCATGCGTGGGATAGGCATAAGGCTATCCTAACTATAAGATAAGACTAGGGACTAATGAAAGTATTTAGAAAATTGGGCAGACTAGATGGGCCGAATGGTTCTTATTTGCCGTCACATTCTATGTTTCTATGTTTCTATGTTTCCTCTCGGCTCACCACTTTCCCGCTTGATCCTGTCCTGTCTCACCTACTCAGATCTCTCTCCTCTTGCCTTACTCCCAGAGTAACCTCAACCTCACGCACCTGTCCTTTGCTCTCTCCTAAAGGCCAGATCTATTCTCTCCTCCAGCTCTGCTTCACTCCACCTTGTTTGATAGTTACCTCCTGTCATGTTGTGTTTTGCGCCCCACCTCCTATAGACTGTAAGCTTGTATGGGCAGGGCCCTCTTCAACCTATTGTTCCTGTAAGTGTTTTTAATAGTCTCATTTATTGTTAAACCTCCCCCTTTGATAATATTGTAAAGCGCTACAGAATATGCTGGTGCTATATAAATACCAGTAATAATAATAATAATAACTAGGAAAGCTAACATTTCTGGGGAAATTGTGTGAAGTGTTCTTGCCTCTACCAGAAGTCTACAACTGGAGTGGGCGGAGTAACTGGGTGGAGTAGCTTGAGTAACTGTTGTGTGGTTGTAGGCACTGGAGTAACTGTGGAAAGGTTGGACTGGGCAGAGTAACTTTATGAAACATTGATTAGCTGTATTGTTGTAACATTGTATGTTACTCTTTTTCTGTTACAGGTATAACGAATCGACTAACATGGAAATATATTTATTAAATGTGATAGTGCCCACTTTTGTGTTATCAAAACTGTAGGAATGACAGCAGTTTAGAGAATGTGTTTCATCCAGCAGCCTCTGTGTTCCGGATCACGCTGCTGGCTGCTCACACACTTGGGTTCCTATGGCAACTCTCTCTACAGGAAGGGCAGAGAACAGCGGTTAAAAACAAACTGCTCCAAATTGCTCACTTCACTGGTGGTTGCCGTCTTCAAACGGTTGTAGTTTTAAAAACTATAAATCCTACAGCAAATAGCTTTATATTGTGAGAATTATAAGACTCAGACCTACATTTTGATGCAAAGTATGTCTCTGAAATATTAAAAATGAAGGCACAGTTGCAGTTTAGAAATTGCCCTTCAAATTTGAGGTGGCTAGAGCGGAGTTTCAATGAATGTCAATGGACGGTGTGAGTTGCAAACAAATGGTCATATTGTGAAAAATATCAGGACTATGACTTAGCCATGGACATTTTTAGTGGCAGCAGGGATAGCTGAACGTTTTGATATAAGATTTGTGTAGGTGGGCTTGAAAATGAGGGAGTGGTGCAGTTTAGAAATTGCCCTTCAAATTTGAGGTGGCTAGAGTGGAGTTTCAATGAATGTCAATGGACGGCGTGAGTTGCAAACAAATGGTTATATTGTGAAAACTATCAGGACTATGGCTTAGCCGTGGACAGCAGGGATAGCTGAACTTTTTGATATAAGATTTGTGTAGGTGGGCTTGAAAATGAGGGAGTGGTGGCAGTTTAGAAATCATGTCCTGATTTTTCAGCTCACACTCTAGCTTTTGTCAGCTCTAGTTTTAAACATTCCACTATTCATTCTTATGGGACCAATTTCACCACAAAAACGACAATATTTCTTGAACCATTCGGTGAAACGTTCCCCAAAGTAATAGCACACCGATCGGGAACAATCCGCATTTTATGTCTATGTAGTGTATATTATGTCTATGTAGTGTAAAAACTGTGGGAGGAGTTAGGGTGGTAAATTTGACTATAATAATAAGAATAATATATATGTGAGATAATAGTAAGTGGTCTTGCATGCAAGAACACTTAATAATATATATGTGAGATAATAGTAAGTGGTCTTGCCATGCAAGAACACTTAATAATACTTGATTCTGCCACTAATAGTGATTAAGTTGAATGAGTCTTAATTAGTAGATTGGAGATTAGGACAAACCCTAATACCTTATCGAAATATAATGATGCCTGTGTGGAAACCTACTGTGGAACCTGTAATTAGAAACTCAACTAGGGGAGGGCAAGTGTGAGTATTGAGGGAGACATCTCTTAGTGACAAAAGGCAAGTGCGAATATGGAACAGTCAGATTGTACCGTCTGTGTTCCTTAGCTTTGAACTACTGTACTGACAAGTCTAGTAGCTATGTCCTTCCAAAGGACAAGGGAAATTACTGTACAGATAACATTAGATGAGGAAACATGCTGGATAGCAACTGGCGGTGTAACACTGAGAGGATGGAAGTAAGGAGCATGACGTAGGGTATTACATGTGAGGGAAAGACGTCCAAGTCAGCAGATTCTAAATGTCACTAGTGTCGACAGTTGTTTATAAGAATGAAAGGATGGGAGCCATATTGGCCTACATCCCTGTCATGCTGTCTGTGTTTCCAGCTTGGGTGCCTACACAAAGTAGGGGAGCCCAGAGCTAGAAACCAGAGTCTATACAGCACAGTTTTCAGAGGGACTGAGGCCATCAAACGATGTGGCGGGAATGTTGGCCTGTCTATGACAAATAAGAGATTCAAAGGAGTGGCCGTGACATGTGAGGCCCTATCTAAAACTTAGAGGGGTAAGGGCACCCTATTCTCTCCTCCAGCTCTACTTAACTCCCACCTTGTTTGATTGCTATCTCCTGTCCTATTGTGTTGGTCCAATGGA
The DNA here is from genome assembly GCA_933207985.1 of Pelobates cultripes. Classification (NCBI taxonomy): domain Eukaryota; kingdom Metazoa; phylum Chordata; class Amphibia; order Anura; family Pelobatidae; genus Pelobates; species Pelobates cultripes. The sequence continues at coordinate 183,580,231 of OW240912.1, forward strand.
CGAATATCTCTGCATGAGGATGGGTGCATGACTGAATTACAAATATACAATAATATGGCACACACCAATACTCTTAACAGCCAGTTGATCTATCCATAAGCAATGTAGGGGAATAGAAATGTAATGAATTGATAGAAAGTATGTTGGAACTTACGTATCTTGCCCAACTAGTGTGTGGTTGAGCTTGAGAAAGGAATATCATAGAGAGGAACCTAAAGACACAATGGGAACTTTAATGTATGGCATAAGTGCTTATTGAGGTAAGGATATAAAGTACTTGTGTTGTGGTTAAGTATTAAAGCATAACAGGATGATAGAAGGGATAGTAGAAACCTAGATAATAATAGAACTAATGATTGTCAATATGGATTTGAAAGAGATACCAAGTAGTGCTGAAGTAGTGTGTCTAATCATGAGTTCCCACTGTGCGCCCTTCCACAATAATGACTTGAAGTAGTATGTACGAGAAAGATCTGAACAACTCTAGTTTACTAGCAGGAAGCAAAATATGTAAGATCTAGTAAGTGCCTGTGACAGGAGTTGTGGATTATACAAGGCTTAGGTAAAACCATGACAAACCGTGGAGGCCTGAATATGGATAAATGTGTAATGAGGGTTTCTTGGTTCTCAGGAGTGCAAAGAGAGGGTCATAATGGAAGGAATTGCATGGGCATAACAAGGCTGAGAGTAATAGTCAACCGTAGTATGACATGGTTGTAGTTGACCCTTGTAAAGCTGGAAATGTTGTATGTAATTTCCCAAATGTGTGGCAGAAATTGTGTCATAGTGAATTGCCCACAGAGGGCTGTATGAAAAATATGGAGTGAAGGCCTAGTGAAGGCCGGGTGTAGAGGTAATGCAGCGGAAGGCCAATATTACCAAATGTAAGTCTCGAGCTGCCGGGTGTATAATATGGTGTATGTAAGTAATGATTATGGTATGAACAAATTTAGGTTAGTTGTACCACAGTTGTGGAAATGGACTGTGAATTGCGTATGCACAGTAGTGATGCTCTGGTATTCAATTTTGTTTTATTTATATATTTTTATACTGAGAGGTGTACTTAAAGGCACATAATAGGGCAATATATAACCCCTTCAGGAAGGCCAAAATTAGATTGTAGATGTAAGCCCACCTGGGACCGTATATGAAGCTTATGTAAGTGAAGGCCTAGTGAGATCCATGTGTCAAGGTAGAGAGAGCTCATAGCGATTCATGAGTAGCGGGGTAGCAATTTAAGGGCAATATGAGAATTAGCGGGGGTATGAATTGATATGATGTGGCTTGGTTAGTGGTTGTTGAGCTGTGGAGCAGTTGCAATTTACACAGTGATGCAAAATGGCAGACCTGCTCCATATCATAACGTGTATATAACGAACTTGAACGTTGAGAGGCCCAAATGATAGGACTGTTAATTATGATAATGATGAGACACTTCAGTAACATGGCACCGATCGTAGTAGGTTGCCCACTGAGGGCCATATTAAGCACATGCTGTGGAAGGCCAGGTGAGGCCCTAATATAAACCTATATGTGTGATGTCCTGCATCTCTCAGGGGGACTTAATCATTTTACCTTTTTTTTTTTTCTTGAAAATTTGTGCCTTATTTTTTTATGTTTGTCATGAAAAAGAAATTCTCTATATGTATGCAGTTACCACTATATTAATAAGTATACATATTGTTTTCACACTGTTTAGCACACCCTTCACATTCCTTTGCGTAGTATAGGCCAAATGAGGGACCAACATAACTATACCTAGATGCAGGTGTGAGAAAACCAGCTTTCTATATCTTTATTCACATAATATTTCGGATATTTTTATAATTTCGTTTATTTGTTTGGTAGTTTTCAAACTACCGAACGACTGACCACCCCTCTGGCTTATTATTGATAAAGGAAACGTTCAATTAAGCGCTCTCTATGTGTGGCCGCCATTCGTATAGACGAACGCCACATGGCAGAGAAAACGGCGGCCATCTTGTTTGCACAAAAGGAGGCAGTGGGACTTGGTCGTCAAGTGTCTGGAACTAAAATCGGACACTCGACTTCCTAAAACACTGGTCAAACTGACGAACGCCTGCTTACTTTTCCCGAACAGCTAGGAGAGAGCTGTTCTGTAGTTTTGTTCCCAAATGAGGGGAACAATCGCTGCTATAAACCAGAGGGATCCATTCATGCATTAGTTAGTTTGTTTGGACTTAACAAAATAGACCGACCGCACAGTATGAAATCATGGAACTGTTCGGTCAACTGGGACTTCCATGAAAATTGAAAACCCCCTGAGACGATCTGGGTGATTTTTGGATATGTTGGTCATCCAGATCAGGGGATATGACAGTTGTGGTGGTCCTGTAAGTTTTGGTTTTTTTTCCAGATATTGTGAAAATTGTGTTCCCTCTGCCCAGGGATAATTAGGTTATTACTTTATCTGACCCGATTATCTCTACACCCTGTTCCAAATTATTATGCAAATTCTATTTAAGTGTCACAAAGATTAAATAGTTTGTTTTTCAGTTTAACTCATGGATGGCATGACCTGACAGTCTGTGTATTTATCGGCCGGATAACTCCTCCCATAACTACAGGCTTTGCCTAACAGATCTAGATCAGTGTTTCCCAACCCAGTCCTCAAGGCACACCTACCAGTCCAGGATTTAGGGATTACCCAGTTGTGTCTAAGGTGTTTTTACAAAGAAGAAAAAAAACACCTTAGACACAACTGGGTAATCCCTAAATCCTGGAACGGTAGGTGTGCCTTGAGGACTGGGTTGGGAAACACTGATCTAGATTTATCACCTGCCAAAGACTGAGTTAAGAGTTCATGGATGCTTCCATCTTTAATGATACACATGATGTTGTTGGTTCCTCTAAGGCGTATCCAGTCACTGATCACACAATAGACACTAATTAGCAGTATGTATATGGAAAGATAGCTCAGCATCTTGTTTGTAAACAGGCTTGCTCATTCAAGTGTGAGTTGATTTAAAAAAACTTGCAAAATGTTAAAGGCCAATTACAAAAAAACAAAAATAATGGCTACAATGTATTTTCCAGGAATGTTACAATGGATACCACTAAAATCACCACTGACATGATTATATAGCAACATGAGGTTATGAAACAAAAATTCCCAAAAATGCAAAATCACCTTTTCTTGTGCTTTATTTATATCCACAAAATACACAAACTTCGATATTTTTAACCCATAATGGCTAGGCTATTTTCCATTTTCCAATAATGCTGCTCCAGATTTGAGAAAATCATGTGCAAATTTATCATCAAGACTGCAAGGGAGGTTCTCTGCCGAATTGTGAAAGGAGCAAAAATAATTTTTATCTGCCCAAGAGATTTACAACAAATCTTGGAAATGAAAGAAGCATTTTTATTAGCAGTCTGCCAAGTATCTTCAGCCAACCATTCCCAATTTGCTTGGACAGAGCCCACTACTTCTATCTACTACTCACCATTAATTATTAAACAGAAAGACCCATTATTAGCTGTCAGTGTAACGGGCAGAGTGATAATTAAATAGTTCTTGCATGTCCAGCACCACTGAGGAATGCAACGAGATGATGCTGATATAATTAATAATTATAATGCTTAGCATGTATTAAAGACAAAAAAAAAACACAAATGTTCAAAAAGTAGCAGCCCATCTTGGCAGTTTAAACAGAGGAAAACCTAATCTTTGCTTTTTTCATCTATCTCACTACATTTTAAATTGTATATCATCTTCCCACCAATACATTCAGTGAGCATTGAAATCACTGTTTGGTGAATGAGTGAGTGCGCAGGATCTTGTATGTTGTATAAATTGGCCCCAGCGTGACCCTATAATGTGTGCATGTTCAGGTGAGTGCAGCACTTTTGTTTATACACTGAACAAATTTATAAACGTAAATATTTTTGTTTTTGCCCCCATTTTTCATGAGCTGAACTCAAAGAGCTAAGACTTTTTCTATGTACACAAAAGGCCTATTTAATCCATCCACCTCACAGGTGTGGCATATCAAGATGCTGATTAGACAGCATGATTATTGCAAAGGTGTGCCTTAGGCTGGCCACAATAAAAGGCCACTCTAAAATATGCAGTTTTTTCACACAGCACAATGCCACAGATCTCGCAAGTTTTTAGGGAGCATGCAATTGGCATGCTGACTGCAGGAATGTCCACCAGAGCTGTTGCCTGTGAATTGAATGTTCATTTCTCTTTCAGAGAATTTGGTAGTACATCCAACCAGCTCACAACCGCAGACCACGTGTAACCACACCAGCCCAGGACCTCCACATACAGCATCTTCACCTCTAAGATCGTTGTTTTGCATAACCAAAGAATTTCTGCACAAATTGTCAGAAACCATCTCAGGGAAGCTCATCTTCATGCTCGTCGTCCTCATCGTGGTCTCGTCCTGACTGCTATTCGTCGTCGTAACTGATTTGAGTGGGCAAATGCTCACATTCGATGGTGTCTGGCACTTTGGAGAGGTGTTCTCTTCATGAACGAATCCCGTTTTTTACTGTACAGGGCAGATGGCAGACAGCATGTATGGCGTTGTGTGGGTGAGCGGTTTGCTGATGTCAATGTTGTGGATCGAGTGGCCCATGGTGGCGGTGGAGTTATGGTATGATCAGTCGTATGTTATGGACAACGAACACTGGTGCATTTTAGTGATGGCATTTTGAATGCACAGAGATACACTGACGAGATTCTGAGGCCCATTTTTGTGCCATTCATCCACGACCATAACCTCATGTTGCAGCATGATAAAGCATGGCTATATGTTGCAAGGATCTGTACACAATTCATGGAAGCTGAAAACATCCGAGTTCTTGCATGGCCAGCATACTCACTGGATATGCCACCCATTGAGCATGTTTGGGATGCTCTGGATCGGCATATGCGACAGAGTGTTCCAGGTCCTGCCAATATCCAGCAACTTCGCACAGTCATTGAAGAGGAGTGGACCAACATTCCACAGGCCACAATCATCAACCTGAACAACTCTATGCGAAGGAGATGTGTTGCACTGTGTGAGGCAAATGATGGTCACACGAGATACTGACTGGTTATCGGACCGCCTATGACCCCCCTGGTAAACCTCAATACAGTAAAACTGCACATTGTAGAGTGGTCTTTTATTTTATGCTGTCTAATCAGCATCTTGATATGCCACACCTGTGAGGTGAAGGGATTATCTCGGCAAAGGAGAAGTGCTCACTAACACAGATTTAGACAGATTTGTGAACAATATATGAAATAAATAGGCCTTTTGTGTGCATAGAAAAGTCTTAGATCTTTGAGATCAGCTCAAGAAAATGGGGGTAAAAACAATAGTGTTGCATTTATAATTTTGTCCATAGTGTGTATATATATATATATATATATATATATATATATAAAGTGATACAGACAAAACTCCATACAGCTGTACACTCCAATTATGTAATATATATATATATATATATATATATATATATATATATATATTTGGGAGTCCAGGCCAATTTTCCAGTTTTGCACCCCTCCCTGTCACAGGGGCCTCATTCTAGGCCTCTATTTAACATTGCCCGGCAGAGAGTCCCAGAAGGAAGCATTAAAGTAAGTTAATTAATCTCACAAGAGTATGCATTAGGCTGCTAATGTAGGACCTCTGTTATATAAATTGGACCCCCAACAGCACCCCATTTATGCGTGTTAAAAAAAAAAAAAGTGTCTACATCGAAGTTGATGTTTAGTGGATAAGTGAGTGCGTGTGTATTGTATAAATGGCCCCCAGCAGCACACCATTTATTCGTGTTCAGGTGAGTGCAGACTCCTGATTTTATATATATATATTTGTGTTCGGGGCATTCTCATTGGATATGAAAATACGCTGGCGAAGAGGAATAAAATGAAGGAAATAGTCGGTTGAGGTGTGCAGAAACCGATGTATGCTGTAGGCCGGTAAATTAAGTGGGCCCACATAGAGGAAAGTATAGCTAATGGGAGTGGAGCGTGGGCCTGTTCGTCCAGACCAACGAAGGTAAGTAAGGGAAGGGGGGAGTCCCTTAAGTAGCTCCATAGCCCCTCCCACAACTTCAGGCCATGCCTTCCAATTTGTGTTCGGGGCATTCTCATTGGATATGAAAATATGCTGGCCAAGAGGAATAAAATGACAAAGGAAATAGTCGGTTGAGGTGTGCCGAAACCGATGTATGCTGTAGGCCGGTAAATTAAGTGGGCAAAAAGAGATAAATCAAAGATAACATTTATTCAGAAAACATAGTACATCATTACATATTTAAATAGACATCTTAATGAAAGCTATCCTGATCTCTTGGACTGGGTTTGGAATGTACATGGTGTAAGCCGAGGACTTCCAGCGACCCAATGTCTTAATTACGTGGGCTGCAATGTCTTGGCTAGATGCGGTGGAGGCTGCTCCAATTCTGAATGAGTGCCCTGAGTAGTTGCTAGGATTAAGACCAAGTCTGGTGATAAGCATACCGACATAAAGCATGAATTTTGCCGTGGTTAGAATTGCATTGTGTAGCATTAGTAGTGGTTTGGTGGTGCGTGTTGATGTTGTAGCTAAGAAAGCGTTGAGTACTTTCACCGGACACCACTTGTTCCCTGTGGGGTAGTAGGTTATGTGAACCGGTTCACCCATCTGACTTGTTTTGGTCTTAGGTAGGGTCAGAACGTAGTAGTTGGTGTGTTTCCTGAGGTAGGAAGTGAGGAGGCACCCTTGGCTATGGTGCTGGCCACTAATGGTGAATTCTCCTTGGTCTAAGAAACCCATAAAATGCTAGATAAATGGCGGTTTTAATGACTGCATTCGTATGGGGTTCAAATGGTGCCTGGTCGAGAAGGTCAGACAAGGATTTGAATATTTTAATGTCAATAGCAAGTCTCTTGGGTGTTGCGGGGCCGTCTGCTTTTGCTATGCCTTTCAGTAGTGTTCGGATGGGGTAAGAAGTTAAGAATCCTTTGTGGTTAGTGAAGGAGCAATACATGTGGTGTTGTATCCCCGTGAGGTACAGCTTAATAGTATTGTGTGAGAATTTAAATTTAAGGTGGCAAAAGGATGCAAAAGCTATCAGTGAAGAAACCTCAAACCAGTTGGCCAGGTGATGGTCAGACATGAATTGTTTGTACAATTGAAAAGTTCTGTGATACGCGTGTTGGGTGCTGGTGGATAAGGCTAATTTGGTGAGAATGTGGCTGTGCTGAAGTAGTTCGTCTACTCCATGATAAGATCTTGGAAAGTTGGAGCTGGGGTTGCTACCCGAGCTGCCGAGGGTAGGGACAGTCTGAAAGCCTGAAATTGAAAGCGAGAGAGTTGGTCAGCTGTCGTGTTGTATATGCCGGGAACGTGAGAGCATACAATGTGAAACTGATGGGTAGCCACCAGCCATGTCAGTTTCCTAAGGAAACTCATAATCGCCAAGGAGGAAGAGCGACCCTTATTGATAATGTGGCATATTGCCAGGTTATCAGAAAAGCAGCGTACGGACTGACCTTTCCACAACCTACACCAAGTGACTGCTGCAGCAACTATCGGGTATACTTCAAATAGGGCTGAGTTAGTGTGAAAACCCTCAATGTCTTGAGTTTCTGTAGGCCAGGTCTCCCAGAGCCATTCTGTGCCGAAAATGGCCGCATATTGCGCAGATGATGCTGCGTCTGTCCAAATGACCGGTGACTGTGAATCAATCTGCGGGAGGAACATGCTCCTCCCATTCCAGTCCGAGAGGAATTTGTACCACATCTGGAGGTCAGCGGTCGCAGGACCATCCAAGGATATGCGGACATAGTCATTGGAGAAAGTGGGGAACAGGACGAGGAGCCTAGAAATGAAAGCCCTGCCCTGGGGGATAATGCGCAAAACCCAAAAGTGTAGTTCTTTACGATTGCAAGACCCCCTGTGCGTGTAGTGGCTAATGTCATGTAGGATGTGAACGATCTTACCTCTAGGGAGGCTGGCCATCATTGTTAATGAATCCAGCAGAATACCAAGAAAGTTTATGATTGTGTCTGGACCTTCGGTTTTAGTGGGTGACACGGGGACACCAAGGGAGGTGAATAGTTTGGTTGCTTTGTCTAGACTACGTGGGGGGGTGGAATTGGATTCGATGAAGAGAAAATCATCTAAGTAATGGATCACGTTTGGGCACCTGCAGGTATTTAAGAGGAGCCAACACAAAGCTTCTGCGAATGTGTCAAATATCCTCGGACTACTCTTGGCCCCGAAGGTGAGCTTTGTAAAGAAGTAGTAGGCTCCTTGCCACTTAACGCCATGCAGGTGCCACAAAGAGGGGTGAATAGGTAATAATTTGAAGGCATTTACAATATCAGTCTTGCTGAGCCAAGCCCCCAACCCTGCAGATCTGATAGTTGCAATTGAGTCATCAATCGTGGAGTATTGTAGGGAGAATTCTTCAGATGGAATCAATGAGTTTAGGCTGGGGATGGCTGAGGAGTGGGGTGCGGATAAGTCAATGATGAATTTTTGCTGGAAACCAGCCCAATAGGGTTAGTTCTCCAGCTGGAAAAGGGGGGGTTAACAAAAGGCCCAATGACAAATCCCTGATCAAGTTGTAACAATGTGGTGACCGCCGTAGTGTGGTTAGTGGCAGACTGTAAATTGTGACACTCTATTACCCCAGTTGGCATGTAAATGAGCCCTGTGTGAAAACCTTGGGTGAGGCCTGTACATAAGAATTCCACACGGTGTGTGGAGGGGTGAGTGGACAGCATACTTGCAAGTAAAGGAATGTTCACTGGCGACAAATAAGGTTTCTGGTACATTTTATTCGGGCACATGGATTTCGCATGTGCCCTGAAACAATGCGAGCACACATGTAGTAAGCGGCAGGCGCTGTAACCGCAGGAGCCCTCGTTGAAATTATTGCAAATCTGAGATTTGCCTAGATACACTACTGGACGACCCAGTTTGTCTCTAGTCTGTTTCTCAGCCTTCGGGGGGTGCTGTAAGGATGAGCCGGGAGCGCTGTCCGGACGGAGTGGGCAGAAATTGGCTACGTGAGCGGGTGATGTACATATGGCACAAACTGGTGTCCTAAGCCCTGCGAAATGTCTGAGGAACAGTTAATTGTCCAGTTGGTTCCAATCCATCTGGATGCCGTACTGAGACAATGTGGCAGACACTTTTGATGAAAAGGACTTGTGGTAATCGTAAAAAGTATAGCCACCATACTTATTACCGAGGTCCACAAGCTTATGCATACATAGATCGAGTTCCTCCCTCCTATGGGGATGAGCCGTGCATAGAATATCTCTAAAGATACCGAAGGCCAGAACGAAATCAGGAATGGCAAGTTTCTTACTGAGTCTGGGGTCTCTGGCTTTTAAAACCACGAGATGTCCCCGTAGTCGTAAGACCAGTTTTCCACGATATCCTGGGAGGTAATGAGCAGTGAGGCTAAGTTAACGTCCTTGCCTTCCAGGATGTCCTTTTTTAGATTTGCCGGAACCATGTGGGCAGGATTAATAACGTGGGCGGCTGCCTTAGTGGCTGTGTAATTACCCGTTATTGCTGTTGGTATGGCCGGGATTAATTCGGAGAGAGGGCCCGGAGGCTGTGCGGGGAAGCTACGGGCTTCCAGCCTCTCCAGCCTGTCGTTGACCTTCCCCATAGAAGAGATTAGGGAGGCAACCATAGCATAGAGAGTCAGATCTTGAGAGCTGCTTGTGCCTTCCCCTGCGTCTGTATTAACGGTATTGGTTCTTAGCAATTTGAACAGTTCTGCTTTCCTGGCAGTAGCCGGGAAAGGAATACTGCGTTTACGTAATTCTGCAGTGATGCGGGGGATAGTCCATGATCTGATGGACGAGGGACTTCCCGTGTCGCCCTTGCGGGTCGGAGTAAGTGACCTAGCAGGGGTGCTAGGGATTGACATATCCTCACCATCGTCTGGGAGTAGGGACATACTGAAAAAATATTATAGACATGTTGGTAACCAGGGTTGGGAATTGACAGGTGGCTAGCTAGTGCCAGGTGGCGAAAGATTATTCTAGGTTTGTGACAGGTGAGGCCCTGCTAGTGCCAAGTGGCTAGAGAGGCTCTATCTATGAGTTGGCGCGAGGGGCGTGGTAACCTATCCGGTGATGGGACGTTGGCCTCTCCATGCGTGTGGGGGGGTGGCATTTGGCGGTGACTGGTGTCGCCCTCTCTAAATAATTTGCGAGGCGGCTAACTATGATTTGGCCCGAGGGGCGTATAGTACCTCGAAGTGGAGGATGGGAGTTGGCCTCGCGGATCGCTAGGATTAAGGGGCAGGGAAATAACTAAAACGGCCGTGTTGAAAATAACGTGAAAATCAACATACCTGCAGAAAAATGAGCACTGGCTTCTGTATAAGAGAATTCAGAGGTCTCTTGAGTGGGGGGTGGTTAGCTTAGGTGACCCGTCCGAGGGTATTCAGGTTCCTGGGGGTATGAGAATTTAGATAATGTACTCTAATGTGGAACATATACATAAGATTGAATAATTGATGTAGTAAGTGCTTCGGGGGTGATTGCAGTGAGTACTGTCCCCACAATGTACACAATGCCACCGGTAGGCCATGTACTTTAACCTTAACCGTGGTATAATTATTTTAAAACTTTAACGTTGCTACTATGCATGCAGATATCTCATAACATATCTAATCAGCCATAAGTAAACATATATTATATAAACTATCATGTTTATCAAGCATATCATACCATATATATTTAAACAGCGTTCTAACTAGCAGTATTTGTATACATTACAGCAAAGTATTGAACAATAAAAGTATTGAAATGGGAAGTGTATGTTACTATAATCATGAAGGCTGCAACTGGCTGAACTAAGGGTCAGCCAGCAACAGAAACGTACCATGTCCCCCTTTAAATTGTGCAAGGCAGGTAGACTGGGTCTTACACTGAACTCAACTATTTGCCCCCTTCCCTGAGTGTTGCCGGCAGGAACAGGGACCCCTTACGATATAGGGGTCTGTGAGGCCAGTTCCCGCCCGTGCCGTTGTGTTTTGTCCCCCCCCCTTCAAACCATCATTACCTTCCCCCTTAAGACTGGGTATTACTGGCGGCCGGGAACAGGGACTCCTAACGGTAATGGAGTCTCTGTACCTGCACCCGGGCCAGCTGTGCTGTTACCCAGTAGGAGCCATGCTTACCGCACCAATGATCTGGTGGGGGGAGAGGCCGGTCGGGTTGGTGGCCGGAGAGAAGGTAGGGCCGGGTTGGAGAGCCGGTCCGGTTTTGGGGCCGGTGGTGCCGGGCTGAAAGTGCTGGTCGGGCCGGGCTGGAGAGCCGGTCGGGCTGTGGAGCCGGCGGCACTCAGCGTGTGACGTATGAGGAATGCGCCACGTCTCACCGGAAGTGACGTCACGAACCAGGAAGTCGGGAGGAACGGATGCCGGCAAGTATCAGCCTGTTCGTCCAGACCAACGAAGGTAAGTAAGGGAAGGGGGGAGTCCCTTAAGTAGCTCTATAACCCCTCCAACAACTTCAGGCCATGCCTTCCAATATATATATATATATATATATATATATATATATATAGATATATAGATATATATATATACACACACAAAACTCAATGCAGCTGTGCGCTCCAAGTATGTAAAATAAATTTATGAATGCATGTGCCCAGTGCTCAGTAATAGCTTTTCTAATATATAAACATAAAAATATATAACAATGGTGTAATACATAAAAAAGAGGTCAGCTCCATACAATCACCAGCGACTATCACTGAGTGTTAGCTCAAAAGTTATAAACAGTGTGGGCGCTTACCAATCAACAAGACCTAGAATAATTATAATTACAAATAAACCAGTGTTTGTTCAGTAGAAACAAATAAGAAGTAGTAAACATAAAATATCAAAAATAGTCTGAACCTGCTATAAAAAATTAAAAACAATATCTCTATCAATAAACAAATGTAACCACACAGCTTATGACTGATGAAATAAATCAGAGACATACACCCAGACTCTATGTAGTAAGCAACAATGTGTCTGAGTGCTTCCCCGCCCTAAACCCGGACACAAATGCAGATGAATAGAGGATACACTGTAACAAAAAAGTTATAAAAAGAGTACCTTTCCTCAGTGTGGGCCCCCCACCAAGGTATGAGTGGAAAAAAGGCAAAAGTTAATAAAAAGGGACTTGAAACAGGTGCGGCACGATCTGTATCCTTCGAGGTGGTTGACTGATACACCGCGGTCAGGATCTTCAAAAAAGACCGCGGTGAGAATAGGACACGATCCCCGCCACAACTTGTTACAGTTTCAATTTCAATATCCAATATATAAACATCAATTATTCATACTCTGATAGAGAAGCCTGTGATTGGGCAGATTTAGCTCAAATAGCATGCGTGCACTCAGGGCTAACAAATTGAGGGGAGGGGGAGTGGGGAGGATTGGATAGCTATCTTTTCCTTGCAGGTGCACTGACAACAGATGCACAATATATATAAAGTTGATATTAAAAAGCCAAAATCTGAGTTCTGGGCTTCCTAAGTCAGGTGTGATGGGATGAAACCAGCCCCCAGCACACAATTACCAAAAAAACTCAGTATGTGTAGTGTTTCAGACTACTCGAAATCACTGAAGAGGTTATGGTGGTTGGAGTATGTACATCAGTCATATATATATATATATATAAATATATATATATATAAAATTAACAATAAACAGACCTACTCTTCATGACTCCTGGTCACCAGCGTGCCCATGTGCTCCATGTAGACAAGCTCCTTATGCAGAACCTACTGTGAAGACATGCATTACTGAGAACACAAGCTAAACTTTTTGTTGGATGCACAATTATTGCCGTAGAATCTGTACTTGACAAAACCACAAATTCTGCATTACAGCTTCTTGTTGTTTGGGATTAGTCTCTCCCAAGCTTGTGATAAGTCTCTCCCAACTAGCACATCCAGAACCAGGATAATCTTGACCAAATTACACTCTGTGGCTGGATGGGGATTATTAATGGAGAGCAGTTCTCAACCTTTTCTGCAATTATGAACTAACATTGAGGTTTGAACTTTGCTTGAGCTTTTCTAAAACATCCAACGGCTTTGGCTGTTTTTAAGGTCATTATTCTACTGGGAAGGGGACTTCTGCATCCACAATACCCTTAATCCTGTCCATTTTCTCAGTTCCTGATAATGAAAAAGCCCCCCAAAATGTTATGAACCAACTAGCATGTTTCACAATAGCACAGTGCAGTTGGGGAGGTAAACCTAGCTTTTTTTAGAAGGCTTACAGGTTTAATCAAGTTTGTTGCATGTCACATATTGGCAAGCCACAAATGTGGTTTATTTTTTTTAAGCTTTGTGGATATGGTTGTCCACATCTTTGATGTGGATCTTACTGGTTGTTTCTCTGCCCTCATTACTTTATTACTACGTTTTAATGGAAATCCTTTTCTCTACTCATATTTTTGCCATATTTTCTTTTTTTTTTTACGATGAACACCTTCATTGCACACTTCTGTGAACAGTTTGTTACATCAGAGTTTATTAAGGCACTTTAAAGCAATGGGTATGAATATTTATACATCCAACACATTTCTGGTTTTATTTTGTTTGCCTGTAAGTCAAAAAATATTTAGCACCTTCAAAGATTAAATATGTTACATAAATCAGATGTTAAAAATCTAAATAAAATCAATATCAATTACAGGTTGTAATACGAGAAAATATGGAAACACACAATACTTGTGCAAGGACAATGTCTCTTCAATCTATTTTATTAACAGGACCAGGAACACTGTGTTTTTCTTGTTTCAACAAAGGAATCTGGTTTCACTGGGCTAAGGAACAATAAAACTCAACACTAGAGGATTAAAAAATAATACTTGATATATAGAATCCTGGTTTCTCCTGTTTCATGCTATAGAGAAGCTCGTGAGTACATTCATCCATCATATTAGGGTCATATTTGCAGGCTTGAGGTCGTTTGCTGCTGTGAATCTTGTTTTCATGGCACACATTGGGCCTTTTGTTAAATATAAAAATGGTGCAACATTTGAATGGAGCAAGATATTTGATGCATCATGTTTATCAAATATTGATTTTTTTATAAAATATTTTTTGCAGGAAGGATACATTGAGATTTCTTTCATTTTCAACTTTGTCCTGGGCATATGCCAGCAGTATATTTATTTGTCAATTAATGCTTTGGCTTGATAATGCTGTCATAGGGTCAACATTCCAGAAAACAAATTGTTATAACCATCACCACATCTCATTCCTATTGAGCAGCTAGAGAGGACATGGAATAAGCGATTATTCCTATTAACATGGGCATTTACATGAAATGACATCCCTGCTGAACACTATCAATACCCTTATGCAAATTGTGGCTATTCTGCATGTAAAATTGGGTACAATTAAATGTCAATATAGGCATCCTAATGCATGATACATTCAGTGACTGTATTTATGCAATACATAAAAAATACACAATATACTTTGTGTTGTCTGTGTCACATGTTTTTCCATGTTTCATAAAGGCTTCCTATAGCTAATAGTCATATGTGAGACCACTGATATCAACTGATCTATAACATCTTCCATTTTTCTTTATTTTTCTTTTTTTTACATCTTCCATTTTTTTATCAAAATGTTCTGAAAAGTGATGGTAAAATCACATCATTATTTTGATTGTAAATATAAAGGAGATCTAAAAGTGTTTTTTTTTTCATAGTATATTTTGCTAGCTTTTGCAGAAATTTCCATTTCAGTAGAATGACAAATTTAGAGTGATAAAAAAAGAGAAGTGAAACAGAAACCTTTCTGTCTGAAAAAAGTGGCTGTAAGATTGAAAGTGCTTAGCAAAAAATGCCCTATATTCAAGATTGACTGCTAGGATGCAAAAGAAGCAATATATGAAAAAACTGACATAAAAGTGTTGGCTACTGAGCACCATGAGTTTTTGGAAACCAAGTATTTCATAACAATGGCTGCTAAGGGAGGTTCAACATTACCATATGTCCACGAACTTATAGAAGAGCTGTCACTATCGTGTGTTGTCAAATGTGCCTAAAACCAGCTTACTTGACCTTCTTTGCCAAATTCTTTTAGAAGATTCCAGGTGTTCTCCGTTGTACAGTGTTGTTCACCAAAGTGTAAATGTCAGGCATTTAAAGTAAATTAAAATTTTTAGGTTAAACTTTGGCTTAGAATTTTAAATTCACTTGGAATTTACTTTTGAGTTTACAATATTATTTCCCAAACGGCATATGTTTATATGTATGTAAAAAAAAAATCTGCCTGTCTGTCCGTTCGTCCATCTGCCCTGCCTGTCTGCCTGTCTGTCCGTCTATCTATCTATCTATCTATCTATCCACATATATGCACACACAAGTACGTACATACATACATACATACATAAAAATATGATTTTTATGTGCAAATGCATAGCTTAAACATGAGCAGGTTGATATCGAGCTGTTCACCTAAAGGAGGATTAGCTTGTAAAACAGAGCTCATTGCTCATGCTAATCCCTGTTCCCCTTCTCTCTTTTCCTTTGGGCTTACTGTTAATAAATCTCTCTTCTTAGCAGTCAAAATCTATTGTAGGAAGTTTATTATTCATGAGCCTGATGAGTGACAGGCTTTGAGGCGACACTCTCAGACTGAGGACAGGTGGCCCTAGTTTAAATGACAAGGTTAATCAGCTTCCAGCACTTTTCTTGCTCTAGCACACTAATGATTTATGTTGACAATATTACACATGGCCCATCAGAGACACAGTCTTGTGATCCTGGAGCTCTTCCTACCTGACCTGGTCTGCTCTACTAATGAGGGCATGAGAGCTGCTCTCTGTGCTGCAAATGGCACAGAAGGGTGTTAGAAAGGTTTAATTCCTCTAATGCCAGGGAAAGGACATCAGCAAATTGTAATCGTAAAAAAGACTGCATTGTACAAGCTGTACATATCTATTTATGCTTTTCACAGAAGCAGGAAAGAGGCATTTTACAGAGAGAGGCACATTTTGCATTATGCATAAATGAAAGTCTCCAGAGCAGTCAGAGTGCAGCAATAGTTCCACAAGAACTGTTGGCTAAAATGAAAATGTTAAAGAACAGTTGTATTGGCAATAGTAAACTGGTTACATTCATAGGAGGCAGATAAGGAAATGACATAGAACTACACAGAAACAAAATTTCATAGAGTCTCTTACAACCACAAACAATACCACAAGCAGCTTTTAACATTATATTTCTATTAATTTTAAATTAACAAAATGTGCCTGTGCAAACTAAGTATTCTACGTCTGTGCCAGCACCAAAGTAAAACATGCTGCTGAAAGCTAAACAATACACACAAGTGATTTAAAAACCATATGGAAAATATCTTATAAACACATGTAGAAGAAGTAAATCAAAGACAAAGATAATATAAAGGGGAAAAAAATGAATATGGGGAAAGTAGTAAAAGAAGGAAAAAAGGAAATAGACGAGTCCTAGGTTATCGACATTTTATTAGAAAAACAATAACACTTTCAGAATTTTATTTTACTTTTTTTTTACCTACTGCAAAATTCATTCTCTGTGGCATAATGAACAGTACTTCAAATTGTATAGTTGCCTCCTTGGTTCCTTCAACTAACAACAAAGAAGAGAATTTTGAAGCACATTCTTTAACTATTACTTAATCTTCTGTGTTTTAAAACAGGCAAATAGCTAAGAAAGAAGAATGACAAAAGAAAAAACACTGGTCACGCCATTCAATGCAAAAAGAAAAGGGCACATACAGGACTGAAACTAAGAAAAATGTATGTACACATGTATACTATTGCTGCCTAACCAAGGCTGCATTAACTTATGGATAATAATAAGGAATAAGGGAGGCCAAAATTAAATGCAAAGGTAAATATTTATTGAAAATGAGAAACGGACTAGAGAATTGAATACCCAATCTGCAGATACAAGGTGGAGAAACATTAGCTTCTGTAGCCTAGAAATAGAGATAAAATGAGAAAAATGAGTGCTTATCCTTGATGGCAGTAGAACCTGTAAAACCTTGTATACCATGGCAGTAGCATTGACCATCCATTTACAAGATCCCCAGGGGATGGAAAATTGGCTAGACTTAATCCTGTGAGAAGTCTGCTAAATCGACAGATAATGGATAAGGTTTTTGTCTTTGGCCAAGGTCAGATCAAGAAAACATGAGAAAATTAGTAGCTCTTACATAATATGTCTTTAGGAGCTTTCTTTCAAATTGGGCTCTTGCATCTAGTAAGGACTAAAAGAACAAGTGGTAACTCATGGTAAATCCCAAGGCGAGAGTGATCAGAAAAAGACTGATCTTCACTAATTCCCTGAAAACCTTATCAACATAGCATATTGTGCATATTGTGCTCAATCAGAGATGAATACTGTACTTTAATCCCTTAAGGATGGAGGCAATTGTACAAGTTCTGACCAAAAACAAAACCTTGCATTTGAGCTATATGCAGGGATGTATCTACAATGAGGCAAACAAGGCATATGCCTTGGGTGGCAATTTCCAGGGGGCGGAAAAAT
Source organism: Pelobates cultripes (assembly GCA_933207985.1). Classification (NCBI taxonomy): domain Eukaryota; kingdom Metazoa; phylum Chordata; class Amphibia; order Anura; family Pelobatidae; genus Pelobates; species Pelobates cultripes. The sequence goes on from OW240912.1 coordinate 183,597,773, forward strand.
CGCCAGCCCCAAATGCCCAGGCAAATACCTTGTTTGCCTCGTTTTATGGGAGCCCAAGAGCTGGCCGGCTGGCCACCTTTGAGCTCCCCTGGGGCAGCTGTCGAGGGAGCAGTTTCCCCTGAGCTCAATGCTCAGCTCCCTTGCGCGGCCCGCAATGATGCCGGGAGCCGGAATATGACATCATATTCCAGCTCCCGGCATCACTCTTTGGAGCGCGAGGGAGCTGAGCAGAGAGCTCAGGGGAAAGTGCTCCCTCGACGCCCGCCCAGGAAATCACTGCCTGCCTGCCTGCCTGCACGTCCGGCCACCTCCCTGCCCAACATTTTGGGAGGGAACATATCTTTCATAGTTAAAATTACTGTATTACCAAAATTCCAATATCTTTTGTGAATGCTCCAAATCCCGCCCCCCAAACCTTTTTTACACAGAGATTATTTGTGAGCTTCACATGGGCTGGTAAAAAGGTAAGAGTGGCCACAACTACCTTACAGAAGGCAGTTGGGGAGAGAGAACTGGGTTTCTTTAATGTAAAACAATACTACCAAACAGCGTTGCTGGCCACTGTTGTGTCGGCCCATGTTACAGTGGGTACACCTTAGTGGGTAGCCATTGAGTCACATTGAGTGTGCATGGGGCGACTCCATCACCTATATTGGCTCCCTAAACCAATACGCTCTAAACCACAAGCTTTACTTCCCACTACAGATCTAACTCTACAAATATGGGATAAATCGTTAACTTCAGTTTGCATTAGTAGCCCACTATCAATGGCCACACCACTCTCCTGCATATACCTGGGCATATCCACATTTGATCACACAATGTGGTCCTCTGGGGTATGTTTTCATATGTATCAGCTCAGTAGAGACAACATACTACTACTATTTCAGGAAATTCAGTCTACGTTTAATATATCAAATACAATAATATTCTCCTACCTACAACTTAAATCACTATTTTTGAATTATTCCTCACAATTCCCTGTAAATTTATCCCCAGTTCTATGTTTATTTAAAAAAAATCACAGAAAATGAATTTATATGCAAAAATATTATATGAGGCCACCTTCTAATATCAGCAACTTCTGTAATATCTACACACTGGAAATCAGTTATTATCCCATCTAATAATTAAGTTCTTCTATCAATTTTTTAAAACAAGAATTGCAAATTGGCTCTTTGTTCCCCATCTAATATCACAAATAATTTAAGACATGAATGGTTTGTGTGGGAGGAAGACATCAATGTAAATATAAGATATGATCAATATATCTACTTAGCCGAACACTTATTGAAAATACGTATTGTTTTGTTGGTTTTGTTTTAACAAATCCAACACCATAACTAAAAGGACATATAGTGTTTTATCTTATATTTATGCTTATTTATATTACTGGTAATTTGATTTATATGTATTATTATCTAATAACACACTATGGAATGTAAACTCACATTTATCATTTCGCTGTTTTGTCTTATTAATATTGTTAATTTTATGATAGGAATACTGTATTACATTTCCTTGTTATTCAAAAAATATTATCTATCAAAAATATTTGAACAGAATCCTGACACAGAGATTTAAAATATATCACATATGGATTTGAAAAAGAGCATTCACGGAACATAAAGGAAACACTACATGCCCATCCCACTTAGTACTTCTCCACAAAATACAATACCAGACAAATTAGTACACATTAAGAGGCCACAGGCACTAAGCACTGTGGCATATATGTATGGTGGCAATAGAGGGTTAATAGGTCAGTGTAAGTTCATGACCCCTGATCATCTTGTTGGGCAGAGTCGGACAAGTAGCTGGGCAGATTAGGTGATAAAGCTGTTGCTGGGGACAGGAACTGGCTGATGATTGGTTGCTGTCAGTGAGCCAGAAAGAGAGCGGGAAACCAGGTAAGTATAAAAGGTGACAGTGCAAGGCAATCCCTGTCAGCTGTCTTTTCTACAGGATGGGAGAAGCACCGACGGACACCCACCCTCCCTCCCACTAATTGTTAAATGTGTTTATATGTTATGTCGTGGTGTTGGAAGCTTGGGGCAAAAGTCATCCTCAGGTTCAAGTTCTGAGGAAGGATATGTGTTAAATGGTTGTATTTATAAGGCGGTCAGGTTAGTTATGACTGACTGGCACTAAGTGATGGTGATAAATGGTTGTATTTATAAGGCGGTCAGGTTAGCTATGACTGACTGGCACTAAGTGATGGTGAAAGTAAAAGTTCACATTAAGTGAAAAGTTTTGAAGTTAAGTGAAAAGTTTACCTGAATATGTTACCGTTATCAAGTTACTGGTGGTATGCCCCATTTTCAAGCTTTAATATACACCACGGCCAAGCCCATTGAAATAAAATGAACAATGTCTGTGTTTATTGTGTGGTCTAAGTTATTTTTGCGAATTATTGCCTACCAGACATATACCTGAGGACTTCCAATAAATGTTGGAGGTGCAGACCAGAAATAGACACAATGCTTCAAATATGGTGGACCTCCCCTATAATATCTCACTGCTGGATGATGGTGTGGGGAATAGCAACTAAAGTTATACATTCACAATTTGATCTCATAACTGAACATTCATGTGGCAAGGGGAAATGCCTAGAACAGACTACAAGTTGATGTTCAAATTCCTTATAGCTGCAAACACATTAATAGCAAAAGATTGGAGATCTGCAGTAGCAGCAACACGAGAGGCTCTGTAGAGACAAATAATGATGAACTTGGACTATGAGACATGTTATGTAAACAAATCAGACTAGGGAAATGTTCAGATTATGTTAAGGAAATATGGGAAACTATATGAAAACAGACTTTCATCAGGACCTGATGAGTACTGATGAAAGTCTGTATATAACAGCCTGAAACGTCGATCTATTTTTAGAGCTAATTAATAGTGATGTCGCGAACTGTTCGCGAACTTGCCGCGAACGGTTCGCCACGCGGTTCGCGGCGAACTCCGGTCAGCTGACACATCCCTGCCAATCTCCGGCAGACCCTCCCTCCCAGACCCTCCTACTTCCTGGACAGCATCCATGTTGAAGGCAGCTTCAACATGGATGCTGTCCAGGAGATGGGAGGGTCTGGGAGGGAGGGTCTGCCGGAGAGTGGCAGGGATGTGTCAGCTGACCGGAGTTCGCCACGAACGGTTCATGGCGAACCGTTCGCGGCAAGTTCGCGAACGGTTCGCGACATCACAACTAATTAAATGGTACATTTTATACTTATTCCAAGACCTGAGAGTGCTATCTGGATTGTTTATCTCTGTATTTCAGCCTGACAAGCACCGGGCAAGTATATTTGGAGTTATATGGAGTGCAGGATTATTTTTTCTTTATATATATATATATATATATATATATATATATATATATATATATATATACATATATATAAATATATATAAACAAAATACAGTAAGTCTGGCACTCAGTCTCACAGTAGAAATATGTAAACCAAGGTGTAAACTGAAAACATCATTGGTACTCTCAGCCGGAGAAAGGGGTAATGGAAATAAATGGAAACAAACTGATTAGCTACAACATTAAAACCACTGAAAGGTGAAGTGAATAACATTAATTATATTGTTACAAGCGATGGTATATATCGCTGTCAAGCGATGGTATATACTACAAAGTCAGTTCTTGAATTGCATGTGTTGGAAGCAGAAACAATGGACAAGTGAAAAGATCTGAGTGACTTTGACAATGGCCAATAGTGATGGCTAGACTACTGGGTGAGAGCATCTCCAAAACGGCATGTATTGTGGGGTGTTCCCGGTAGGTAGTACTTAGTAGCTACCAAAAGTGGTTACAGGAAAGACAACAAGTGACCAGGCCCGTCTCTAGCAGGCAGGCAAACCAAGCAATTGCTTGGGGCCCCCAGCTGGCCCGGGGCCCCAAGCAGAGCTGGTGCTTCCTGTAAGGCTGCAGCCACCTGAGTGCTCTATAGAGAGCCTCAGGCGGCTGCAGCACTCCTCTTTCCTCCATCCTCCCCTTCCCTGTAGCGTGGCCGAGCTCCTCTTCCTCCTGGCTGTCAGTCCGACCGGGTACTGCGGGGTACAGGAGATTCAGTTTCCTGTTCCCGGCTTGACTGACAGGAAGTGCACACTGAGAGCTCACTTCCTTTCAGTCCAGCCGGGTACCATGCGGTACAGGAGATTCAGTTTTATGACAGCCAGGAGGAAGAGGAGCTCGGCCATGCTACAGCGAAGGGGAGGTGAGAACATAGGGAGAGGGGGTAAAAAACATAAGGAGGGAGGAGGGAGATTAAAAAGAACATGGGGAGTAAAAAAAACATAGGGAGGGGGCGAGTAAAAAAAACAGGGGGGAGGGGAGTAAGAAGGACACAGGGAGGGGGAGGGGGGAGGAAGAAGGACACAGGGAGGGGGGAGTAAGATGGACACAGGGGGGAGAGGGGGGGAGAAGAAGGACACAGGGAGGGAGGGGGAGTAAGGAGGACACAGGGGGGGAGTAAGATGGACACAGGGAGGGAGAGGGGAGCAAGGACACAGGAAGGGGAGTAAGAAGGACACAGGGAGGGGGAGGGGGGAGAAGGGACACAGGGAGGGGGGAATAAGAAGGACACAAGGAGGGGGAAGGGGGAGTAAGAAGGACACAGGGAGGGGGGAGTAAGAAGGACACAGGCGGGGGAGAAAGAAGGATGGGGGAGTAAGAAGGACACTGGGGGAGGGGAGTAAGAAGAACATAGGGAGGGGGAGGGGGTAAGTGAACTTAAACTGTATGGCTATGCTGTGGTTCCTGTAGGCTTTGCGTGCATGTGGGGGGGTTTGGGGGATGGCCTTCATGTCCATTTTGTTTGGGGCCCCCAAATTCCTTCAAACGGCCCTACAAGTGACCTGATGTCAGGATCATGGACACCCAGAACTCACTGATGCACGTGGGTTGTAAAGGCTAGCCTATTTCATCTGATCACACTGTTGGGGCATGCTATGCCGTCTTACAAAAGGAGGGCTTTAATGCTATTAGGGTGGCATAGCACATCCCAACAGTTGAGCCCTAACTTAAGCCCGGATACTCATCCATGTTCCCGATTGTAATTGGGGGAACTGTCTGACAATCAAGGCAGTCCACCTGCAGCAAACCTGACCCATCCGCGTCCTGTGATCCCAACAACAGTGATCACATGACTTAGATCATCATGATTTACACATTGACTGCAGGGGGACTGTCTGGGATTTCAGGCAGATGCAGCAAATTATAAGTAATAAAAATAATGTCATTATATATACATGATAAAAAAGTAAGTTTGTAATCAAATTAAGTGTGTAATAACACTTTAGGTATATATATATATATATATATATATATATATATATATATATATATATATATATATGAATATATATATATATATATATATATATTTCTAAATGTATTTTATATATTATTTATATATAGTTATATTATTTTATTAATTATATTTTGGGGGACCTGCCTGACAACCGAGACAGAAGTACCAGATAATTTAATTTGCAAAACCTATATATGACTGTAACTTTCCAAAACCCCATAAAACCTGTACATGGGGGTTACTGTTGTATGTTTGAGCAGTAAAACATACAGTGAATGTGAAGTTTTTTTGTGAAAAACAAAGACTGGACATACTGATTTTTGAATACCCTGGGTGTCTATTTTTGCAAATGGTATGACATGATGGGGGTAATTCTCCTTCCTAGGCTGCCATGCATTTTTAAAAGCAGAAATGGTCCAGTGAACCAATCAGGCATGTTTCAATGTGTTAAACCTGAAATGGGCAAGCCACATGTTTGATTCTGCAACTTTCAAAAATACCATGAAACCTGTAGATGGGGGCATCATTATATTTATGGGACATCACAACATACAAATGTGTGTGTATTTTATTGCAGTAAAGGCAAAACAGTAATACAGTAAACAGTATTATGACATTCACAGTTAAAACCCCATGCAGAAAAGAGCAAAATGTGTTTTTTGTAAAAAAATGTTTACACTTCTTGTTTTAGATTTTATTCATATTAACTTATCTTTCATATAAAAATACTTGATGTGAAATAAAGGACTCATTTCTCATGAATGAACAAAATAATATATAATAAGTGTGGGGGCACCTAATATGAAAGAGGTAAATTATGATTATACCGACATATTGATACCGGAGAAACTGACGGAAGCAAAGCACAGAGGGATGGACACAGGTTTCTTCAGGAAGGAAGAGATTCTTTATTGGATCACCGATCGGGACTCAGAGGGACTAATGTCACCAAAAATACAGCAAGTTCTGAGCCCTGAACAATAGTGCAGGCTCCCTATATAGGCACATAACTCCTCCCATATTAAGCTCCACCCGCACATTCTCTTGACCAATCATTACAAATAAGAATTAACTTCCTGCTTGACCGCATGGCTTGTCCAGCACAATGGAGGAGGGGAATACTACATCCTGTATTCTTGCACATGCTCCGTACACTACTGATCGTATCTTGCCTCGTGCAACCAACTGATCGATACGTCAGCATATGCACGTACACATGCCACGTGGTAATCTCGGCCTACTAAATTTATTTTTACCGAGATTCCACCACATTCCCCCCTTTGATGCCTCTTGATATTTTACAATTACTTGAGGCATCACTTAACCTTGGTTTGCATACACCACAAGTTACCTTTGAACCAGACCAGACTTATCCTACGATGTGAATCTTCAACACTCGTCTTCCTGCATTGGTTCTCCCTGATCTAGAGCCTTATATTTATAAATTGCCATTATCTGTGCAGCAGCCTTCCTCTCTGCTATATTTTCTATCAGGCTTTGCACAGACCTAACTACTAAGGGTATAAGACACGGCAGGAGTAGACACAACATTAAAATCAGTAGGACTCCACCTACCACTGCCTTAAGCCCTCCAAACCACTCATACCAGCTACCAAACCAACTACTTGGATTGTACCCTTTCCATACCTGAGTAGGCACATGCGCTAGTTTAACCATATGGCTAGTAAGCTCAGCTATTGCTTGCCCTTCGTCATCTATTTGAAGACAGCAATTGCTCAGGTTAAACTTCCCACATACACCTCCCTCTACTGCCAAAAGATAATCCAAGGCTAATCTATTTTGGTAAACTGCTGTCCTCATCCTGGTATTATGCTTCGCTAGAAGATTGAGCGCTTGTGATGTCTCGTTAGTAATGATCTCAACCACCGCCTGTAACCTTATAATGCGGTTGAGCATATAAATAGGGGTTCTATAACCAAAGGTACCATCCTCTGCCCACGTGGCTGGCCCATAATAATCTATAATACGCTGGGGAGGCCATTCATTATCTTCCCAGGCACCTATCTCTATGGGTCCCCTTTTCTTCCTATGATTCACATCATACACTTTAACACCTAAAGTCTCACCTGTTTCAATAGGCAACAAGAAGAAGGATGGTTTTAACATACCCAACACACATGCCCCTTCCCAGTCCTGTGGTAACTCCGAATAGGCCTTCTTACCACAGATCCAGTACAAATTCGCTGGGGCTCTCCAGTTAGATGTGATGGATAGATCAAACCATACGTCCTTTAAATTGGCATATCTTGCAAACGGGTTAGATGGTTCTGAGACATTTGAAGCCGACCACCAAGTTGTATTCTTTGTATCATCATCATAAGCTTTTTGCCCTAGACAAGTTAATTCTCCTACAGAAGTATTATACATCATTCCTTTCCTCGCTATGCAAACATAACCTATGATGGAGGTCTTCAATCTCCACTCAGATTTACCTCTAACACTCATATGATAGTCGGCTTGTGTAGATATTAATTGGTCAACTGCCTCAGAACCGGACATTACCTCCTTTGCTTCCCAAGGCCATTGGTCTCCCATGTTAGTACCTCCACACACATAGCAGTTGGTAACATTAAGACTACCGGCAATACTCTCGGCTAAATCAATGAACAAGTTTTTAGCATTATGGGGGATCTTATTATCTATGCTCATCTCTTCATAAAAGGAATGGTATACTTGATGAGTTTGGGAGGTTACCGTATCAGTCTCTATCCCTATAAACAATATTGTCCCAGGGTCTAAACCCGTCCCATATATTTGAAACCCAAATAAATTACCATATTTATCTAAGAACTTGTCAGGGTTATTTATAAGTATATGGATTGGATTGCATTCCATAGACTTACAATATGGATCAGTAGGCAACTTAGTCACAATCATGTCCTTGTCTGCTGTCTGTCCCCAAGTCGCCCACCCCACACAAGACCAATATGGGCAGAAGTTATAATCTCTATTTGGGCATCTTGGACTTACATATTTATTTTACTACTGGGACAAATATATTTATCGTTAGACCCATACGTCCTCTCCCATCTAAGATCCCCACATACATTCCACGGCTTTCTACCACTTGATATTGCTTTACACGCATCAAATAGCAGAGCACCTGAAGAATATATGGATTTTAATACTGTCTTATTAATTAGGGTTCCCTGAGAATCTCCATTTCTGAGAGTCAACCAAATTGTACGGGGTTGATACTCAGGACTGAAGCACTTAGGTTCTCCTACTCCTAAATGACACACACTATATTCTATATTTAAGTATCTACATCTTGATACATCTCCTTTACACTCATATTGCGAATGCCAAATTAGGGTCTGGGATATATGGTTACCTGTTCTTGTAGTCTTAATGCATACCTCACAGCTAGGAGTGTTGGTACCTCTACCTTCCTGAATATAAAAATACACATAAATAAACATTATTAAAAATACATCTTTCGTCGTCATCCTCAGTCTTCGTCCGTGTGAAGGCACCTCAGCTTCCAGGATGTAAGGACTGCAGGGAATGGAGTTCTGCTCGTCTTCACAGGGGTCCCCTCAAGACTTTCCCTGACTTATACACTCGTTGGTGAGTGGACAGGCTTTATTATGGCCTTCTCACTCACTTACCAAGTCTCTGAAACAATAAAATTTGTAATCTACAAGGTTCCTCGTCACTCCGACTGAGTCGTGCGTTTTAACCGGATCTTGCAGGGATTCTCTGGATTTGCTGTAACTTGCCAGGAATCGGCTGCTGCTGGTTTAACCCTGGAGTGATGTATCCACGGAGCCACTTCGGCTACTTTTATCGCTGTAGGGGTAGACAGAAGAACAACATAAGGACCTCTCCACTTGGGCCCTAACGGCACATTATTCCACTCTTTAATCCACACTTGGTCGCCTGGGTGGTAACTATGAATTGGGGGATAAATATTCACAGGTAATCTATCTTGTACCCATTTCTGTACCTCCTCCATAGTCTTACCCAACTCTACAACCTGCTGCCGGGTAATTCCTTCTCCCAACTGACTCAAATCCCCCCTTAAGTTACCAAGCACGGGAGGTGGTCGCCCGTACATGATTTCAAAAGGAGAGAGGCCCATCCTTCTGGTAGGTGTACTACGGATTCGCAATAGAGCTATGGGCAAGAGAACGTTCCACTTAAGTTGGGTTTCCTGACACATTTTAGCCAACTGATTCTTAATAGTTCTATTCATTCTCTCTACCTTACCAGAACTCTGGGGTCTATATGCCGTATGAAGCCTCCACTTTATACCAAGCATATGAGTCAATTGTTGTAGGCACTGATGAACAAAAGCTGGACCATTGTCCGATCCTATAGAGCAGGGTAGTCCATATCGGGGTATTATTTCTCGTAGCAGGAATCTCACGACTTCTCCTGCTTTCTCTGTACGAGTAGGACATGCTTCTACCCAGCCTGAATAGGTGCACACCACTACCAGCAGGTAGCGATGTCCACCCGATTTAGGCATCACTGTATAGTCAATTTGTAAATCGGACATGGGAAGTCCCCCCATAAACTGGACTCCTGGTGGCTTTACTGGTCCTTGTCTTGCATTATTTTTAGCACACGTTACACATCTACGTACAATGGCCTGAGTCAAGTTGGACAATCTTGGTATGTAGAAATGTTTTCTGAGAGATTCTTCTGTACTGTCTCTCCCAGAATGTGTCCCGCTATGATAGTTTTGGACAATTTCTACCGCTAGTGATGCTGGAATAACTATTCTTCCATCTTCTAACTGATACCATTTGTTCTCCAAATACTTTCCAGGTTCAGTCCTTAACCACTCCTCTTCTTGAGCTGTATAAATTGGAGTCCATTGAGACAGTGGAGTTGGTATAAGAGCAGCTATATGCCCCACATATTCCTGTCTTCCTGATTCAGCAGCACGCTTAGCTGCACTATCTGCCATCCGATTCCCTTTGGTTACATCACCATCTCCTCTCAGATGCGCCCGACAATGTATAATACCGACTTCTTTCGGCTCCCACACTGCTTCCAATAGTTGTAGGATCTCAGCTGCGTATTTGATTTCTTTGCCTTCTGAATTCAATAGTCCTCTTTCTTTATACAAAGCTCCGTGGGCATGAGTGGTTAAAAACGCATACTTGGAGTCCGTGTAGATGTTCACTCTTAAACCTTCAGCCAATTGTAACGCTCGTGTCAGTGCTATCAATTCTGCCTTTTGTGCTGATGTTCCTTTTGCCAGTGGCCGAGCTTCTATCACCTTGTCTATCGTTGTTACTGCATATCCTGCATAGCGGATCCCTTCTTTTACATAACTACTGCCGTCGGTGTAATATTGAACATCAGGGTTCTGGATGGGAAAATCACGAAGATCTGGTCTACTTGAAAATACTTCATCCATTACTTCCAAACAATCATGTTGACTTTCAGTAGGTTGTGGCAAAAGGGTAGCTGGATTTAAGGTATTTACAGTCTCTAAATGCACTCTTGGGTTTTCACACAACATTGCTTGATACTTGGTCATACGGCTGTTACTAAACCAATGATTTCCTTTGTAATCCAACAACGTCTGTACTGCATGTGGAACTCGTACATAAAGTTCTTGACCCAGAGTGAGTTTATCGGCTTCAGCTACTAGCAGGGCGGCTGCAGCTACAGCTCTTAGACAAGGTGGAAGTCCGCTGGCCACTGCATCCAGTTGCTTAGACATGTAGGCAACAGGTCTTTGCCATGATCCCAAGTACTGTGTCAATACTCCCACAGCCATTCTTCTTTGCTCATGTACATACAGGTAGAATGGCCGTGTATGGTCAGGTAGACCTAATGCTGGGGCACTCATCAAAGCCCTCTTCACATCTTCGAATGCCGTTTGCTGTTTTTGAGTCCATAAGAAGGGGTCGTGCTCTGTACCTTTGATAGCTGCATACAGAGGTTTTGCCAGTATCGCGTAGCTGGGAATCCATATCCTACAGAAGCCTGCTGCCCCCAAGAATTCTCGCACTTGTCTTCTATTCCTGGGTATCGGTATTTGGCACACAGCTTCTTTTCTCTCTGGCCCCATAATTCTTTGACCTTCAGAGATATGGAATCCCAGATATTTGACAGTTGGCAAACACAACTGAGCCTTCCTTCTTGACACCTTGTATCCTGCCTTCCAGAGAATGTGTAGTAGATCGTGCGTTGCTTGCTGACATACTTCCTTTGTAACTGCTGCTATCAACAAGTCATCTACATATTGTAATAATACACACTCTCCTGGGATAGACTCGAAATCTAGTAGATCTTGACTTAGAGCTGAACCAAATAGGGTAGGTGAATTTTTAAACCCCTGGGGCAATCTTGTCCAGGTCATTTGGCGTTTCGAGCCCGTTACAGCATTTTCCCATTGGAAAGCGAAGATACATTGGCTTTCTGCGGCAATTCGGAGGCAAAAGAAGGCATCTTTGAGATCTAAGACTGTAAAGTAAGTAGCCCCGCCCGGAATTAAAGCAAGCAGGTTATATGGATTGGGCACGACTGGATGTATACTAACAACCGCATCATTGACTGCTCTCAAGTCCTGCACAGGTCGATACTCATCTGTACCGGGCTTTTGAACAGGCAGCAATGGGGTGTTCCAGGGGGAAGTACAGAATTTTAGGATACCATACCGTATGAACTTATCCAGATAAGATTGGATGTTCTTCTTAGCCTTCTGCGGAATATGATATTGTCTCAGGCTTACTGGATAAACCCCAAGTTTTAGTTCGATTTTAATAGGTGGAATATTGCGGGCCAGTCCTGGTGGGTTGTTCTCTGCCCAAACTCCTGGTATGTTAAATAAGGATTCATCACTCCTCGGGTTTTGGCTAGTCAACACTGTATAAAGTCGCCACTCTTCTTCCTTTGGTACGGACAATGTCATAATACCTGAGGGTCCATTAAACTTTAAGGATGTTGTTCCATTTGGTAGGAACGTAATCTGCGCTTGTAATTTGGATAGCATATCACGTCCCAGCAATTGGACTGGACACTCAGGCATATAAAGGAATTGATGTTTTACTACGTGGCCTCCCAATGTACAGAGTCGACTTTTAAGAACCGGTTTTTCAGCACTTCTTCCAGTTGCTCCTATTACAGTAATAGTTCTTCCAGATGGAGGAGCAACTTGATTAGTCACCACCGAATGTTCAGCACCAGTGTCGATCATAAACGCACTCCTTTTTCCCCCTATTGATACATCGACCATAGGCTCCGCTCGACCAAGGGGGATGGAGCCCGGTCGGTATCAATAGTCCTCCATGACCGTGTCAGCCAATCCCACAAAGTCCCTACCTTCTCTATCGCGGGACCTTTGCGCTGCTGGATAGTACCTATCTTCCCTTACACTTCCTCTGTTCCCATTACTCCCTCTATTACCATTACTCCCTCCGGGGCCTCCTCTACCTCTCGCTCTGCCTCTAAAGTTTCCGTAACCTGCCCTGGGTAAGTCTCTCTCATACTGCTCTCTTTGCGGACACTCGTTCCTCCAATGCCCTTCTTCCTTGCAGTACGCGCACTGATTCCTACTCAAAGGCTCCCTATTCCATCTACCATCGCCTCTATCTGGGCCCCGTCTATCTACGCCTGCGATCGCTACCGCTAGCATATCTGCCTTTCTACGCATCTTGCGCTCTTCCTCTTTCTTACTTTCTGTTTCCCTATTCATATATACTTTGTTCGCTACCTCCATTAGTTGGGTGATAGACATACCTGCAAACCCTTCTAATTTCTGTAGCTTGCGCTTAATATCTCCGTAAGCTTGGCTGACAAAGGCGGAGTTTACCATTCGGGAATTATCAGCGTCTTCCGGATTAAAGGGGGTATACAAGCGGTATGCCTCCAATAATCGGTCATAAAAGACACTGGGCGCTTCATCACTTTTCTGAATCACCTCAACTGTCTTCGACATGTTAATAGCTTTCTTCCCTCCGGCTTTCATGCCAGCAATTATAGCATCTCTATAGGCTTTAAGTTGAGCCATATCTGCGCCATTTACATTCCAGTCAGGATCGGTGTTAGGGTAATGTGTTGCGGCCCATGCTGCCGGATTGGCTTGATTTAAAGCACGGGCTCTCTCCTCTAGCGCCTTAATGGCCGCTTGGTTAATCCTTGTCCTTTCCTCATTATTGAACAATGTCATTAATAACTGCTGGCAATCAGCCCATGTCGGGTTATGTGTCTGAACTATCGAGGTGAACAGATCGGTCATAGCTTGTGGTTTCTCAGTGTACGAGGAATTGTGGGTCTTCCAATTCAAGAGATCGGTAGTCGTGAACGGGACATATACGAAGACTGGGTCAGCATGTGCCATTTGACCTGCGGCATCGATATAGGCTGACCCAGGATTCAGACGAAGAGGCATCTGATAATGTTTTAATTGTTGGGTACCGGTCAGTTGTCGGGTTAGTATGGGGCTACGTGGAGGGGCGTCAGTTAAAGGTTCCGGTCGAGAGGTAATAGGGCATGAGGATGTGGGAACTTGATTTTGGGAAAAGTTAGTGAATAGTATACTCCGAGCCGAGCTAGAAGAAGCTTGACCGGAAGTTTGAAGTGGCGCCAAATCAGGATATTCAGATCTAATGGGGGTTGGTCCTGGTTCCGGAAGGGGAGTTTTAATACGAGGGGGGGTGGATTCTGTACTGGAGGAGGAAGCGGAAGTGGATGGGGACAATAGGGGAAGGGGTGCAGAGCTTCCTGCATTCGCGTCACTTCCTCTTAAAGGAAAGTAAGGGGGCGGCAAAGGGATCTCGGACTCAGGGGGCGTGTCCAAAATGGGCCTAACACCAGTCCTAGTGGACAAACAAGTCCTGGCCACCATGAGGCGACATTGCTCCTCGTGGCATATCCGGATCCATTTTGGCGAGTCGTTTACGGCCTGCCCCCAACAATCAATGTATGGAAACTGTCCGTAAAGTTCAGGCCTACCTGACACAGCCACGTGTACACGCTGTACCAGGGTTGGATCCAAACTGCCACGCGGCGGCCATGCCGCAACCAAAATAGGCCACTCCCTAGTGCACAAAGTGACCAAACGTACAGGAGACATTTTAACCCCAAAATCACATGTTTTGAATCCCTTTTTAAAATTCTTTACCATACAACCTAAGGGATCCGAAATCGTTGACTCTGACGCGCCCATACTTATCAATGGAACGTCGTTGACAACGAATACTATGCACGCGTTCTTATTCAACAGTCACACCCGTTTCCTCTGGCAACAGCACCACGTGGTACAGTTACCGAGTGAAACGTACACAATAACACAATAATCACTCAGGGAATTCCCGTACACACACAGCTGTTACACCAGTCACTAAATAATCAATATTATGCCCTTTGGCGAAACTATACAGTCACCCACGCTATAATTCTCTATATATGAATTACCCGTCTATAACACACCCCAGTAACATCGTCTTTTACTAGTATCGGTTACAGTACGGTTAGCATAGGTCAAAGCACAATTTAAGGTCACAATACAATTATTAGTGGTTACGGTGTTAAACATGCAATAGACGACAATGATTAGTACTTATATACAGTGTCAGTAAATATACAGGGTTATGGTACCGTGCACTATGATACAGCAACACACTATTAACACTCTCGCTAGACGGCTGAGCTCGCGCTATCTAACAAGATATACACTTTACTAACAATCTTTAACACATTTACAATCCCAACTAAACTATTGGCCAGTACCTTGAATGGACTACCTAAAACTATATACACCCGTTTTGGTTAGCCACACTGCCCAAACACCACATATAGCGAACTAGAGGGCGAAATTTACAAAATTGCCCTTCTAGTCTATTTACTCTATCAAAAGTCTAGTGGGTTCCAAATTTACACGCCTTCCCACTTAGCCAAGATAGGTTGAGAGCTAGCGAACCGAATTTACACAGGCGCCGCTTAGTCTCCCGGTCCCTCCGACCTAGCGAACGTAATATACACCCTAGAACGCTAGTCTAGACAAGACACCGGTGTCCGGCTAGGGCTATTTACACAGGACCCCGCCTGACTAACCAGATCAAACGGTCTTACTAAAGAGCGTTCGATCGAGCGGTGCGCCTTCGCTCCTTCCCTCCGACAGAGGGGGCAGATTCCATACACAGATTTAAACCCCTTTTGGGCCTACCGCACAATCGGTATACCCCTAGTGGGTCTGCCGTCTAAAACAGCAGTTGTCTTACCTCCTCGTTCCTGAACCTGAGTTCACACTCATCGACGGGGACACCCCAGCACTTCTTACGTAGAGGCCGATGATCTCCTGGACAACAGACCAGTGGCGCCGAGACGAAGGGAGGTCCACGCAGAAGTTCAGGGGTGCAGCCGTAGAGAACGTGGGCAAAGATAGACCGTCTCACGCCTCTGCCTCTCAGCTACCGTTGAACGATGAGCTTCCCGGCCAATGCACCAAATGATACCGGAGAAACTGACGGAAGCAAAGCACAGAGGGATGGACACAGGTTTCTTCAGGAAGGAAGAGATTCTTTATTGGATCACCGATCGGGACTCAGAGGGACTAATGTCACCAAAAATACAGCAAGTTCTGAGCCCTGAACAATAGTGCAGGCTCCCTATATAGGCACATAACTCCTCCCATATTAAGCTCCACCCGCACATTCTCTTGACCAATCATTACAAATAAGAATTAACTTCCTGCTTGACCGCATGGCTTGTCCAGCACAATGGAGGAGGGGAATACTACATCCTGTATTCTTGCACATGCTCCGTACACTACTGATCGTATCTTGCCTCGTGCAACCAACTGATCGATACGTCAGCATATGCACGTACACATGCCACGTGGTAATCTCGGCCTACTAAATTTATTTTTACCGAGATTCCACCACAATATAGCTCAAATTCAAGGTTTTGTTTCAGTCAGAACTTGGACAACTGCCTTCGTCCTTGAGGGATTAAGGAAAGAAACACTTAATTGTATACTATAAGTCAAGCCAGATGGTTAGAAAACTGTAAAACTGTATCTGTCATCAGGGTCAGCCATGTCAACAGAGGCTCCATGAGGCCACACACAAGGCAAATAAGGGAGGCAGGGCTGGAGCTAAATGAGCAGAGCTAAGTGAGTGGTGAAGATGGAGCTAAAGGGGATGAGAGCTAAATGCAGCCTGAACTCACTGCCAAGTTTGAAACTGTTTATGTGTGACTATCTGTAACTGTGTGTGTGTGTTACTGTCTGTAACGGTCATTGTTTGTGTGTGTGTGTGTGTGTGACCGTCTGTAACTCAGTGTGTAACTGTGTCCTTGTGACTGTGTGTGACTGTCTGCTTGTTACTGTGTGTTAGACTGCTTGCTTGTGTATATACAAAGATAAAAAATCAATATATATACATATATATATGTGTGTATATATATATACACATATGAAGATCAGTGGGTAACAATTATTGTCTTTGAGAAACCTCAGAAAAAAAGACAAAATCGTAGAATTTTTTGAATATACCCATCACAAATACAGTCAACACACACTTTTATCACATAAATAACAAATATCACACATGGAGGCATATGCGCAGACCAGACTCCCAGCGCACTGGATCACCAGAGATCAGAAATCCCCCCCCCCCCTTCCTGCAAGATAACAACAGGGAAGGAGGAATTTATATTTTTATTTTTTTGGTAATAATTATTAATTTAATAAAGTCCCTACACACATCACACACGGATGTGTGGGTGTGACCTGGGAGGGGAGCTGTGAAATTGTTTTGCACAGGGCGCCTTAAAGGCTAAGGCCGGCTCTGTCTGTCATGACAGGTTCACTTTAAGTTTGAAATTTGCTTTGAATTCACTTTGAATACCTAACTATTCCTACATATGGATAAGCTTGTTGAATGCTTATACTGAGTTTGTTCTCTGTATGAAAGATAGGGAATATAGTTTCTTGTATCTATTGGCAAAATTTGATAGACATCTAAAATACAGAGTTTTTAAGATTAGAACTCACCCCGACATTTTCTTTTGCTTATATGCTTGCCTTCTCTACAGCATATTTCTGCATTTGCATTGTTGCTCTACCTGATGCCATCTGAAGAAAATCAATTGTCTATACCTCATGATGTATATACTGTTTGTTACACTAGACCTGGATTCAAAAGTGGCCATTGTGGTAGTCCAGTTCGCTGTACCAATCAGCATGAGATGGTTGTGGCACTGTGGATTATGAAAGTGAATTGGCTTGTTCAAAACATCAGTCCGCTGATCGTATACTCGCAGATGACCCTGCCAAACTGTCCCTAAACGATTGGTTTTAGTGTCAGTGAAAGCAACCCATTCTACAGAAGTACCATCTGTGGGCTGGCTCTAATGCAGGATTACTCTTTGAAAGATTTTGGCAGGACCAAAATAGCTCAAAGCATTTTCCCTGGATAAAGCATCTCTTTTTTTTTTTTTTTTTGCAGGTTTCTACTTAAATATTTATATACTCCTCTGAAAGAGGTCAGAATGGAGATCATTAATATTTAATATTTTGTGAGTTGAAGGCCAGAGTCTTGGGATAGGCAAAGTATTGAAGTCAGAATTGCATAACGTGTTGAAAAATATTGTGATACACTGACATATTGTACCCTCTGTAATGTGTTTCATGTAATTATTACTGGTCCTGCAGCAATGTAGTAAAGCTACTGTTATAAAAAAAAACAAACAGATAACACAACTGTATGCACAAATACATGTTCTGCCTATATACTGTTAAGGAATTATAAAAAAAAAAAATGTAAAGGGTTACTCCAACCAAAAAAAAAAAAACAGTGTTTTCAAAGTTAAGATAATAAATATATGCTAAAAATATACCTCCATTCTACTGCTGAGTCCAACCTTTCCCCTCAGCATGTTCCTCCTTGGCTGTCATCACTTCTCCATGTTTGAGAGGGAGGGTAGTAAGGATGGACTGAGAAGGGGGGGGTCAGGGTTACCCAAAGTGTGAGCATACTGCTTTTGGCTGCCTAGTGCAAACATGCTGTGCATGCTAATGTTATCCATGTGGGCTGCTTAATGAGGCTAATACAAAGACTCCCACTACTCCTAGGCACCAGCAATGACCATGGTACACACAATAAAAACCATAGAAAAGAGTTACCTGTGCACTACTCAAAATCTCTATGCATATTTAGATTAACGGTGACAAATATTTACACCCAACAGCCATTGGAGTGAAAAAAAAGCTCCATTTGTCTAAATATGCATAGGGATTTGGGGTAGTGCTTTTCTTTGTTTTTTATTGGATCGTGAGGCAGCTGGAGGTAGAGTTATACTTCTGACAGCCAATTGGTCAGTTTCTACTGTTTTAAAGTGGGCATGGTGCCAGGAGTCTGCTTTGTAATGCTGCAAATACAGACTCCTGGCACTATGAACACTTCAAATCAGTGCATGGGGTAACCTTTAATTATCACTAAAATAGAAACTCTATTAAATATTTTATATTTTTATAGCCTCTGTAAGACATTAACTGGAGAGTCAAAAAATAGAAAGAGGCACTCCAGGATTCAAAGAAGGCAATTTTTTAAACCCAGCTCCAATCACAACGTTTCTACCTGAATGGTCTTTGTCAAGCTATCAAATGAACACATATATGCCAATTTATAGGAATACAAGTGATTAACATAATTAACATAATTAATAAAAAAAAATCCAAGTTCACACAATCAAATGTAATTTACCCAAACATAGAGGCTGTCAGCTATCCCACAAGTTACAAAGCAATCAGTTAAGAATTGGATAAATAAATTAAATTAAGTAAATAAATTGAGATTAAATTGAAAAATTAAGAGATATGGAAAAAGGATCCATTTCCGATATGTGCGTAACGTCAGCAACATAATGACGCAATGACGTCTCAATCTCCATAAGGAATTGGACATGTGCATTCAGCGGACCCGACGCCCATGACCAAGACCAAACACCCGCGGCAACATCAACGTGCATGCGTCAAGAAAAATATCTGAAAGCTAGCAAATAAATGCAATACCACGGATGTAGGTGATCATGCATGTGTGCGCGGACACGCGAAAAACGCCCAACTAATATGTAAATAATAATACAATACAAAATAATGAGATACATAGTGGATAAAGGATCGTAAACCTTTTAAAACAGCCGACAGTTTCCACAATGGACATCACAAATCATGTATACAAAATAAATTTTTAATAGAATAGAAAAAGATAAAATGTAAAAAAATATATAAATATATATATATATATATATATATATAGATTTACAAAACGTAGATGGCTGCACTCATGGTCTTTCATCAGGATCATAAATACATACATTTAACCCCTTAAGGACCAAACTTCTGCAATAAAAGGGAATCATGATATGTCATACATGTCATGTGTCCTTAAGGGGTTAAACAGTGTGTTTATATAAGGTGTATAGAATTGTGAAATTGACTTACCCCAGGTGCTAGGAATTGACAAAGCTCCGCCCCCAGTGATGATGTCATCACGTACATGACGTCACTGTTACCACGGAGATGCGGCATACTAATGATTACTATAGAAACAGATCAACACCGCCGTGGATTCTTACTGTGTTATGAAAACTGGGTGTTAGTGCTCCAAATATATCATAGGAGCTGTATAACATAATTCATAGCTTCTACTATGTGTGTCAGGATGAACATATAATCGGTCTGTATAAATAGAAGCCAGACCTAAGCATATAAGTGCATAGAGAATTTTAAAGTGACAAATAGTAAAAGTGACATGTGCCATAAAGTGCATCATAGTGAATCTAAAGTGCTCAAAATGCAAATACTAATAGTAAAGTGATACTTGTGCAGAAAAAGCCTTATTGTGAAACTAATATAAATGCAATATATATACATATATATGTAAACACAGATATATAAGGCTAAGCTCAATATTTTCACAATCCCATATATCATCATAAATCATTAACAATTATCTTCTACAGTCTCTGAATAGGAACAAAATTAAAAATACAAAAAAGACTATATATTCATATAAGAGAATACATAAAAGACTACAAATGCAATTATCAAAGAGCCATATAAACAAATACAGCTAGATGTATCTACAGTTGCAAGAAAAAAGTGTGTGAACCCTTTGGAATGATATGGATTTCTGCACAAATTGGTCATAAAATGTGATCTGATCATCATCTAAGTCACAACAATAGACAATCACAGTCTGCTTAAACTAATAACACACAAAGAATGAAATTTTGCCATGTTTTTATTGAACACACCATGTAAACATTCACAGTGCAGGTGGAAAAAGTATGTGAACCCTTGGATTTAATAACTGGTTGAACCTCCTTTGGCAGCAATAACTTCAACCAAACGTTTCCTGTAGTTGCAGATCAGACGTGCACAACGGTCAGGAGTAATTCTTGACCATTCCTCTTTACAGAAGTGTTTCAGTTCAGCAATATTCTTGGGATGTCTGGTGTGAATCGCTTTCTTGAGGTCATGCAACAGCATCTCAATTGGGTTGAGGTCACGACTCTGACTGGGCCACTTCAGAAGGCGTATTTTCTTCTGTTTAAGCCATTCTGTTGTTGATTTACTTCTATGCTTTGGGTCATTGTCCTGTTGCAACACCCAGCTGCTGTTGAGCTTCAGCTGGTAGACAGATGGCCTTAAGTTCTCCTGCAAAATGTCTTGATAAACTTGGGAATTCATTTTTCCTTCGATGATAGCAATCCGTCCAGGCCCTGACGCAGCAAAGCAGCCCCAAACCATGATGCCCCCACCACCATACTTCACAGTTGGGATGAGGTTTTGATGTTGGTGTGCTGTGCCTTTTTTTCGCCACACATAGTGTTGTGTGTTTCTTCCAAACAACTCAACTTTGGTTTCATCTGTCCACAGAATATTTTGCCAGTACTGCTGTGGAACATCCAGGTGCTCTTGTGCAAACTGTAAACGTGCAGCAATGTTTTGTGAGCAATAAGTGTGAAGACTATAATATAGAAAGAATCATTGTAAAGTGCATATCGTGCTAATATTTCCAAATTTAAGACTCTATCATAGGCATAGATAAATAGGTCTATGTATTTATAAAACAGAGACCAATAATTTTCCGGATCTTTTCATTTTTCAATTTAATCTCAATGTATTTACTTAATTTATTTTAATTTATTTATCCAATTATTAACTTATTGGTTTGTAACTTGTGGGACAGCAGACAGCCTCTATGTTTGGGTAAATTACATTTGATTGTTTGAACTTGGATTTTTTTTTATCAATTATGTTAATTATGTTAATCACTTGTATTCCTATAAATTGGCATATATGTGTGCATTTGATAGCTTGACAAAGACCGTTCAGGTTGAAATGTTGTGATTGGAGGTGGGTTTAATAAATTGCCTTCTTTGAATCTTGGAGTGCCTGGACCTCTTTCTATTTTTTGCCTCATCAAGTATTTGGTTCTTGGTACTGGGACCGGCCTGGTTGCACCCAGATTCACATCACCATGGGGATTGAGTGCAGTGCCACACCCCTGTTTCTTGATTAACTTGAGGGTCAACCTCAGCCTTGACTGACACCTTCAGGACGATTGCTACTGTAAATTTGGCAATCGAATTTGGGCACTGGTGCAGGCAGTGACATAAAAGGAGATTACTGACTGGCTCAGTGCAGGTTTCTATTGCAAGGGAGTATACCCTTCTTGACATTGCGTGAGATAGCATAATATGTCTCTATTTACAATAGACCAATTCCCTCAAGATATTGTATGAGGATATGACCCTTTTACTTGGTCGCTCCCTGTGCATGCCCAATCCTAATGTTAAACCTGGAAGGAACTGGACTATATGTAAACTGGGAGTAGGATAGAGGGGAAATGTGGAGGGTTATGGAGGGGAAGTATGGAGTGTGGGAAGACAGAGTGAAAACCATAGTGGGAATATGGAGAGTGGAGACATTGTGGCAATATGGAGGAGTGGTGAATACAGAGGGGGAATATGAAAGTGTAAGGGAGCAGTTGGAATATGCATGTGTTGGGGCAGAAGAGGAATAAGGAGGTTTTGGGGACAGATGGGAAATATGGAGATATGAGTAGAATATGAAGGCATGATGGGGACAAATGGATAATATGGAATAGTGAGGTTAACAAAGGGGAATATGGAAGTGTGTTGCCCATACCAACCATTTAATGCCAGTGAGCATGTATAGAATAGGACAAGTCCTAGGAAAGGTTCTCAAACATCTGGAGGTTACATACTTAAATTCTTAAATTAGTGTCAGGATAGTAGATATAGATAAAGTTTGACTGAACACCATGGAATATGTAGTTGAGAAACAACTGCAGTGCCAATCTTAGTCACCACTCTATATTAACACTGAAAGGGTGTTTTTCACTAATCTCAAAATGAACTAAATTCAGAGTGAATTAAAGATCAGAATGGCAAAAATGTTAACCAAAATGATCACCCTATTTATGGGTATTTTAAGGAAGCTGCTGGACTTTATTTGTATTACTAAAAATTTTTGTACATTGTAAACATTATAACAGTGTGCAAATGTCCACCTAAAGTAAATCATGGTTTCTATCAAAAAACAGTGGGATAGACCAGAGGTCCAACTGAAAAGTGTGTTTTTAGTGAGGACCATCACTTAGGTGAATGTATGTAAGATTCAAAGAGACATTAAAGTCACCCAGACTACTACATCTCAATGAAGTGGTCTTGGTGCAGTGGCACTGTCCTTTAAACCCTGCAGTGCAAAAATGTAAAATTGTTTACTTTGCAAGGTTAAATCCACCTCAGTTGGCTGTCTGAATGACAGCCACTAGAGGTGCTTCCACTGCACTGACCAAGTAAAAATCGGTCACGTGATGTGGAGACTCATAGAAAAGCTTTGAATGCAATTCATTCCTATGGAGAAGCTTGGATGACATGCAGTACTTGCTACACATGCACATCACGTCCTCAATGCCATTCTAGGAGGATCATTTGAATATCTATCACTGCAGGATGCCACACCTTCTCAATAAATGTGCGAAAGGTGGAAAGGTGTGCCGCTCCGACACTTCCTCAGTGCAGTAAAAATGTAAGTAAAAGTTTTGTTTTGATTACAGTGGTGCGGGACCTGAATACAACTAGGGGTAGGGGCATTGTAGGGTTAGGAATACAGGTTTATAATGAGATTGATTTGATATTTCATAGAAATGCAATGCAAAATGGAATCAATAAAGTACTTATCATTTGTTGGCAGTGAGGGGTTTAAGTTAAGTATAAACAAGTTATTTTGAAAATAAAATATGAAGAAAATGTGCTCATTAAATAGACAATCAAAAGCACTTAACTGCTGTAAATTAAGATATTTTAGGACTAATATATAGGAAGCATATACACAAAATACAAAGCAAGTGTATCCATAGAATCAATACATGATACTGTGTTGAATAAAACAACAATCCAATAGCATAAAAAGTAAAACAAATTCATGATGCCCCCCCACCCCCTTCCTCCTTCTAGTATGGCCACTTAGAGATAACTTGAAACTGAAAAACATCTTGTTCACACACAGCAGAGAGCATTATCACATCCGCCTTGGAGAATTATTGTCAGATAAAGATCACTTGTCTCGTCTGCTAATCTGGGATTCATTTCATGTATTATTATATATTTGGTAATATATGATGTATCATCACTGAATACTGTAGATAAAATAAAAAAAACACAGCTCACAGTGGGGAGTTCATGGTCTGGTAATGCATGTATGTGTTATTATGTTCCTGTGTGTTATAGTTCCACTAATCTTGGTTTCTGCAAAGAATAGATAATGGTATATTCTTCTTCATCCGTATTATCATTCAGTACCAGTGATGGCTAACTTTAGCATTTCAGATGTTTGTTGACTACATTCTTCATAGTACTCAGCCTAAAGACCTAAGGGCTTGCTGGGTATTATGGGAAATAAAGATCACAAACTTTTGGGTCCCCAAATTACTATGTACCTTTCTATATCACATCAAAATGTTTGAAATAATAGTTCTAAGATATTTAAATGAAAAGAACTACTGTTTGTATTACCACCAAACATGGCGCTAATTCTAGTTTTGTTAATTTTTACTACATTGGAAAATAGACATTTGGATCTTATATTCAAATATGTTTTTTTCTCTAAACCAGTGAAGAACCTCCAAAGGCAGCTGCCTCCAAGAGACATGTATTTTTGCATTGCTGACCAAAGGATTAATAATAAAGAAATTCTAAAAACTCTAGCCAGAACTATACTATTAGCCCTAGTACTCATTTGAAAAGTCACATTTTAGTAAAGATATATAATGTTGGAGCATGTATTAAACAGGGGTGCCCAAAAGGTAGATCCCCAGAAGTTGTAGAACTACAACTCCCATAATGCTTTGCATGATTCTACAATGCCTTTAGAATGGCAAAGCATAATGGAAGCTGTTACATAGTTACATAGCTGAAAAGAGACTTGCGTCCATCAAGTTCAGCCTTCCTCACATATGTTGTTGCTGTTGATCCAAAAGAAGGCAAAAAACCTTGTCTGAAGCGCTTCCAATTTTGTAACAAACCAGGAAAAAAGTCCTTCTTGACCTCAAAATAGCAGTCAGATGTCTCATTGGATCAAGCAGCTATTACCCCACTAATTAGAAATTATATCCCTGTATGTTATGTTTTTGTAAGTATTTATCCAATTGCAGTTTAAACATCTGTAGTGACTGACAAAACCACCTCTTCAGGCAGAGAATTCCATATCCTTATTGCTCTTACTGAAAAAAAAGCTTTTCTTTGCCTTAGATGAAATCTCCTTTCTTCTAGCCTAAATGTGTGACCTCGTGTCCTATGTATAGCCCTGTTTATAAATAGATTTCCAGATAAAGGTTTGTACTGGCCCCGAATATATTTGTAGAAAGTTATCATATCCCCTCTCAGGCGCCGTTTTTCCAAACTAAACAGATTTAATTTATTTAACCTTTCTTCATAACTAAAATGCTCCATTCCTTTTATCAATTTTGTAGCTCGTTTCTGGACTTTTTCTAGTGCCATGATATCCTTCTTTAGAATAGGTGCCCAAAATTGCACAGCATATTCAAGGTGTTGTCTTACCAGCGATTTATAAAGAGGCAAATTTATATTTTCATCCCGAGAATTTATGCCCTTATTTATACATGACAAAACCTTACTGGCCTTAGCAACTGCAGATTGACATTGCATATTGCTGCCTAATTTGTTGTCTATAACAATTCCCAAATCCTTCTCGTGTGTGGTTATCCCTAATTCACTACCATTTAGTGTGTAAGTTGCTTGTGCATTCTTAACCCCGAAGTGCATAACTTTGCATTTCTCTATGTTAAATTTCATCTGCCATTTTAGTGCTCAGTCCCCCAATCTATCCAAATCCCTCTGCAGCAAAGCAATATCCTGCTCACATTTTATTACTTTACAAAGTTTTGTGTCATCTGCAAACACTAATACATGGCTTCCAATGCCTATTTCAAGATCATTTATAAATATGTTAAATAGAAGTGGTCCCAAAACAGAACCCTGAGGGACACCACTTACCACTTTTGTCCAGCCTGAAAATATACCATTTATTACAACTCGTTGTACTCTATCCTTAAGCCAATGTTCTACCCAAGAACAAGAATATTCATCTAGACCAATTTCTTTTAGTTTGAAGACTAACCTATTGTGAGGAACCGTATCAAATGCCTTGGCAAAATCCAAGTAGATCACATCCACTGCAACACCCTGATCTATACTTCTACTTACTTTCTAGTTTTCAAACCTTTTGGGATCTACATTTTGGGCACCCCTGTATTAGGAGAAGAAAATTGTGTGTGAGGGTTCTAAAGATTTATATAAATCACTCGACATATTGTCTTTTAGTTTTACCATAAAGTCTCCAGAATCCATGCAATGCTATATCTCTTACAATTGTGCAAGGTGAGAAAATTTGCTTTGGCCAAACAATTTTTTCCAGAATCTAAATTTTTGTGGGATGTTTGAATTTCATCCGAATATTGGTTAGGCTCAATAGAACTTTGGTAATGAAAATGTGATACAAGAATTGATCCCCTAGCTATATCAGTGTAGGTATTCAGTATCACAATCAAATATTTTACCCATTGCGTGCATATTTTGTTTTGGGATTCGGTACATATCAGCTCGGAGCTCAGGAATGCAACCGATCAAGTGCTTGGCCAAAATGTGGACAAATTGCAGTTTGGCCCAAAATTCATCTTCAAATCTCTTACAGTCATACTGGATTAGTTGTTAAAATACCTAACTAAAATACCTCCAACATGTTTGATAAGCTTTAATAAGCTTTTCTTAGAACGTTATCAATTTTAAAAATGAGTAAACCTTTAGGGAATTAGTCACTAATTTGCAGTGACTTGAGAGAAAAAAAAGTTTTTACAAAAACAGCCAAACTGTTTATGTGGGTGAGTTGTATAATTGTTTCGCCTATTGGCTAATTTTACAATTTCGTTTTCAATTCACTACATTTCAGTGTTTAATGAATAAACCCCAAATAATATGATTTAGGTGAAAATAGTAGTTCTTCTTAATTCTGCTATATTTACTTCCTATTAGCTGATTACAGTGATTACTGTGTATGCTATCATTATAGCTATACAGAGGTGCACATGTAACTTTTACAAACAGATATAATCTTTATTTCTACAAGCTTACAGATGGGGGTCTGAAAACCTACTGTGTCTGCCTGTCAAACTAATTTGTGTTATTATACCATGTACGCAATGTATCCAGCTTTCACAGAATTTGTTGGCATAATAAAAGAAGTTAAGTAAATGATTTTAAACATAAATTCTAATAATAATTATAAGCCATGTGAGATTAAAATATGGTCACATGTATTAATTTGAATGCTTTACTATATTACAGTGCTTTAAAGGGGAACTGACACTTCCCCGGGTTTGTACTATTATGTTTACTTATTCCCTATATTTCGTAAATATGTTTGTGAGATCAGAAAAATAAAATTAAATATAGCTATTTACACATCTGCCCTGTAACTAGACAGCTTCGTGATGACTTCCTGTCAATCCTTATTATAAATGTTGCCGTTATATGGTAATAGTAGAAGATAAAAAGAAAACATATTTCTGTTCTCTTCATTTGCATGGTGTACCTGGACTCACCTGTATTGTGATGTCACTTGCTAAATCTTTAAACAATATTTTAAAATTAAACAAAGCATTGCAACAAAATACAAACGCTAATACAAGTTATAAAGAAAATACATTTATGTATAATGCTGGAGTGTTACAGAGTCTCCTTGACCTCACCCTGTCCATCCACACCCTCCACCCCCCCTGGGGTATATTGTAAAATTCATTAGGATTGAATATATTCCCCATTACCCTAAGCTGGATAGTTTGGTAAATTTGGCACCCTCATTTCTCCATCCATCTCAGAGTTTGGAACCCTCATTTCTCCATCCATCTCATGTAGGACCTCTAATGTTTCCAGATTTTACAGACTATGAGACTATGTTTAATACCTACCTTGCAAGACACTTGACAAACTCATGTCTACTCACGTATTTTAGCTTTCCAGAAAAGTTATCTCACACAAGTTTGTCCGCTAGGACTGAATTTCCTTTGTGATAGTAATAACCATGCCACACTTAGTATAAAAGGGACACTCTGGGCACCAATACAACTTCAATACATTTGAAAGATTTTGGCTTCATTAATATGTTCTTTTTGTTTGCATGCTCAAAACTTTATCATTTTTGTATTTAAAAAAAATGTTTTCCTGAATGCTGGACCTTAACCTCTTAAGAATGAAGAATTGTACAAGTTCTGATCAAAACAAAATCAAAACATAACCTGGAATTTGAGCTATATGTTTATTCAACCATAATGTACCTCTTTCATATTAAGTGCACCCACACTTACTATATATCATTTTGTTCAGAAAAAAAAAGGTTTAACATTTCACTTTAAATTTTAATATATGAAACATAACTTAATACAAATTAAAACGTGTAAACAATTAAGACATTTTGCTATTTTCTTTGTTCTGTTTGGCATTTTAACTGTGACTGTCATAATACGGTCATAATACTGTTCACTTTTATTGCAATAAAATACACATACTTGTATTTAGTGATGTCTACTGAGTTCAAAAGTACCCCCATGTACAGGTTTTATGGTGCTTTGGGAAGTTACAGGGTCAAATATAAGGCTTTCCTCTTTCTAATTTTTACACATTGAAATTTTCCAGATTGTCATTGAGACTATGTGGCAGCCAAGGAATGAAAATGTCATGTCATACCATTCGAAAAAATTAAAGATGGGGTTTGTTCAGTCTTTTTTAGTAGCCACTTAGCCTTTTATAGGGCTTGCAAATTAAATTATCTGGACTTTCTGCCTGGATTGTTTGGCATACCCCTCAAATTGTAATTAATAAAATCCCTTAATCATTTAGAAAGATTACCTAAATACACACGTATAATATATATATGTAAGTATGAATACATTTTCCACTATATATTTAAGGCCTTGTCCTGTAGTTGTGGGAGGGGCTTGAATCCCCTTTAAAAGGGCTTATAATCCCAAATCACAAATTTGCAACAATTTTAATGAGGACACTTGTGGTTTTAGTTCATGTAGGTTGTTACACGTTTGTTCTCATTGTTTCTGTGCTCATGCAATATCCATGTGCCCGAATAAAGTTTTCCTAAACCTTATCACACTTGCATCAACGTCACGTTATTTGCTGCACTGTTACAACACCACCCCTCACAGCCTTTGGTTACATTTATCATAGAAGGGCTGTCTAAGGGGTTCCACACGGGTTTGGTACACTTGCCAACTGGGACACTGGAATGCAACAATTTGCAAACCGCTTTAATAGACCCAGCGTTAGTGTGTACACTCATAAGTACTGAAGTAGATCAAGGATTTTTGTTGGGGCCTTTTGTTTCCCCACCTTTCACATCGTGGAGAACCAACCACATAGGGGTCGTCACGGGGAAAACCTCACTTAAACCCAGACTAATCATAGACTTATCAGCACCACAATCCTCCACTATTCCCAGCCTTAATTCCCTCATAGCCTCCGACGAATTTTCCTTACAATATGCCACTATCGACAATGCAATTTGGGCCATTTTAGTGGCTGGTACAGGAGCGTGGGCTCAGTAAAATGGACATTGTCAATGCTGTTAAATTGCTTCTCATTCACCCTTCACTGTGGCATCTGCATGGCATTAAGTGGCAAGGGCTTTAGTTTTTCTCATAACTCACTTTTGGTTCCAAGAGCAGCCCCAAAATTTTTGATACTTTTGCTGAAACTTTGTGTTGGTTATTGCTTAATGTGTGCAGATGTCCATCCGTTATTCACTACCTAGACGATTTTCTCACGATTGAAAACAACACACTCCCCCCCTAGTAGCCTTACACACATGTTGGCTCTTTTTGAGTCCCTGGCTATACCAGTTTCCCCTCAAAAGACCTTAGGTCCTGATACAATCATGCAGTTTTTGGGGGATTCAACTGGACTCAATTCACATGCAAGCTAGCCTTCCCCAGGATAAGATTGAGCGCACCCTATCAAGCATTGAGCACTAGTTGCAACTAGCTTCTTGCAACCGTAAGGAACTTCAATCACTGCTAGGGTTGCTCAGTTTTGCCATGAGGATCATGCCACAGGGTAGATCCTTCATTTCCTGTTTACTCTCTTTATTCCCACAACACACTTCAGACGAATCACGTATCTCGTTAGACACTCATGCAACCTCTGAATTTTTTCCTCACATCTTGGAATGGGTAAGCCATGTTTATTCCCCCCCTCTCTGAAATTTCACCCACCCTTTGGACAGATGCTGCGGCAAACACTGGTTTTGCAGCCATGTGGGAAAATCAATGGCTTTGGGGTTCATGGCTTACAGATGCTAAGTCCCTGCCCAGCTTCTCCTCTACTTCAGCCTTTTTCGAGTTATATCTGATCGTGGCAGCTGCCATTGCCTGGAGACCAAAATGGTCCGGTCACTCTGTTATTCGGATAACCTAGCCACTTGCCACATTGTGAATAAAGACCGATCATCATGTTTGGTCACCATGAGAATATTTAGGAAACTCACATGGGTAGCGGCCACTTGCCAATTTTTTATCACGTGTATTCACGTTCCTGGTTTCACAAACATTTCAACTGATCACTTGTCTCGGTTTCGTTTTCAGGCTTTCTTCCAGACACTGCCCACCGCTTCCAGGCTGGCTACAGCTACCCCGCCATTCCAAGACATGCTCATAGATTGAATGTCTTATTGACCCATGACGACACATTTCTCACCTTGCACTTTCGGTCAACACTAGGAAAACATACGATAGGGCTTTTCACATCTTCACTAAATTTATAGCAGAATTTCAAGTTCAGGACATGTTTGCTTTAGAATCTATTCTGGGGTTCATGTCTTTTTGCCACCTTAACTTAAAATCTTAACACAATTAAACTGGACCTTAAGGGCATCCAACACCACATGCTTTTATGACACCCCAACAACATAGGATTCCTTTCATCATATCAGATAAAGACCTTACTGAAAGGAACTCAAAAGATAAATACACACGTACCATCTCAAAGACTACCCATCAACAACGACATATTTCACTCACTATCCGATTTATTAGATTCATCTACTTTTAAACACATGAGCAATATGGTAATAAAAACTGCCATCTACCTAGCATTCTATTTTTATGTCCAAAAGAATTTACCACTAGAAATATAACTGCCACAGAACACAACCTTAGAGCATTATGTTCTATAACTTCATCATTCTAAAACCAGCCCAATTAGACATACGGTCAATAGACCTCTGTTCCCTACTCACAATAAATGGTGCTCTGTAAAAGTTCTGGACACTTATTTTAACACTTTCCAAAAACAACCACACCAAGCATTATTAGAACTTCACGGCGCCATCCTTGCTATGTCTAAATTCATGCTTTATGTTTGCTTACTGTTAACTAGGCTCGGCCTAAATGCAAACATTTTCTCAGGAAATTCCTTCCACATAGGGGCAGCATCTTCAGCTTCCTCCAACCACATTCTAGCTCATATAATCAAAGCTATGGAATGCTGGAAATCTTCTCCTTATACTCTTTATATTCCAAACCCAGTTGAAGAGTTACGGCAAGCTTTTCGTGACTTGTCCAAATAAGCGATGTTTGTTATATGAATACATTTTGTATGGTACACTTCTTTTTTTGCCCTCTTTTATTACAGGCCTACTGCATTGTCGGTTCCAGTACACCACAACCAACTGGTGTCATTTTAAATATGTGTATTGGTCATCATGCAATGTTATCTTATCATCATGGCAATATTGCCACAACTACAAATTTAAATTCTTGGCCTGTAGTTGTGGGAGTGGCTTGAATCCCCTTTAAAAGGGCTGCCAATCCTCTCCCACTTTACCGTTGTTGGTCTGGCGAGTCACCCCTCCCACCACTCCCTCTATTCACATCACCCTCTAAGGTCCAGACTGAATGGTGTCATTTGAAATATGTTTATTGGTTGTAATCATGCTATGTTATCTTATCATCATGGCAATATTGCCCCGACTACAAATATATATATTCATGGCAGAATATACAAATGGGAATTCCCAAGCTTCAAAGGGAGGGACAGAAACGTCAATAAATGCAAATCAAATAATCAGAACAATTCAACAGAGATTAGAAGATTGATCTAAGTTAAGAACTTCATGTTCAAATTGCACCTCTGCTTTAACATTCAGTATGTAATGCTGAGGTCCAAGTGCCAGCTTTACAAAATTTGTTAGCAGAGACCATTGCCATAGAAGCCCAAGATGCTACAGCTACTTTTCGTGTGAGATTGAAAATATAGTGCAATACCTGTGTATGGAGAGAGACAGGGATTGGAAGCTACATCCCTCCATTTACTCCAGGTACTTTCTGTCACTTGCCCTTATCCAAAATGACTGCCACAAATTGTAATACCATAATTCAAGTCATTGGTATTGGGCCCTTTAAGGCACAAACTAAGCATGCATGGGTGTCTTCCACATGCTTTTGCTGTTTAGAGACCAGAGAGACAGCTTGGTCTGCAGCATACATGGCCCCTGAATACCCTGGGAACAGGAAACAAATCGCCAGAACCGAGGGGAAGCATAAGAAATAAAGTAAAAGTGCACCACAGAATAAAGGCACCACAGTGTAAAAGTACCACTGTATAAAGGCAGCACAGTATAAAAGTACCTTAGTATAAATATACCACAGTATAAAGGCACCATACTATAAAGGTACCACAGAAAACGTAACCCCTTAAGGACCGCGGACAATGAGGTACGTCCGACAAAAATAGTCTTTATGGATCGCGGACGTACTGGTGGTAGAATTAGTGCATGGAAACTGTTAAAATACCATCATTTGTCTACTTTTAAGAATATGTGGTTTGATGGTGGTAAATTAAATTGGCTGGCTTCAAAAATGTCCCATATAGGACATGGGTGCATGATGACCAGCTGAGAAAATTCCAAGTTGGAAAACTGGAATGCGCACCCTCCAAATAAGGTCTTTTAGCCCCTAGAAAACCCAACACACCTATACATGAGTGGTATAACTGTACTCGGGAGATGTTGCTGAACACATATTGGGGTGTCCTTTGTCAGTAACCCTTAAAGTTCTCCGTACATGTATTCTTAAATTGCTATGTGTGTCAAAGAAATCACCAATTCTTTTTTAGTTATTTAAATTTGGCATAGATTGGTGGTAAAATGGTTGCATTAAAAGCATTAAACTACCCCAAGTTTAATACCTTAGGTTGTCTTCTTTTAAAAAACATATACATGTGAAGGTTTTTCAGGGATTCCTGACAGATATCAGCATAACAATGTAACGAAAAAAAATGGATGGAAATAGTACAGTGCTACTTGTACGTATTGCCCTATAACTTGCAAAAAAAAGCTAATAACATGTTAACATTGGGTATTTCTGAACTAAGGACAAAATTTAGAAACTATTTAGCATGGGTGTTTTTTGGCGGAAAAAGTGTGATTTTTTTAAAATGTTTTATCATATTTTATAAAAAAATTTATAGTAAATGAAATGATATGATGAAAATAATGGTATCTTTAGATCGACCATTTAATGGCGAGACAAACAGTATATAATATGTGTGGGTACAGTAAATGAGTAAGAGGAAAATTACAGCTAAACACAAACACTGCAGAAATGTAAAAAGAGCCCTGGTCCTTAACGGAAAGAAAATTAAAAAAACACTTTGGTCACTGAGGGGTTAAAGGCACTAAACACGTAAAAAGGCAAAAAATTAATGAGGATAGAAAAATATAAACATGTCAATAAGTAAAGGGAGCAAAATGCAATGCTCCCATCCTAAGGGCTGTAGGTGTCACATCCTGTTCTGTTCTGCGGAGATGTCTGACCTTGGCTTCTGGTATCCAGTACTCTTCTTACAATTCTTGTTTAGTTTTTCTGGTTTTCTATTCTATGCCTGCTTTTTTTTATTCTGGGTTTTCTCGGATCATTCCTTTATTTCGTTCCTGGAATTCCCAGTCTTCTGGATTCCTTTAAATGTTTGTTTTTTGTTGCCACACCCGTTCCTTTGCCATTTAATCCTTTTTTGTTTCAGTCTGATCCTGCAAGCAGTAGTCTCATTACCTCTGCTCCTTTCTTTGCAGGTAAGTACTGTGTGTGTTTTATTGTTTATTTAGTCATGCATATCTAGGCAGTTAGGACCCACCTTAATTGGAGTACTTTGGCGCAGTGGTGTGCTGCATACATCTTGGCCATTTATCTATGTCTAAATCTCCAATGTTTTACATATATAATATTTAGTTATGTCTCCTCTTGTTTTGCCTTGTATCTCTTGTTTTATTTTGTCTTGTATTCCCAGTTCATGTACAGTCCTGTCCTACCCTGTTCATGTTTCCCTCATGTCTTGTGTACATGTTCTGGGTTCTGCTTTCTGTCCTGCTCCGGTTCTGGGTTCTTCTAGTCTTGTCTTGTTTTTAGTTTGGTGCCTGTTCTAGTCTGCCTTCTATACTGGATGCATTTCTGCTGCAGATCCTCCCTATCCATATTTTCATCTGCTTCTGGCTTTTTATCTGCTTCAGGGCCCTGGTATGTGGCTGCACAAATGCTGGTGCTCAAAACCAGGGGGAGTGTGGTTACCCTGCACCAGGCCCTAATGGTCCATTACCACGCTGAGACTCCCATCATCATCATCATCATCAGGCAAACATTTCCTGTGCTTGATTGATGCTGGACTAGCCATATCTCCTCTACGTGAAGGCGTGCCAGATCTAGCCAGAGTGCTGGGTAGAGATAGCACTTTGCCACCTTCTTGAGACATACTAAATAACATAAAGATTACCATTATTACCTCCTATAGTCATCCTATAGTAGTTCTGGCTTGCCAGCTAATGCCAAGTGGCGAGACAATTATACTTAGATTGGTGACTGGTGAGGCCCTGTTAGATGCCCAGCGGCTTGAGAGGCTCTATCTGTGCATTGGCGCGAGGGGATTTTGTGGCTACCGAACGTTGTGGTGGGGTGTTGGCCTCTCTGTGACTTTAACAGCTTAAGATAGAAAAGGAGTGACAGGTGAGGCCCACTTTATGTTACTATGTGAGGCGGCTGACTATGGTTGGCCCGATGGGCAAATACCTCCGGGAATGAGGATGGGTGTTGGCATGGCGGGACCGCTAACCTAAGACATGGAGGCCATAGAAATAAATTACCTATTGGACTCCTAGGACCCTATTTGCCAGTACACTTGTAACTGGAATAATTGGGGGCGAGGAAATTATACATTATGTAATAAGCAGATGAACATACCTTGGTAATTTAGTTTTATGCTGACAAGCCAGCTAGTAGATTTTAGTTGAACCTGAAATCTAATGGTAAAACAGCATGTTGGAGTATGAAACATAAAATGCCATAATCCTTATGCCTAATAGATATATTACGTACAAGTAAAAGAGCAAAAGCGCCCCGCAAACCAAGCTCCTTGTAACGTTCTAACTCCCCAAACTTAGTGACAGAAAAAACGGAATTGACTATATGCATATGACTGGACAGAAAAATATAGGAAATTCGAATGAATCTACAATTGAAATTGAATAGATGTACATAGAAACCCTAACACCATGGCAAACAGATACATATTATAGTCAAATAGCAGAACTTGTATCCAGCCCTGTGAACCGTTTATGAGATTACATTCAAATTGCTATCTGACGAAATACAATCTAGTTATCATATATAAAACCTGCTGTATATGTAGCTTTAACAATTCTTGTACTGTGAGAGACCGGTATGGGTCAGTATTGTAGCATGCTGTTTAGCCATAATGCTATCTTTAGTGTGAACGTGTGCACGAAAGCATTGCCATCAGGCTTTGTGTAGTCTAGCCGAGTGAACTAGCGTACGAACGGGTTGGCCCCTGTTCGGGAGTTGCATACGAAAACCATTAAGAATAACATGAAATTTTAAACACGAGACCTCATTCGGCAGAATTAAATGAATGAACTGGTTTAAACAAATGAACAGAAGCCAGTGTGTCATACAAATTAAACAAGCTGTAAGCATAAAAGATAGACCTGACCCGTGATGATGCTGTGGGATCTCGTCTGTGGCACGACGGGCAGGTCAGTGGCTTACGGTTTTTGTGAGTTCCTGGCTCTGTCCTCGGAGATGCCTGCTTGGAGGGAGCTGTTTGGAAGCCAAAATATGCGGCCCGTGACAGGAACAGCAGGAACAAGTGAACCACGTGGAAACAGGTACGTTTTTTCAAGATGGCAACCTGCATGACCCGGAAGTAATCGCATGCAAGTTGTGAGACCTCGGACAGTATGTAAGTAGGTATTAAGTAGGTAAGCACACATAGCCCCTCCCACAATTACAGGCCAACCAGCCTTAATATATATATATATATATATATATATAAAACACAGATAACTGGCACTGGCACCTGGCACCTGGCATTTAAAGCTAATATTTAAGCCTGAGTACAAGGACTGTTAATTTTTTTATATATATATCTTTAAAGTCTACTTGTATACATTTATGTAAATCTAAATATATATATATTTATATAAATAAGTATATATATATATATATATGTATTAATGACATCATAAAATGTGTCTAAGAATTTGTCCATAAAGGGTTAATGTACATTTGTATAAAACTTTTATCACATTGCTTACTAATACAGTTAACCCAGCAACTCATTCTGCAGAGTACTGGCCCAGGATAGCTACATTTAGAAGTTAAGTTTGGTAGACCTTTGTATTACTTTACAATTACAGTACAAGTGCTATTGTAGATCTGTGTGCACATTCAGATGCACGCTGCTACATTTATAATTGAAATGGATAGCATTGATTCCTTTTACAGTAATCCAATTAGAGGCTGATCTCTTGAATTGAAAGATTATCTGCAAGGATTTCCCCTCACTGACATAAATCCTTTTGCACCAGCTATTCCTAGTAAGTAGAATCATGGGCATGCTGGGAAAAGAATGACTTACAAGTGCAGTTGCACATATATTCATAGAGAAATCACAAGTAATTCTCTTTTGCACTAATTTTAAAACACTTTGTAGTCAAATATGTGCAGATTTTCAACACGATTATAATTCATTTTTATTTTAAACTTTTTGTATATGATTTTACAATGAATGGTTAAACATGTCATTTATAATCTAGATACGCAACAGCCTTTAAAAATGCCACACAATGAAGACGAAGAATCACCCAGCTAAAAAAATACCAGCTAATGGCTTACATTTTCCCTGGGATATGTAAAATAAAAATAAAAAAAACGCTGACTTTGGCACATTGTAAAAACCTCATCAGTTTTCTTGCTGTCTCCCCTAATTACACTGTTATGTTTTCATTAGGTGGAAGAGAAACACATTATTACAGCCAGACAATCCCATTGAAGA
Organism: Pelobates cultripes; assembly: GCA_933207985.1. Taxonomy (NCBI): domain Eukaryota; kingdom Metazoa; phylum Chordata; class Amphibia; order Anura; family Pelobatidae; genus Pelobates; species Pelobates cultripes. The sequence goes on from OW240912.1 coordinate 183,635,044, forward strand.
CTATTTTAACTTCTGCTGCGTCATACAACGTTTTCACATTACAGAAAACTAATTTCTCAAAACGATCATTACTTAACCCCTTTTCTACTTCTGACAAACCCAAGAATGTAGATTCAGAGATAGTATAAAGGCTGCAAATCCAAAGTTGACTTCTGTTCTTGAGAAGCCAGAAGAACAACATACAGTTGCACCAGAATAACGTTAATATGGACCTGTCAAGACTGAGGTTAAAGTCAACTAAATGTACATTATAAAAAAAATTAAATATATAGATACATTTAAATAGGTATTTTGTCATTTTAGTTCTCAACATACTGCTATTTTGACTCTTTAAAGGGACCATAAAGGTACCCACACCACTTCATCGTAATGGTCCAGGTGCAGTGTACCTGCTCTCTTAACCCTGCAAAGCAAAACATTGCAATTTTACAAAATTAGGACTGAATAACAATCATTTGTGCTGTAGCAGGTTTTAAAATTAAATACAACCTCAGATGAACAACAACCAGTGGCGTACTAAAGGGGGGTGGGGAGGCGGTCCGTCACGGGTGCCACAAGGTAGGAGGGTGCCACCAGGGCTCACCTTGGGGGTGTACCAGCTGTGTGACTGCACAGGGCACCATGGCAGCAGGGGCGCCGGGCAGCCACACAGCTCACACGCAGGGACTGACAGGAGAACAGCAGGAGAACTTTATGGATAGTTGAGGCGGGGCCAAACTGAACGTGGGGCCGGAGCTACAAATTATGCAGGGGCAGAGCTAAAGATAGCCTCCATTTGCTGCTCTTACTGCTGCACACTAAGGGGAAGCAGGAAGTAGTCACTGCATCCCAAACAACTAGACACCAGGGACTTCATTCATAGCATATTGGAGGTTGGGACATTCTACAGTACCTATGGGGAGTGCCACTAGCCCAGTGTGGAAACTTTGGGAAAACCCGTGCATTATGTATTCCACCGAGTGAGAGGAAGGGTGAGTTTTCAAGTAGTATGCCAAGTTGTCTATCGTCACCTCAGTTAGTCATTGCCTGGGGTTGTGTTTGAAGGGCACATGGATCTACTATGTGCCCTAAAGCATATAGAAAACATGTGCAGTAATCTGCAGGCACTGAAACTACACACTCCTACAATAAAATTGTTACAGACTTGTGCCTTTCCCAGAAAAACAATGGGTCGTCCAAGCTTATCTTTTAAGCCACGCTGGTCAGGCTTGCTAGATCCAACTGGTTGACTTGAATATGTGAAGGGTTCTGCTTCTGAGGGGCACAAATTGGTGGTATGGGACAGGGGAACCAAGCCTGCAAAATGTCTGCAAAAGAGTTCTGTGTCCAACTGGCTCTAGTCGGTACGGATGCTAAATTGGGCCAGGGCTGCTGCTGCTTTTGCTAACACGAACATGTGATAATCATAAAACATAAAACCCCCGTACTTATGGCCCAAGTCCACCAATTTGTGCATGTAGAGGTCAAGTTCTTCACGGCACTGAGGATAAACGGAACATACAACATCCTTATATAGACCGAAGGCTAGGACAAACTCAGGGATGGTGAATTTTTTGTTTAGTTGTCGGTCTCTAGCCTTCATTACAACAGCTAAGTCGCCATAATTGTATGTTCTGTTTTCGACAACATCATGTGAAGCGATTAACAGAGAGACTAGATTTACGTCTTTCCCATCTAGAATATCTTTGCAGAGAGCCAGGGGGACCACGAGTGCTGGGGTAATGATGTGGGTGGAAGGTGAAGCAGGAGTCCTACCCTGCATGCTGGATCTATCTGAGCCAAACTGGCGTTTTCCACTTTTGTCAGTCTTTTATTTATGGACTGCAGAGATGACAAAATGGTGTCCAAAGTTCCTTGTATATTTGAGTCATGCCCCTGTGAGCTCGTACCCAACCCAGGATTATTTAATCCGTTAAAAATTTAATATTTCTTACGCTCAGTGAAAATATATAAATATATACATATGGCAAAAAACAGGTTTATTACTAGAGTTATATCCTATATGGATTCAGCTAGGTGATATGCCTTAACAAAAAGAAAAAGAAAAAACCTCCCAAATTGATATGCCACCTCAATAACCAGTATTCTAGTTTGAATGAAAGGTATATGGGTAGAGACCCTATCTGCAATCAGACGTGCTTGTTTGCATACAAAATGCAAATAAAAAAATGTGAAAAAATGAAAAAGAAGAAAAAAAGAAAAGATAAAACTTGAAAAATTTAAAAAATGTATATACAGTCAAAGTCCCAGTGTGTACATACTAAAAAATATATCAAAACATGCACCCATCTGTGGATGCTATAGGATGGATCTCACCACTCCTGGGTATTGGGTATAGCTGAGCTGATGAGTCTTGGTATTATGGCTTTATCCAAATCTGTGTGTGTAAGATTACTGCAGCGTTTATCCAAATGATTGCAGATGCTTCAAGTCAGTCTCTGGTTGCCTCTGATTTCCTTGGGTTCTGGTTGTTGCTAGGGTACCCGGGCTGCGCGCTTGGCACTACATCCGTCCCTTCGAAGGCCCCTGCGACCCGGTATGTACCCACTGTGGCCAGGAGCCGGCCACCTCAGGATCAATTTTCGCACCGGGGGCCCCATGGGTCATGTGTACGCCACTGCCCTGGTGGTTAAAAGAATAAAACGGCTATTTATCGCCTCTAATTGGCGTGCCCACTTATCTATGATTTGGGCCGTGGGGCTCAAGCCACTAACATGGTGGTAAGGTGTTAGCCTCTCAATGACAGTAAAAAATTCTAAACGTTTGGCCGTGACAGGTGAGGCCCTAACTATAAACCCGATAAGTAGGTGAATGTGAGGCTCTAACTATGATTTGGGCAAATGGCAAAATCTCCGTGTTGAGATTGGGGAGTTGGCCTCGCAGGACCAGCTATTATAATTATATCTAAGGCCAGCACCTGACCCTGTCCTAACGACGCAAGGCGGGAATCAAGCCCCCGTTCCCTACTTCCCCTTCATATGGACGTAGCATGCCCGTATTAACGCATATTTGAGAGAGAGAAACTTGAATTTTAAGTACCTTGCTGGAAAGCAGGAACAAATAAACGAACAGGCAATACAGGCCTAAAGGATAGTTGACCCTCGGGATATCTGAAACTAAGATATAGTGTGTAAGCTAACAATTTGTTGTATATCCTTATAAATGACTGACGAAATGCATAGAAAAATGACATACATAAGCCATGAAAGTAAAACCCCTAAGTGTATGTATGTCATAAAAAAAATAATAATTTTTATAATGACAATGTAGTTCTAATGAACGTAAAATAAATTAGAACACCTTATAACTACAAAGAACAACATACAAAGTAGAATAATTCCGCTGCTCCTGACATGTAAAAAATCCTATATACCGTATATACTCGAGTATAAGTCGAGTTTTTCAGCACATTTTTTGTGCTGAAAAACCCCCACTCGACTTATACTCGAGTTAATGTCTGTATTATGGCAACTTACATTGCCATAATACAGACCAGGACCGCCAGACTCATTACAAGCCCAGCGGTCCTGTTGGGGGCTGGCAGCGAGCTGTTACTTACCTTTCCTGCAGCTCCTGTCAGCTCCCTTCTCTCTCCTCCGGTCCGGTCAGCTCCCCTGTCAGCTCCACTGTAAATCTCGCGAGAGCCACGGGGAACGCTCCGCGCGGCCGCAGGACTTACAGTGGAGGAGAAGGGAGCTGACCGGACCGGAGGAGAGAGAAGGGAGCTGACAGGAGCTGCAGGAAAGGTAAGTTACAGCTTGCTGCCAGCCCCCCTCCTACACAGTGCACACCACTGGACCACCAGAGAATGAGAGACGAAAAAAATATAAATAAAACATTTAATAATTTTAAAATAAAAAAACATATTAATAATAATTAAAAAAAATTATAAAAATGCCCACCCCCACACCATGGCTCTGCATCACATACACACACTGCACTCATACACACACACACTGCATTCATACACACACACTGCACTCATACACACACACACTGCATTCATACACACACACACACTGCATTCATACACACACACACTGCACTCATACACACGCAATGCATTCATCCAAACACACTGCATTATATACACACACACACTGCATTCATTATATACACACACTGTAAATAAATATTCAATTAATATAATTTTTTGGAGATCTAATTTTATTTAGAAATTTACCAGTAGCTGCTGCATTTCCCACCCTAGTCTTATACTCAAGTCAATAAGTTTTCCCAGTTTTTCTGGGTAAAATTAGGGGTCTCGACTTATATTCGGGTCGACTTATACTCGAGTATATACAGGGAGTGCAGAATTATTAGGCAAATGAGTATTTTGACCACATCATCCTCTTTATGCATGTTGTCTTACTCCAAGCTGTATAGGCTCGAAAGCCTACTACCAATTAAGCATATTAGGTGATGTGCATCTCTGTAATGAGAAGGGGTGTGGTCTAATGACATCAACACCCTATATCAGGTGTGCATAATTATTAGGCAACTTCCTTTCCTTTGGCAAAATGGGTCAAAAGAAGGACTTGACAGGCTCAGAAAAGTCAAAAATAGTGAGATATCTTGCAGAGGGATGCAGCACTCTTAAAATTGCAAAGCTTCTGAAGCGTGATCATCGAACAATCAAGCGTTTCATTCAAAATAGTCAACAGGGTCGCAAGAAGCGTGTGGAAAAACCAAGGCGCAAAATAACTGCCCATGAACTGAGAAAAGTCAAGCGTGCAGCTGCCACGATGCCACTTGCCACCAGTTTGGCCATATTTCAGAGCTGCAACATCACTGGAGTGCCCAAAAGCACAAGGTGTGCAATACTCAGAGACATGGCCAAGGTAAGAAAGGCTGAAAGACGACCACCACTGAACAAGACACACAAGCTGAAACGTCAAGACTGGGCCAAGAAATACCTCAAGACTGATTTTTCTAAGGTTTTATGGACTGATGAAATGAGAGTGAGTCTTGATGGGCCAGATGGATGGGCCCGTGGCTGGATTGGTAAAGGGCAGAGAGCTCCAGTCCGACTCAGACGCCAGCAAGGTGGAGGTGGAGTACTGGTTTGGGCTGGTATCATCAAAGATGAGCTTGTGGGGCCTTTTCGGGTTGAGGATGGAGTCAAGCTCAACTCCCAGTCCTACTGCCAGTTCCTGGAAGACACCTTCTTCAAGCAGTGGTACAGGAAGAAGTCTGCATCCTTCAAGAAAACATGATTTTCATGCAGGACAATGCTCCATCACACGCGTCCAAGTACTCCACAGCGTGGCTGGCAAGAAAGGGTATAAAAGAAGAAAATCTAATGACATGGCCTCCTTGTTCACCTGATCTGAACCCCATTGAGAACCTGTGGTCCATCATCAAATGTGAGATTTACAAGGAGGGAAAACAGTACACCTCTCTGAACAGTGTCTGGGAGGCTGTGGTTGCTGCTGCACGCAATGTTGATGGTGAACAGATCAAAACACTGACAGAATCCATGGATGGCAGGCTTTTGAGTGTCCTTGCAAAGAAAGGTGGCTATATTGGTCACTGATTTGTTTTTGTTTTGTTTTTGAATGTCAGAAATGTATATTTGTGAATGTTGAGATGTTATATTGGTTTCACTGGTAATAATAAATAATTGAAATGGGTATATATTTGTTTTTTGTTAAGTTGCCTAATAATTATGCACAGTAATAGTCACCTGCACACACAGATATCCCCCTAACATAGCTATAACTAAAAACAAACTAAAAACTACTTCCAAAAATATTCAGCTTTGATATTAATGAGTTTTTTGGGTTCATTGAGAACATGGTTGTTGTTCAATAATAAAATTAATCCTCAAAAATACAACTTGCCTAATAATTCTGCACTCCCTGTACAGTAGTTGGTAACCCATAATGTTTCTTAACCTAATTGTGTCTAATACTCAAACTTGTCTTTAAAATATTTAGGAGAAAACTCCCGAAGGACAGTCCGCCAGATTACACACAATTATTGTAATTACTGAAATTCTGATCTAACAATATCCCTTCCATACGAAACTGAAATGCATGAATGTTACAGGACTAAGCATGACAAGCACGAAATAGGAAAGAATTTGCAAGGTATACAAAAGGGTAGCTATTAGATGAATGTCATCAATAGTGAATGTAATACAAAAGAACTGAAATCGTACGCATGATTTTTTTAGCCGAACACATGTAGGGAGAGGAACCCTGTGAAATGCCTGAACGGCGGGAATAGCCCAAAAACGACTATCCTCGCCTGTTACCTGAACATCTGTTCATGTCGTTTGAGCAGAAAAAATATATATTTTTTTGTAAAATGTTCTTATTTTTTTTCCTGGCTGCGCATGTGATTTGGCAACCCTGGCAACAAAACCCTGGTGCAGTCACTTAATCCTTAGGACAGTGTATTGGCAATCTGGAAGTTCACTCTCACTCTCTTCAGTGGTGGTATATAAAATGACAAGTGATGCTTTAATTTTCCCCTCTGACTCTGCCTGTGGTGTGGCAACATCTGCTACCTTCTGCTGGTGCAGCCAGTTAATCGCTAGTAACAAATCACCTTGCTACTTTCCTCTAAAAGGGTAAATCTCACACACACTGACAATCTATAAAATTAATTTAGAACATTATTCATTATTTACTAGTACAACAGTACTCATTTCTGCAGTTTGAAAAATGTAAACATATGTTTCAATTAAGTATTATTTATTTTAATAACATTATTAATATTAGTTATAATTAGCTATCTATATCTATCTACTATAAATATGAGCTATTTTTAGATAAATATCAAAATTAAGGAAAGGGTTTGGTTTGTGTGATGTCACACCATGGGAGTTTTAGGGGGAGGAGTTTATTTATTTATTGCTTAAAGCATCAAAAATGTTTGCACTGGCCCTGGCTGTATCCATTTATGGCTTGCAATAAACTAATTTAGAATGCTATGAATTTTGGAAATTATCAACATTTTTGGACGACTTTAGTTTTGTCCGAATCGAGAATTTCCAATTTCCGTCAAACTAAAATAAACAAATTATGAATCAAAACGAAACAAACTTTTTACACTTTAGGCATGATGATATAGCATTCTGCATACCTCCTAAGTGTCCCTATTTAAGAGGGACAGGGACAGAGTTCAACAGCAATAAACATCCCTGTAATTTATCTTTAAACTACTATAAATATATTTAGATATTAGTTTTTGCAAATAAGAAACATTGGTCTTAATCTAAATTACATTTTGGTTGTATACATTTTAGTGAGATACCTAAAATGTATTTTACAGGAACACTGTAGGCACTATAACAATTTAATTTAAATGTTTCAGAAAACTAACATTTATGATTATGCAAGCTAATATGTTTAGTACATGCAAATAACTTCTGGGGATAGATCTTATATACAGAAATGTCATGTTCTATAAATACCAACAGTGATACTGTATAATGGTTGACTGTTCATCTTTCAAACATCTGCAAAAAACATGCAAACATCAGCCATCATATTTCCTCTATCTCTCTAATTAAGAGAGATCTCGTTGACATCAGTATTTTGCTACTCCAAGCAGTGTCAGAATGCCCGACTTGGTACCTCTTTTGACACAGATGAGTCTATGGGATGGGTGCTCAGACCACAGTTACTATGAAATTAAATAACACAAAATATGCAGTAGATTTTTAAGGTTAATTAAGATGCTTGGTATTTAAGTCATGGTTTGTGGGGGTTGACTTGAAAAAGGCTCTGTGCTAATTTCCAAAGTGGAAATTCATATAAGCTAATTTTTGTGTGAGTGTATGATTCAATACTATATCCATGAAAATGATAAAATTCAAAGAACAATTTTGGTTACTTTATTTTGCTTTTTAGGCTGTTTTATTTGTACTCGACAGTTGATGTTCATGTCCAAAAACATGTATTTTAAATGTATTGAAATGTAATTTACTGTGGCGTGACTTGGCATAGTAGATAGATGGCCACCTAAACCTGTGGCTCCGATCACTTCTTCCTAATAACACTTAATTTAGCAAGCAAAAGGTTCTTATGGACCACCCCAAGTGAACCCATGGCTCCCCTACAGAAGCATAAAAGCGACACTCGTCTGGCCCCAACTGGTTTGCCCTTTTTGCTTTACACCCTGAATATGGATGACTTCCAGACCCTGCGAAATGAAGGGACATTACTACACTCCACACATCCTTTTCTGCCCTGGAAAACAGAGTCACCTAGCTGGAAAGTGCAGACCTTTTATTATTATTATTATTATTATTATCATGTTATTTATATGGCGCCATCAAATTCCGCAGCACTTTACAATGGGTGGACGAACAGACATGTAGTGGTAACCAGACAAGTTGGACACACAGGAACAGAGGAGTTGAGTGCCCTGCTCAATGAGCTTACATGCTAGAGGGAGTGGGGTAAAATGACACAAAAAGGTAAGGATAGTATTAGACTAGTGATAGTTGCAGAAGAGGAATCAGTCAGGAGCTGTTAACAGTTTAATTGATATATACACTGACAAACAATGACATACACACACTCACTGATTTGACACACTGATAGACAGACATACACTTACTCGGACACACACTCACTCACAGACTCGCTGACAGACGCACACTCTCACTAACAGACACACGCACTGAATGACAGACGCACGCACTGACTGACAGACGCACACTCTCACTAACAGACACACGCACTGACTGACAGACGCACGCACTGACTGACAGACGCACACACTGACTGACAGACACACACACTAACTCAAATTCACTGACACACACAATCACTGAAACACACACACTCACTGAAACACACTCACTGACACACACTCACACACATTCACTGAAACACACCCACACTCACATTCACTGACACACACATTCACTCACATTCACTGACATACACTCACTCACATTCACTGACACACATATTCATTCACACACACATTCACTGACACACACTCACTCACATTCACTGACACACACATTTCCCCACACTCACAATTATTATTATTATTTTTTACATTTAAATCCACCCAGCCTCCCTACGTTTGTGATAGCTGGGTGGATTTCTCACCTGGGGTCCAGTGGGGCTGCTGGGCAGGGAGGTGGCTGGACTTGCAGGCAGGGAGGTGGCTGGACTTGCAGGCAAGCGGGCAGCAAGGGAGCACTTTCCCCTGAGCTCTCTGCTCAGCTCCCTCGCGCGCCACAGAGTGATGCCGGGAGCCGGAATATGACCTCGCGAGGGAGCTGAGCAGAGAGCTCAGGGGAAAGTGCTCCCTGGCCAGCCGCCCACCTGGGAATCAACCGCCTGCCCACCCGGGGGAGCCCAAAGTTGGCCAAACAGGGCATTTGCCTAGGCATTTGGGGGCGATGTTTTTTGCCGCCCCCTGGAAATTGCCACCCAAGGCAAATGCCTTGTTTGCCTTGTTTTGTGGGTATGGAGGTGGGGGGTCTGTGTGTATGTCTGTGATTGTGTGTGTGTGTGTATAAGTCAGTGATTATGTGTGTATATCTGTGATTGTGTGTTTGTATGTGTGTGATTGTGTGGATAGATGTGTGTCTGTGATTGTGTTTGGGTGTAATTGTGTGTGTGTGTATGTGATTGTGTGTATAGTTCTGCAATTGTATGTGTGTGGGGGTTTGTGATTGTCTCTGTATGTGATTGTATGTGTGTGTACAACTGTGATTATGTGTGGATAGGTCTGTGATTGTCTGTGCGTATATATATATATATATATATATATATAAAAAAACAAAAATAATTCCTCCACTCACGCTGATGTCTCCCTTTGTGACCGGGTGCCAGCCATATACAGCCAAAGTATACAAAATCCAAATGGATGGTTGCACTCACGGTTTTAAAAAAAACTGCGATCAACGTTTCAGTCCTTCCAAGAGGACTTTCATCAGGATCATGATCCTGATGAAAGTCCTCTTGGAAGGACTGAAACGTTGATCGCAGTTTTTTTATGACTTTTCAATAAACTTTGGACTTTTATTTAAAACCGTGAGTGCAACCATCCATTTGGATTTTATATATATATATATATATATATATATATATATATTGTGTTTATAGGTATGTGTGTGTGGGTCTGTGATTGTGTGTATACATCTGTGATTATATGTGTGTATGTATGTGACTGTGTGTATGTGACAAACTGCCATTTGCCACTGGCTTTCTATGTGCCAAACTGCTCTGCTCCCCTGGCTTATGGAGAAGCTGCTTGCCAGACTCTTGCCACATGACTATGGCCCTGGGGTGTATGGCCCTTTAATACAATTACTTGGTCTCATGGACTTTTATTTGGACTAGTGCTGGCCCTTTAAAAACAGTGTATGGACATATTGAAACTTTTGGGACACTTTTTCTGCCCCTTTGAATCCATGGGAAGGTGTGCCTCTTCCCCTCCCTCTGTTCCATTGTTCTCCAGCAGGGCGTTGTCCCAGGGACACTGCCAAACCAGTTGGAACTGGCTGTTTTGTCCCTCCTCTGTCAAAATATGACTTCCACCTATCTCCTGAACCACTTAACCGATTCAAGTGAATTTTGAGTATGTTTGTCCCCAAATTATGCTGGTTATAAAAATATTAATATTGCATGCAAACTCACAAAGTTACAAAAATGGCATAAAAGTATCTTTTTTTAGCTTGGAGATAAATGAGTTGATACAGTAATTAACTCAATTATCTCCCAAGCAGAGGGGAAGATTCTTGTTGTAAAAAGTGGGTGTGACTATCCATGTGCTTTTATTTTATTGGTTGTTAAATTTACAGTTCCAGTGCCCCACAAAGTCCACGTGGGTGGTAACCTTGCTGGGAAAGTTGTATATGAGCAGGAATAAATGCTCATTGGAGTCAGTTCTTCTTCACCCTCAATCTAGAGTCTTGTCTCGCGTTTGGGGTAACCGGCTATATCACTACAAGGGATTGCCATTCTCTGCATGCTCCCTTAAATAATCACTTCTAAGCTCTTTTAAGAGCTTGTTCCTGCTTCACTCTCTTGGAGGAGAGGTTAACCCACTGGAGCCTGGAGTCTTGTTGTAGGTCCAGGGTGGGTAGGAGATGGCCAGACCTCAACCAAGCTACAGCGGTTTATGGGGTCTGCGGTGGTTGTGGTGTGTGGTGGAGCGCTTGGAGCCCTCTGGAACCGCTAGGAGCATCCAGTAACGGAGGTACCCAGTCGGGGTGCCAGGCGGTCCGTTACAGTGTACAGGTCTGTGATTGTGTGTGTGTATTTGTAGTTGTGTGTTTCAGTCTGTGATTGTGTATGTATGTGATGGCATGTGTATGTATGGGCATGCTGTTTTGGGTGTGTGTACATCTGTGTTTATGTGTGTATGTATGTGACTGTGTGTATAGGTCTGTGATTGTATGTGGGCCTGCGATTGTGTGTTTGACATTGTGTGTATGTAATTATGTGTGTATGTATGTGACTGTGTGTATAGGTCTGTGATTGTGTGTGTATATTTGAGATTTTGATTGTATGCGCATGTATAGGTCTGTGATTGTGTGTGTGCGTCTGTGATTGCGTGTATATGTTTCTACATCTGTGATGATTATGTGTGTGTATGTATGTGACTGTGTATAGGTCTGTGATTATTTGTGTATGTATAGGTTTGTGATTATATGTGTGTGTGTCTGATTATGTGTGTATAGGTCTGTGATAAACAAGGGAGTTATCTACTAAACAAATTTCAGAAAAGGGCTTTTGAGGTTTTATTATACAACTTAATTTTATTATAGATTTTATGTGTGGCTCAAGCCAATTCCTCTGTGCTCAATGAGGCCCAGGGAAGCCAAAAGGTTGGACACCCACGCTGCAGATGTACCTGCCTTAATGGAAACTCTTGGACTGCCTAACATTCAGGTACAAATGAACTTCTCATAGATCGACTGGTAGGCCGCCACATGGAGAAGGACTCTGACCCTAACACAGTTCCACCTCAAAAGTCAACTACACATCAACCTAAACACACATACTACATTACCGATTTTCTATGGCTATAGACTACTGAACATCTACTGACAACTAAGAACATTGCAAAATAGATTTAGAAAAAAAAATAATTAACCAAAGAAAGTGAAAAGGAGAACACAAAAATTTGACATATGGTAAGGCACCTTTTTATTGCAGAACCCCTGCCCTAATTTGAGATGAGTCAGACATGGAACTTACAGATAATATCATTTTGAATGGAGAACCTGGAGAGCGATTTCACTAGTATCCATTATTAAGATCTGCCTGACTTGAATTTTCCCCACATGTAGAGGTGTTTAAAATTTAAACTCTGGGATATCAGATGGAAGACATACCATATACATAGAATATGGCTCTAGTGAGTCTCCACTTTGCAACGTTTATATTGGAAACTGAAGTGGTGGAGGACCATGCTCAAGTTAGGGCATTATATTTTAGCAGGGTAACATTGTGTTCACTGTGAATACTATGCACTTTCTTAACTTGTTCCATTAAGCAATATCAGGGGAAAAGAAGCTTAGGTTAACCTGAGATAGAGTGGAGGGAGAAAAGATAATTACTTATATAAGAAGAAAGTGAAAGTGAAGGAAAAAAAGAAAAGGTAAAATAAATAAATATATATATATATATATATTTTTTTTTTCCCTCTCCTGCAAATAGTCTGCAGTATACTAAACAAACCCCTGAGATCAGATCACAAATTAAGCTATAACAAGCAATAACTCACAAACACGTTAGGTAGACTCTATGCAATTAATGTAGTAGTAGGAGATTAGTTGAATAATCATGCTTAACTTTGACATTTGTTCAATTTAAGTGTCAAGTACTTATGTCAGGTTTGAAACACATGTTATTTTACACGTGATGCCTTGCTTAAGCTGTTGCTCCCTGGCAGATGGGACTGGAGACACCTTATTATCTTTTTTTTTTTTTCACCAAGTATTTTACATTTCAGCCTGTCCACCGTGAATCACTTGCTACATCTTGGATTAAGCTCTGGGGACTAATTTATTCCTCAACCCTCTTTTTCAGAAGCAAATTACCCCTACACACAGTCGCCTGTGTCAAACCCAAAAACTAACTTCATTGCATTTATTATTTCAGAACAAATCAAAACAAATTATTTTGGATCCACTCATTTACATAAGGATAGACAATTAAGGATGTATCTATCTACTAAGCAACTAAAACAGCAAAATTAATAAAAAGGGCTTGAACTCAAGTTCTTTAGGCCACATCTATAGTTGAAAACACTAAATTAAGTGATTTCCAGATTTCCCACAAATCAAGAAAACAATTCTTTCTTGACTCCAAAATAGCAATAGGATTTCTCCTTGGGTCAACAAGCTTACATTTTAACGAGAAACTCCACTGCACAAAAAAAAAAAAAAGCAAGCACTATTTAACAGACATACCTCCAATGAAACCTGCATGCTTTTAATTATGCATTTCTTTTCATTGCATTTGAATATCTAAAGAGAGTTTGCAAAAGCTGCAGATATTTTGTCTGCAGCCTTTGTAAGCCCTCCCTTCTAACCTTTAATCCCAAACTTACAAATGCAGCCCAATGAGAAGTATTTGCAAGTTAGTTGCTTTGAGCAATGGCCTGCCTCTTGAATGTAGCTCCACTGAGCTAAACAACCAGGAAGTAAAAAGCTGTCTGACAACCAGGTGCGTGTAACAAAGTAAATTTATAAAAGTGGCAATTTCTATTGTAAAACTAAGAAAGATCACAAACTCTTTATATAAATGCTTTTTTGGATGTCTGATGAAAATATACAAATTGTTTGGTTAAAACAGTAGACAATATTCATATATATATATATATATATATATATATATATATATATATGCCAAATTTATAAAACTTACCTTGCCATAATAGAGACCAGACCAGAGACTCATTACAAGCCCGGCGGTCTTGGGGGGGACGGCAGCAAGCTGTTACTTACCTCCCAGCAGCTCCCTCCAGCTCCCCAGTGTAAATCTTGCGAGTCCCGCAGCCGTCAGAGAACCCGTGGCAACGCTGAGCGCGGCACTCAGACAGCAAGATTTTTACCGGGTAGCTGGAGGAGCTGCAGGAAAAGTAACAGCTTGCTGCCGGCCCCCCCACTGCTCAGTACATGCCACTGGACCACCAGGGAATGCCATAGCCCCCTGCTTGGCCAGGTAACAAGCAGGGAGGGGGGGAATAAAAAAAAAGTAAACAAATTAAACATTTAATAAATACAAATATTTAAATAATATTATAAATAATATAAATAAATATAAATTTAATAATATAAATAATAAAAAATAAAATAAAAATGCCCTCCACCCCACCCAGTTTACACACACTACACAAACACACACACACTCTGCATTATATAAACACACACTGCATTATATACACACACACACTGCATTCACACAAACACAAACTCTGCATTATATACACACACTGCATTCACACAAACACACACTCTGCATTATATACATACACACTGCATTCACACAAACACACACTCTGCATTATATACACACACACTGCATTCATTATATACACACTACACAAACACACACACACACACTGCATTCATTATATACACACTACACAAACACACACACAAACTACATTCATTATATACATACACTGTAAATAAATATTCAAAAAAAAATATTCAGCCTACTGATGCCTCAATTAATGTAATTTTTTTGGGATCTATTTTTATTTTGAAATTTACCAGTAGCTGCTGCATTTCCCATCCTAGGCTTATACTCGAGTCAATAAGTTTTCCCAGTTTTTTGTGGTAAAATTAGGTGCCTCTGCTTATACTTGAGTATATACGGTATATGCTTTTTTGGATGTCTGATGAAAATATGCACATTGTTCGGTTAAAACAGTAGACAATATGCATATATATACATATATATATATATATAAATATGCCAGCGGGGGACTGCCTGAGCTCTCTGGCTGTCCCCCTGCTGCCTGTAAAAAAGTTTTAAAAGTAAGGAAAAGTAAAAAAAAAGTTTAATAAAGTAAATTAAAGTACTTAAATCATATATATGTAGATGATCTAAGTACTTTTATATGCACATTCACACACATAAACTATTATTATAAGTGTATTTTAATATATATAATTCAAATGCAAATCCACGTTCGATCCTCAGTCAAATAAGGCATCTATAAAGACCTATCTGGCAACTTCCAACAAAATTACTCAAAAAATCTTTTCACAAATAAATAAACCACAAAATATCACCAACCATCAAAGAAAGCTTATTAAGCAGCTTGCAGATGACCCCACCATAGTCATTAGATCAGCGGACAAAGGTGGAGGGATTGTGATTATGGATTATCAATATTAGAAAATTGGGCAGACTAGATGGGCCGAATGGATCTTATCTGCTGTCACATTCTATGTTTCTATGTTTCTATTATGCGGATGAATTGCAGGCACAGCTTTCAGATACAAATACATATCAATTGTTATCAGGTGATCCTACAATCATATTCAGTCCAAAATCGCTGGTACTTTATCTATGGCGTTTACAGCAGGTTACATCGATACCCAATTGTATCACTATCTACACAAACTCCATCCACGAACGCCTATTATTTATAGCATTCCTAAAATACATAAAAATGTGGAGAAACCTCCAGGGCTTCCGATTGTATCTGCAGTAGATGGTATTTTAGAACCAATCACAAAGTGGCTGCACACTATCTTTAAAGGACCAGTTGAGGAATTGTACACGTGTATTAAAGATACACAGATGCTATTAACCAAGCTGAAGTCGTTACGTACTGACGGACAGGAGCTTTTATTGATAACTATGGACGTGGCGAGTTTATACACCATTATCCCTCATGAAGAAGGTGTTGAGGCCATGTGAACTGTACTCACACAGACCAAGAATTACCAAGGCCCCGCTATTGAATTTGTACTGGAACTACTGATGCTGACACTGCAAAATAATTACTTTAGATTTCAAGACAAGTGGTATCTGCAAGTTGCCGGTACTTCCATGGGGGCAGCGATGGCCCCCATGTATGCAAATGCATTTATGTTTGTATTTGAGGAAATATATCTTTTATCACAATATGAACAGCACATTGTGCAGTACTATCGCTACATAGATGATTTGCTCATCATTTGGTCAGGTACACAATCAGAAGCGGCATCCATGGTCGAACAACTCAATATAATACCGACTCCGGTACGATTTACAGCAAACATTGGTCGTGAAAAGATTCACTTTTTAGATCTTGAATTAACAGTAGGCGAACAACAAATTGAGTATTCTTTATATTCTAAACCTACAGATCGTAACCTGCTGTTACATGCTCAAAGCGCACATCCTGATGCACTTAAGAACTCTTTACCTAAGGTTTCTACGTGTTATTAGGAACAACTCCAACGCAGATATGATGGAAAGACAATTAAAGGATATGCACCAAAAATTTCTCAATCATGGATACAGTAGAAGCACCCTTGAGCGAGCACTCAGTGAGGCCAGAATGGCACGTGAAACTCGGAAAATGGATTCTCCACAGAGACTGGTGTTCCCCATGACTTTCCACCAACATTCACCTTTAGTTGCGAGAGCCGTTAAGGATAACTGGCAGATGGTTGCAACAGACGACATGCTTCCTAAGGTCTTTAAAGAAGCTCCACTTATTTGCTTTAAAAGGAACAAGAATTTAAAGGACTTGTTAGTGCAGACTGTTCCAGTCAATAGTTACAACAAAATAGCCAAGACGACCAATCGGGGATGTGTACGATGTTTAGGGTGTGTCACATGTGGGCATATGGTACCAGCCAAGTTTTTTCATCACCCCCACACTAATAAAAAATATATGATTAGACACACAATTACCTGCAAGACACCATTCATGGTGTACAAACTGACATGCCCCTGTGGCCTTAACTATGTGGGCAAGACCGACACCCCTTTATGTGAAAGGATACGTGGCGACCCCTCAAGTATTAGACTGGCCTACCGTGATGGAGTGTCTGATAAACCAGTAGCCAAGTATTTTTTGAATGCACAGCATCCTCTGTCTTCACTTAAATTTACAGATTTGACCACGTACCTCAATCTAGACGTGGTGGTGTACCGAGGACGTAGTTTGCTTAACAGGGAAGCATATTAGATCTATGAATTAAGAACCGTGGCCCCAGGAGGACTTAATGAAAATTTGCTCTATAGTTCGATCTTGTAAAATTAAGGTGTATATATAATCAGCTTGTGATGAAACAAATACAGTGCTTGGCTTTGTTCCAGCATTAAGTATTTTATAATTTTTAAATATTTCCTAAGATTTTCTTCTTTTCGGGTTACATAGTCTGGTGTTTTATTAAAACAGGGTCATTGCTATTGGCCTGATGCACTATAAGGGATAGGCACAATTTTGCACTTTGTCTTTTACTATACTGTACTAGATTCTATAGTCTTTGACATTAAGTTTACATAGTGATGACCTATATAGGTCCTTTAACAAAGAATATCTTGCAATCTATTGCACTTTATGCACTCTCATGCTATGGTCACTTTAATCATGCACATTACACTTATTCTAAGTAATGTATGTTTTTATTACATATCTTGCACTTTGCATTAGTCATAATTATAGCTTCACTTAGCTTAACTTGTTCTTTTATCACATCGTATACACACTTTCTTTTTAAGTATGCTATCAGGATACTAAAAAATATGTTCAATAGCTTGGTTTTCACCAGCCATTATGATAAACCATATATTTTATCGATAGTTGCACATTTTGATAAGTATTTCAAGTCTCTGCACATCTCACTTGATTTATTGCCTATTGTGCCTCAGCACTTTAATATTTGAATTATTGAAATATCATTTTGGTAGCTTTGTATTTTTCTGCCCTTTAGTAATTGCTATCAAGTATTTTACAATATGAATGCATGCTCAACTGTAATTGCTAGTTATGTATGAACCTGACATGAATTATTTATTTCGATTTATTTTGTTTATTTAATTGTCTTTCTTTAGTGTACCGCCGAGGATGTGCAGACCGCCCGGAGCCCTCTGATCGCACCGGCGCGAGGAAATTATTTATCCGTTGCCAGGGTAATACCTAACATATGTTAAGGCAGCGCACATGCGCACATTTTGTGCCGCGATAGGGGGAGGGCGTGCGCATCATTAATGGGCGTTACACTAGCCCGAGCCTGCCGCCTACTATGTAGACATACCTTTGTTGAACGGAAACTATGGCAACATAGATCACGTGAGTGAGCCCTGTTTGGATTGTATTGCACATACGCATAGCGATCGGTAGGACGCCGGGAGGGTGTGCACATCAGCTGTGGTGAGTCTTTCTATTTTATCTATGATATATAAGTTGAATCATTATTTGTGTTGTAGTTTTTGTTTTTTCTGATCCTGAAGAAAGCCCAGATTGGGGCTGAAACGTTGATCATTTTTTTAATGCATATTTAATAAAGCATTTTGCATTTTTTATACAAAGAAGACCGAAGAGTGCAGCCATCATCATTTTGGTTCCTATATATATAAATATATATATATATATTAATATTAAAATACACTTACAATGATGTTAAATATATATATATTCTAATTATATATATATATATATATATATATATAAAAATAAAAAAATAATTGAAATAATATTTTTACATGATTAAGTAATTTCAGACAATGATATTGTCTGTGAAAGTGCAGTTTTTTTGCATTTTTCACACACAAACGGCACTTTCACTGATAAAATAATTGTTGTGATAAGTTGTAATGTTTGGAAACACTAATACTTTCAGCAAAGTCTCTCGAGTATAACAGTACCCACCATGTACAAGTCCTATGGTGTTTTCAAAAGTTATAGAGTGTAATATAAGACTTGTATTTCCATTTTTTTTACATTAAAATTCACCAGATTGGTTATGTTGCCTTTGAGACCGTATGGTGGCCCAGGAATGAGCCACTTAGTCACAAACACTGGCCAAAATTATCATTCAAATCAGTTTTTTACATTTTTCACACACATAGAAATTAGAATGTTAACTTTGGCCAGTGTTTGTGACTAAGTGGCTACTGAAAAATACTGGATATACCCCATTTATAATACATTGGGTTGTCTACTTTTGCAAATGGAATACTACCATTGGGGTAATTTTCATTCCTGGGCTACCATACGGTCTCAAAGGCAACATAGCCAGTCTGGCAAATTTCAATGTGTATAAACTAAAAAATGTAATGTGATAGATTTGATTCTGTACCTTTCCAAAACACTATAAAACTTGTACTTGGGGGTTACTATTTTACTCGCGAGACTTCACTGAATATAAATATGAGCACTTTATTGCACTAACAGCTAACAGTATTATGGCATTCACTGCCTTGCAGTACTAAAGAAATAAAAAAATCTTAATTTATAACATTTTTTTTTACATTTTATTTATATTAAATAATGTTTAATATATAAATATTAATGTGACATGAAGATCCTGTTTCTCCTGAACAAAATTATATATAATAGGTGTGGGTGCATTTAATATGAATGAGGTGAATTACGGTTGGACAGACATAAAGCGCAGATGCCAGGTTTTGTTTATGTTTTGTTTTGATCACAACTTGTACAACTGGCTCCTTAAGGGGTTAATTTCTCATTTTATTTTTAAGAGGCGAGCAGATCACGAGTAACTGGCCCACAGTGTGTTTACAACACATGTATAATACAATGTAGTCCCAAGACACGACTATGTATTTAGCTTGTTTACACCTTGTATTCTTCTTCACGGCACATTTACAAGGAAGACAGAAATTTGCAATAATGGCAGGTGACTAACAGCTATTATTTTTTAAGTTTTTAAAAGTTATTAAACTAGGTGCTAATTTGGAGTGTAACAAGCACTTTATTTCTTTGATTTTTTTTAAAATCATTTCATTACTACAACTGAGGATTCATTTCTGTACTGCTAGTAACAAAGCAATTATTATGCTCAGATTGCCACTTAAGGTAGAACATAGTACATGTTATGGTCTCCTGTGCATTAAAGACTGAAGCAATTTTAGTATTTTTGGCACTTGTTCCACTGTAATTCCTCAATTTCTAGTTAAATGCATCATTGCATATTACATGTTGCTGTTTTTTAAAGAGCACATAGAGCTTATTTTCTTTGTCATATGTACATCATACAGCAATTAGAATGAAAAAAAGAAATTGGGAAAATTAAAAAAAAAAGTATTTTTTTCTTATATGATAATTTTCTAAAGAAAAACATCTCAAAAGAGGCTCATTTTAATCATCCAGAATTTAGGACTACTTCATTGGTGTCAGCCATTTTATAGCAGAGACAGGTCACAAAATGCACAGAGTGAGCTACTGTTTTAATACAGGGGTCTGAATATCAACTTACCAAGGGACCAAGGGACAAGGTCTCTTCTCTCATAGGGGCTGCAAATGTGTACAACCAGATGCCATGCACACACAGTTCTATACTCAATGGCAAACAAATTCACAGCTACACACTTCTTTGCACACATTTCCATACACACAGCTCCCCATGAATTACACATGTACTGTGGCTTAATTCATGGTGGAGTCTGCTACCCTGCCCCTGCATCTAATTATGAGGTTGGCAGGTGCCCACAGTGCAGGCAAACATTGTTGTCATGCCAAAGAGCTGATCAAAGAAAAAGCCATCTGCAATCTGGAACAAAGAGGTCACAACGTGATTGCTCATTAGGCCACTGTGTCTGTATCAGCGTATCAAATGTTGTGATTTTGTACTGTTATCCCAGAGATCCCTGTTCTGTGCCTGGCCATATATATAGCAAAAAAAGATGGAAAAGCAAAGAGCAATCATTATAACCTCTTGCAGGCCCTTCCAATATTTGAAGAGCACAGTAAACAAGGAAACAAAAATGGAAGAAGGCTTAAAAAGATTTAATGCTCAGAGATATCCCCCAAAATACTAAAAGGAAAACCATAGGGTAATAAAAAAAAATTGATCATAGGGGCCTTTTAAAGTTTAAGTCTAAGCATATTAAAGATATCTATGGAAGTAGAACAAATTGTGTAATACAATATGTCACCCACAACAAGCTGTTTAGAAAAATTTTCCAGAAATTTGGCATACTATCTGTAGCCCATGGATCAGCGAAGCTAGGGGAGTGGGCCTTGACAGAGCCAGGAGGTAGGCATAGCAGCCAAGGGAAGTTGAGTGACATCTAGCAAGCTGGGTGGGGCGGAGCTACGATGGGAGTATTTATACCGGCCATTTTGTGAAGTGGCCATCTTAACTAAACCTAATCTTACCTGTCAGTTGTCCCTCCCTCCCACCCTCCCTGACTTTGGTTAGGTTATAAAATGTTCCTGTTTTTTTCACAGCAGCTGACTTTTGAAGTCAGTCATATAACAGATTTTTTGGCAAATCACAATGGGAATGTCTTAAATTATGAGAGATGCTTTCTCACCAACCTTAGTCAATCAGAGAATATGAGATTCTCTCAACTATAATTATGTAAAATAACGTGTACAGTGCCCCTGTGTAAACACCACTCAACAATATGTACAAAAAAAACCTTAAATGCTCTGTTTTAAAAAACACTTTCTTGAGTTTAGGCATTATATCTCAAAGTACCAGCAAGTTTAAATGCTTAGAAAAGGACAAGACATACAAATGCTGCTAAAAAAACAAAACCTTTTGGACTTGGAACATATATATTTTACTCATGGGATGAAATACTATTGAAACAATACATACATATGTGACGATATATTATTTGTTTTCTTGAAATTATATTGAAGATTAAAAAATAAATTGCATATGCTAAAACATATTCAAATAAAGCTGTTAGTTTTAGCAAGTCTCAGTGTTTTTCAAATTTTTATTAGGACCATATAATATATTGCTCTGTTATTGTTTATTTAATCATCAATACTACATTTATGTTTTCATATAATACAATAGATATGTTAATACTTGTTTATGGCACTAATGCAGTTTTGTTTTTTAAGTGTTTAATAATTGGATTCAAGTATTCAATAGATGTTTACAATGTATGCAATGAAGATACAGCTGTTAATCTACAGAAAGTAACATACAATATAGTGAAATACAGTAAGAGTCTGTGAACTACTATGAATGCACTCACAGAACAGGATGGTTATAAAGCGTCTATGGATGTCTCCTCCAAAATCCAACTTGTGTTATTCATAGATATTATTTGTGGCTAGCAGGAAACGATCGACAGAATTATGATATATGAATTGGAGCACATTAAGAATCATAGATGGAACACACATGTGATCAGCATCATGAAGGAAGTGTGAAAAGGAACGCAAGATGGAGGACCAGTTGAATGCAAACAGACTCACGTGATTCCATATGCACGGAGCGTCTCTTAAAGCCATATGCTCTGGCTTTTGAGAAGGCACATTGTAAATCAAGAGAAAGGATTGAAAAGAAGTTAGCCAATGGGGAAAGAAATAGTGATGACACTCACTAAAGCACCAATGGGACTGAGGGACTAGCCCTATAAAAGGAGGACTCAGGTGGGAGGGAAATCCTCAAAATATCCCTATGTTCTAGTGGGAATTTTTATGATTGTTTTTATTAGTTATCTGGTTCCTAAGGAAGTGTACATTTTGGAAGAAACGTGTTGCGCCTTTCTGTTTTACTTTTACCCAATACTTATCTATTAGAAGTTTATTATTAATAAATTGATCCTAATACTTACCTGGAATCTTGATGTACTTGATCTTGGTCCTGGAGAAAGTAGTTTGAGGAGGATAAGACATTATCTAGCTCCCTACCCCCTACTAATTTTGGGGGAGGCACCCAGAAATGCTTTATAACCATCCTATTCTGTGAATGCATTCATAGTAGCTCAGTTCACATATTTTTAGCGTATTACACTATATTTTTATTTCTGTAGATTTACAGTTGTCTCTCCATTGCATATATTGTATATTGACTGTTGAGCCAAGGACATAATCTGTGAAAGTCTCTTGGGAAACTGTTGTTTCAAAAGATGTTTTTGTATGTTCCATTGCAACTGACACTGATATCATGAGGGTGAGGGATATACAGTCAGGTCCATAAATATTGGGACATGAACACAATTCTAATCTTTTTGGCTCTATACACCAACACAATGGGTTTGAAATGAAACAAACAAGATGTGCTTTAACTGCAGACTTTCAGCTTTAATTTGAGGGTATTTACATCCAAATCAGGTGAACGGAGTAGGAATTACAACAGTTTGTATATGTGCCTCCCACTTTTTAAGGGACCAAAAGTAATGGGACAGATTAACAGTCATAAATCAAACTTTCACTTTTTAATACTTGGTTGCAAATCCTTTGCAGTCAATTACAGCCTGAAGTCTGGACCCATAGACATCACCAGACGCTGGGTTTCATCCCTGGTGATGCTCTGCCAGGTCTCTACTGCAACTGTCTTCGGTTCCTGCGTGTTCTTGGGGCATTTTCCCTTCAGTTTTGTCTTCATCAAGTGAAATGCATGCTCAATCGGATTCAGGCCAGGTGATTGACTTGGCCATTGCATAACATTCCACTTATTTCCCTTAAAAAAACTCTTTGGTTGCTTTTGCAGTATGCTTCGGGTCATTGTCCATCTGCACTGTGAAGCGCCGTCCAATGAGTTCTGAAGCATTTGGCTGAATATGAGCAGATAATATTGCCAAACACTTCAGAATTCATCCTGCTGCTTTTGTCAGCAGTCACATCATCAATAAATACAAGAGAACCAGTTCCATTGGCAGCCATGCATGCCCACGCCATGACACTACCACCACCATGCTTCACTGATGAGGTGGTATGCTTTGGATCATGAGCAGTTCCTTTCCTTCTCCATACTCTTCTCTTCCCATCACTCTGGTACAAGTTGATCTTGGTCTCATCTGTCCATTGGATGTTGTTCCAGAACTGTGAAGGCTTTTTTGAGATGTTGTTTGGCAAACTCTAATCTGGCCTTCCTGTTTTTGAGGCTCACCAATGGTTTACATCTTGTGGTGAACCCTCTGTATTCACTCTGGTGAAGTCTTCTCTTGATTGTTGACTTTGACACACATACACCTATCTCCTGGAGAGTGTTCTTGATCTAGCCAACTGTTGTGAAGGGTGTTTTCTTCACCAGGGAAATAATTATTCTGTCATCCACCACAGTTGTTTTCAGTGGTCTTCCGGGTCTTTTGGTGTTGCGGAGCTCACCGGTGCGTTCTTTCTTTTCAAGGATGTTCCAAACAGTTGATTTGGCCACACCTAATGTTTTTGCTATCTCTCTGATGGGTTTGTTTTGTTTTTTCAGCCTAATGATGGCTTGCTTCACTGATAGTGACAGCTCTTTGGATCTCATATTGAGAGTTGACAGCAACAGATTCCAAATGCAAATAACACACTTGAAATGAACTCTGGACCTTTTATCTGCTCCTTGTAAATGGGATAATGAGGGAATAACACACACCTGGCCATGGAACAGCTGAGCAACCAATTGTCCCATTACTTTTGGTCCCTTGAAAAGTGGGAGGCACATATACAAACTGTTGTAATTCCTACACTGTTCACCTGATTTGGATGTAAATACCCTCAAATTAAAGCTGAAAGTCTGCAGTTAAAGCACATCTAGCTCATTTCATTTCAAATCCATTGTGGTGGTGTATAGAGCCAAAACTATTAGAATTGTGTCGATGTCCCAATATTTATGGAACTGACTGTATAGTCAACAGATTTTGCATGTTGCACTACCATTTTTTTTTTGAACAACATTTTGTACACTTGTTGTTTATTAAGTAAACTCTAGGTATTGGATTTTAACCCTCTAACCATGGGCTTGACAAAGACCTGTCTGGGTTAAAACCTTTGATCACATATTGGACTGATGATTTAATTTAGTTTTTGCCAAACTGTCTATGAAGCCTCCTTGAGTGCTGATTCCTGGCTGTGGGATATCGTAATTTGCAGCCATAAGTCTGTACAGCTCAGCCTTTCTTGCTGTAGTTGGGAAAGGTATACCCCTACACATCTGCTGCATTCTGCTGCAATTTTGGAACTGTCCTGGATCACATAGAACTGGCTTGGCAGTTCTTGGTTTTCAACCGGTGTGCTTGGTCTGGCTGGGATGGGTTGCCTGGCAGGTGTACTGAGGAGGGAGAAATCATCTCCCTTCTTCTAAAGTGTGAGACATTCTACAACAAATTAAATCATACAATTAAATCATAAAATGAAACTAGTCAAACGTGTCATCTTAATTCAACAGGCGTCTTACGTAGAGCCGAGTGGCGATGAATTAGCTAAACCATGAAATGTTGAGGCCCTGCAACTTGCCAAGTGGCTGAGTGAGACACTATTTATGATTTTTCCATGGGACTGAGCCACCGATCGATGTCATGGGAATGTTGTGCTCTCTGTGACTTGTAAGAGATTCAATATAAGTGGAAGTGACTGGAAGCTGGATGTTGTCAGGCTCTAACTATGAGTTTGGCAGATGGGTGAGTGTCCCTGCATGAGGATGGGTGTTGACCTCACAGGACCATTAATTAACTTAATCTAGCTATAACTTGTTAACTAGTTGATCTGACCCTATGTATAATTAGAGAGGGAATGATGTTAGCAGTCATATAGAATAGGGAATTAATGAAACATGGGCTATATGTTTTCGATGACTAAAAGCTTGGTATTGTAAATACCTGGTTAATAATGTAAACAGTAATCCTACTGTGACCTTTCCTGTAAATTATGTCAAGATGGCATCATAAATGTTACAAACAACATTGCTCTTTTGACCAACATTCAAGTAGGTGAGCACTTGGGAAATAGTGATCACAATATAGTGTCCTTTGAAATAAACTCAAAAAAACAAAAGCACATGGAGAATACTAAAACATATAATTTTAAAAAGGCCAATTTCAATAAGTTAAGGGAAGCTTTACAATATATTGACTGGCATAAACTCTTTAGTGAAAAGAACACTGAGGATAAATGGATCATCTTCCAACAAATATTACAAAGGTACATTTCTCAGTATGTACCATTGGGAAATAAATATAAAAGAAACAAATTAAAACCAATGTGGCTTAGTAGAGAAGTAAAACAAGAGATTACAACTAAGAGAAGGGCATTTAAAGCATTTGAATCAGACAAATCAGATGCATCTTATAAAAGATATAAGGATGCAAATAATGCGTGCAAAAAGGCAATAAGACTTGCTAAACTTCAAAATGAAATAATGATAGCTGAAGAGAGCAAAACCAACCCCAAAGCATTTTTTAAGTACATAAATTCTAAAAAAAACCAAAATGAAAGTGTAGGTACACTAAAAACTGAAACGGGGGTGTTAATTAATGAAGACCAGGAAAAGGCAGGAATTTTAAATAACTATTTCTCCTCCGTATATATTAAGGAAGAACCCATGGCAATAGATGTGCAAATGATTGCTACTAAAAACTTGCAGAATATTTGTAATTGGTTAACTCAAGACAAGGTGCTGCAGCAACTAAAGAAAGTTAATATAAACAAAGCTCCAGGGCCTGACGGTATCCATCCACGTGTACTTAAGGAACTAAGTGCAGAAATAAGTGAACCTCTGTTTTTAATCTTTCAAGATTCTTTTCTTTCAGGAAGTGTTCAGGAGGATTGGAGGAAGGCAGATGTGGTTCCTATATTCAAAAAGGGTTCAAAATCCTTGCCTGGAAATTATAGACCCGTGAGCTTAACTTCTGTGGCTGGTAAAATATTTGAAAGGTTATTAAGGGATAATATTCAAGAATTCCTTGAGAAGAACATGGTTATCAGCAAAAATCAGCATGGTTTTATGAAGCACAGGTCATGTCAAACTAACTTGATTGCGTTCTACGAAGAAGTAAGTAGAAGTATAGATCAGGGTGTTGCAGTGGATGTGATCTATTTGGATTTTGCCAAGGCATTTGATACAGTTCCACACAATAGATAAGTGTTCAAACTCAAGGAAATCGGTCTAGATGAAAATGCTTGTTCTTGGGTAGAACATTGGCTTAAAAACAGAGTACAAAGAGTTGTCATTAATGGTAAATTTCAAGCTGGACAGAGGTGGCAAGTGGTGTCCCTCAGGGGTCTGTTCTGGGACCCCTTCTATTTAACATGTTTATAAATGATCTTGAAGACCGCATTGAAAGTCATGTTTCAGTGTTTGCAGATGACACAAAACTTTGTAAAACAATACAATGTGAGCAAGATATTACTTTGCTGCAGAGGGATTTAGATAGACTGGGGGACTGGGCACTCAAATGGCAGATGAAATTTAATGTTGAAAAATGCAAAGTTATGCACTTCGGCGTAAAGAATACACAAGCAACGTATACCCTTAATGGAAGCGAATTAGGGATAACAACACATGAAAAGGACTTGGGAATTGTTATAGACAACAAACTATGCAACAATGTGCAATGTCAATCAGCAGTGGCCAAGGCCAGTAAGGTATTGTCATGCATGAAAAAGGGCATTCATTCTCGGGACGAGAATATCATTTTGCCTCTTTATAAATCACTGGTAAGACCACATATTGAATATGCTGTGCAATTTTGGGCACCTGTTCTAAAGAAGGATATTATGGCACTAGAAAAAGTGCAGAGGCGGGCTACAAAATTAATAAAAGGAATGGAACATATCAGCTATGAAGAAAGGTTAACAAATTTAAACCTCTTTAGTTTAGAAAAACGTCGCCTGAGAGGGGATATGATAACATTATACAAATATATTCGGGCCAATACAAACCATTGTGTGGAAATCTATTCACAAACCGGACTTTACATAGGACACGAGGCCATGCGTTTAGACTGGAAGAAAGAAGATTTCGCCTAAGGCAAAGGAAAGGTTTTTTTACTGTAAGAACAATCAGGATGTGGAATTCTCTGCCTGAGGAAGTGGTTTTATCAGAGTCCATACAGATGTTCAAACGGCTACTAGATGCATACTTGCAAGAACAGAATATTCAAGGATATAATCTTTCAATGTAGGGTAATAACTGCTTGATCCAAGGATAAATCTGACTGCCATTCTGGGGTCAAGAAGGAATTTTTTTCCTAGCTTGTTGCAAAATTGTGCTTCAAACTGGGTTTTTTTGCCTTCTTTTGGATCAACAGCAAAAAACAAATGTGAGGTAGGCTGAACTTGATGGACGCAAGTCTCTTTTCAGCTATGTAACTATGTAACTATGTAAATAACAAACATATATACAGTTATTGCAGGTGAATTGTGATACTATAGTGACTGGTTGTGAGTTGGCTAAACTTAATTATGTTCTAGTAGTACCTGTGTCTTATTGAATACTTGTCACATAGGGTGTATGCAATGCCCTGCATGAGGGTTGATACCTTGTTGTAGTAGTTTATGGCCTAACTGTGGGCTTAATAATACCAGACAGAGGTAACCTGGACCTATGTTGATTTAAAAAAAAACAAATGAGGGCCTGATGTACATATATGGAATTTACATGTAAGATAAGTCGAGGTGCCATGACCTATAAGGTATTAAAAGGGACTTATTGGAAATGAACATACCATCTTGTAATTGAAGAAACAAGGCCAGATGAGGCCTGAATGTATGTAATTTGAATTGGAACTTAACATTTGGTATTTGACTTGGCAATCGTCTGAATAAGTTTGAGAATATGTATGGAACTGGAACGTAACATTTGGTATTTCGTGGAAGTGATGTTCAATGACGGCCGAAGTAGGTATGAACGAAAAGCTAAATTTAGAAAATATAGTTGTAAAGAAAAGGTAGGCCAAATACAAGCCATTTGTGACTATGATTATAGCGGAATGTCCAATAAGAATATTGTAGACTATTATAGTACGGTCAGAAAGAAGGCTAATCGTATTTGTAAGGTCAATAAACCACTACCTCTTGTGAAATTGAAGAGGCTATTGAGTGTATGTTGTATACAGTAGATGTGATGTTGAAACAAGGACCAAATACTTGAGAACAGTAGTAATAGTTTTAAGAATGACTGTAATTAAATACAGCAAAGTGGTTTACATATTCATAGACTGTAAATGGAAGTCACTAAATCCCTCTTATGTTGCAATTAATAACAGCCAGATGTCTAAAATGAGGTTCAAATATGATTGATACAAAATGAAATAAACCATGAATACAGATATGCCTGCAAATCAATCCAAGTCAGCCCAATAATTAAAGAACCTATGAAATATCACAGAACATATCGTGTACACATATAGATATAGAAGATACCCTCTAGGGTAAGCAACTGGATATGGTCATGTAATTGTGATCTAGAGGCCAAATGAGGCCTGAACTAGAAAAAAAAATTAAATACAGCAAGTGTGCACTAAGACCAGATACATTATGTATGTATATAAAACCTTATTAGCTATAAGTTTAATATTGAAACAACATAAAACAAAATACAATGCAGTTTTTGTAAATATGGCCAAGGTGTTCGAAATCGTAAAAGGTCCATTTGTGATTGAACTGAAGTTGACTCCCAACCTTTATAGTTTGTAGGGGCCCGAATGAATGCCTATGTGTATGAATTTTTCCCAAAAGCCATATGTGGCTGACTGAGGGCAGAATATAACATGTATGGCAGTAACTGTGTGAAGTAGGAGCCAAACAGGGCCAAAATATGTGCCTAATATATTTATTGAGTATCCCCAAAATGACTTTAAGTGACAGAATGAGGGTTGAATGAATCATGAGAGGAACTGTTGCTACCAGCCAGTGGGCCCGAATGTGAGTGCTGAACATGGACCAAACAACAGAGCCCTAATTTGTGTAGGTCAAGCATGTCAAACTCAAAGTCTGGATCGGGCCACATAAACAAGGTTTATGTTTATGTGGACCACAAAAAAAATACCATAAATTTTCATAGAAACTTAGGTTTATTTTAAAAAGTACAGTATAAAAAAAAAACCATCATCCCCCTCTACTAAACCACACCATCCCCCTTTACTAAACCACAGCACCCTGTGCCAAATCTGATGCTCTCGCTGACACACACACACATAGTCACTGACAGACACACACATACAGACACACAGACACACACATACTCACAGACAGACACACACACACACTCACTGACAGACACACACACACACACACACTCATTGACAGACACACACATACTCACTGACAGACACGCACATACTTGCTGACAGACACACACACACTCACTGACAGACAGACACACAGACAGACACATACTCACTGACAGAGACACACACATACTCACTGACAGACAGACACACACACACATACTCACTGACACACACATACTCACTGACAGACACACACACATACACACACTGATGGACACACACATACATACAGACAGACACACTGACAAACACACACACATACTCACTGACAGACAGACACACACATACATACAGACAGACACACACACACACATACTCACTGACAGACAGACACACACACACACTTACACATTCTTGCACACACATACTTTTATTTTTTTTATTGCTCCTTACTTAATGGAGCCGACGTAGGGCATCTCTCTGGGGTCCGTCCTGCTCCTCACTGCTCCCTCGTGTGGTTTAGGGATGCCAGCTGCCGGAATATGACGTCATATTCCGGCACCCGGCTTCACTTTAGATGGCGCGCGGGAGGGAGCAGTGAGGAGCAGGAAGGCTGAGCTCCTTTCCTGCATCCACCATCCCTTCCTCCCTGGCCGGGTAAGTTTTAGCAGAGTAGGCACCTGCAATGTGGGGAAACAGGTGCCTACTCTGCTATAACACCAGCATGTACTCGCGGCTCGCTGGGCCACAAAGATGGTCCTTGTGGTTTGACATGCTTGGCGTAGGTTTTCCTCTTGCATATATAGTGTATCCCTGTAGCCGAATGGTGGCCCCACAAGTAAATATGCAGTTTGTAAATCTGATTGGAAGGCCGAATGATGGACAAATGCACTGTGAAGGGGAGGGTAACATGTTGGCTGAACGAGGACCAAAACTCACTTTGGATGCTGACGAGTGCAGATGACTGTCGCAAACGCATGGCTGGGCCTTCTGATTATGTTGCTTCCTGATTAGGTTGCTGTCTTCGTGGATGCAAACTCAGGCTGAAGAGACTTGCAAGGAGTGAGATCCCTGTATCGATCTTGCCGCTTGGGGGAAGCAATTTCTTGTCGGGAAGTGCTGTATCTTGGACCGGAACTGGAAGTAAGGTCAGCATGACTCAAATGATAATGGTCCAGCGTAGGGGCTTCCCTGAGTTTATATAGGCCAAGTAACCCCTTCCTCAATTTCAGGCTCCACCTCAGCGTATATACTATACTATGTGTATGTGTAGATCATACAAGTAATTGTGCATCAATAATGACCTTCTGAAAGTGATCCTAAAAACTGATTTACATTATATATTATTCTATATGTCTTATAGCATTTTACTAAATAACATCTAATTAACAAATTAATAATATATGTGTCATGCATGATTGGGTAATTGTTTATAATTGTGATGTAGACTCATTGCAGAAACATTGTTGCTCTTTGCATTATAATTGTGAGCTCTGCTTGATTCTACCAGTTTAGTCCATCAATTTAGTCCAACCCATCTTGGGTTGTTAGAGATGACAGTGTCAGATTCTCTTTAGCTCTGGGAAAAGTCATTGACATCTCTTCTTCTTTGAGTATCCCCCGAGTTTACTGTTTGCCAACTTTATAATAGTAAAAGTGTCTCAGTGGCAACACTGACTGAAAGGAACATTCTACCTAAAGAGAATCAGTTCTCAGGCTAACTGAAACCTTCAAGCATAATATGATAAAGTATTGTTTTAGTTTATAAATGATTACAAATGCATAGAAAAGCAGATATAACAAAAATGTAATTCATTCATGCAAGTTCACTGTTTCTGAATTTAGTAGTGATAGCGTTTTATACTTATATTGGCTTTTCTTTAAAAGCACAATGTCTAGATAAGATTATTTGATGATTAATATGCGACTGTGTAATACTTTGCATAGTTGAGTCCTTTAAACCTCTTTTTCTCTTTAAACAATCAAGGTAATTCATTCAAGTGTGAATTATGAGGAATTCAAAATCAAAGTTAAATATTATGCCAACAGAACCATATTAAGAAAATACAAGCATATTTCCAGTTCATTTTTCTGGCCTAAAATTTGAAATTCACTATGAATTCCTGACAACTAACACTTTATCAAATCACTCTGAGTTTGCAGACAGATGCTAATATTATTCTCAAAATGTTTTCTCAAAAAAATGTTACATTTCGCATAAAAGAAATAACAGTACAATGCATCAATTGAGATGTTGGATTTTAATTTCTGCACTTGTCACAGGACTAGAACTTGTTGAAATGCGTCTGCTTTTCTTTTTACCCTTTCTACAATCATCTTCTCATTCACACTACTCTTGTTAAGAGATCCATTTAATGCTTTGCTGCTATAAGTCTATTCAGATTTTATTTATATTCAACCTGACATGTCACCCATCTCAAAATGGCTAATTAATTCTCCAAGTTACTATTTTACTCTTATTGGCTTGTAACGAATTAACTCAAGCTCTTGTCAGCTACAGAGATAATGAAACAAACAAACAAACCAACACATAAATAAATAAAAAAAAATGTTCTGGTTGAACTCAGTAGTGCTGACACTACATATTGAAACAAATATAACTTTATTTGCTTTAAAAAGAGAAAAGGTGTCAATTACCCAGAGGTAACCTATTGAACAGTTTCCGTCGCATGTTTATTTTTATGTTCAAAGAAACTAAATCAAAACGGAGAGTTAACATTAAAAAAACAAAGCGTCTGTGTGTGGAAAGTGCTCTGTCTCCACTGTCTCTGTGTACGGAACATTACATGTTTGCCTTGGTCACGTCACATTCATTACGAGGAGTATGGGATGAGCCATATTGCATACATGTATTTAAAAAAAAAAAAAAGCACTTATTTCTTTCTCTATCTTCAATCTGTCTTAGCACAAATTTCTTTTTTTGGAAAAAAAAAATGTGCTATAATTATAAGCCCACCAAAGTAAAGCTGCACCAATATTGGTTTGTGTTACAAACTTACGCTGTACTTTTCCAACTGTCTTTATAAATTTGGAGCAGAACAATAAAATCACTCTGTTCACTAAGCTACATCACCACACTTCTGCTTCTTTACAAGACAAGCCGATAGACAATGTCACCAAATACCAATAGCTGCCTGATTATAGAACTAATTTTACCAGGGTGTGTACAGTGACTTTGGGGTGTTGAGCACATCTGTAACGCAAAAATGGTCCTTTACTTTCTATCAAGTGACATTTTTTTTAGTCCACATTACCAACGTATGACAGGCACTATCTTTGGTTACTTTCATCGATTTGGGGTTTGGTGACATGTTCTTTTCGGACGTTTTGAGAAATGCAGTGGTGTGGCAAGGAAACACTGAACAGCAATACACAAAATATGGATAACATAAGTGTTTATGCAATGACACCGCTGTGTGGAATGACTTTCTCTGCAAGTTGAAAGTTCGTGCTAAGAGTCTTGTTGAATCTGTGCGAAGGAAGGGAAAAATTGGGCAACACTGTGGGCAAGGAAATGATAATTTCCCTTCCTTGGCTTAGGAGCAGTTCCCAGATCTGCTTTAGTTCTGAAGAAGTAATCTTCATGATGCAGTGACGTTAAAGAACTCAGTTGCTGTCTGATTCAGACATATCTAAGAGTCTGCACCTCTTGCAAACTCAACGCTGGCACAGCTTTGAGGAATGAGTTCCTGCTGAGTAGTTAAGCAGGTCACATGAATGCTTCAAACGCACTGTGTAATACAAGACTCATTTGACCCTCCCACATCTGAGTGGTGGGATGGTGTATTTTGAACTTTATTGCCATGCTCAAAAAAGCCACAAGCTTACTGTGGCTTCTCGATATCCACTGAGGATGAAATTGACTTGCCGATAGGTTGCCTCTGTCAGTTTTGTTTGTAAACAGGAGACTTATAATCTGTAGAGTGTAAGGATGGCTTGATGCCACAGCTTTCTATATAGTCAGAATTGCTACAGAGGGCATCAGACAGAGTGTAGTTTTTTTGATACTTGTGTCCAGATTACTGTGCATATATCCCATTTTGTAGAAGTCCTATGGGAACATAGGTGCTAATCCAGTATTGCAGGTCATATTGTCTTTCCCTGGCAATCTCCTGTCATTGAATGTGTGCATATTAATTACTGCATCACTCTTTACAAGAACGGGTGGCTGAGGTTTGTGTTTGACTCGACGCTGGCAGGTGAGGGATAATCTGATCTCGTCAGCCATTGTGCTGCAAAATGATCTCTGGGAAAAGAAAGGAAAATTGTTGAGTTGACATGTCAGGTAACATTGTACTTAAAGATGTCTCCTGTATAAGATTTCTCATTGCAGCATTAATACTTTGTCAATACATGTTTCAGATGTGTTAGCACGTTAGTGAAAAAATATATTTACTGTACATTATATATATTTATCATGTGATATTTTAAGAGTCGTATATAAAAACATCATAGATTAGGTAGAAGATTATTACGATTTAGCATATAGTGGACAATATCTGGAAACATTTGACACCATAGCTAAAATAATTTTTGATTCAAATAAATATTTATAGAAGTTTCAGTAAGCAATAAATAATTTCACAGTGTCGTTTTTATAGAAAAGCTTGAGGACGTCCAGCAATACTATAGCACACAAAATGTGTGCTATAAACCTGGAAGTGCTCTCTAGTGGCTGTCTAGTAGACAGCCACTAGAGGAGGAGTTAACCCTGCAAGGTAAATATTACAGTTTATGAAAAAAGGGTAGTGGGAGTTGGCACCCAGACCACTCCCATGGGCAGAAGTGGTCTGGGTGCCTGGAGTGTCCCTTTAAGACAAGTTTATAATGATTTAGTACAATAGCCCCTGACCCAATAAATAAAGAATAGACCTTTATAAGCATTGAAAATACATTCACAAAAATACTTTTTTTATATAATTAAGTCTTTCTTAAAGCCACTTTGTCACCTTCTGGGGTTATTACATATTTAGCAAAGAATGGTGAATTTGCCGCTGGCAGTGCGGTAGCCAATGGGTGCAGAGTTTTGCTTACCTCAACCTGTCCCTCTTGGCTGCCGCAATCTTCTTTGGTGGGATCCTCTTTTTCCGAGGATTGGTTGAGGGCTTGACAATACTTGACAGCGGTAGCTCAGCCTTTTTGTCAAGTTTTGTCAAGCATTGGGAAAATATACAAGACAAAGTAGTCCCTACTTTATCTTATGATATATTTTGACTGATTTGGTATTTCAGTCAAATTCTAAAATTAATGTGACTATCTGATTAAAAATGGTATCTCTATTTATGAAACACTAATTTCTAGCAGGATGGGGGGCTGACAGTGCCACTTTAATGTTTTTTAGAGCTGTACAATCATCATTCAGAAAGAACAGTGATCTCCACTGACTTCACTAGAAACAGCTCACAACATTATTTGTAGTAAATTAAGCATATATTTTAATAGTTGAATTTATAAATAATTTTATCTTAAAATAATTTGGACAATTCAAAAATGTTGACATTTAATACAGCCTCAAATATTACTCTGTGAATATTATCATGCTATGACATGTGCTTAACAGATAATAAAACATGAATGGATGCTCAAATAATGCTATAACATTTAAAGTTGTCTATTAAAGCAGTATTTACTTGGGTATGCTTCTGGAAAGTATTGTAGCCCCATGTAGCCAAAGCGCAGCTAAGCGAAAAAGGGAGTTAGGAGGCGGGCATAGGAGGAAGAAAGAAGGAATGGAATTATGGGTAAGTGAGCTGGGATATTTAAATAGGCAGCCATTTTAAGTGAATTCACTTCTAATTTCCTACCTGACCGAGTTTGTCCCGCCCACCCTCCCTGAATTTTGTTTCAGGTGGGGGTTATCCCGTTTTTTCACAGCGGTGGGATGGGGAGCTGAAGGAGAAGAAATAGGCTCCCTAGGATGAATGTGATAGAAACGGAAAACTGTGGTCATTGGTGGTTGGTAGGTTTCGAGTCCTGCCGGTGGCTCAGAACCTGGTGGGGTAGGGGTATCCGGGTATACCCCTGTCATGGTTAATATATGTTTGGCACTTTAAGTTGGTATTTTGGAATAATGTTGGTATATGTTATATATATGTGTTATTTATATGGGGTTCATTGCCTTTTATATTAACAGAAGGATTCGCATGCGAGGGCGGAGTATGGGGGGCAATGACCCATGTTTATTTAAGTTATTATTATGGTTATTATTATTATTATTATTATAATTAATAAAATTGTTAATATTCGAGATTGGTTAATAAAGCTGTGGACAAATTTTCCCATATACCCGAGTGTGAGTGTGCGTTTTTGGGTAAGGTATGTGGGGGGGTTGTCCTGGAGTCCGACTGCCCATATGGCGACTATACACCGGTCAAGCATATTTCATATTCAATTTGAATTGGTACCAATTTGCTAATGAACCACACAACCAGCTTACTGACCTGCTCTCGCTCTGCTGTCTTACGAAGTTTATACACAAACTCTGCCACAGCTACAACTACAGAAAGGATGAGTCCAGCTGCCAGCACAATAAAGATGCCTCCCATGTTCTGGATCCCAAGTGCACTGGCCTCCCTATTCTTCTCCTCTGGACAGCCACTTGTTCTCCACCACCGATCTTTCATCTTATGGATTTCATCAGATTCAAGAAGTTGGAGAATAGCAATACTAATCCTGTCACGATACGGAGATCCTAAAAGAAGAAAATAATTTTATGTGAGTTATTTACCATCAGAATTGGCTGGATGAATAAATGCACAATTTATACCAGACCAGGCTGATAAATAAATTTATATGAGTGTTTTGAAGTACCAATGAGATCTAAACCAGCTAGCTGGCTCCTGTTTTTTGGACTAATATCCAGATCCATATTCTTAAGGTTTGTTTTCAAAATGTCACCTCATCAAATCACATAGTTACCCAAGTACGATCTCTCTAACAGGGAAAGGAAAAGGAAGAAAAGGTCTTGTGAGCTTGATTATACAGCAATACAAATGCACAGATCACATATGTTATATAGATATTTGCTTAAACTATTATGATAACCCCTCTAGTGTCAGTTAAAAAATAAACGAAAAGATCATGTTTTGTCAACATTCTATCAAGAGAGTCTAACCTGTTTACTTAGTTTTGAATCTACTGCTGATAGATTTAAAAATTGTAGGAGGGTGAAGGGGGGGTTGCCACAAATGCTTGGTTTTTGCTGATTTTATATATGTATGTACAAGTTATTGTTTATTTTTTGAGATTCTTTAAAAGAATCTCAAAAAAAAAAAAAATTTGCTCTGTGGCTCCGTAGCCAGACAACTGTATTAGAAAAATCTTCATGTGATAAATTAAAATCACCCTCTTCACCTCTAAAAGAGCTAAGTGCAGTATAATGAATTCTGAAAGTGCAGTTATTAATGTATTTTAATTTAATTACGAGCATTGCAGTCAGAGCTATAACTGCTGCACACTTCATGTCCACACATATAGCCGAGTTGAGTTTTCACAGCACTATTTTACAAAGATGTGTAAAATATAAATGTAAAAAAACTTTAACATTGCACATAATTTCAGCAAATATGTGTTAATACATCACTTAAGGCAACATACGCTTTCATGTTTAGTATATATAATTTCCTCCCATGGGAGGTAGATAATAGATGTTATACATTGGAGATTGACATGTCTGGGTCCATTTAAATGTCGAATTTTAATCACAATCTAGCCTAGCTAGAATACCTTATAAATGTTATTGGTTTTGGCATATGAATGTCAACCTAGCATGGGTCAAATAGTAATAAATAGGAACAAGCCACATAGTATTTTGGGATTTATTTTCTGTATTAAAGGAGTAGTAACACGGTTAATTTATAAAAGTTAATTTCTATTGAGAGCTACGTTTTTTGTAAATTCTTTACATAAGAGAGGCAGACATGTAGAAACATGGTTTACAAATTAGATAGAATAAGCATCTGTCTAAGATTAGCCACATAGCATGTTAAATGAACTGTATATCATGAAGAAGAGAAACATTAAATATATGCTAACAATAAAATATATATGTGTTCTGCAGTTAAGTTTAGAATACTTTAGTTACAAAACGTATTACTTTTCCTTACTGTGTTTATTATCCAACAAATAATGCAAAATGGAAAAAAAGTCACTTACAGAGCACTTCAGCAAACGGGAGTGATTTAGGGGTTTAAGTGTCGCTTTAAGAAAAGTGGAGAGTCAAAAAATGGGTCGCAAGAGAATACTGAGAACGGGCAGCAGCTGAAATAGCCTGCCCTTCGGTTGGTCCCCGCTCAGTTCTCAAGCTGATTTTTGCTCATCTTGTGCCATTACAGAGAGAACATATCCGAAGCATATCAGACTGGTCCCACCCATACGGGCAGTCCAGATCCGAAATTCCAGCAAGTTCTCTCTGCACGAGAGACACAGCAACCCCGGACAATCGTTTCAGCCTTGTTAGGCATCATCAGTGAGGCATAGCTGATATCTCTCTAGGCACCGTGAGCAAGGGGTCCACGTCTGGATTACCCCTTAAACTAATGGAGAGCAAAAAAATGGGTCGCAAGAGTATTCTGAGAACGGACAGCAGCTAAAATAGCCTGCCCTTCGGTGGGTCCGCGCTCAGAACTCAAGCTGGTTTTAGCTCATCTTGTGCCATTACAGAGAGAACATATCTGAAGCATATCAGACTGGTCCCACCCATACGGGCAGTCCAGATCCGAAATGCCAGCAAGTTCTCCCTGCACGAGAGATACAGCAACCCCAGACGATCGTTTCAGCCTTGTTAGGCATCATCAGTGAGGCATAGCTGATATCTCCCTAGGCACCGTGAGCAAGGGGTCCACGTCTGGATTATCCCTTTAAAATTGTGGAGAGTCAAAAATGGGTCGCAAGAGAATACTGAGAACGGGCAGCAGCTGAAATAGCCTGCCCTTCGGTCGGTCCCCGCTCAGTTCTCAAGCTGATTTTTGCTCATCTTGTGCCATTACAGAGAGAACATATCTGAAGCATATCAGACTGGTCCCACCCATACGGGCAGTCCAGATCCGAAATGCCTTTAAGAAAAGTGCTTTTCATGATTGTACATGTCTAAAATAAAATATTTTTCTCTTTAATCATTCACTGATTTGTGTGATCTTAATAATGATTTAACAGAATGATATAGTAAATACAGATACTCTGCTGTATATAATATGACATCTATTGTGGCTTCATGGAAAAGCTCTTATAGCAAAAGTATAATTCCCAATATTTAATATAGCCATAAATGTGAAGTATGGTTCCAGGGGTGTGTAAATGGGATGGGACTATTAAGAATATTTTTATGGGGTTTGTTAATGAGTAAACTAAAAAATGGCTCTGTCAATTTATATATTTTCAAAAGGTCCTGGGATGATGCAGCCATGGGCAGCTGAGGTATGAAGCGCGAGAGTACAGCACAGAGGTCTCTGGAGAATCCTACAAGACCAACTCTTGCTATAGAAAATGCCTCTTTTTTATAGCCAATGCTAGTGAAGCCTGTAGGACGTGACACTGCATTACGGCAGAAGATTCACCTTTTTGTTAAGTTTTGTAGATTTCAAGCATGTAGATATGACAAAGCAATCCCTGCTGTGTATTATTGTATCTTTTAATTGTGTTGGAATTTAAAAGAAATTCCATCAAACATCAAAATAAGTATTTCATAAAAATGTTATCTTAATGAAATGGTCAGTAATGATTCTGCCATTACTGTCATACCCAGCAGTCATTCTTTCATTATAGAAATATTGTTGATGGGCATAGTGTATATTCAGGATAATTAGCAGGTAGAGGCAGTATGGCTATTGCAGCACCAAAAGGGTTAATTTGGCTGGGCTAAGCTAGATGATTTAAACATCTATTGGCACAGTAGGAAAGGGTTATAGATTGTCGTGCTATGCCAAAAATCCCTCTGCCCTGCTGTGAAAGTTTGCAAATTACACGTATATTTATTCTCCCCCAGACTGGCTGGCTACCCACATTTTGGCTAGAAAACCTTGGACCCTTTTAATATACTAATTGACCATTAGCACTCAGGAGACAATTCTCTGCCAAGGGATATAACCAAAAACCAATAAATAATAAATCAGAGTTTAATATTTGTGCCTCCTGGTATACATATTTAAAACAGTGAAAGCATACCCTACAAAAGTTAAACAAACATGACTAGTGTTACTTAAAGGGACGCTGTCGTCACCAGGACAACTACAACTTAATGTAGTTGCTCTGGTGTCTATAGTATGTCCCTACAGGCTTTCAATGTAAACATTGCCTTTTCAGTGTTCACATTACAGCCTAGGAACACCTCTAGTAGCAATCACTCAGATTTCCATTGGAGATGTTTCCTGTGTCAGTGCAAACAGAAACATGTAAGCACAGCTCCCCTGAAATTTAGGCCACAGCAACTAATTGCAAACCAATTCCCTGCCCGGAGTAGGTACTCTGTACCATAAGTTGGCAGGAACACTCCATGGCTCCATGACGGTCCCCCTTGCAAATGGGAGAGGAGACATTAGGCATTCTAGCCCTCACTTTTATACCTATAAGTAGAAACGTGATCCAGAAAGCACTAATAGACCATGGCCCAACACTGATCAACCAAGTCCATATGGAAACCCTTTCCTTTTACCTGATGCTATCTCAAGTATGCATACCTCCAAACTGTAAGTGCTACTTGCCACACAACTCTTAA
This sequence comes from Pelobates cultripes, assembly GCA_933207985.1. NCBI lineage: Eukaryota > Metazoa > Chordata > Amphibia > Anura > Pelobatidae > Pelobates > Pelobates cultripes. The sequence goes on from OW240912.1 coordinate 183,675,808, forward strand.
AGATAATAAAATGACAACTGGGCTAAGGCGGTTATTCAATTCTTTTTCTACCAAAACAAGAGGGGGCCTTAGCAGCATCATACCTAAGCACTTACCTTTCAATCTCTTAATGCATGCCATCATTGTTCATTATGTCATTATCATTTAACATGTACTATGCATGCTCTTGTCGATTATGTACTACTTATCTTTATCTATGTTATTTGTTTTTTGATACCCTATCGCTACTAGACTGAATGTTAGGGATCTATGTTCCCCCAGCTAAAAAAACAAACAGTCACACACCCAACATGAGTAACTTCTTCTTTATGAATAATAAGGGCAAAAACAGCCCCACAAGACACTTGGTGTTAAGCGATGCACGCTACTCTGGGGCGTCTATATGCTTTGGACTCACTTTTGCAGGCACAACCAACCCAAACTATACTCAGCAACATTACCTGATAAGCTACCATGCAAAATCAAAGGGAGTCTCAATTATTATTCTTAAAGACTGGTCCTTTACTCTCAATAGGAAATACTCTGACTTGTAGACTTTTAATTTTAGATGGTCTGCTCAATTATTAGCAAATAACTATTGCCTGCATTTATGCCACTAATGAAAACCAAATTGATTTTCTAATTAAATACTTTATACATGTTAATTTCAACTCCAGTGAATCCCTCTTGGCACACCTATGGGCCATGCTCACCAGCAAGGCATACTTCCAACCTTGGACACCAGTTCCAGAAGCTGCTAATCCCCCATGGGTTACACTAAACATGGAGGGACTACAACACCCAGGGGAGGCACAACACTTTTCATTCTATGGACAACAAACTATACTTGTGTATTGATATGTGTCTACCGGTCGCTCCCACCTTACAATCCCTAATGTAATTGACAATCGGGCAAATCACATGGTCTGACCATGCTTCCACATTGACTTAACAACTCCCTTTTAAAAAAACCCTACTATTATGACAGCCACATATGCTAAATGTAAATTTTATTTCTGACCCCCCCTCCCAAATCACCCTTAATCCCCTTTTATTACATCTAGTCTCACCTGAACATTGTCTCTGACAATGCTAGGCAAGCCTTAGAAACATAGAACATATTAAAGCCCACAACATCCCTAGCGTACTGCTCACAAAGCAGCCTTTGATCAGTTAAACTGAAAATATATGTCCTATATTCTGAAAAATTCTGTCTTCCCTCCAGAGTACCTAAGAGCAGTATTGAGCTTATACTCGACCCCCTCAGCTAGAGTCCTGATATCAAGCATCCTTTCTGACCCATTCAAATGGTCTGCTGCCTTAATAGCCAGAAACCCATCTAAAATCGACAGACAGATCTCCCTTTTTTGCAAATGACATTCTTCTCACTGACTCCTCTTGGAGTCCTTTGATCCTGGGCTTACTGCCCCTCTTGTGAAACTATTGCCGTGTATCCTTCTATAAAACTAGGGCTAGTAAAACACAAGGGTTGCTGTTTTGCATACCCAACAATTCCTTATCCCGCCTATCCTACCTACTGTTGCTCGCCTACTTTGAGGTTAAACTTTTTTAGCATTCACAGTATTCATCAAATCAGAAAATCACACACATCTAATTTCCTCTTAAGTCTCACTTAGAGAAATGGGAGCACTTAGAAATCTCCTGTCACACAGAGGTGGCTTCTGCAGGGTATAGCAGGCTATTAACGGACCATTATATAAGATATTCTAAAGTAAAAAGGATGTTTAAACATTAGACCTCTCTTTACAGGAAGTTTTTTGGAAGTCTGTGTAAGTCACATGCAGGGAGGTGTGACAAGAGCTGTTGAGCAGTGAGACTGCAGGAGCATGATCTCTATACACAAAAACTGCTTGATTAAGCTAAAATTGTTTTGGTGACTGTAGTGTCACTATGCTTTTTTGATTTAAAAAAGCCATTACGCCTAGGTAGCATATGCTATAACAAAATCTTTTCTTACTGAAAATAAAAAAAAGCTGAAAAAAATATAAGCATGACATATTTTAAGCAAGGGATGCATAGCTACAATGCAAACATATCATAACAGTAATTGTGTGTATAGATTGCTTTGCAGACACTTCAAAATTACATAAATTACACAATGTTTATTTCTTACTTATTTGTAAATACTTTTTAAAAAATATCTGGAAAATATTATATTTTTAGACACCACCTTTATCTTAAAGATTTTTCTTTCGACAGAGTCTGAAATGTTTGTATGAAAGCATAAATGCATTTTTTTTTATCATATACAGTAGATGTGACAAAATAGTTAAATAAAAATGGTAAAATACCATATTTATAGGTATTTGCTAGGAAGCTGAAGGCATTACTAACAGTACAGCTTTTGAAAAATAGCAAAAGAATGTATAAATAATGTCTGCATTTGAGCAATATGCCCACATCCAGTAAATACAGTGATGCTATATATTTCTAAAATTAAGATATCCAAAGTGCTGTAACAATCTTCATCAGTCTCTGGAATGCTGTTGTAATGCTGTGAAACTGTACAGTCCATTTACTACTCCTAACGATGGGAATAATATGAGCCGTTAATACTCCATGTATTTACAAGCATTATATCAGTGACTAGTGGCTTCTAGTAGGGAAATTAATTTCTATACAGTCTGATATTTATAACTAATGTAAAAATGGGGTGAGTAATGCTTTATGGGCTAGATTTCTAACTGCAAAATACCTGACAATGAAAAATGTATACTTAATTTGTTTATCGAAGTTGTTAATCATAACTCTACAGTTTCCTTTCTCTCCTGATTGATAGCTGCCTAGAAAAGCTGTTCAGAGCAACTGGACTGTTGTCAAGATCTTGAAGAATTTGTGAAAAATCTGCATGCTTCATTGCGTTTATACTGTTGAACAGAGTAGGATGCCTGGCTGGGTTAGAGGTAAAATAAATAAGTTTCATGTGGGTAGAGTCCAATAGGTAATTGAGTGGGATTTGTAGGTTAGAGAGTGGAAATCAATTACAGAGGAGACGACCCACCTTTTTAAACCATCATCAGCTGCCACTAGTTTGTAAAGTTTCACATCATTATTTGAAAATGCCTATTTGCATACCCTTGAATTGCACATGATATGAGAGATATATATCCCATCAACACAAAATAGTCCTATATCTCTCTTCTCAGGAATAGAGCACAAATTAAACTGCCAACATGCACAAGCAGGACAGTACAATGGAATGCTCTTGCACATGACTGCAAACATTTTAGCACTCAACACATCTAGAATTGGCTGGCCTGTGTGCTGTTACGTCCCCTTTAGAAGACATTCCAAACATCCCAGTTTTCTGGTTTCTAATGTTAAAAGTTATGGAGGCCCGTTTGAGCTGTAATATATATATATTGTCCATTTTATATATATTTTGTCTTTTTTTCCAGAAGTATTTTTTAGTCTTGGTAAAGCATACATACATACATACACAAAATCCCATAAAATCTATTTAAGAATATAACACATTGTTGTGAACAATACTTATTTTTGGAAAACACGTTTTTAACCCCTGTAGATGTACATTTTTGTATAACTCTGGGAAGTCCCACTTGATAAAATACTCATGGATATCACAGATGGGAATGTGTGCTTGTTATATGTTTTAAGCATTCCTCTTAAAAAATTCCATCAACAAAATCTGTTAGAGTAAATTCTGCTCTGAAGCAGAGGGCAAATGTTTCTCAACATGAATCTCAGTCTGCTAAAATCAGCTTACCCATGGGCGTTCCAATTCCATATCCCTTTGAATCTATGATCCCGCCAATCTGTGTTAGGTTGCAATTCCTCTGAGTTACATACTCAATAGATGTTGATTCCATTAGCAAAGCATAGTCGGATGATAGGACACGCTGGATGCCTTCCTCGTTACTCTTAACGAGTGCCGATGGCTTGCTGCTCATGAACGCCCACATCTTTTCAAAGGTCGAGATGTGAGATTTCTGCAGAGTAAACAAATAAGAAAACAGTGTTGTATGATGTATTGGGATTTATACTGTTTATCAGATGAACACTCTTTGTTTCTCACTGTCAGATGGATAAGTCAGTAAATTAGCAGAGGACAATATAATATTCTCTTTTCCTTCTCCACTAGGAAGTCTCAAGGGCATTAAGAAATGCTATGACAAATAAGCTTGGCTAAGCCTGTCTAATTTTTAACTGCTTAAAAACCTTAGGACATAAATCTCATTTGTGACCTTTTTGTTACTAGAATTCCAGTATGCTTATTCAAAGTTCTATATTAATTGCTGTGTAACATTATTAGAAGCTATCTGGGTTTGATGCTGACTTGTATGGTTTTTACTGCACTCAGCATTTTGGGATACTTAGGCACAGTATAAGGGTCACAGTGTCCTGAACGAACACCTAGTAAATGTTATACACAGATTTGATACTATTTAAAATACCCAAACCGGTTTTCTTTTCTACTAGTTTAAGATTGTTAAACTATTTCAGAACCTTTTTAGTATGTTCTAATTCTAGAGAAGCCAGATTTATGTAAAAAACTTTTTTAATTGGTTGTTTAACATAGATGATTGGCCCCTGTGAAGTACTGTTGAATAAATAAAGAGTATTTTTTAGGAAGTTTGAAGTTGACAATAGATACCTTTAACCCCTTAAGGACACATGGCATGTGTGACATGTCATGATTCCCTTTTATTCCAGAAGTTTGGTCCTTAAGGGGTTAAACTAAAATAACAAAGCTTCCCTATTTTGAGAAAAAGAACATTTCTGTATCTGTGTACCACTTTATTTACTTACTTTATTTAATGATTTGTAATTGTCTAGAATGGTTGTATAAAGTTGTAGTATGTAGATGCTTAGAAGATAACTAAAGTGATGTAATATTAAGGGTTTGATATATTTGTTCTGGTTGATCGAAATTGATATCAATTTTTAGAATAGTAATAGCAAGTTCAGTGAAGTTCGTATATTCAATTACAGATGCACTTAGTGTTTTTCAGCGAAGGATCCCCACACCTGTCTCTCCACTTTATTGGTTTTGACAAGTTGTTTTAGTTTTATAATGATGTTGAGCTCTTTATACTTTATATACAGTTAGAACATGGAACAAAAATAACATCTTTCTAAAAAACACTTCCTCTAACAAGTCAGCTTAAATTATCCAATAACCAGAGAAATATGCCTGTTAGGCATAAGCTTTGGACTCTAGTAAATTCAATGGGACTTTACTGATGGTTCAGTTACATGCTGCTGTTTTTTCCTGATACTTGTCCCTTTTGAGCCTTGTATGTTTCCTTACTATCCACCAAAGATAGAACCTTCTGTATGTTGTAACCCTGACGACCACTCACAATTCGAGTGTGGAATGCATGATGGCCGTCAAATAGAACGCACGCGTCATTCAGATGCAATTACAGGAAGTGATGCACCGGAAATGACATTAACCAAACAAGGAACACCTGGGAAAGTTGATTTTGGACAAGCCAAAACAGCTGAATATCGCTGGAAACACCCACAGGACCACCAGTGGGATGGAAGGATGGAAATATATAATGAAGTACTCGGGGGGAAGGGTATATACTGCTTCTTTTTCTGCTTTTATTATTATATTTGTATTATTATGTCCCTGTAGAAGTCTCTTGAGAGACGAAAGGCCTAGGACCGTTTTTCTTATTTTTTATTTTATATATATACACAATATTTTCTGATACATCCTGAGTCTGGCTTTCCATACTGTGGTGACATCATCCAAAGCTGAGAGGGAACCCTGGACCAGCCTCACAATCATCCAATGAGAGGCACCCTAAGGCGATTTCCGAGTTTCCATCTAGTGAGTGCAATTGAATTTAGTGCACAGCAACCAATTTCAAACTGTATTATACTATTGTATTGTTCTACTTTCTGTAGATTATTAGCTGCTTCCTCTGTATTTTGTTTGGTGACATTTGATGTATATGATACTGTCTGGAATATCCTGAGAGGAAGCTGTCGTTCATTTGTATCGGATAAGTAATTTTTTGGACTTACACATTATTCCATATTGGTGTAGGTAAACCTTCACCTGGTTCATATTCAGTCTTGAGAACTGCATGGTACAGAGAATGTTATATCAACATGGACTTGACTCTATAATATTAACTCTCACCTTACAAGGAGTATTGGAATAGGCCTGTATTTTAAATTTACCTCCAACGATTCGTAGCTCCCACCCAAAAAAGTAGACTCACACTACAAAAACACAGTAAAGAGTAAGATACAACTTGTCACCCCTCTAAGTTTAGTAATGGTAATGATTACCCATTTTTATTTATTTATTTATTTTTTTTTTTTCTTTTCTATGCACTTGTGGTCATGATTTTAAGGAGATAAACGTCTGCTCCATTGGTACCTTAACACATTTTTTTTTTCAATGTGGCAAGCAAGGGATGTCATCACTACAGACAACTGGTGTCCATATTATTCTTTGCTATTACTCTAGGATGCATTAATTAAGAAGTGTCAATAATAGTTTTCAGTGCTTTATAAGTGTGAATTAGTACCTTGAATTGACTCCTAAAGGATACAGGAAGCCAATGTAAGGACTGACAAAGAGGTGAGGTGTGAGAGAACTGACAAGAGAGGAAAATCAGTCTGGCGGCAGCGTTCGTTATGAACTGTAGCGGTGTAGTACGTTTTTGGGAAGACCAATCAGGAGAGGGTTACAGTAATCCATGCAGGAAATTACTAGAGCATGGACAAGCTCATTGGTAGCATCTTGCGTAAGAAAGGGGCGGATGCGGGCTGTGTTTTTAAGAGGGAATCTACAGGATTTGTCATCATACTGGATTTGAGGCTCAAAGGTGAGGCCAGAATCAAGTATGACGCCAAGACACCGCGCTTGCAAGGATGGACTTATGTGGATACCACTAACTTGAAGGGAAAGTGAAAGAGGAGGATCAGTATTGGGAGGAGGAAAGACAAGGAGCTAAGTTTTAGAGAGATTGAGTTTCAGAAAGCGGGAGAACATCCAGTCAGAGATGGAAGAAAGGTAAGCAGTGACATGTTGCAGGACGGCAGGAGAGAGGTCCGGGGAGGAGAGATATATCTGGGTTAGAAGTAACGCTGGTTGAAAAACTTCATAAAAATCCGATACAATGAAGAAAACAAACTAAAAATGAGTCTCGGATACAATGTTGACATAATGTATTGATGTATTGATGTTGTGAATTATTACTGTTGGACGTACTGGATAGAAGTAACTGGCTCTTCAGGTTTTCTTTTTTAAATATATTATTACTTTTATTGTTTTTAATTTCTGATATATCTAAACTTTTCAATTAAATCTATAAAAAATCCAGCAGTTTTTTTTTCAAACATAAATTTCTTTTATATTTTATCTTGATTCAATTACAAAATCCATTTACTCAACCAACCACATAAATGTATTTGTCTTATAATTTATCTAATAACCATGTGCAGCATTCTACATGATCTCTAAACTATATCTTATCTTACCAAATGGCTTAATTCATGTATTTTCATCAATAAAGCTATTTGCACTCAAATGTAAAAAGCTGCTGTGTAATTTTCTTTAACAGAAAACTATGATCATTAAAATTTAATATGGGTGTGCATAAACGATAATAACCTTGAACAGTGATATCATGCAAGTACATTTTTTTTTAAATTACTGCATGTGGAATTCACAGAATTGTTGAATTAATGGCGACAGGTCTTGGGGCACCTTGCACTGTAGCCTATGCAAAAAACATAAGTAATTATAGTGCCTGGAATGTGCAATTTATCACTAACGATACGGCTAAAAAAGATTGGATTTACCCTTTTACTGAATGAAGGGCACCTCAGATTTTCAGTTAATCACGTGAGCAAAAAGAATGTTCCACTTCAGGGGGGTAGGATTTTTTTTTTGGGGACACAGAAATAAAAATGCAAAGGGCCTAGTTGGTTTATAGTGCTAAGGCTATGCTACTAAAGCATGTTTCTTTTAATTAAAGCTTAGAAATATTTTAATGCAGAAAAAGTGATGTTGGTGCCAGCTCTCCCTCTTGCTGTGATACATGGCTCTGTGGCTTATTCATTGCAGTGCATTTTAATTTCCTTTTCTGGAAAGAGTCTCAGAGGGCACTGGGTCAATAGGTTTATAGACTGGATTTGATCTCACACTACATTTCTCATTATTGGAGTTTGATAAATATTGTCTGTGCCTGTAAGTGGAAAGCTTAATATCAGAGGCTTAATATTTATTGTTGCAAATTCAAGTGTTGTCATTATTATCTGAAATGCACACTTTAACTAGACATGCAATACCAACATGTCCACTCTTTTATTGACTTAAACACAGTAGAATAATTAGGTTCTGCAGCCAAAAAAGTAAAAAAAAAATTCTGGGACAGCAGAATTTAATCCATGCCACGGTTTGGTCAGTAGTAATTTGGTGCTGAAAAAAATTAAAGGGAAGCAATTCAGGCAGCCAGAAAAACAGGAAAAAATTCCTAAAGCTATCCTAAAAAATGGCTTCAATATTGCATGGCCTAATGGCTATGTAAAAAACAAATTTTTGCAATACCAGTTTTGAGTTGTTAAAATTAGATTGTTTTATATCTGGATTTAAAAAAAATACATGAGAGAATAAGTGAGAGAACTTTTTGCAACGATTAATTGCTAATGAAAATAATCAACTGATAATCATTGTTTTTTTTTCCTTTTGCTATCTTATAATAATGAAAAGTGGTGAGCAGAAGTTATTTTAAGTTGATAAAAGGGGATTTATCCAAAAATAAAAGGAAAAACTCAGCGGGTAATTCAATTTCCAAAGCATTTCATCTGACTACTCATTCACCCGGTGGGCCGAGATGGCCAATATGGCCGCAATGGCAAAGGCTGAGGCCGACAGGGGAGATCCTTTGACCATGAACATTGAATTCACGGGCAACAGCTCTGGTGGACATTCCTGCAGTCAGCATGCCAATTGCAGGCTCCCTCAAAACTTGTGACATCTGTGGCATTGTGCTGTGTGATACAACTGCACATTTTAGAGTGGCCTTTTATTGTGGCCAGCCTAAGGCACACCTTTGCAATAATCATGCTGTCTAATCAGCATTTTGTTATGCCACACCTGTGAGGTGAATGGATTATCTCGGCAAAGGAGAAGTGCATTCTACATATATATTTAACTATTAACTACATAATTATTTTATTAATTATAATTTGACGGACCTGCCTCTCAACCCAGGCAGACATTCCAGAGAATTTAATTGGCAAGCCCTATATTTAACCCCGTAACTTTCCAAAACACCATAAAACCTTTACATGGGGGGTATTGTTATACTCGGGAGACTTCGCTGAACACAAATATGCGTGTTTTAAAAAGTAAAACCTAGTGGCTACTACAAAAGACTGAAATTACCCCATTTTAAATACCCTGGGTTGTCTACATTTGAAAATGGTATTCCATGATGAGGTAATTCACATTCCTGGCTACCATATGATCTCAAAAGGCAACATAGACCTAGCAAACCAATCTTGAAAACTGAATTGGGCAAGCCCTATATTGACCCTGTAACTTTCCAAAACACCATAAAACCTGCACATGGGGGGTATTGTTATACTCGGGAGACTTTGCTGAAAACAAATATGAGTGTTTTAAACAGTAAAACCTATCACAACAATGAAATTACCAGTAAAAGTGCAGTGTTTGTGTAAACAAATGCAAAAAACAAATATGAATGCTAACTTTGGCCACTACAAAAGACTGGACATACCCCATTTTGAATACCCTGGGTTGTCTACTTTTTCAAATGGTATGTCACGGTGGGGTTCATTTTAATTTCTGTGCTGCTATACCGTCTCAACGGCAACATCCAATCTGACAAATAGCAATTTACAAAAACAGAAATTGACAAATCTTATGTTTGACTCTGTAACTTTCCATAAAACCTGTACTTGAGGGATACTCGTGAGACATTACTCTACACAAATATGAGTGTGTTAGAGCAGTAAAATGTATTATACTGATAATATCATTAGTAAAATGGTAGTTTATGTGTGAAGAATGCAAACAAACTAATATAAAAGCTATTTTTGGCCCAAGTTTGTGCAAACTCTCCATGTTCGCAGATGATATTCTGGTAACATTGAGCGACGTGCCCACATAGTTACCCGCATTATTACAGCTCCTGGAAATGTACGGCAAACTAGCATACTATAAATCAAACCAAACTAAAACACAAGCACTGTCCATATGCCTCCCACAAGCCCAAATTCAAAAACTTACACAAACGTACGACTTTGATTGGAGAAACGTCTATATTACTTACTTAGGGGTTAAAATCTCATGCACAATAGACAAAATATTCAATTATAACTACAAAGTGCTACTCAACCTCTGCAAAACACAATTCCTCTATTGGAAGTCAATTAAGTTATCATGGTTGGGTAGGATCAACACCATTAAAATTCTCTTTCCAAAATTGCTGTACATGTTTCGCCTACTACACATCCATGTCCCACCAATGTTTTTTAAGAAACTCCAACAGGCTCTGTCCTCCTTTATCTGGGAATCCCACAAACCAAGACTCTCCCGACACTTTTTGCAGAGATGGGCGAAGGGAGGTGGGGTAGGCCTACCAGACCTTTACACCTATTACAAAGCTGCCAACCTGGAAACAACAGTAAAACTACACACCCCCAAAGGCGTGTTCCAGTGGGTGGACATGGAGAACACAAATTCCACTAGCTTGCCCCTGGTAAATAGTTTATGGACCCCTAAGACATTACGCCCTAGAGATAAAACCCTCTTCCCAACCGCTACTCTAGCTCTTCACCACTGGGACCCTCTGCACCATAGGCAAGGCACCACGTACAAATTTCACCCACGTCCCCCATTAACGACCCTACGAGCAGTATCACTCTGGCTCTCACTCAACTCCTGGGTTAAACTGGGAATATCCACGCTTGACCAGGTAATGCACCTCAATTGCATCAAGCCGGTCCCAGACCTGCAAATAGCATTTAACCTACTTAACTCTTCTGTATTCCCATATACGCAACTCAAAAGCGTAATACCCTTACATGTCTGCGCCTCTAGTGTCCCTCAAGCTCTGTCGATATCAATATTTTGTATGATAGATTTTGGCAGGCCCGACCAAACCCAAATCCCTCTCTTTGTATTACCACACCATTCTCCAGACATTACCACCAAAGCCCCCGTCATTCGTAGCCCAAAGGCTCGCTGAGTACGACCTGCTCACGTCCGATACGGAAGTGTCCCTTAACCCGCCTCAAAGGACTTATGCACTGTTACTCCCACATTGAGGCCCACAAGAAGTTTATTTACAGGTGGTACCTGACACCCCACAAACTTCACAAGATGCCCTACTGTTGGAGATGTGGGATTGACAGTGGCACAATGACTCATATTTGGTGGTCTTGCCCACATATACGTCCTTAATGGGAAGAGACGCAGAACACCTTGCTGGCCATTAACATTACCGAACTACCTCTTGACATACACACTTCCTCAGTTACTCTCAGCCAACATCGGTGTCCACAAAACGTATAATGGCAATATTTGCATTGGCAGCCAGAAACCTAATCGCGAGCCAGTGGAAGCAATCACACTGCCCTTCCAAACACCAATTACTATCCAAAATTCACCAAAACTACATATATGAACACATGTCAACTAAGACCGCTGCACAAAGTGAACATTTCAGGGTTTCTTGGACACCATGCGTAGAATATTGGGACATACAGAACTCCCCCTCACGCCCACCGGGCATGCCCAGCCATACCTAAATAGATCTACCACACAAATTATAGAGGATGCCTCAACACAACCTGCAGGGTATCTACGGCTAAGTGATCCAACCTAGATTATCACCCACTAGATGTAAACCCATCTCCGTGTCTTGACAGACCCCGGTCCACTATCTTAGACTGCGTAACAGTCTTTTTCTCTCACCAGAACTGGCCCCCGTACAGATACCAGGTACATCTGAACAAATTACCCCCAACTTAGTTTTCTAACTCAGAACACCCGAACTTAAGCTAACTGATCCGCTGTGCCGGAGACATATCTCTGGTCAATTAAACATACATACTCTAAGGAGGCACCGGCGGGACACCGAGATCTGGTAAGGGTGTAAAAAGTGAAAATGTTCTGCAAGTATCAGCGAAGGTTTTTCACACCTACTCTGAGACTCAACCATGTCGAGCGTACATAAAGATTCCCCCAAGGGTACTGTCTTGCTCCCACATAGAAATGTAACCAAAAGAACTGTGAATGTACCTTGAGAATTGTGATGTCATGTAATGCAATGGAACAATGTATACTCTACACTCTAACCCCACCCTTTTTTCTGTACCCCCTCCACACCTGCATTTAAAAAACTTCACTAAAACATTGAATGAGAAAATACCACCATTTGAAATACTTTAGGGTGTCTACTTTTCAAAAATATATGGTTTGATGGGGGTAAATTACATTGGCCCGGTTCAAAAATGTCCCAAATAGGACATGGGTTCATGATGACCAGTTGGGAAAATTCCAAGTTGGAAAACTGGAATGCACACCCTCCAAATAAGGTATTTTAGCCCCCAGGGAACCCAACACACCTATACATGGGTGGTATCACTGTACTCAGGATACATTGCTGAAGTAGGGTTTGCAGTAAGATTGAACTTTCTCCAATTTCACCACCATACCCAAGGCACCTGTGCTGTCAAGAAAAAACGAGAACCACATAATTCTAGGAAATTGGGTGATTTTGATAACTACTGTTTTCATGTGATCCACATCACCAAACGCAGCTGTCTTCAGTTGTTTGTTTGTGGGACTTTTTGCCTTAAATTTTGAATTCAGCCAGTGAAATGCATGCTCGATTAGGTTAAGATCAGGTGAATGACTCGGCCATTTCAGAATATTCCACTTCTTTGCCTTAAAACTCCTGGGTTGCTTTTGCAGTATTTTTTGGGTCATGTTTTGGGTCATAGCACATCTGTAAAGTGAAGTGCCATCCAATCAACTTCACTGAATTTGGCTGAATCTGAGCAGACAATATATGCCTATACACTTCTGTATTCTGTCACGTCATCAATAAAAACTAGTGATCCAGTGACAGTGATCCAGTGACATTCTATTCTTGAGGCTTATGAATGGTTTGTACTTTGTGGTGTGTTTGCTCCTGTGAAGTTTTCTCTTTATAGTAGACTTACATATGCTTACCTCCTGAAGAGCGTTTGTCACTAGGCTGTTTGTTGTAAATTTGTTTTTCTTTACCATGGAAAGGATTCTACGATCATCCACCACTGTTGTTTTTATGGACGTCCAGGCTTTTCTGTGTTGCAGAGCTCACCATTTTGTTCTATTTTTTTTTCCGAATGTACCAGACTGCTCCTAATGTTCCTGCTATCTCTCTGAAGGATTCTTTTTTTTTAGCCTTACATGACTTGTTTTACTTGAGAGCTCATTTGACTGCATATTATTGGTTTATAGCAACAGCTTCCAAAAGCAAATGCCACACCTGGAATCAACTCCAAACCTTTTACATGCTTAATTGATGAACAAATAATGAAGGGATAGTCCACAATTGTCCATGAAACAGTTTTTGACTCAAGTGTCAAATTACTTTTGGTCCCTTGGAAAAGAGACGGCTACATATTAAAGAGCTCTAATTCCTAAACCCTTCTTCCAATTTGGATGTGAATACCTTCAAATAAAAGCTGAGATTCTACATTTTAAGTCCATATTCATTATTAAAATTGAATTTATTTTAGTAAACAGTCTAAATAACAAAACCTGTGTCCAAATATTTCCAGACCTAATGGTATATTTGTATAGTGCTATCAGGGCCGGCCTTAGGCCTTTAGGCGCTCTGTGCAAAAAATCTTCACAGCGCCCCCGCCCTTCCCATCATCCATGTATAGTGTGTGTATAGGAGTGTAGTGATTGTCTAGGGGATTTATTAAATTAATAATGATTTAAAAACAAATATTAATTCCTCCTTTCCTGTTGTTACATAGTTGGGAGAGGGGCATTCTGATCTGAATCTTGTCTGCCCCTCCACTGGGTACAGACCCAATGCATAACTGTCTCGCAAGCTCAGGGACTTGCAGTGTCCTGTGGTAATCTGTGGCAGCACTCTGATTATCCCGAGCTAGGAAGACAGCTACTTATAGTCTGCAGCCAACAGAAGTACAGTCCAGAAGTGCCAGACTGCCTCCCGTACATTACAGAGGAGCAGACTAAGTATGTCATATGATACTGTGAGTGGTTATGTTTTGGAACTCTGGATTATACTTATTTACCTTGACCTCTTTGAAATAAAAATTTGTAGTAATGCGCTACTTCTCCATTTATCACAGAGCTCCACAACAATAAAACTCTCAGTAATGTGGAGCTCTGTGACAAGATCATACACTACACAACAATACAACTCTAAGTAATGTATCTATAAGTGTATCACCGAGCTCCCTAACTATAAAACACAGAGTAATGTGCATTTTATATACCAGAGCTCCACTGTAATACATCTCACTATAACATGATGTAATGTTTGTGTTGTCTGTATATATGATAGGTGTGATGACTGTGTGTGATATGTATGATATGTGTTGGCTGTGTGTGATATGTGTAATGGGTGTATTAACTTTGTGTGACATGCATGTATTGGTTGTATGTGATATTTGTGCTGGGTTTATTGGCTGTGTGTGATGGGTATTTAATTCAGATAAAAATATGCATTTAGGCCTATGGGTGAATGCAGGTGTATATTTTTGCAGAGTTATGTGCACACAGTCCCAATGTCAGATGCACACAGTTATACATATATACTGTCAAATCCACCAAATGCACACAGTCACAGGCAGATAGTCACATACACAGGATCAGTTACAGGCAGATAAATACACTCACACACAATTACAGGCAGACAGTCATACACACAGGTACAGACAGACAGTAACATACATACAGCCACACATACAGTCTTACACACATACTTACATACAGACAGCCACACACATACACACAGTCAGTCATACACAGACAGCCCCACACATACACACAGGCAGACAGACACACACACACAGAGGCAGACAGCCATACACACTCAGGAGAAATCCACATACACAGAGGCACACAGCCACACACATACACACACAGGCACACAGTCACGCACACACACACACACACAGGCAGTCAGTAATGCGCACACACACACACACACACACACACACAGGCAGACAGTAACGCACACACACACACACTGTCACACACACACATGCAGACAGTCATACACACAGACACACACACACAGGCAGTCAGTTACACAGACACACACAGGCAGACAGTCAAACACCCAGACAGCCACACACAGGCAGACAATCACACATATTTACCTCTGTTCATTATTGAGGAGAGGAGGCAGTGCAGCTCCTGGAGACAGGTCAGCAGCAAGATTTTGCCAGGGGTAACTGCTGCTGCTGGGTAACTGCTGCTTCCTCTGCAGCAGTTACCCAGCACTTTTACCTCCGCCCCCTCTGTCAGTTTAGCTCTGCCCCTGCCACGCGGGAAGCTCCGCCCCTGCCGCACAGGAAGCTCCACCCCTGCTGCACGGGAAGCTCCGCCCCGCCACAATATGGGGGAGGGGGGAATGGTTTATAATCCCGGCCGGCCATGTGTGAACTTTGTCAGCCGCATGGCACCCCCTGCTCCCATGTTGCCCTGTGCGGCCGCACAACTCACACACCCCTAATGCCTGCCCTGACTGTATCATATTTTTTTTTTCTTTAGAAAAAATCTAGTGTTTCTAGCCTTTCCTCATGATTAATATTCTCCAACCCCTTACTTATTTTGTTGCTTGCCTTTGCACTTTTTCTTGTTCTGCAATATCCTTCATGCAATTTTGCTACTGTTACATATTTCACTACACTGCACATACCGCACAGTGCTTCAAGAATTGCACAGTTAAAGAAAAAAAGGCATTGCAAATTGATTCTTCATCTGCAATTATGCTGTACCCTGCCTGCAACACTACTAGTGCCACACTCAGTGTAAGCATGGTTCACTTGTGCAGTAAAGGGTTCATTTGTGCAATTATTTGCAGGCACACCGTGTGTATATTGCTGAAGAAAGAGGCTAATAGTTTCCAAACTTCAAGCAGTAGCACAGAAGCACACTGCAAATCAAATACTCTTTCTCTTAGTAGAAGTAAAATTAAAATAAACCACAAATCAGTAAAACCATTCTAACTTAAAGTGTGTGTAAGTGGCACTGGCAGTTGGAGCTATTCAAGAGGAAAAATTTTCGAATGTATTTTTTACTTCACTGGATGATGAGAGATCTGACTGTTCCAGTCCAATCTGGCTCTGTTGACTATTGGAACTATTCTTACAATCCACCTTCTCTGCACAAGTTTGGTGGATGTAGTAGCATAGGAAGTAGCGCAAGTGGACATGCTGCATGCCCTAGTAGTTTCTTGTTCTGCTTCTTCCATTAGTAATACCTTAATGCACAATTTGCACTTTGCAAATTAGTCTTTTTAGAGGCATTCAAATTGATCCCAAACTATGTTTGTTGGTGTAATACAGTACCCTGAACCCTTCGCCTTGCATCTGTTGAAGATGCAAGTAGATTTGTATAGATGGCAGCAGAGGCAACTCTAGCCTATACACTTGGTTGATTAATGTTAATGGAAATGTTGACGGTAGTGGCATCGGTGATGCTCATGGTGGTAGTGATGGTAGTCGTGGCAGTGGATGTGCTGCAAAAACAGACAGAGAAAACATATATCCATAATCTAGCCTTGCACTCAGATTAATCACTCAATGGAAATCTACTATCTCCCACTCAAAGTAGTTTCAAGTGCCACTGACAGTATTAAGCTAACCCTAATCTCACGTTAGAATAAATGACCCACGGTATCTCCCAGTCATACACAAGCACAGCGGGGTAAACTATAAATCGTCTTTTTTTTATCTACCTCTTGATTGAACAGGAGCTACAGCCCACAAGACTGAACAGATCTCTTGTACGTCATTGCCCTCACCCATAAACTACCAGCCTCTTCTTAATGCCTTCCAAATTGTTTTGGTGCCAGAAATGGAACTCTGAATCCTGAATAAAAATTTTACAAGTAATTTATTTCAAGAATCAATTGGGTGCTGGTTTGGAAATCAGATTTTTGCAATATTCATGTTCAGCCTGAAATAAATCTTCAAGTCTCCTCTTTTATATATTTATTTAACTGTTCTACATTAATAGCAATTATATGAAAGATAGTGGGACCTAGCAGTTTTGGGGTTTCAGAGGCTGAAGTGAAAAAATGCATTTCACCATAAAAACATAAAACATACGTTAATTTATAGCTATCCCAACCATGTAGCTCCAAAGTATATTCTAATATGGGAGTACCATGTATCCAGACAGGGCCTACTATTTATGAGGGCATTCCAGTTAAGTAAAGTGAAAACCTAATTGCATATATTTAATTTCTCTCCTTGAGACTAGAAGAAATTAACCCCTTAACGACGCTGGACCGAAATTTTCCGTCAAGTCAGACCTACCCTTAAGGACGCTTGGCGGAAAATTTCCGTCAATTACTAAAGTTAACGCCAGATCGCCGCAATCGCGGCGATCGTGGGGTTAACGCTGTTGCTGGGTGCCTCGGCGTTTGAGGAAGCCCAGCAACAGCCAATAGTGCTGTCCCAGCACATGTGATCGCTGTGACAGCCAGTCACAGCGATCACAGTGCAGCTGGGACTTCTGATCCTCCTCCCTCCACCTCTGTGTGTGATTAGAAGTGGAGAGAGACGGATCATTTGAAACTTTGTGTCCCTGACAGACACAAAGTGTTTAAAAGTTTAAAAAAAAACTTTTACCCCCTTTAACTTTAAAAGTTTAACCCTTTGATCACTGGCAGCAGTGATCACAATACTGATCACTGTACTTTACTGAGATCAGAGGGTTTTTTTTAACCCTCAGGGGTTAACTTTATTTTCTTTTTAACCCTCAGGGGTTAAATATATTTTATTTTTATTTTTTTACTTTTCTTTTCAGTTAATTAGTTAGCTGGGGTGGATTGAAGCTAGGGGGAATTGGGGAATCTAGCATTAGTGTAGCTAGGAAGCTGAAAAGTTTTAGAAAGTTATTAAAAGTTTATAAAAGTTATTAAAAGTTTATAAAAGTATAAAAAAAAGTGAAAAAAGGAAAAAAGAGGAAAAAAAAGTAGTTTATTTTAAGTCAAAGCATTTCTGCTTCGCTAGGTGTAAGCACGGTGATCTGATTCCTGTTTTTACCCACAGGGGTTCATTTAAAAAAAAGTTTTTAGAAGTTTTAGAAAGTTTTTAAGAGTTTTAAAAAAGTTAAAAAAAAGTATTAAAAAAATTCAGAAAACAAAAAAAGTATAAAAAAAGTTAAAAAAACAAAACAAAAAAATACGTTATTTAGTTAAAGTTAATTTTAAGCTTTCACCATGCTTAGAAAGTTTAGTGCCGAGGAGGCATATAATATATTAGCAGCCGACTCAGAGGCAACCGACACTGCCTCAGAGAGAGCAGAGGGTGACTATGTGCCAGACACAGATGAAGAAAGTGACGATACCCCTGGCACTGCTCCTGGCGCTGATATCTGGGTGCCCCCTAACAATTTTGTCCCCGACATCCCTCTGTTCACTGCGACTCCTGGTATTCAGGGAGACGTGACCAGCTATAACTCCCAGGATTTTATGGAGCTGTTCCTTGGGGATGATTTTTTTAGGGCAGATAGCTACACAAACAAATATTTATGCAGCGCAGTATCTGGCACAAAATGCAACAAGTCACCTTGCCACAAAAGGGAGCTGGTACCCCACCAGTGTGCCAGAGTTAAAACAGTTCTGGGCACTAACCATGCTAATGGGAATTATAAAAAAGCCCAGCATCCGAATGTACTGGTCCAAAAACCCAGTATGCAATACTCCCATTTTCTCTCAGACCATGAGTAGGCCCAGATACGAAACAGTACTGCGTTTTCTGCACTTCAATGATAATTCGAAGTGCCACCCCAAAGATCATCCGCAGTATGACAAACTCTATAAAATCCGCCCCCTAATTAACCATTTTAATAAAGAATTTGGCATAATTTATACTCCCCAAAAGAATATATGTATTGACGAGTCCCTAATGAAATACAAGGGTAGACTGGGGTTTAAGCAATACATCCCAGCCAAAAGATCCCGGTATGGCATCAAGCTATACAAGTTATGTGAAAGTAGCAGTGGGTATGTTTATACCTTCAGAATATATGAAGGTAAAGATAGCCACCGGGATCCCCCAGGTTGCCCTGATGTAGTTGGGACTAGCGGAAAAATAGTTTGGGATCTAATGAACCCGCTACTGAACAAGGGGTACCACCTCTACCTTGATAATTACTACAATAGCATACCCCTCCAAAAAATGCTATATTGTTTTGAGACTGTGGTCTGCGGCACTATCCGCAAGACACGCACTGGCTTCCCCAAGGCTCTGGCAGAGAAAAAAATTAAAAAGGGGGAAACGGCTGCTCTATGCCAGGACGAACTGCTGGCTCTGAAATACAGAGACAAAAAGGAGGTGTTCATACTGACTACCATGCACAGTGAACACACACGCAGGGTCGCAGTTCGTGGCAGACAGGAAACAAGACGGCTGCCTGTCTGCATTAAGCAATACAATAAACACATGGGGGGAGTTGACCTGTCTGATCAACTGCTGCAGCCATATCTGATAATGAGAAAGACCAGGGCCTGGTATAAGAAAGTGGGCATTTATTTAATGCAAATGGCTACTCACAATGCATTCATCCTTTTCAAAAAGGCAAATCCTCAGCTGAAATGTACTTTTCTTACATTTCAGTTTCAGCTCATTTCTGTGCTGCTCACTGAGTGCCACAGTGGGGAGCCATCAGCAGGGCCTAGCAGCAGAGATATTCAGACAGGTCACTTCTGCTTTCGGATACCACCAACCCCCCCAAAAAAGACCCCCCAGAAAAGGTGCAGGCTGTGTTACCAGAGAGGCATTCGAACGGAGACCAGTTTCTACTGCCCTGATTGTCCCTCTCAGCCTGGCCTTTGTATTGGGAACTGTTTTAAATTATTTCATACTCAGAGCCAATAAATTCTCAATACAATTTATTTTTTACCTTTTATTTAGTTAATTGGGGTGGATGATAGTTCCTGGGAAATTGGGGAGTTTAGTGCATATGCTAGGGGTAGAAATACAAATTAAAAAAAAACAACAAAAAAATAAAATAACATTGTTTTGTTAAAGTTCTTGTGTAAAAAGTTTAAAATGCTTTGGAAGTACAGTTAGAGAATTCTGACAGCGGATTCAGAGGTGACAGACAGTGCCTCAGAGTTTGACCCAAAATGGGACATGGACCCAGCATGCAAATTCAAAGTTTGAAACAAACCTGAAATGACCGAGTCTCAAATTTGCCCCTTCAACATCCACATATACCTGAGAAAGGTACACACAGGGGTATTGCTGTACTCAGACGACATAGCTGAGTGACATATGAAGCATTATACTGCCGTAGCACACCTAAGGATTGTAAACTATGCAGTAAAATCTCAAAGTATGTGTCAAAAAGGCAGAGAAAATGCTTACTACTACTAGACTTGGTACTCACTAGCGAAAAAATGATCCCACCCTAAGGTTCAAAATGGGCCTTTTGAAATACCCTGGGGTGTCTTCTTTAAAAAATGGTAGGCCTTTGTGGGGGAAGTTTGAATTCTCAACCTGTCAAATGCCCCAAAATGGGACATGGACCCAGCGTTAAAATTCAAAGTTTGAAACAGACTTGAAATTGCCGAGTCTCAAATTTGCCCCTCCAACATCCACATATACCTGGGAAAGGTACACACAGGGGTATTGCTGTACTCAGACGACATAGCTGAGTGACATATGAAGCGTTATACTGCCGTAGCACACCTAAGGATTGTAAACTATGCAGTAAAATCTCAGTGTGTGTCAAAAAGGCAGAGAAAATGCTTACTACTACTAGACTTGGTACTCACTAGCGAAAAAATGATTCCACCCTAAGGTTCAAAATGGGCATTTTGAAATACCCTGGGGTGTCTACTTTAAAAAATGGTAGGCCTTTGTGGGGAAAGTTTGAATAAGCAACCTGCTATTAGAACCCAAAATGAGTCATAAACCTATAAAATTCTGTAAAAACTGAAATGGTCAGGTCTCCTATATGGCAGTGTAGCATCAGGAAATACGACTAAAGGCATACATTGGGGGTATCGTTTTTCTCACAGGAGATAGCTCAGCATAATTAGGGGTGTTTGATCATATTGGAACATATCAAATATACAAAATGCCCAGCACAAATGTAATGCTTAAGGAAAAAATGTGAAAATATTTTTTTACCACAAACTTTGACATATAATGGCGAAAAAATGGCGACATATTAAGGCACAATATATGCCATATGAGATACCCTGGAGTGTCTACTTTCACAAATGGTAGGCCTTTTTGCGGTTTTTGAAACAGTCAAACTGCTATGATGGCCCAAACTGAAACATAAGCCCTGCAAATCCGTCTCTCAAAATTCTACTCTAAAAACTGAAATGGTCAGGTCTCCTTTATGGCACTGTAGTGACACCAAATAGTGTCAAAGACATACATTGGGGGTATTGTTTTACTCAGAAGACTTAGCTGAGCATAATTAGGGGTGTTTGATCATAGTGGAACATATCAAATATACAAAATGCCCAGCACAAATGTAATGCTTAAGGAAAAAATGCGAAAAATATTTTTTTACCACAAACTTTGACATATAATGGCGAAAAAATGACGACATGTTAAGGCACAATATATGCCACATGAGATACCCTGGAGTGTCTACTTTTACAAATGGTAGGCCTTTTTGCGGTTATTGAAACAGTCAAACTGCTATAATGGCCCAAATTGAAACATAAGCCCTGCAAATTCGTCTCTGAAAATTCTACTCTAAAAACTGAAATGGTCAGGTCTCCTTTATGGCACTGTAGCGTCACCAAATAGTGTCAAAGACATACATTGGGGGTATTGTTTTACTCAGAAGATTAAGCTGAGCATAATTAGGGGTGTTTGACCATAGTGGAACATATCAAATATACAAAATGCCAAGCACAAATGTAATGCTTAAGGAAAAATGCGGAAAATATTTTTTAACACAAATTTTGACATATAATGGTGAACCGTTAAGGCAAAATATATGCCATATGAGATACCATGGAGTGTCTACTTTCACGAATGGAAGGCCTTTGTGTGGTCATTTGAACAACCAAACTACTATAATGCCCCAAAATAAGACACAGGTCCATTAAATCCATCTTTGAATTTTCTAACTGTAGAAACTGAAATAGTCTGGCCTCTTATATTTCATTGTAGCTTCCCAAAATAGTGGCAAAGACATACAATGGGGGTATTGTTGTACTCAGCAGATGTTGCTGAACACAAAATGGGATTTTAACCAGGAATAGCACACAGCAGCTTTACAAAATACACATTTAAAAAACCTTGTTACATGTGTGTATTTCAAAAAACAGAAAAAACACAATTTTACTACAATATGTAGCAGAGATTGGTGGGAAAAAGGCTATGTAAAAAATACCCTTAAATAAATAGCCTGTGATGTCTTCTTTATTTAAATATATACTTTTGTGTAGCAATTTTGTTTTCTGTGACAGCTGTCAAACTTAGAAGTCAAACATAGCAACTTCTAATTTTTTTTCACATTTAAATTTTATATTACTCCTTGTATTTTGTGACCTGTAACTTTTAAAATAAGCTGAAATCCTTTACATATTATGCACTTTGAAAAACAAGAAACCTAAATGAATTTATTTTGAATTACTTTTCCTAAGCTGGACATATTATACACACACTATTATTGCCAAAACTGTGAAAAATATATATATTTTTTCTTTTTTTAATGTTTTTTAATAATAAATTAGATTTTATATATGTATAAGTCACATCAAAGTAAAGCCCATCTTGTCCTTTAAAAAACGATATATAATATGTGTTGATTCAATAAATGAGAGCGATGCAAATTGCAGTTGAACACAAACAGCAAAAAATGCAAAAATAGCTTGAATCCTTAAGGGTATGTCCAGCTTCTGAAGCTACGTCCTTAAGGGGTTAAGGAGTAACTGCTCTCCCCCCACAAAACAATATACTTGCCCTGACATTTATTACAACTCAGTGCCATGGCCATGCAG
Source organism: Pelobates cultripes (assembly GCA_933207985.1). NCBI lineage: Eukaryota > Metazoa > Chordata > Amphibia > Anura > Pelobatidae > Pelobates > Pelobates cultripes. The sequence continues at coordinate 183,699,012 of OW240912.1, forward strand.
CAGATTCCTATTATGGTCATGCAACACTCCTGAAATCTGCTTCTTGTCTACACATATGCCTGATCACAAAAATACATAAGTCCTCTAATTAAGTATCCAGATAAAACTCTATCTCGTTCTTATTTTTGAATAACCTGGAAAAGTATTAGTAACTTACATCTTTTAGTTTACCTTACCATCTGTCCACAACAGTTTATTGTACATGCAAATGAGATTTAAAAAAAAAAAACATATATCTTCTAAGTATGAAAATAAATAAAATATATATTCTATGTAAAAATAGGATACAGCTTGTAAAAAGGGCACAGATATACCTAAGTGGAACATAGCAAATGAATGTAGAAATTGACTTTCCTATTTAGAACCGAGAGCCGCAATTTAAGCCATATAATGGAAACAATTAATTATTATTACTCAGGGCTTGCCTTAATCGAGGGGCAGAGAAATGGCAGGCAATATTTTACTCAAAGTAGCTAAACTAAAACATCCATTTGAAAGAAGTAATTATTTGATAGATATTGAATTTTGTACATTTGGAACAGAGATTGACAGGATTAATATGTCTTTGTGTTTGCCAAATTGTGGATTTACAGAGATTCACTTTTACTTTGCTGTACATATTAATGTTAAAAAAAAAAGATGCAGAAAATTTTCTATATAAATATACAATTTAACTTCTTAGCAGCAGATTCAGACAATACTTTATTCTCCTTAAAAAGTAACAGAATATGCTCAAAGTGGGGGGCGGGGCCTGACAGCCGACCGAGACAGATACACAGTGCTAAAGCTCCCCAGGAAAATTTTGTTATTCAGCCTAAAAGTGGACTTAATTGTTCTTTTTCCTGGCAAAATCTTGCTACTGACCTTTGGGCCAGTGGGTGATATCCCGATCCCCACTGAAGCATTTAAGTGATCAACTAGGCAAGATATTCAGGACCCTCAAGTGCACCAGTTTAGGCCTAGCAGTTAAGATGGCAACCCCACCGGGGCCCAAAGCAGTGTGAACCTCATCACGGCTTCCAATATGCACAGAACCACTACTCCTGGCATTCCATCTTGTGTGTGCAAAATTCTGGAAGAGGCTCAATGACAGAGGACTTACCTCCACTGCTGCAGGCCAAGCTGCAGCACCCCAGAACCATGCAGTGGGCTGACACCACATGTGGAGACATGCTTAGCATGTTTGCAGAGTGGTGTTACGGCAGGGAAGGGAAAGGGAAAGGGAAAGTGACCACTGCAACTGGCGACTATACATCATAGTTCTGGCCTCCGCACCTACACCTACTCTACCCAACTGCAACATGCCAAGCCTCCTCACTCCCTATGTGGCCTGCCAGTTTCGGATGTTCGCGACCAATGCTACCGGGTGCGTGTGGCCGCGGGACCCAATACACGCGCTCCAGCTGATGCCAGAGATGACATCTTGGTAAAGATAATGGCTGATGATCTTGAGGCTGGGTATTTGTGGGGGAGTCCCATCGAAATGGCTGATGATGGCGGAGGCTGGGAATCTCCCTCCCTGGGCATCGGCTGAGAGATTCACGCTCTATACTTGCAGCTTGCCTTCTTTATTATTTTCAATGCTCACATAATGCACATTGTTGACCACACTATTGTTGTTTTATTATGTTGCTGTTGCTCACCTGCAGTTGCTATCTCTGCATGCTCAGTGATACTTATCTCTTGATTTTACATACAGTTCTACCCTATAACCCTTCTCACTCATCCTCTGTTTAACATGATAGAGCTAGGATACTGACTTCTTTAATACCTAAAAATGTGCCACCTGCTATCCATTTGCCAGACTCTGAATATTATTATTTTGCTTGTGATTGATGCTGCCTATTTGTTCATATTCATGACGTACCATTGCACCTCAAAAATAATTACAAGAAAAAATAAAAGAATATGATCAAAGTAACCAAACTGTTTAAAGAAACGCTCCAGCTTTACACATAAATACATTTGCCAGTTTAGAGTAATGGGCCCCACTTTTCCTTTAATATAAAGAAGTCACTTAGTTTTGTTTTCAAATGGCTACCATTTTCCACTGGGAGATTATCAGTAGTGTTAGAATTCTTCTAATAGAGAAGTATAACCAGGCACACCTGCAGTGCCTCTTACAGAATAGCATTGAATCCAGTGCTCCAATGCTTCCCCATGAAACGTCCTCACATATGCAGCTGTGGAGGATATTCCAAAACCTATTTAGCATGCAAGCTTGGAACTTTATATTAAAGGAACAATATATATTATTTATTTATTTACGTTACAAGTGTTCCTTTTATTGTTTAGATTACAAGGCCCCATTTTGTTAATTTCATTGAAATTCCAACTTAAGAAATCATATGACAACAGACTAATTGAAGTTGACAAAAAGCCTGAAGTTGACAAAACTTGACAAAAAGGCAGAGCTTTAATTGGTTTTGTCAGTCCTTCCAGCCAGTGCAAGTAGTGGCTGTGAATAATCAGGCATCGTCTTGTGCATTGGTATATGGAGGATCCTATTGTTCCACAAGATCCTCAATAGACTTCTGTGCTGTATTCACATGTGTGCACAAGAGCATAGCAGTTATCTAAAGCACATGCAACTGAAGAAATATGATGGGGGTGACTGCAATGCAAGTAATTTTAAAAAGGATTGCCCGTCGGGATTCTGCGTGTCACCTTCAAAATATGTAAAGTACTTGATGGCAAAGCGACTTTAATGCCATAGATATTACCCAGGAAATGGGAATTACTGTGGAATTTAAAGGTGTTAAAGTAAGTAACATTATCTATGTAAATCAAAGGTATCATTGTGAGCATTAAGCCAATCTGATCGAGACTACATTTCCTAATATCTAAGTGCTGATGTCTCTAGCTGTCACTCTTTCTGTCACTCTTTTCCGAAAATTCTAAATTTTCTGTGTGATCTTTTGTCAGACAAATACACTGTGCTTGCTGTTGTTTTTAAAAGGTCTCCAAAGTGTTTACCTGATGCAAGGGAGACAGCTGTCTTGTAGTTGATTAACAAGCCAAACGGAGTGACAATTTTTAAGGTCCTGTCTTTGTGACCTATTGCTGTTTCGCCTGATTCCACCAGTGGAATATTTTATGAATAATAAATGACCTAGTTGTTTCTATAACTGTTCTTTCAATAGGCATCAAGAGTATCTTGAAGAAGATCACAGTTGACATTCTGAGTCGAGTATCCCCTACAAGTATCAGTGGTAGATATTCAAGCCAGAGTCCTTCCTTTATCAACAATGCGTTGGTATAATTTGCCATGATTAGGTGCAAAATTTGCATCTAATGCAGTAATTTATGCACTGTGTAGTAAGTGAGCTACAACTTTAATGCACATGCATACAGTTCTCTACCCAGACTGAAGAGAACTAGCTTGTTCTTGCAAGAGAACATACAGAATTATACACAGTGGACATCTCAAGCAATTTAAGGTATGAATGTGTAGGCTATTTGGATATATAAAATTAATGTTTTAAAAGAACGGCTGATTAAGTAAAATAACATAAAATGGGGAGAAAACTACAGTGTATTAATTGTATTCATCTATCTGACAGGCAAACAGATAACTGAACTGCTGCCCATACCACAGCCTCACACACAGAGGTTGACATGCCCTTGAGAGTCGCAAATGGTAATTAGGAAGAATCTGTGGTACACTAGCTCTCTTACTTTGATCAATTTCACTGCATTGTGTGTTGTTTTAAAAGCCATATCTTTCTGGGTGTTGACAGTACATTAGAATAGACATTTGATAAGAAGCCATAAACCAGCTTCTAACTCGAAACGCTAAACTTTATTATTTGTATCTCTAGATTAATAAGACACATTGTTAAATTTTAAGAATGTTTTTTGTGACATTGTTTTTTTTTCAGTTTTGAAGCATTATTTAAATAAAGTTATTATCATAAAAAAACTGAACTGAATTAGTAAACATCGGGTCAGATACAAAATGTTTTTTTTTGTTTTTTTTATCTACCTGGAAGATGTTACCATATAAAGGCCCTATCTGGACTGAACACTTGCCATCATGTAAGTGGCATTCTCCAGTTTATTTCTGTTAGTAAGAAAAAAAATGACCATTTACTTGTATCTATACGTGAATATATATGTTTATTAATTGATACTATATAACCTGCCTATTTATGTATCACTAAACAGTATTCTCTATCTAAAAGGTTTACTGTATTCTAAACATGGAAATGTTTTCCGCTCTAATAATTGTGATCGCTTGGCCACATGAGAATTGAAGTGGCAGACGATCTTTATTTATGTGTTGTTTCTAATTTAATAAAATCTACACTGAAGAGATCAATTGTTCAGGTTGAGTGTGATTTACTGTCTTGGCTGTATATCATTGTGGAAACCTGAGGCCTTTGATTATTGGACAGCTGGAGAACAGTTTGAATCCACTTACTATATTACTTTCCCAGCTCCCAACTATGCATACCATGAAAGGCCAATTCTGCCATTCCAATAATAGTGGTGTGGACTTTATGAAATAGCATCTGAATGCTTTGCTGCAATGCAAACAAGATAATCTATTATATAAGTGTAGAAATACCTTGAGAGGCTGATGGCTAATTTGACTATGATGAGTCTTATTAAAAAAAAAAAAATCTTTGTCACAATTCTGAATAATTGCAATCCAACTACCCTGTGGTTAAAAGCCAACCATGTATGTGTATTCCTGTTGTTCACTATGAGATAAAACATTTTTATTTACTAAATTAAATTCAAACTCAGCACTTATGATTTTATACACTTATTGCTGTATTTGTTATGCAAATTACAGCAAATTAAGCTAACTCTAGGAAACTTATGTTAAATAGGCATTCTTACATTTACGCAACATGATATCAAACTACATCACACTCAATTGTTGTGTCCACCAGATGTTTTCTATGTTAGCAAGACATAAAAATGATAATGATAAATGACAATATATGTATAATATGTGTGATATGCAATGCAAATGTGGATATACATTGATCAGCCTCAACATTAAAACCACCTGCCTAATATTGTGAAGGTCCCCATCGTGCTGCCAAAACAGCTCTAATACATCAAGACATGGACTCCACAAGACTTCAGAATGTGTCCTGTGGTATCATATTGTCTTGGAATTCCTCCATGTTGAATTCATCTCGATAGGCAATCGGCATTACCCATATGACTTCCAGGTTTCACCGATCAGTTACATGCTCCTCTTCAAAAGGAAGCCGCGACCTCATCTAAAGTGCTCAATCAATCTTTGGGGTTTGATGTGCTCTCGCTACTACTACATTGTTTCCGCTTCGCTACAGAACTCTGCTAACCTGATTTCCTGTGTACCAAACCTCTTTGATCCTGGCTTCGCTCTACTCCACTCTCCCTCTCCCTCTTGAGGAACAGACATAACTCTCTTCACTTACGTCAGGCAACCATTCTGCTCTGGAAAGGACTTCAACTCCCATAATTCATGAAAGGAAAGATAAGTTCTCCAGTGATTGCAATTATTAATTGCTTCTTACCATAAGTATTATGAGAAGGAATAAGAAATACTAAAGTCTGCCTTCTGGGATTCTCCTTGCTATCTCTTTGGTATGTCATTTGACAAATTACTCAAATTCTAATTATTATTCTTCAAATATCAAATCTTTAAATATCAAATCCCTACTATCAAATCTGTACAACCACTTCGAATACCAGGACATATTTCGTTATCAAGTTTATTTCTTCAAGTTAAACGACTGTTACTTTGTACAACAGGAATCATCTGCTCTGTCAACTTTATATTGAAGTTTAATGGACTTTACTGCTTGTTGCGAATTAAGCATTCATTATTTTCATTTGCAGCCTATTACTATTTTTCTTGTGAAGTTATTCTTAACCAAGATTCCCATTCTTCATGCATTATTATTTTAAAACATTATTGCTGCAGAAGACTGCTAATGTTAAAGTTCTTTATTTAAATAAAATATATTTTCTTAAAGTGACAGTATCCAATTTGCTTTTTTAACAGCGGTTGAGTTCCAAATAATTTTCTCACAAGAGTATTACACAGGCAGCCGTCTTCAATTGGTCCTGTTCTGACATTAACATCACCTTTGAAGGTATTTTTATCAGTGGACAGGGGTCATCATGAGCACCCTAAACAGTCTGCAGCTACACAGCCCAATACGCAGCAAACTCTTATGCATGTTTTCTGACACCTTTCTATTACATCCAGCATTACGTTTTCAGCAATCCGAGCTACAGTAGCTCTTCTGTGTGACCGGACCAGATGGACTAGCTATCACTCTTCACATGCATCAATGAGTCTTGGGCACCCATGTCCTTGACACCAGTTCACTGGTTGTCCTTCCTTGCACCACTTTTGGTAGGCACTAATTACTGCATACTGAGAAACCCCACAAGACTTGCAGTTTTTGAGGTGCTCTGTGTAACGGATCACCTGGCACCCCAGCTGGGTACCTCCGTTGATGGATGCTCCTAGCGTTTCTTGAGGATTCCAAGCACTCTAGCCGACACCACAACCACCGCAGGCTGAACCTCTCTTCCTTCAGAGCAAAGCAGGAACAAGCTCTTAAAAGAGCTTAGGAGTGATTATAGCAAGGGAATATGCAAAACATAGCAATCCCTTGTTGCAGATTCCCCGAATAAGAGACAGGACTCCAAATTGAGGGTGAAGTAGAACTGACTGGACTGGCACATACAGCCTCTTTTATTCACAATCCACAAACATAGTACTGCCCACAGGGTTTTGAAACACAGCCAATCAATCCGTACAATACACACAGACACTCCCACACAAAATCCTCCCCTCTGCCTGTGATATGATTACCGAACACAATGGTTTATATAATTATCACAGGCAGAGAAATAACAGTATTATAACACATATCACAGGGACCCCAAAACATGCAATAACCCCCCCAAAATATCCTCGGAGCCGGGGGATCTGGGTGAACCACATATCCAAAATTCACCCAGATTCGTTCAGTAGTTTGGAAGATGCAGTTTAATGCAGATTCCGCAGAACATATACAGGCTAGATGAAAAATAATTAATGTATAATGTGTCCCCTGTTGTATAGTTCAAAACTACTGAACGATGTCTTCGTGCACCAAATACTGGCGAGATGGCACTGTGTAGAAAAGTCCAAACAGTGTCTGTGAGTTAAAATGGCCGCCATCCATTGTTCTCACCATGTCCCTCTGATACATAAAATGGTGGCCACCCAGTAACTTCACAGTATGTCCCCAGATGGTTCTTAAAGGGCCAGCAGCAGCATAATAAAATACAATATGCCCAAATACTGTATTTAAAGGGCCAAATCTCCCAGGAGCTATAGTCAGCAGGCAGGAGGCGGGCAAACAGGCTTCTCCAATGCCCAGTGGCGTAGTTGGTTTCACCACACTCTGACCCAATCATCTAGTATTCACCATTTTTACTGATTTCAACACATGATTTTCAAGAAGTGACTGTTCACTTTGCCGACTAATATATCCCACCACTTGACAGGTGCCATCTTAACAATATAATCAATTATATTCACTTCACCTTTTGTAGTATTGTTTGTGACTGAACAGTATATAATGTGCTCTATGTATACATTGTGTCTGAATAATAAATTGTAGTGTAGTCGCTGCTGAAAATTAAGCGGGCACCAATGAAGGAAATTCCACCACTGTCCATTCGATAAAATAAAATAATCCCTTTATTGCAAACTTCTGTAAAATCTCCAACTTACATTGGTTAAATATACCCCTAGAAACCACCATGATCTACATGTTTCGTGCTCAAAGCGAATTATAAAGATCAGTTGGGCAGTGATGGAACTTCCTTCTTTAGTACCAGCTTTATTTTTAGCATTATATTTGAAAGATAAACTTTCTATCTGGTGCACTGTGAAGTCTGGGTTCAAATCTGCTAATTAGCGATAGAGCGTTGTACTGGTAAAATTCCATGACATGACATGAATGAATTCCATGACATGACATGAATGAATGCTGAGGAAGGCACTCTCGTTTATATATTTCATTGTTGAAAATGCAGTCTCTGATATAAGAGCAATAGCAATTGAGTCCCTAGCAACACATGGTTACTTGTGGCATAGGAAACAGATTATATAACACATAACAATAAATACGTCACAACAAATACGTTAAAAACCTCAGATCGCAAATGTAACTATCATAGTTGTTTACTAAAAGTGAGAATTCAAGGTGAATACAAAGTGAATTTCAAATATATGGCCAGAATATGTAAAATAAAATCATAGATGACTTGAAGAATTTTCTATTTCAGCTATTTGGAGCTTACATTTGGAATTCACTTTGAATTTATTTTGATTTCTCACTTCAGTAAATACATGTGCATATCTGATGGAACATTTAAGGTTGAGGAATATTGGAAAATGTATGTAAAGGTCTGGGTTGAACTATAGCATGGGATATTGTGTAGGTTAGTATCTTGTTTCAAAATTACAAGGTAGAACAATATCACAAATGGTTTATTTGTGGTATATGAAGGGGATTTGGAGTTGTCAATTCCAGGTTACCTGTATATTTAGATGTGAGGTTTGTAAGCACTCTTTGTTGACAGCCACAAGTATTAGAGGGTTGGCATTTCCCTAGGGAGATAGTTTAGTTACATAGTTGGCAGCCCATGCCTGGTTTGATTGCAACTGAGGCTTTTGTTAGATACAATGAATCAGTAAAGATAATTTTCCTGTTCCTTTCAGAATTTTATGACTTCAATTTCAATGTTTCCAGGCCAGGATAATATTTGATTCTCCTTGTTCCATATGTTATATAGTTTAAATGGTTATAGGGTGTTTAGGAGTTAAGACAAGATAAGTGCACATTCTTCCTTCATAGGCATTTCCAAATTTCTGGAATATTTACATTGATTGAAAAACAAAAGCATATGCTGAAGCATTTTAAATAGATGTATTTAGCGATGTTAAAATCCATGTACATAATAGTTACTGACACTATAATTTGCTATTCTCAGGCATTGGCAACATTAAGTCAGATTAAAAAAACAATTCAAGAGACTAGTTTCTAGTTAATACAGTGGTTAGATCATTGCACATTGCGCTGTATTTGCTCAATTTGAGAAGACACTTTAAAGGAAAATGGTCAAATTTCCCTTCGTATAATATCACTTACCTCAATATACAGTTTTGAAGAGAATGTGACATCAAAATTGTACATAATCACATTTATTTCAGACACAGCCTTACATTGTTCAGTATAATTTTCATTTTTTATATGTGCCAATTTGCATTCAATTCTAAGCGTAATTCTCTCAATTCTTCTTTCCCATAGTTCTTTTCAAACATGCTTTTTGAAAGCTTACTTTATTTTGTAACAAAACAATAGGTGAGTCTGATTGCACTAATTAGACATATACTGCTGAGAATGCTGAATATGTTGTTTGAAAGGATTATAAACTATAGGGCCTCTGGCAGGGGTTAAAGGGTTAAAAACTAGGTTTCTGAAGTTCGTTTTAAAGTTGTTTTTCTCTTTTCTACCTACTTGCATGAGTTTTAGCAACTGTGAATGTACATGCAAGATAGAGAATATACATATATATCAGTTCAGACCATAGTTAAACAGTAAGGATAGTAGATATTAGACATAAACAGACATTTGATTTTAGCGTGATTGGTGAAATGCGAGAATGATTACGTGTAAAAATATATTCTGCTTTATTAATATCCTTATCCTTCCACAACACTTAGACTTATAGACTTCCCCTTTGGGTATATGTTCTGCAATAAACACTGAAATAAACCTCTCTGTTTTCCTTTGATTATGTCCAGAGGAATGCAAATTACTAGCAACTCATTTCAGAAAAATAACCCACAGAGTGGGTTACAAATATAATCAGGCAAAACCTAAATCTGATGTTTTTTATAAGCTGTAATTTAATTTCATGTAAATATTGTTGAATGGGTAAGGCAGTGGCTGAGTGACAGGCAACAGAGGGTTGTAGTCAATGGAGTATATTTGAAGCATGGTCTTGTCACCAGTGGGGTACCTCAGGGATCTGTACTTGGACCAATTCTCTTTAATGTTTTTATTAGTGATATTGAAGAAGGTCTTGATGGTAAGGTATGTCTTCTTGCTGATGATACTAAGATATGTAACAGGGTTGATGTTCTAGGAGGGATATGCCAAATTGCAAATGATTTAGGTAAACTAGAAAAATGGTCAGAGTTGTGGCAACTGACATTTAATATGGATAAGTGCAAGATAATGCATCTTGGATTTAAAAACCAGAGGGCAAAGTACAGAATATTTGATAGAGTCCTAACCTCAACATTTGAGGAAAGAGATTTGGGGGTGATTATTTCTGATTGATGACTTAAAGGCAGACAATGTAATAAAGCAGCAGGAAATGCTAGCAGAATGCTTGGTTGTACAGGAAGAGGTAATAGCAGTAGAATGAGAAAATTGCTCATGGCATTGTACAGAACACTGGTGAAACCTCACTTGGAGTATCGTACGCAGTACTGGAGACCGTATCTCCAGAAGGATATTGATACTTTAGAGAGAGTTCAGAGAAGGGTTACTAAATTGGTTCATGGATTGCAGGATAAAACTTACCAGGAAAGGTTAAAGGATCTTAACATGTATAGCCTTGAGGAAAGACGAGACAGTGGGGATATGATAGAAACATTTAAATATATAAAGGGAATCAACACAGTAAAGGAGGAGACTATATTTAAAAGAATAAGAACTACCACAACAAGAGGACATAGTCTTAAATTAGAGGGGTAAAGTTTTAGAAACAATATCAGGAAGTATTTCTTAACTGAGAGGGTAGTGGATGCATGGAATAGCCTTCCAGCTAACGTAGTAGATGTTAACACAGTGAGTTTAAGCATGCGTGGGATCTTCATAAGGCTATCCTAGACTTAAGATAAGACCAGGGACTAATGAAAGTATTTAGAAAATTGGGTAGACTAGATGGGCTGAATGGTTCTTATCTGCCGTCACATTCTATGTCTATGTTTCTATGTTTCTATGATGGCTTCACTGCCAATGCATTAGCAGCACAGAATCCTGCACTCCCTGAGCAAGTACAAGAAACATGCTAGGGGAGCAGCACATTGACCTTTAGGAGGGTTTAATACTCTCCCTGTCACTGTGTCCTTTGCTTAGAACTGTATGCTGCTTACTTCAATTTACAATTTATTAAAACAAAAAAACATATAACATATGGGAGGGAGGTATTCATACAATTATTACTTAAAACAAATGCATACATATGCATTCCTAGTCTCCAAATTTGAGAGCATCCTCAGCAGGTTATAAGTAAGTAACCTTTCAAAGGCACAGTGGGGAAGGACAGATGGGGCAGAAAGGCATAGTAGAGTGGCCAAGCTTAACTCGTAGGATAGAAATCAAACATATCAGAACTAAGTGTAATCCAATTCAAATGACAAAAATGAATACAGAGAACATAGAAGATAACCGCTAATATATGGCAAAGCTAAACTTAAAGTCAGGAATGTAGCCTGGTACACGGAAAGCAAGACAAAGCAGGACAAACTCATGGTCAGGAATGTAGTGTGGTCAAAACATAAATAGTCAAGATGTAGATAAATCAGGAACAACAGCATGGCACACCTATGGGCTATGAGAAACCACAAAAGGACACAGGTCAACGATCAAAGGAGTTTATAGCACAGACCCTTGCATCAGTTTTGTTCATTGGCGTATGGACACTGCGTTACTGTAGATGCCAACAACAATAAAGAAAAAAAGGCATGAAGGCCATGGCTCACATCATTTAAAGTTAGTTGGAAACTGAATCATGTGACTGCAACCTAGTGAAAAATGTGCTGCATCTATACTGATGTGAGCGTGGTTGGTGAATTGATGCGGCTTTGTCAATATAAAAATTGGCTGTTGTGGCTGCATCAAAATTATAATTGTGGCAGTGAATTGGTACCGCTGCATCAAAATAAGAATGCTTACCATGGCAGAATTTACTCAGATGTGTAAGGGTGAATCTCATTTATGTAGGCTGGGATTGTACCATGCATGCCATCATACTAGAGTTCAGTATAGCTCTAATGAATGTGGGTGGACTTCTCATATACATTCATGTACTAATACTGATTACGTTGCTGCATTGTGTTTCTTTGTTGCTGTTTTTCATCCTGAAGAACTACAAGCTAAAGATTGACTTTATTTCCGTTGGTACAACCTCTTCACTTGTCTTTGTTTGCCCTTTTTCCTTTGGCTAAGGTGAGGTGAGGGATTTCCAGTGTTGATGTTTGCTTCCTACTTACTCTGTACGGTACTTATATTATATCTTCATCCATATGTACTTATAGCTTTATAGGAAGAATCAGAAGAACTAATGTTCAAATCCGTCAATCATCCATTCTATTGTTGACATTTTGCTAAATCATTATGTTACTGTGTCATTCTGTTTTTGGACTGAAGAAAGTATTGTTAGATTTACAGAGGATCAACACCTTGTGTTCGCTTGGGACTACTGTGTGGTGACCCCTACTGCAGCACCAGTGCATTAACACAAACTTTGTTTGAAAATAGATCACTAAAATAGTATCAAACCTGGCTCTGACCAGGCGTTGTTCTACCCATCAAGTACAAGTGGAAAGGTAAATCTAACCATTGAATAATGGACACTATCATTTTAACAACCCAAAGGCATCTAAAATACTCAGAACTTTTAATAAACAACTCACCTTAAAGAAGTTCATGGTTGCTCCATCAGCAACAGCTCCGTACTCTATCTTTGTTTGTTTTGCCAAATCGTCAGCAGAGTCAATGGCAGATTCCATTCTCTCGACTGTAAGAAAAGCAGCTAGGTTAGCTGTATAAGATGAAATAATGATGAGTGTAAAAAACCACCATATTCCGCCAATAATTCTTGTAGATAGGGCTTTTGGCATCAATTCGGAACCTGCCAAGAAAGAAAAACCAATCAAGATGTGTACCGTTTTAACTCTCACATTTCTCGTAGACCATCCTAGTAAACCACAAACCCTCCTTTAAATCCGTGACAATTAATTATTTATAACCCTAAATGTTATTATTTTGGCACAATTATATTTTCTTTAATATATTTACCTTTACCTATTTGTACATGTGTTTAGTGTGAATGGAAAGTTTAGTGTGTTTTAGGATTTATCCTAGATGTCACCTTTGTGGTTTGTTGGATTCTTTTCATTTTTCAACCTAGTACAGCCTTGTTTTTAAATAATATTTAGCACATTGGTTGCTTTTGTTTCCCTAGCATAGTTGTTACATTTTCTTTTTTATATGTATCTATTGAACAATTAAAATGTGAAATTACTGCATGGTGCTGTATTGTATTGTCCCTCTGTATTAGAATATGCCTTTATTAGTTGCTAGGAAGGACTTGGCAGCTCGCTGCATTTTATCTCTGAAATGGCATTAGTACTGTTGAACCTTCTATGACTCTTTCTATTTAGTACTAAATACTGACCCCTGAGTGTTATTCATTGAGCTGTCAACATTCCATTATTTTATTTTACAGGGAGATATCTCTAGGGCTTAAACAAATTACAAAAGAAGAGTAAATTAATGTAAACAAACAAATGCAATGGAAATAGCACTGTACATAGCAATCAAGCAAAGTAAAGCGAACAAAATATTTAGCCATTAATAAACACAGAACAGTGGGAAGTTTGCACAAATAATTAAAAACATGTTGGGTTATTTATTTATTTATTTTTGTATTTTGTTTTACTCTGCTTGATATTTTGTGGTTACATCAAATTCCAAACCAAATATATATATATATATATATATATATATATATATATATATATATATATATATATATATATTTCTTAAAGCCTTGGGCAAAATATTTTCTATTCAATGGCTTTAAAAGATATATGATTTATGAATCCCTAGCAACATACACAATATATGAGGTGGTACCAAACATACATATTAAATGCTGACACATAAGAACCATTGTAACAGTATCACTTGGCTAATATGGGACCTGTTCATTATAAATCACAGAAACTCTACAAGCTTTATTCACTAAACAATGAAATAAAATCCAACTTGAACATTTCACGCAAAATAGATCATTCGAAAAAATTGTCTATCTTGGCTTCATTCACAACTTGTGTACTTTAGCCTGAAGTCGGCATTTACGCTTTTAGTTAACTAGAATTTCATATTTAGGTCTCAATTTAATAATTATTGATAATCTTTATTAATGATTGAAATTCATTAGAAAATACTTTTAAAAATTTTTTTATTTATCTAAAGAATGTCACCATTAATGTCTAAGGGATTTTTTGTAGATAAGTCACTTTAAATAATCAGATTGTGATTATCTGAAAATCGTAGCCAACAATATAAAATTGAGGTCTTAATAAAGCTTTGAGGCATTTGATACTTATGGATACCATATATAAGGATACCAAAAAGGAAAACAAAAATAAACAAGATAATAACGCAACAAAATGAATTGTGAACTCAAAGTGAAGTCAAAGAGAATTTCAAATTTTAGACCAAATTAGCTGTAATGAAATTATAGCTGGCTGGGATAATTCACACTTTAGTGAATAACCCTTTGTGTAAGACATAATCACTCTTAACAGAATCACAGGATGTTATGCTGCAATGCACAGTGCCTAGTTTAAATATAATTGTATTTATATTTGTTAATAGTTGTTTGTGGGAGTCTTGTCATGAATGCTCTGAAGAGAAAACCTCAGCACTTATGCTATAACTCAAACTGCAAGACAAGAGTGTTGACAAGCATTTCAATAATTGCTGGAGACAATGCTCCAGTCTGGTATAAAAAATATGTTTCTCTTGTGACAGCAAACTGTGACAGAGTTCCTCTCCGGTGCTTAGTGACATGAAGGTGACAACATTATTTTCTTGCACTGATTTAGTCTTTTGTTAGCTGGTAGTTGTTTGATGATTTTATTTAATCTTACAGCTTTCAAAATTTAACCAAAAGCTCAATTTGGAATGGCAATGAAATAAAAAAAAAATTTTTCTAAAAGATCTAAAATTGTGCATACGTTATTATAGCAATAAAATATAAAAATATAAATGTAAACATTTTTAAAATAATCCTACCTTGCTGCATTAATGCACCAACAGCAAACCAAAAGCTGTTCAGGAGTGTGAAGTTATTTTCCACAATGTCCGTTCCCGGGTTGCAGGGATGTGCATCATACCATTCATATGGACTGAACCTGTTATGGAGAAAAGGGTTTTACTGTAACACATTGTTTTATTGTATTGGTTTATAGTATTCAATATAAGTATCATTCAATCACTATACAGAATGATATCATTCTCTTTATTGAACAATAGTAAATGGAAAGACATTACGGATCTGAATAATAGTCTGTACTGCTTTTATTCTACAATTGTGATAACCTACAGTCAAATAATTGTATGAAGATCAATCAAAATGAAATTAAATAAAAACCTTTGTATTTACAAAGTATAGCAACATAATGGATAACCTGTTATGAGTATAAAAGGAATGCACTATTTCCTTAGCTGTATTGTTTGTATATCCAATTTTGGTAAAGATGAATGATTTTTTTTTACAGAATTCTATATGCTATCCTATTTTTATCTACCAATATCACAGTTGTTCGTGTTTCCAGGAAACACAGCAACGCTTTCTGGAACTTGTTATTCAACTAATACTTGTATAAATAAATAGTTGATAACCAAACTACAGATTCCAGAAAACCCTTCTCTGCCCATACAGGTTTAATGTACTGTGATTTTTAGATAAAATAAGCACTGTGATTGCCATAAACATTAGTTGAGTTTCCTTATTGGTTGATCACTTCATTGGCTAGGCTGTGCTACTTTGTGTAAATTTAAAACCTCGGAACTTATTGCAAATACAGCAAGTTCAAATATGAGTATAACATTATCTATTATTTTGGATTAGTTGTTTTTGTACATTTTAATGCATTATCTATGTAATTTATTAAAGCGATTGGGTCACTTCCAGCCTGGAATGCACATTGACGTATTACTATAAAACTTTAATACAAAGAAAAAGGGAAATAGTCAGTTATAAAACATTAGGCAAACATTGCACTAAGATACTTGTTAATAGTTGTAACAGAAGATCCATCGTTCTCTGAAGGACATATTCACAAAAAAGCAGACTAGGGTAAAATGACACCAAAACGACTGATTTGGAAATACAACTTTTAAGGGAGATGAAATTCAATTTTTTATTAACTCTAATATTTGTATCTACATTTTATAATGTTTGCTTAGTGAATAGACATGTAAATGATATAGACTCAGTTTTTACCCGTTGAAGAGGCACTGTAGCATAGGAAATACATACACGTAAAAAGGTTATTTACTGAAATGAGAATCCAAAGTTACATCAAAGTGAATCTTTAAATTTAAGGCCAGAGTAGCTGAACTGAATGCATAGGTGACTGTGAGAATGTTTCCATTTTAGCTATTTTCCCCTTATGTTTAAAACTATCTATAAATTCACCTTGAATTCTCATTTGGGAATAGCTCTGTTAATGTCCCTAGCTAACAGGGTTATTCCCTAAATGAGAGCTGTAAAAATGAAAAGAAATAAAACAAGAAAAACATAATTTATTCATCTTTTTTCCATTGTCAAGTCTTCTTTAGTGCTGCCATAGTTTCCTCCAGGATGATGGCCCAATCCAATGCTCTTCAAAGAGCAGCACTAGAGACTATAGGCACATGTGCAGTGCTTACCACAATGCACCTATGATGCTGCCATAGAGAATAATTGCATTCAAGACTGATTGTTGATCTTACTGTGCATGCAGTGTATGTTGACGTATGCTGAGACCTTGGAAATAATAGCCTTCTAAATATTAAAATAAAGTAATTTGGGGTCATTAAGGAGGAGGGAAACTGCTGAAGCACAAAAACAACTTAATGTTATGTAGTTGTTATGGTTTGTACAGTGTACCTTTAACCCCTTAAGGACACATGATGGAAATGTTCCATCATGATTTCCTTTTATTTCTGAAGTTGTGTCCTTACAGGGTTAATAACCAAACATGTCATCTTGCATAGGGATTGAAAACCCATCGGATAATAGTCTGTATCGGAAGCAGCATTATTTACCCAGTGAGGTTCATAGATTGCCTCTGCTAGTCTTGACCTTGCTGTAAATGTTTTGCAAGCTTTTTTTGCCTACTCTTTTGCTCCTCTGTTAAGCCTGGCCACCAAAAGGCAATATGCTCCAATCTGTTTTCTCTATTCAATCTTGAGTTTGCATTATATTTTACCCTGACAGTCAACTATGCTTTCAGGTAGGTTAAATTATCCTTAAATTTGAAAATCACTCTGAGTTCACATAACATGTGAGTCTCAGGAGTCTCTGCAACTGTCTGGACTGCAACTGTCACCAAGGTTCTTAGACACACAGTCCTTGTGCAATGCAATAAAAGTCTGGCCTCCAATACTATTCATTAAAACTAGGGTCATGTGATGAGACCAATCTCGCCACTGTGCATTGGAGGAGCCTGGTTGCCCGCCTGCTGCCTTTAGACTATGGCCCCATGTTGAAATGTCTGATTTTCCCCTGCGGAGACACGAAAGCCGGGTCATTCGGTGCTGGCCCTGTTTGAGCGGTGATACCCCAGATAGCTATGCCATGGAGCCCATTCGTATAATGAAAGACTATGGGAAAGACTTTGGCTCCATGGCAATTGAACTGTATGTGTGTGCTCTGAGCGCCATTCAGTAATAATTATGTGAATGTGATGCATACTTTTCAAGTTATGAATAATGTGGAAAAATTGTATTTCTCTGCTTGTGATAATTACATTACCCATTGTGTAAGGTAATTGTATCACGGGCAGAGGGGGGGATTTTGTGTGGGAGTGTCTGAGCGTATTGTATGTGTTTATTGGTTGTGTTCCAAAACCCTGTGGGTGGTACTAATGTGTATATAAGAACAATAAACCCACAGCTCTGTCTGTTCCTGCTTGACCGTCAAAACGGAGCCTTGTCTCGTTCTTGGGGGGATTTATTGTATGCTGTTCCAGTTTGACTGCTAGGAGTGTAAACCTATTCGTATGGTTTTTCCTATTCGGCTGTTTACAGCATTCGTATGGTTCTGGTTCGGCTGTTTACGGCATTCATATGCTTCTCCGGTTCGGTGGATTGGTGTCTACAGTAGCTGCCTGTGTCTCTGGAAGGGGAAGATCTTCTAAACGGCGGTTTAACCATTTTATGCCTGGGGGTGCCGTTACAGGTCATTCTCCTGGAAATTCATATTAATTCCCTGTTGTAGTGTGGCTGGGATTTATTCATTCAATTAACAATTAAGGTGAAAGTAAAACCTGATTGCAAAAGTTAATGTAAAACATTTTTAATACAGCTATATTTACATATCTATTTCCAATAACAGTTTTTCAAGTTACCACCAGTTACTGTGTAGTTATTAGAACCAATATTGATATCATGTAAAACAAAACAGCAAACTATGTTACCTGTCCTTCACTAGATACCAATCAAGTTAAGTAAAACATACTTAACATGCATTCCATTTTATTCTAATACCAAACCAGAATTGCTGTTTTTAAATAGCACAATTTCTTTTGTGGTAGCTGAAAACTGTTTTGCTATAATCTCAAAGATGACCTTCTGTTGATTGCATTGGAGAAGTGACCTCTGCCAGTTATATACACTAAGCCTTCACAGATCAAAGACAACTGCATAACTACAAAGTCACCCCTTGCATTTAGGTCCGGTAAGCTACTTAGCAAACAGAACTGCAGGCTAACACTCATACAACATCAAAGATTAAAGCCATGAAATTTTTATGTGGTGAAGTGCACTCTGTAAGAAGACTTCTGAGGTCTTGAGAACCGCAAGTATGAAGTATTAATAAACAGCTACAGGAGAAGTATCTGATTATCCCAATCAGAATTATATCTTAAAACACATGGTTTGCATAAGAATTTAACATTAATATTTTACTATGTAAGATCAGGTACTGTATAAAAACAATTCCACATGCTTGGTATCTACAGGACGTTTCCAAAGGCTGCATGCTGTGAAAACATTCAAAAGATATGAAAAATTTTAGTAATTTTTATTAAAGTTCTTTCCTCCACAAAAATGCTTTGTATGGAGAGTTCTTTGGAGGGCTAACAGCTTTCATTTATGTCATGAGAAACAGCATTGATAATGTACTCTAGAGTGCATTTGCTGAGGCTGGTAACTAGATAATGAAGTAGATGTACAGTATCTTTAAACAGATGCCAGACTTATTGCGCTTAGGGGGGCAATGCACTAGGACAAATGAGGCAGAAATGTATCTATTTGTTTGCACTAGATTTTGGAGATTGCATTTGAGCCTCTGTGTAAAAGAAGTTCGGTAATGCTCTTTGTGTTTAAACACTGAAAGTACTGCATTGGGTTTTAGAATGTGTCACAATGATCTGTCCATGGTGCTGAATTACAATAACGCTTTGTTGTAACAATGTCAGGAGCACACATAAACAACTCATGGAATATGTATACAAGCCCCAATACAAAGACGATAATTAACCCTTTCAAGCACAATAAAGCCTGTAAAATGATAATGCCATTAACTGACAATGATGATATAGTAAATGTATCTTTACTAAATATATATTTCAGTTTTATCAACATGCTATATCGTTCACCATGTTAATTGATCTTCTATGTCACACTGTGATGTGTTAAAATCTATAAACTGGCTAACACTCTTGTACAATTGTGCCCCTTATTTAACAAATACAGGTTGCACCTAACAACCATGTGATAAATAGAGAAGGAAAACTATGAAAAGAGTCCAAGGGACACAAGCAAGAATTTTGTTCCCTTTTACAGTTATTTGTAATCAATAAAGTGTATTTGGCACTCACTTATAATTAGTATATATATATATATATATATATATATAAACAATATATATATCTTGTTTATTGCCATTTTTACAGGGAGTGCAGAATTATTAGGCAAATTAGTATTTTGACCACATCATCCTCTTTATGCATGTTGTCTTACTCCAAGCTGTATAGGCTCGAAAGCCTACTACCAATTAAGCATATTAGGTGATGTGCATCTCTGTAATGAGAAGGGGTGTGGTCTAATGACATCAACACCCTATATCAGGTGTGCATAATTATTAGGCAACTTCCTTTCCTTTGGCAAAATGGGTCAAAAGAAGGACTTGACAGGCTCAGAAAAGTCAAAAATAGTGAGATATCTTGCAGAGGGATGCAGCACTCTTAAAATTGCAAAGCTTCTGAAGCGTGATCATCGAACAATCAAGCGTTTCATTCAAAATAGTCAACAGGGTCGCAAGAAGCGTGTGGAAAAACCAAGGCGCAAAATAATTGCCCATGAACTGAGAAAAGTCAAGCGTGCAGCTGCCACGATGCCACTTGCCATCAGTTTGGCCATATTTAAGAGCTGCAACATCACTAGAGTGCCCAAAAGCACAAGGTGTGCAAGGCTGAAGGTAAGAAAGGCTGAAAGACGACCACCACTGAACAAGACACACAAGCTGAAACGTCAAGACTGGGCCAAGAAATATCTCAAGACTGATTTTTCTAAGGTTTTATGGACTGATGAAATGAGAGTGAGTCTTGATGGGCCAGATGGATGGGCCCGTGGCTGGATTGGTAAAGGGCAGAGAGCTCCAGTCCGACTCAGACTCCAGCAAGGTGGAGGTGGAGTACTGGTTTGGGCTGGTATCATCAAAGATGAGCTTGTGGGGCCTTTTCGGGTTGAGGATGGAGTCAAGCTCAACTCCCAGTCCTACTGCCAGTTCCTGGAAGACACCTTCTTCAAGCAGTGGTACAGGAAGAAGTCTGCATCCTTCAAGAAAAACATGATTTTCATGCAGGACAATGCTCCATCACACGCGTCCAAGTACTCCACAGCGTGGCTGGCAAGAAAGGGTATAAAAGAAGAAAATCTAATGACATGGCCTCCTTGTTCACCTGATCTGAACCCCATTGAGAACCTGTGGTCCATCATCAAATGTGAGATTTACAAGGAAGGAAAACAGTACACCTCTCTGAACAGTGTCTGGGAGGCTGTGGTTGCTGCTGCACGCAATGTTGATGGTGAACAGATCAAAACACTGACAGAATCCATGGATGGCAGGCTTTTGAGTGTCCTTGCAAAGAAAGGTGGCTATATTGGTCACTGATTTGTTTTTGTTTTGTTTTTGAATGTCAGAAATGTATATTTGTGAATGTTGAGATGTTATATTGGTTTCACTGGTAATAATAAATAATTGAAATGGGTATATATTTGTTTTTTGTTAAGTTGCCTAATAATTATGCACAGTAATAGTCACCTGCACACACAGATATCCCCCTAACATAGCTATAACTAAAAACAAACTAAAAACTACTTCCAAAAATATTCAGCTTTGATATTAATGAGTTTTTTGGGTTCATTGAGAACATGGTTGTTGTTCAATAATAAAATTAATCCTCAAAAATACAACTTGCCTAATAATTCTGCACTCCCTGTATAAACATTCTGTTGAAGACTCCTGAACACACTATCCTTGGTTGTTTTATAACATCCATGCTGGAAATTCTGAGCAGTCTAGCCACTCTCTTAAATGTGAGTACCCATTTTATCCTTTTTATAAAAAATATTTTATATTATTCACTCACTGCATCAGACAGCCCAATTGTTGTTTTTTTTCTGTTTTTTTTTTTTTTTTTGCTGCTGAAGAGGTTGTAACATTCACACAGCCACCAGTGTGGATTTTATCACTGTACACTGTTAAAGCCAGAGCTGGTTGGAAGCCCACTAAATATGAGTGGAAATCCACATGTTTCTGTTGTGTGTCGTACCTATACCATAAACATACTACACTGTTGGTTCTCATCCTTTTGCCTATTTACATGTGCAAATGAAATGTCTAAGTTTGAAATAAAACCATCTGGTGGACAGTAAAAATTTTGAACAGTGTCAGTTGGACATTTTTTATAATTTTCCTACTCTTTA
Source organism: Pelobates cultripes (assembly GCA_933207985.1). Lineage (NCBI taxonomy): Eukaryota > Metazoa > Chordata > Amphibia > Anura > Pelobatidae > Pelobates > Pelobates cultripes. The sequence goes on from OW240912.1 coordinate 183,721,034, forward strand.
TATCACATAATTTTTCAGCACAAGGTCTATTTGCTATATTTAATTGTTTTACCTCTCAAGAATTGAGGGTCAGTGTTTGCTCACCATATTTATCTTGTAAGTTGGAAAATGAGCACTCGCCTTTTTGAGTATAATTGTTCCCATAACTAGATTCATATCCAGCCTGCAAACTCTTTAACTACCTAAGCAGTCCTTCCGCATTGTGTCATGGAAGCAAGTATATCAAGTACTGCTCTACTATGGAATTACCTTCCAGAAAAAAATCTACTATTTCACCAATTTAAAATATCAGAAAACAATTTCCTCTGAATCTATATCCAAACCAAATTTTAAATATCTGCTAATGCGTAGCTTCATTTTTTTTTTTTTTTTGCTTTAAGGTGACCATGTCATGACTTACCTCAACTTCCTCTCTACTCCAAAGACACCATTGAGTGGAGGCCACCCAAATGCGTGCATATGTGAATACAGGAGGCGGGTTTCAACCTTCAAACTTGATTCCCATCACATCTCCCAGGCAACATAAGACACCAGCGAGATGTGCACATCCCTTCTATGCCACATGACAGCCCTCAATTTCACCTATAAATCTATAGGCATGGCCTGTAGTAGGTGCCCTATTTAAACTGTGAACAAGTGAGCTATTGTTGCAAAGTAAACACATTGTGTTGTGCTTTCTGGATTTCCTGACCCTTAGCTTGTCTCTTCGTTTCTGAACCTTGCTGCCTGGATTTTAAAATGTGGACTCCCTTGACTTTGCCTTTGTCTTGCTCATATCTGGATTTGTTTGCCTTGGACTTTATTATTTAGTATTCCTCTATAAGTATTGCATTTTGGGTTACATGCAACAACTTGACAGGCCATATCGTGCTTTCTTTTTCTTTTGAGTTTCATTTTCATATGACCCCTGTATCTTAATGATTATTCCTTATTCCCTTGCCTGTTGCCTTTATGTTCATTATCTTGTTATTATTCTTCCTTGTTCCAAATCTCAATATCTGAGCTCAGTCATTTTGTTTTCCTTTGGTCATGCTGTTTGCCCTTATGTGGTATTGAATTTACTGTTGAATTGTGGGTACATTCAATTGGCCAAACTGAGTTTCATAAGAATCTTTAATTCCAGTATAAAAAATGTTAAACCACCACATCTGGTGCATTTTGTCTAAAATTCAAAAATGATTTAATAAATAATAAGGTTGAAATGTGGACGTTAATTAGGGCACCAATTAAAACATTGCTCTTAAACATAAAAAGGGGTACTGAGCATCAGATGATTCAAATTTGCTAACTTGGCGAGTGTTTTCTGCCTTTGTAATCTTTTTATTATTTGAGAGAAACACAACCCTCACCCCACCCACTCAAAAAAAGTTGAGTATTTCTATTAAAATCTTATATTAAAACTACAAAATGATTTGCATTAAAATCATTAAATGTAAAATGTATTAAAATGTATTTGGAACATCTAATGCACATGTAGTCCATATTAGTTGCACTAAGCATAATTTTATATATATATATATATATATATATAGATTATTAAGGATACCTACAAATAAAACATTTATTTGTGAAATGTATATAACTATTTACAATGTATAATGGCCAATGGCAAGCATATATGCCTTTGTAAGAAACCTGTTGACATTTTTCTGATCAATGTAAACATTGAGAATACATAAAGGTATTAATAATAATATATACTGTTCAGTCATCTGTAGTTAAAAGGATATTGCAGAGTGTTATTGCATCTTCATATATGCTTATGCCAAGATTGTAATGGGCCCTGTAAACATTGACCCATTGGTGTTTGTACAATTCTAGAAGGCTAAGTAAATCCCTCGTCTCCCATACCACATTTACATTTACATCATTAGTGTTGAAGGATTAAATATTGATGGAAATAATATATTTGGTGTTATTTTGAGAATTTGCAATAGAATACATTCACAAAAGAATAGATCAGCAGTAGGCAACCTTCAATACTCCAAGACTACATCTCCTACAATGCTCTTGTAGCTATAATGCTGACAAAGCATCAGGGGAGATTTGGTCCACAACATCTTGAGTGCCGAAGGTAAACTACCCCTGGAATAGATAAAGCTCATACTTTCTTTATCGCTAATAGAAAATTAAACTAAATTGTTTAAACAGGGAGCCAAGTTTCAGACCAATGTATGAGATTTTCATAATGCCTGTAGGTAGAAAATCACATTTGGCTCAACTTTGCTATATGTAAGGATACTACATGTACTTTATAGGGTAATAACTGAAAAAAATGAATGTGACTTTTATGAAAGTATAAAACTTTCAAAAATGTTTTCTGCTCATAGCAGAGGTCTTTGTGAATTACAAATCAAAGCTCCATTAAATCTTAAAAATAACTTCAGCTTTTGCTCAGTATTTCTAAAACTATGAAGAAATGGCATTTACTTTTTAAAATACATGACATTTATCTTCTTCAGGATCTATATTTTAAATATAAAGAATGAATATGGTATCCAGAAAAAAAAAACAAGTAGCAAGAGGTGAGAACAGACACCAGCTCAATTAGCCTGCCCTTCGATGGGCCCCCGCTTATATCTCAAGCTGGTTTTAGCTCATCTAGTGCCATTACAGAGAGAACATATCTGAAGCATATCAGACTGGTCCAGATCCGAAATGCCAGCAAGTTCCCTCTGCACGAAAGATACAACAACCCCAGATGACTGTTTCAACCTTGTAAGGTATCATCAGTGAGGTATAGCCAATATCCCTCTAGGCATTGTGAGCAAGGGGTCCACATCTGGATTGCCCTTTAAACTTAAAGAGAAAAAAAACAAGTAGCAAGAGAAGTGAGAACGGACAACAGCTCAATAAGCCTGCCCTTCAGTGGGTACCCACTCAGATCTCAAGCTGGTTTTAGCTCATCTGGTGCCATAACAGAGAGAACATATCTGAAGCATAGACTTTTCCCACCCATACGGGCAGTCCAGATCCAAAATGCCAGCAAGTTCTCTTGCAACTTGTTTTCTCTCCTTAAGTTTAAAGGGCAACCCAGACGTGGATCCCTTGCTCACGGTTCCTAGAGAGAAATCAGCTATGCCTCACTGATGATACCTAACAAGGTTGAAATGATTGTCTGGGGTTGCTTTCATGCAGAGAGAACTTGCTGCCATTTCGGATGTGGACTGCCTGTATGGGTGGGATCAGTCTGATATGCTTCAGATCTGTTCTCTCTGCAATGGCACTAGATGAGCTAAAACTAGCTTGAGATCTGAGCAGGGACCCACCGAAGGGCAGGCTAATTGAGCTGTGTCAGTTCTCATCTATTTTGCTACTTGCTTTTCTTTCTTTGAATATGGTATCCATATCAGAAAAAGTACACCTATTTATTAATTTTTTTAACGTTTTGGAATGCATTGCAAAAAATTATTTTAAATAAAACAAGCAATTTTAAAGTTTGTTTTTTAAAATTTATTGAACAGTTTCAGATGCAAAATATGAAAATATGTATTGCAGACTGTAAAAATCAGAATAAATATGGGTGTCTGCTATTTCCTGTCTATCATGTTACTGGGTACCTGACCCCAGCCTCCATGAGAAACAATTTAATAGAAAGAGCAATTTATATGTGGGATTCAACATTGCATGCAGTACAGTATTCCATTAATCCTTGCATATGTTGATGACGGCGATGAAAAATACATGCAAGACACACACTTGAAGTCTTCCTGCAGTATAATAGTTAAGTAAGTGCATAAAATAAAACTACCCATTTAGATGGCAAGAATTTAAATGTTTTAATTAATAAAAGAAACAAATATGTAAAAAAAAAAAAGAAAAAAAAAGCTGATCAGACCAGGGGCTGGAATTAGTAGGGAAAGGTTTTGAAAGGAAAGACAAATAATAAAGAAAAAAAAAAAACTCAATACTACCTACTTAATTCTGAGAACAGCTGCATATTGTGTAAAATGGCACTAAAGCTGAGCAGTGCTGAAAGGGATATCCAGCTGCAATCATGTATACATTATATTTATAGTGAGCAATGTAGTAATTATATAAAATAATAGCACTGACCTGAAAAGGAGGTTATTACAGAGTATTGAATTACCAAAATGAAACAAGGCATTAGTGCATGCACCCTGAATGTTCTGCCCATGCCACAGTAATTCGAGGTAAGAGGAGCATAAAATGGAAATAAATTAAATACAAAGTAAAAGAAGAATAAATAAAATAATAGTTTCAAATCATTTCATGAGGAAACATTGTCAATTTGGCAAGGCATTAAAATGAAAGCTTTAGGACATGATGTACAGCACAAGAATGAAAAATATGAAAGTAAAGAACTGGTAGCCTTCAAAGTTTAATTAATATTTAAATGGTGAGGATCAATGGAAAACCAGTGAATATCAATAAACCAAACTCATATTACTCATCTAAAAACAGAAACCATTCAAAGGTAAGGGATCAGAGTCAAATAGAAATTACAACATAGTAATATGACTTGTCTTTGGTAGAACCAAACACCAGATCAGCACATCTAGAATCATGAGCCATTGTTAAAATGAGCTTAGGAAATTGTCTCTTATGACAGGGTAACTAATATCCACTACTTGTGTAATTTTGGATATAATCTGCAAAACCTAGGCCAAGTAGTTGCAGGATGGCCTTGGAAACCTCCATGAATATTGGCAGCCATCAAGCCATCACGTATGACAGATGAGGGTCTGATGAGATTCCTGTCTACTCTTAGTATTTAACTAATTTAGTTATAAAGAGTTATAAAGAGTTACTTCAACCCAAAAAATGTGTATTCATAAATCACTGGTTTTGTTTGTAGCATATTCTTCCCTCCGCCTCCAAACACCACCCAAAAAAAAAATAAAAAAAATAAAAATGCATCAGCACCAGAGCTAAGTTCTTCCTCAAACCGCTCTTTCTCTGCTGATGACACTCTCCCTCACCTGAGTGGGAAGGAGGACTGAGGGGAAGACAAGCAGGCCATGCTGCCATTGACTGCCTGGTGCCAACATACTTTGCATGCATTTTGCGTAGAACTGACATTAGCCAGCCTGTTCTGGGCTGGCTAATGGTGCTGATCAAGATTACATTTCTAAGGTGTTAACCTCTGCATACAGACTCCAAGCACCATGACTGCTTCAAACCAATGAAGTAGTCATGTTGCATAGAGTAAACCTTTAAAGGGTAAATTATAATCTGACTACGTAACCAATTGACAATGTCATCTGACTTTCAGGTGTTATCGTGCAAAAGTAATTACAATCCACATTTCATTAATTATTTTACTAATTGTAAGAAGGCTAAAATCAGAAAATATTATAGGTGTAAAACTGTGCCTAACCACTCTTACTCTAGTGATATTGAGCTTGATAGATCACTATTTCTAGGTTAAAGTTGTACAAAATTGGCACCTTTGTGGGGTGTTACAACTATATCTGTCACTTTGTCATCAACAGGTCATTAGAAACCAATTATGTATTGATAATTCAGATTTGAATTCACCTTAAAATGTTTTACCAGATTTAATGAATTGCAATGTCTTTTGATTTCAAATACACAAAGGAGATTTCAGAAGAATGGCCACAGGGAATACATGTCTTCAATGTCAGAACAGAAAAACAGTCATTTAAAAGTTCAACTATAGCTCTACAAAGGCCACACACAAAATGTTTAGATGCAAATGTTCAACTTACTTGTTGTCAGCTATTGAACACTATTACTGTCAACTCCTGCAGCAGTTGCTGTGACTTTACAAATAGAAAACAACACTACTATAATGAACTTATTGGGTAAAGTGGAGATAAAGCAAAAAACAAAGTCTCTAGTCTCAGTCATATACTGCATTGTGTCAAACTGGCACCATTCTATGGTAAAGGGCAACCCATTTACCTGAGTCCGGCTGTGCTACAAACCTCCTCTAATGCTGGCTAATTGGCATCTGGGTTTTGTAGAGCTTCAGAAGCTGGATGTCAATCCCACTTGTCATTCATTCAGCTGATTGCTCTCAGCCAATGAATGAGTATCTATGCAAATAATATGCACAGAATTTACATTAGATATTAGGCTAAATGTATTATAAAATAAAGTAAGCATTTAAAAATACAACTATTTATAGTCGTATATATGCATAGTCATTGGCATAAGATTTAGGCCTGACCCCTTTGTAGTGCTCCTGAATGAAAAAAACCCGAATGGTTTGCAATTCACACATAGGATTTGCACTGCAGCATACCTATGCATAGCTAGGAGATGGAGAGAGGTGGCTCCTATTTTCATAATAAATTGAGCTACATAAAAATCATGGATGAACTTACCATGAGGCTTAATAACTCGATAAGGGATCATATGGCTAGCCATTCTTCCCCTTTACTCTACTTCCTCCTATCTTTCTAACCCTCTTTTTTTTATTCTGATTTCTCTTTTCATTTAACAGAAACAAAGAAAAAAATTGGGTGGCAAGTCCCTATCATTTTTTTTTAAGCAATAGATGACTCATCAGTTGAGATCTACTATTAGTTATCAATCAATATGTGCATCCCGTCTGTGGTCCTCAAAAAAACCTGTATAGTTCAACACATGACCTATCCCATAAAGGCAATTGCTCTTTAGGAAATTATGTGAATATTCTTTCTTGAGCCGTTGGCTGTGCTGCAGCTATTATTTTTTTTTTGTATTTTCGAAGCAGTCTTCAAGGCAGCCAGGATTCAATACTGCTTACTGCTTATAAAATAATCTCATGCAAAACAGCTCCTGAAAGTAAAATCCTATTGTTGCCTTGTTCTGTATTGTGGGCTTATTTTTCCTTACTTTTATTGTCATTAATACTATATTTCTGTTATGTCATTATGAGATACGGATGTAACAGAGGATTTGTCTAGATTTGAATAAGGAAAGATAAAGGGATTATAAAAGGATTCAAAACTATGAATAGTTCCTGGACATATCACAGATCAGTGCTTGGCCTTTTACTTTTTATAATATAACTCATAGTAAAACTGACTCTTAACCCCCTACACTACTTTACACACTACTCCCACAATGCATTAACACTTAATGATATATTATATAAACCCAATGGTTTATTGGTATATATGTACTGGGTGCTTGAAATAAAAACTAGCACTAAACCCATAAAAATAGTGGAAACTTTTATTCTATATAATGGCTATGCTACCTAAATAAGTGGATTAATCTCATAAGAGCAGCTATTAGGGGTATGTTTGTATTGATCATAAATTACAACTAAATCCCTGTTATTTTTACCAAAGTAAGGTGTGTTTAATAACTATTTCACTTTATGCAATTTAAAGCTATTGTTTAGTTGAATAATTCTGCTGGACTCTGTGTGTTGAATTAATTTGTCCCAGCAGCCCCCTTATAATGTATGGATGTTTAGGTGCAGCTTTCCTTGTTTTTATATGACATTAACAATAAAACTATTCATAATCATTAACCCTCACATTACAGTAAATATTAATCCCTACACTACACCTGCAGTATCACCAAACAATGACCATTACACTAACTAACCCTAACTTATAAATATACTGCAATATATAAGATGAGGCATGCATTAGGGGGACACAATACAGTTTTGAGATTATAAACTACTAGAACTTGGTCTGTTGGTGTACTATAGAACCCCTTGATAGCATTATTTTCTTATAATATACAATTCAGTGTTACGTGTGCTCATACTTATCTCTCTTTTTACCTTTTAAAAGAAGTGTCACCTTACAAGAACAAGCATGCAAAACCATTTTCAGATGGTTCACTTCCCCAGTAAAACTATTCCACATGAAGAGAATTCCTAATGATAATTGTTCTGGACGTTAAGGCAATAGGGGAACTCATGGGCATATGTGGTGCTTTTGTCTCAAAGTAATCTCCTTCTGGGAGGAGATCTTGGACCTATTCTTGCAGGTTCTGCTAGGTAAATTCCAACTAGAGCCAACCTGAAACAACATTTGCCCAATAACTTGTCTTTAAAGTTGGCTATAAAAGTTGCTTAATGAATAGGCACCCTGGAGTACCATAGAAGGTACTTGATGACTGGAGGACTGCCTATTTTCAACTTCCTACATGTTTTGTTTCAAGAAATTGCTTCCTTAGGGGTTACTCATGATTTATAATATGAATTTATCAAAGCCAACACAGCATCTGCAATTTACAATGTATCTTGTTCAGGGAAGACTGTCTTGGCTTCTGGCATCAACTCTCAGTATATTGGGACAGCATTGTTGGTGGGACAATGTACCACAGAGCAAACTGTAATGCTGATTTTGTTAATTCTTCTTTGAACATCAAAGAGGGTTTAGAAATTGAAGTCCTACTCTGCAATCTGGCGTTATTGACATATCAATAAAGTTTTCTGGCTTTTGGTTGTGCAACAGTTAGCACAGTTATCGCAATCCCAATTTCATGAATCTTTTTTTTTCTGCTGATAATTCCACCAAATTCAGAAAACATTATTATCTTAAACCTGTGCCTAAACTGTGGTTGTTAATGCTGCATAGTTCTGCTTGATAAGCCAATACTGCAAGTTTAAATTACTTTACAAGTCAAAGGCAAGAGATAGCAAGAAGCATTAATGATGCTAAGGTATAATATGTGTATTATTCATCTATTATGTCCACACAGACTTTGACATGTGTGTGTTTCTTTAAGGTTCATCTATATGGACTTTTAATATATTGTGTACATGAAAAACATTTCTGGGTATTGCTCACTTGTTAGAAAAGGGTTTTAAAGACCTTTGAGGTATTGAATTCACTAAGTTTGTGAGTCAAGTCAAAGTGTCTATAACGCTAATTAAAATCATCCAAACCAATTTTAACTTATGGCAAACGTGTTCTTTGAAAATATGGGAATGGTGGGATTGAGATTGCGTCAAAATTATTAATCACACATTGACAGCCATTAACAAAGTTGCTAAATATTGAATATGCAATTGTAATTTCCCTATAAATACTTTGTAAATATTCTGCCACTTTGTGTATGAGAAGTAATATTCCTCTGTACAGGAAAGCAGAATAATGCAGCATAGTTTATCAAGTTTCTACTGTGTATGTAAAAATTGAATCAGTACTGTACTGAAGATGAAAAATGTTTTCACAACATCTCAGTGCCATGTGTCCTGCTAAGAAGCTTTAAAATAAAATAAAGATTTAATATAATTCTTTTAACTGTTTTTAAAACACTCTTACTTTGCCTCATATACCTAATGATAATCAATCATTTAAAAAAAAATGCATTTAAAAAATACTCTTTTGGTGTAGGGAACAAGAAAATAAAACCAAGGGAAAATCTGTTTGTACTCATAGGCCACCTATTATATTTTAGTCAAGCTCACTGTTAGTCCTGCTTAAAGAAATAAATGAACACTGGTTTTGACTGCAGGTTATTTAATCGATTAAAATGTATCTAACAGAAAATTGCATTAGGCTTGTCAGTAAAAGCAAAACATTCAAGAAACCAATGTGGTACTCTGCAGCTGTGGCCAAAATAGTAAAAAACTAAAAGTTAGCATTTAGTAATTATAAAAAAAAAAAAAACAGAGTGAGGAAGATAGACAGATCTATAAGATTAGGCAAAAAGAGGCTAAGCAAGTTATAAGAGCTTCCAAATCACAGAGAAGAGAAAATAGCACAGTCAGTAAAAAAAGGGGAAAAAACATTTATTAGATACATAAATGAGAAAAGGAAAGAAAAACAAGGATTAGTTAGATTAAAACCAAAAGAAGGAAGGTATGTAGAAGAGGATAAAGGTCTAGCTGATTACCTCAATTAATATTTTTGTTCAGAATTTACAGATGAAAATGAAGGAAAGGGACCTCAGTTAAGAAAAAGGACAAATGAGTAATTTGTTACATGTGAGTTTACAGAGGAAGAGGTTTTATTTCAACTGTCAAAAGTAAAGACAAATAAGTCAATGGGACCTGATGGAATACACCCAAAGTTATTAAAAGAGCTTAGTGGTGTACTAAGAAAACCATTAACAGATTAATTTAATCAATCATTGTTAACAGGAGTAGTCCCAGAAGATTGGAAGTTAGCGAATGTTGTACCCATTCACAAGAAAGGTAGTAGGGAGGAGTCGGGCAACTATAGACCAGTAAGCCTTACTTCAGTAGTGGGGAAAGTTAAAGGATAGGATTGTTGAACATCTAAAATCACATGGATTTCAAGATCAGAGACAACATGGGTTTACTTCAGGGAGATCATGCCAAACTAATCTTATTGATTTTTTTGATTGGGTAACTAAAATAATAGATCAGGGTGGTGCAGTAGATATTGCTTACCTAGCTTTCAGTAAGGCTTTTGACACTGTTGCACATAGAAGACTTATCAATAAACTGCATTCTTTAAGTTTGGATTCCAATATTGTTAAATGGGTAATGCAGTGGCTGAGTGACAGGCAACAGGGGGTTGTAGGGGTATATTCGAAGCATGGGCTTGTCACCAGTGGGGTACTTCAGGGATCTGTACTTGGACCCATTCTCTTTAATATTTGTATTAGTGATATTGCAGAAGGTCTTGATGGTAAGGTATGTCTTTTTGCTGATGATACTAAGATATGTAACAGGGTTGATGTTCTAGGAGGGATAAGCCAAATGGCAAATGATTTAGGTAAACTAGAAAAATGGTCAGAGTTGTGGCAACTGACATTTAATATGGATAAGTGCAAGATAATGCATCTTGGATTTAAAAACCAGAGGGCAAAGTACAGAATATTTGATAGAGTCCTAACCTCAACATTTGAGGAAAGAGATTTGGGGGTGATTATTTCTGATTGATGACTTAAAGGTAGACAATGTAATAAAGCAGCAGGAAATGCTAGCAGAATGCTTGGTTGTACAGGAAGAGGTAATAGCAGTAGAATGAGAAAATTGCTCATGGCATCGTACAGAACACTGGTGAAACCTCACTTGGAGTATCGTACGCAGTACTGGAGACCGTATCTCCAGAAGGATATTGATACTTTAGAGAGAGTTCAGAGAAGGGTTACTAAATTGGTTCATGGATTGCAGGATAAAACTTACCAGGAAAGGTTAAAGGATCTTAACATGTATAAGGGCAGAGTACAGAACAGTACAGCTCAATTAAGTGGTCTGAGTGCCAGGTCCCCCTAGTTTTAACCATGCAGCTAAAAACATGGCAGGCTTTACATTGCAGGGTTAATCCAGCCTCTAATGGCTGTCTCCCTGACATTGCTCTCCAGCCAAACCAGGACAGCTGGCTGTGGGCCACGTGAAAGTATTTAGGTGATGAGAAGTGATCCACTGGTGGGTAATGTAAGACCCCTGGTCTATATACCGAGGACATACTTGAACATGAGAGAAATCTCACTGTATCTTTGTTGGTAAAATATTTTATAATTAAAAATAAATACCAATCTCTCTTCAAATACGAGTTTCAGTTGCTACGATTTCTGCTGCAAGGAATTCAAAGGATCCTTAACTACTTGGACAACAAAATATTTCACATAGTTACCCTAAATTTACCTCACTTTGTTCTCTGGTTCTTACAACAAATGTTATAGAATAAGCATCTCATTATTGTGCTTTGCTGGATCACTGTCCTATCCAGAAATCTATGGGATAGTCCTGCAAACTAACAAGATAGGTTTATACTGGGCTTTGATCTGGGTTTGGATCTACCCACTTGGCTAGCTTGAGATGGCACAATCAGTTGCCTAAATCCATGTTCTGTCTCTCTTGGCATGTCCATGATTGCAATTTTATATGTTGAGTTGAAGCAGACTGGCTATTGTGTGAATATTCAGGTTTAGCTAAGAAAATGGGCTCTGAACATAAGTCAGTCATACATGGAATCAGACCTAAAAAGTTAAGGTAAATTCATACGAATAAAGTAGGATTGCTGTAGAATTGATCAGTCTGTCTGTCTAGCTACCTGAATGTTAACAAAATCATAGGATAATGGTACTTGTTAATTGTCTAGAAATAGCACCTAGATTTGTGTCATTTTTTTCTTTTTGGGGCAAATAGGGAGCTTTTCCATGATGGTTAAGAATTCTGATCAGCTATGATTGAAGGAAAATGTATGTTTGATGGGCAACCACTAAATACTGATCTTATTCAAAGATCAAGTGAGAAGTGACAAATAGAGGGAGGGAAGAAAAGAGGTGCAGTAAAAAATCTATATAGTTCCAAGCAGAATTCTTCCAAAATAACTTCTGCTATTGAGTAAGACAGATTAGCAGTGATTGTGTATTTTGCCATTGTTGTGTGTGTCTGGGAGTGGGAGCATGGGTCATTGATCCTAATGTAAATGAGACTGGTGAAGTGGTTAGGTTACTCCTGTGCCTAGGCATTGAAAGTGCTACTTACATAAATTTTCAACTAGGATTCACTAGAAACATTTTATTGATTTGAGATTATTTTTCATTTCTTGTGACAGACAGATTATTTGATTTGTGCTTCAGTGCCACTGCTGGTACCTGGCAAATTGCAACCACAAAACAATTTCTAACTAAAATGCCATGGCAAAAAAATTCTGTCTGAATAAGTTTGTCCGAAATTTTTGTGGTATGCACAAGCAACATTTTTTGACTTGCACAAGTCTAACAGCAACATCATTCAGTGTCCACTTTAACAAGTACAATGTGTAAAATTAATTGTTGGACCATCACTGACCAAGAAAGGCATGCACGTCTCATGGCATTGATTTAACAAGGCTTTGGGAGCATTCATTAGATACCAAAATTGCAAAAAATAATATGGAATAATGGATGGATGGAGGGATGGATAGATAGATTCCACTATATTGCAATACTGCTCTATTGAATTGAGATCTGGTGACTGTGAAAGCATTTGAGTACACTGAATTCATTGCCATTTTTTCTGTGCAGCAGAAGTCATATTGCATATAACAGCAGAAACCAAGCTTTATCAGACTAGGCAGCATTTTTAACATTTTCTTTGTCCAGTTTTGCTGTGCCTGTGTCTTCTGTAACCTATTCTTAGCTTTCAATGTGTTGTGCATTCTCAGATGTTCTTCTTGCATATCAATTTTGTAACACATAGCTATTTCAGTAACAGCCATCTTCATATCAATTTGACTAGGTCTGCACAGTCGTCTCTGACCTCTGTCATTGACAAGACAGTTTTACCCACAGAACTGTCATTCAGTGCATGTTGGTTTTTTTTTCTCACCATTCTTTGTAAACTCCAGAGAGAGACTGTTGTGCATAAAACCCCAGGTGATTAACAGTTTTTATAATACTCAAATCACCATGTCTAGCACTAACAATTATTCCACTGTAAAGTCCTAGATTACATTTCGTACCCAATTTAATGTTTGGTTTGAACAAGAAATGAAACTCAGGATGATGTCTGCTTACTTTTATGCATTTATTTGCTGGCACATATTTGTAATAACAAGCAGGTACAAAAGTCTTATTTAACAAAGTGGCTACTGAGTGCATAGTGAGTGTGTTTGTCAGACTGAACAGTAAGTGAAGGTACAGTCACAGATGTAGTTTAAGAATGAAGCACAATCGGTCCCTGTATTCTTCTGTATGATAAACAGACTATCTGGATTAATGGACTAACTGATAGTTTGTTTCTTTGGTTGATCTGGTCTAATCCCCATTATTTCTATTGTCAGTAGAGTTTAAAATTGTGCATATATTGGAATCCTACTCTTTCAGCAAGCATGTCAATAAAATTTACCCTTAAAGGAGCACTATAGTGCCAGAAAAACTAACTAGTTTGGCACTATAGGGTTATTAGATCCACCCTCCCTCGGAGCACCCCTCTGCTGGGCTGAAGGGGGTAGAACCCCTTCAACCACTTACCTTAATCCTGCGCTGGGCTCCCTCGGCGCTGGTGACCTCTCCCCCTGCCGACGTCAGCTTCCGAATGTGCATGCGAAGCAAGAGCCGTGTGCGCATTCAAAGCACCCAAAGGAAAGCATTACTCATTACATTACTTTCATATGGACGTCCAGCATCATCTCAGTGTGATTTTGAAAATTTCATGAAAGCGGCCTCTAGTGGTTGTCAGGGAGACTCACTAGAGGCTGGATTAACCGTCAATGTAAACATAGCAGTTTCTCTATGCTATGCCATGTTTACAGCTGCAGGGTTAAAACCAGACCACTTAATTGAGCTGAAGTGGTCTGTGTGCCTATAGTGGTCCTTTCAAAGCAAATTTCATTTGTATCAAATAAGATTGAATTTCCATGAAATGTACACTTTCTATATCTAGTGAAAAAAAATGCTGAGATGCACTTAGGGCCAGCAGAGAGTTAACATAAAACATTTTGCTTCTTTTTTTTCTAGTGAATATGTAGTAAATGTGTAAAAATGTACAAAACATAGTGAAAATATTACTGATTCACACCGCTTCAAGAAGGACAATAAACCATTATTCTTAAAATATACTCAGGATAATTAATTTAAAGGGAAATAAAGTTGTTCTTGTGGCAGTGTAGCTCCCTAGTCAGGTTGCTTGGGAACCCTATAGACGTATAGCCTTTTTTTCCCCTCAAGGAGTCGACAAGGCCCTTACTTATTTTTTACCCTACACCCCACTTTACATAAATTACAAGTTTAGCAACGCTGATATTTTAAATTAGTATATTTTGCTGTTGTTATTATTAACAATAATAATAAAAACTCGTAAATAATTATAATATCCACCATTCTGATCCAGTGCAGTAACATGTTAGGAACCATATGAATCCAGTGGTGACCAGAAAAAAGTCCACATGAAAATTGCACACAGAAAAAAAAACACTGTCATAAATGCCCACAAGAAAAATGCCCACAGGGAAAAGTGTCTAAAGGGAAAATTGCCCACATGGAAAAATCCCCACACTGAAAAATGCCCAGACATAAAAAATCCCACACAGTAAAAAGCCTACACAGAATAAAGCCCACAAAGAAACATGCCCACATAATAATATAATATAATATGCACATATAGTAATTTTTACATTTATGAGTATGAATAGTACTACCACATTTTATTTTATTATCGATTAAAATATCTTATATTCATATGCAACAATTTCCATTGTGAATTTATAATGTATAATTAAATAATAATTTAGCGATGTTATACGTATGCTAATTCACTGCTAAACAAAATGTAGAAGGCTTTAACCCCTTAAAGACAGAGGCAATTGTGCAAGTCCTGACCAAAACAAAACCTATCGTTTTTTTTCAGGAGAAACAAGAATTTCATTTCACATCAAATATTAATTTATATATGGAATATAATTTAATTTGAATAAAATCTAAAAAAAAAGTGTAAGATAGTAAGAAATGTGGCTATTTTCCAACTTCTGCATGGTATTTTAACTGTCAAATGTCAAACTACTCTCAGCTTTTACTGAAATAAAACAGACATATTTGTATGCTGTGAGGTTCCATGGGAACAACGATGCCCCCTATGTACAGGTTTCATTGTGTTTTGGAAAGTAACTGAGTCAAATAAAGAGCTTGCCCATTACAATTTTACACATTGAAATTTGCCAGATTGGTTTGCTGGGCATATATTGCCTATGAGACCGTATGATAGCCCAGGAAAAAGAATTATCCCCATCTTGGCATACCATTTGCAAAAGTTTGCAAACCAGGGTATTTAAAAAGCAGGGCCGTATTAACATAGGCTGAATTAACATAGGGGCTGATGGAACTGCAGCTCCAGGCCCATGTCCATGGAATAGGCCCATTGCTAAAAATGTACAATTGTTCACTTGCTTTTGCTTAAAAGGAAACTAGTGCCAGGAAAAATCATTTTACTGGCACTATAGCTTCCCTTTCTGTCAAGCCCCACCCACCCTTGGTGCAGCAGGGGTTAATAACTCCTGTCACTTACCTGGGTCCAGCGCTGATGTCCCTCGGCGCTGGCTCAGCTCTGCCCACGCTCCTCCCCTGCCTTCAATGCTTTCCTATGGGGATTCAGTTGATCCAGGATGTTCTCATGCAAATTATGGTTGAACAGACATATGTAGCTCAAATTCTAGGTTTTGTTTTGGTCAGAACTTGTACAATTGCCTCTGATCTTAAGGGGGTAAAGCCCTCTAAATACACAGCCACATTTTGTTCTGCAGTGAATTAGTATACTTATAACATTGCAAAATTATGATTTAATTATACATTACAAAATCACAATGCAAATTGTTGCATATGAATATGAGATATTTTATTCATAAGATATCAATAACAAAATAAAATGTAGGTAATATACCTATTTATGGTCATAAATTCAAAATTACTATATGTCCTATTATTCAGTGTGGGCAGTTTTATTTGTCGGCTTTATTCAGTGGGGGCATTTTTCTCTGTTGGCTTTTTTCTGTGTGGGTAATTTTCCATGTGGGCATTTATGACAGTGGTTTTTTTTTCTGTGTGCAATTTTCATGTGGGCTTTTTTCATAGAACCGAATCCAATATCTTTGCTTATGTACATGCACATGGGTCAAAAAGTGATTTTTTTTGTCAACATATAAAATCACTTTTACATCATGTAAAACGCTGTAAATTAAGTCGTTACAATTAACTTCAAAGTGTGCATTAACATTAGTGCACAAAATGGTGGGGAAGCAGCTATTAAGACTAATACATGCTGTGGCTTTGAAGACATTATTAGAGTAAAGCTCTATCATCAACGTAAAAGCTTTCGCTGACTTTAGTGCTCAAAATAGCCAGTTTTATAGCTGACAGTTAGTTACAACACTCCCAAAATATACCAATGTATAAGTTCATATTGGCAATTTGATTTTCAAATGCTGCATATGGTTTTTATTCAGCATAACACAATTAAATTTATGTATGCACACTTCAATGTTGATCTCGCTGAGAAAAGATGTGCATTAAGAAATGACATGCCAGGGCTGTCATGCTAATAAAGGGTTTTTATCCTGGTCTTGAAAGGGTTAAGACTCTACTATTAGTAACATGGAAGCGCTGGCAAGGTGGTGGGAGGTGGCAATTGACCCTGGACCGGTTATTATGGTTATTATGGTTTTTTATTTGGCCTTTCTTGGGGCTGAAAAAAGAAGATTTTAGAAGAAAGAAAACATCGAATGTGAGGTGGGTAGGTAGGAGTTATTTTTTGGGGGAGGGGGTGACTAGGGGTTTGGGGACCCCTAGTCACCTGGTGGGAGGGGGGTTAAATATGTATTTAGGGCCGCCATCCGCCGCTCAGGGGTGGGGGCCAAGGGGGAGGACATTAGGTCCCCCCTTATTCTAGTTTAGCGCCCCCACCCACCGCTCAGGGGTGGGGGCCAGGGGAAGGACATTAGGTCCCCCCCTTATTTTTGTTTAGGGCTCAGGGGTGGGGGCCAGGGGGGAGGACATTAGGTCCCTCCCCCCCAATTTTTATATAGGGCCTCCACCCATCGCTCAGGGGTGGGGGCCAGGGGGGAGGACATTAGGTCCCCCCCCTTATTCTAGTTTAGGGCCCCCACCCACCGCTCAAGGGTGGGGGCCAGGGGGCAGGACATTAGGTCCCCCCATTTGTATTTAGGACCCCCACCAACCACTCAGGGGTAGGGGCCAGGGGGGAGGGCATTAGGTCCCCCCCCTTATTCTTGTTTAGGGCCCCCACCCACCGCTCAGGGGTGAGGGCCAGGGGGGAGGACATTAGGTCCCCCCCCCAATTTTTATTTAGGTGGGTGGGGCCGGTGGGGAGGACAATAGGTCCTCCCCCCTTTTTTTACTTTAGGGCCCCCACCCGCCATTCAGGGGTGAAGGCCGGGGGGGGCAATAGGTCCTCCCTTTAGTTTAAAAGCCCCCACTCGCACGTCGCAGGTGGGGGGCTCAGGAGGCTGCTCACTGTTTAATAGACATGCCCCTGCTTGCGGTATAGCGAGTAGGGGCATAATTTACTAATACTAAGTAATTTTTACTTAGTATTAGTAAATTTGTCTGAAAGACCAATTTAGGTCTTTCAGCCTTTTAGTAGATAGCTCCCTAATACAGTGGGAATTAGGGAGTTATCTACTTATTCATTCCTGTCGTTACATGACTGGCTGAGTAACTTACATTTTATATGAATGTGTGTTACTTGATTGTTGTAAGTGTTGCAAACGCTTACAGCTGAATCCTGGCTATGTTTGTTTACTTTTGATTTGAAATTGTATACAGTGTAACATTCTTCTTCTTTCACTGGGTAAGTATATTAGTACTTAGGCAATACTGTGCTTCAGAACTTCGGCACTTTGAAACCTCGGAACTTCGGCAACTTCGGAACTTCAGCACTACTACACTTCGGCAATTTGGAAATTCAGCTACTCAGACATTCGGAAGCACCCGAATGTCTGAATTACCCGAAATTCAGCCGAATTTTAATTCGAACCGAAACGAATTGCACATGTCTACTGATTAGTAAAAGTAGATATAAATAATTCAACCTGTTTTTTTTCCCAATCCTTCCAAATCAACGTAACACAAAATGTGTGCATTATTTCCAAAGAGCAACATTATTTTTACATTGTCTTAGCATTTTCTCTGCATTTTCCGTGTATAGTCTGATTTTAATCAAGCAATTGCATATTATTATTACTTACAAAACACAAACAAATTCTGCAGCATTATATAATCCGTGGACTAATAGACAAGTATTTGCAACAAGACAAGTTGACGCACATGAACAGAGGGTTTTGAGGGCCCTGCTCAGACAAGATTATAAAATCTAGGGTATATATGTGCATTAGTTTTCGTAAAAATAAGTTTTCATCTGAATTGTCTGACATTTTCGTATTTGTTTACTATAGCATAAACAAAAGTCCTACATACGAATTCTAAACAAAATTCAAAGACAAATACCGAATGCATTCGTTTTTATTTCAGTTCTTTTGTTTAATAAACACTGTGCATGCGCCCCCCCCCCCAAAAAAAAAGGAAGGAAGGAGCTATCAGCTCCCTCCTTGTAAAGAAATTAACCATTCCTACCAACCCCCCACCCTGCATTAAAACCTATGAGGGTCACTATGACCTCATATTAATAAAAGAGAGGTTAAATCCTCCCGCATGCCCTTACTCGCTACTAGCTGTATACTATGAGCAGGGGCATGTCGCTAGTGCAATAAGGGTGGGGAGGTCCCCCCTTTATTTATTTATTTAATTAGGGTCCCCACCCGCTGCTCATGGGTGGGGTCCTGGGGTGGACATTAGGTCCCCCCCCCCTTTTTAATTATTTAAGGTCCCCACCCGCCACTCATGGGTGGTGACCTGTGGGGGAACATTTGGTCTCCCCCATTATTTATTTAATTAGGGTAACCACCCGCCGCTCATGGGTGGGGACCTGGGGGGGATGTTAGGTCACCCTCCATTATTTATTTAATTAAGGTCCCCAACCAACGGTCATGTTCCCCCCCATTTTAGTTATTTGGGTTCTCCACCATGGGGGAACGGGAGGACCTGTGCCAGTAAAATAGGCCAATGTTTTCTTATGATTTTCCGCACTTTGTTATTATATATAGCTTTATAATCCTTTATTTTGTATTTCAACATATTTTTCTTTCATTGCTCTTAATTAGAGATGTCGCGAACCGTTCACGAACTTCCCGCGAACGGCTCGCCACGGAGTTCGTGGCGAACTCCGGTCAGCTGACACATCCCGGCCAATCTCCAGCAGACCCTCCCTCCCAGACCCTCCCACCTCCTGGACAGAACGGTTCGCAACATCTCTACTCTTAATTTCTAATCTTGACATCTCTAGTTCATTTTCTTTGTATCCTTTATCAAGAAAATCTCCTTTCCTTTTTTACTGATTATTCCTCATAGGTTTCTAGGCTCGTGCAGTTTAAGAATCCTTAAGAACTGCACTCTAGGGGCATTTTCCAGCCAAGGTGCAAAGTAACAGCTAATACATTCAATTAAGCTATTGGAGTCTACTGGTTTGTAATAACTCTTAGTTAGTATATTCCTGTCTTGGATATAGATGATAAGGTCCATGAAGACAACTTCCTTCTGGCTCCAGGTGCTAGTCAATTGTATTCCTCATGTATTATTGTTTAAAAAGTTTAAAAAATCTTCCAATCCTCCCACATCTCTCTTCTTCTCATCCATATAAAGCGAATTTCTTTTAAAAACCATTTTACCAGAACAACCTAGGTTCATCCATAGAGGAGTAAGACATTTAAGAAGTAATTTGGTAAATAGTTCTATTAACGAGAAAAAGAACTATTCCACAATACTAACTGGGGTGTACCCAAGCACCTTGGATCATGGATCTTGGATGATGTCTAATTTTATCACATGACAGGAGGCTTCCTATTTTGCATATCTCTCTTTACTAAACTCCACAGCAGTAAAGAAAGTAAACGTTTAACAAATCAAAAATGCAATAGGGAGTAAGGTATTCCCTCCAAATAGGCTCCTCCTTCTCTTTTTTTACTGCTCCATCGCAGACAGGTCAGAGTTTTTGGTCTCTTCCTTTCTATTCATATATTATTATACTGTTATGCTTTATTGGACTTTAATGCCCTTATTACTTTTGCTACTTACGGTATCTAACTACTAGTACTCTTATTTTCATTATATATATATATATATATATATATATATACATTTTAGTTTTATTTTACTTTACCTCACTAGTTTTCTACTTTGCAGTCTTTTCCCTTTCCTGTTACACTTCTCCCTTCCCGCCCGCGGGCAGACCGGTACTCCGTTCACCCAATGGCTACCCCATCATCCCCCACCTACCTAGCCCCTTACCGCTGCATCGGTTCACTCATTTGCCGCCCTCACGGCTCTCCGTCCCCTCCCCTCACAACGCGGCGGCCATTTGCAATCTCGCGAGATTGCGGATGCCATTTTGGTTACTCTCAGAGTGCCGCGAGGGACACACTAGACAGAGTTTCAGTTGGTGCTGGGGCTCGGTTTACTTAAGCACCTCTCCAATGTTACAAAGACCCTGAGTTTCTTTCCACATAATCGTTTAGAGGTCAGTCCATTTATTTTCATTACTAACTGTACTGAGGCACCATTTCCTGTGCCTTCCTGGGGTGCTGCCCCACATAATCTGCTGCTTTGTTTGGAGGTCGCCCTGTGGCCACCTCTGTCACACTGGGTGAAGCCCAGCACAATACAAATCCCAATATTGTGGTGCTTACCCTGTTAGGGCTACTGTCTTGGTACTATCAGTGCCTATTATTTAATCTTTTCACTGCTCATACCCTGTAATTGGATTACTACATCTGGCATTCTAAGACCCTGCTGGGTTCATTATATACATTACACCACAGACCCTTCTGGGGTCAGCAAAGTGTTACTTATACAGTAAAAGAAGTAGAGCTACACTGACCTCTATTGCTATACTACATCTATAATTGAACTATTTACCTACGCCCTGTGCCATATATTTATATATTATCAATATGGAAGCCTCTCAAAATACGGTGGACTTCCAAAATATGATTAACGAGGCAATAGCAGCCTCCATGGAGAAAGCCCTCTCCAAAATGATGGCCTCTAATACTGAAAAGAGGATACCATCAAAAACCCACCAATCCCGACACGATTCAGAGTCCGAGGATTCTGAGCCGCATAAGAGCCAAGAACCCCCCACTGCCAAACGTCACTGGAAAGGGGAAAAGGGTATACAGAACCCGTCTAAGGGTAAAACCCAGTATGGAGTTCCAGGTTATTGGGAGATACGCTCTTTGTGATATACACACATGTAAGTGTGACCAATAAATGTGATTTTGTATTTTTATAACAAACTTCACTATCTTTGATTTCCTTTATTTGCATATATCCTATGAGGTGATTCTCCAGTCCGTTCATCATACTACATATTACCCCTGAGAGGGTGAAAAGCCTTATTTCACGTGCGTTTGTGAGTGTATTTATAATGACTTATATTTATACATCTTTTCCTTTTTTACTGTATTACGCTATGTTAGCATTTTGATTCTTACACAGAATTCACAAATGGACCATATCCTATATCAGGTTGTTTTTTAATCCATATATTAACTCATACGTATTCTGGGTTTTTTCTACCTTTTTTTGTTATTGTATAAAAGATGTAAGCCCTCTACGATCACTGCCCCGACTCCATTACTTAACTACTCCTCTGAAGGGGAAGACATGCAGCCCAAGTCCTTGGCCATTTTAGATGAATGGCAGGCTGACGAGTCAGACGAGCCAGAAGACACTTGGGGTACCGATTCCGAGTCTCAAACCGGGCTATTTCCACACACTCTACTGGGAGACTCCCAAGTACAAGACGCTACGGATAACCCGCAAGAGGACGAGGACGCTATCTTCGACCCATCAGGTCAGAGATTGTTCGACCCAAGAAACCTACGACACCCTCGATCAGGGGACTGGACGCCCCCAGACCACCTGGCAAAATTCATGCACCTCTGGCTCAGAAAAGCCATGGATAAGACGGTTCGCAACAGGTTACGCTCTGAGTGTCCAAGGCCCTCTCTACCTGACCAAGTAGCAGAGACACCAGAGTTCGACCAGGTGATGACCACTTTTATATCCCGTGGGGGCCGGGACCCACGCAAGGCGTGGAGAAAGGATTCAGAGCAGTCCAGGACAAACTACTGGACTCAGTGGGACCACTTTCCAGGATCATGTACCTGGCAGATGATGCTCACACGAAAGCAGATCAATTTGACGCGACCATGGTTCGCGAATGGGCTCATGATGTACGGGAGTGGGCACAAAGATGCTTTTGCTTTGTGGGTAACACCAATGGCGCCCTATCATCCGAGCGGCGCAAAGCAACTTTACTCCTTATTGACGGAAAGTTGGTGGAATTGGGCACCAAGGAGCTGGGTCCGTTGGCACTGGGCAAACTCTTTGGAGACCCTTTCCTCAAAGACTTAAATAAACATGTAAATATATTTACTTCTCCAAACAAAGCTCAATCTTCCATGAGGAGAGTGTTCAGACAAAACCCCACCAGGGGTGTTTTTGGAAGGGCTGGCCGCCAAAGGGGCCGTGCTGCCAGCCGATTTTGGCCTTCAGGCCCCCGCAATGCGAGGACCCAACCTTTCTACCCCGAAGTGGGATATCGTCAACAGTTCTCTTACACCAGAGGAGCAGACAGAGGACGGGGGCCACGTACCCGAGGCAGAGCACGCTTCTCCACAGGTAAGCAGTCACATAACCCATTGTCTTCCTTCTCGTATTGTAGGTGCATCTCCCTTTTCTTTCAGGAATGGCAAACCATTTCGATGGACAGCTGGATCCGACAAACAGTGCAGGGCTACATCATCGACTTCACAACCTATCCGTGACAAACGGTCGCTCCATATCCTACCAGGTGCTCTACAGAGGACACCGAACTCATTCACAAAGAGCTGCTAGAACTACGTGCGAAAGGCGCAATCGAACCTGCCCCCTGACCACAAGGTTTTTTCAGCAACATATTCCTGGTGAAGAAGAACACAGGGGATTTCCGCCCTGTCATAAACTTAAAAAATCTCAACGGATACGTTACGTACAGACACTTCAAGATGGAAGGCATACACCTCCTGAGAGACCTGTTGCAAGACAAAGATTGGTTCACAAGACTGGACCTGAAGGACGCATACTTTTCAGTACCCGTCCACCAGTCATGCTGACAGTTCCTGCGTTTCCACTGGCAGGGCCAACCCTGGCAATTCACATGCCTCCCATTCGGCCTCAGCTCAGCCCCATGGTGCTTCACCAAATTAATAAAGCCCGTGGTTGCACACCTTCGAGCACAGGGAATTCGGTGCATTATCTACCTGGACGACCTCCTGCTGTTCTGCTCCGAAAGGTCCAGATTGATACAACACACAAGCTACGCCACGGAACTCCTATTATCCCTGGGATTTGCAGTAAACCTCAGCAAATCAGCCATGGCACCATCTCAAACCGTACAATTCCTAGGATTCGAGATAGACTCCACCACAAGCACCCTACGGCTACCGGCATCAAAGATCTCAAACATTCGCAAAGAACTGTGCAAGACCATTCGTGCCCACACCATTCCACTCCGCGCCCTCGCTCGAATAGTGGGACTCCTCTCAGCCTCTATACAAGCTATATTCCCGGGCCTACTTCACTACAGGGCGATGCAACGCCTCAAAGCATCTTTCCTCAGACAAAACCCATCTTAGGACCAACCGATTCCAGTAACGAAGGAAGTCAGAGACGAGCTCGGCTGGTGGCTAGACAGCATGGAAGCATGGAACGGTCGAGCCATTTTTGGGAGCAAGCCCGACATAGTCCTGGAATCGGATGCCAGCCTCTGGGGTTTGGGCGCCACAGGCAACGGTACATCAACAGGCGGTGCCTGGAACTCCCGGGACCTCAACTTGCATATAAACTGCCTGGAACTCCTGGTGGGATCCTTTGCCATCCGAAGCCTCGCAAAATAAAAGACGGACTGCTGCATCCTTTTGCGGATGGACAACATCTCGGCGGTCCGCAACATCAACCGCCTAGGCAGGGCAAGATCACACATCCTGTCAGAAATAACGAAGGAGATTTTCGACTTCTGCTTACCCCGCAACATCTCCCTCACAGCGGAATATCTCCCAGGGGAGACGAACCTCACAGCGGAATGGTTCTCACGCCACTGGAGGGACACCAGCGATTGGAAGCTGGATCCTCAAATTTTCCAAAGTCTACAACAACATCGAGGTCCATTTCACCTAGATCTCCATTTCACCTAGATGTCTCGCAACAACAGGCAAACACAGACATATTTCAGTTGGCTCCCGGACCCGGAGAGCAAAGCAACGGATGCATTCCTTCAACCATGGCCGACCACGGGAGCATATGCCTTTCCCCCATTCGCCATGATAGCAAGGACCATACACTACCTGAGGCGACAACGAGTATCCCTTCTTCTCATCACACCCCTATGGACAGGACAACCATGGTTTCCAGACCTCTTAGCCCTATCTTACCGGGATCCCCTCCTGCTACCTTCACACCAATATACCCTCAGGGATCCGAAAGGGAGCCCCCACCCATTGATCCTGGCCAACCGACTCAATCTCGTGGCTTGGACTCTTTCCGGGTGCCTGGCAAGTCGGCAAACTATCGCAGGCTGCTAAGGACCTCCTATGGGACTCAACAACATCGAGGTCCATTTCACCTAGATCTCTTCATGTCTCGCAACAACAGGCAAACACAGACATATTTCAGTTGGCTCCCGGACCCGGAGAGCAAAGCAACGGATGCATTCCTTCAACCATGGCCGACCACGGGAGCATATGCCTTTCCCCCATTCGCCATGATAGCAAGGACCATACACTACCTGAGGCGACAACGAGTATCCCTTCTTCTCATCACACCCCTATGGACAGGACAACCATGGTTTCCAGACCTCTTAGCCCTATCTTACCGGGATCCCCTCCTGCTACCTTCACACCAATATACCCTCAGGGATCCGAAAGGGAGCCCCCACCCATTGATCCTGGCCAACCGACTCAATCTGGTGGCTTGGACTCTTTCCGGGTGCCTGGCAAGTCGGCAAACTATCGCAGGCTGCTAAGGACCTCCTATGGGACTCATGGGCTCCAGGAACCAGAAGATCCTACCTGTCCGCTTGGAATTCCTGGTCCGATTGGTGCATGGAACGGAACCTCGATCCATTTACAGCCTCTATTCCTTCCATTTTAAACTATCTAACCCATCCATTCTCAACAGGACGATCTTACAGATCAATCAATGTGGTCCGTTCCGCTATCTCAGCGGCCCACGTCCCTATCGTTGGGATCCCAGTGGGTAAAGACCCACTGATATGTCGATTTCTCAGAGGCATTCACCTGCAACGACCCCCTGAACCTAAATATTCACGACTCTTGGATGTCGAAATAGTCCTACGCTTCCTGAGGGAATGGCCGACCAACGACAGACTCTCACTCCGACAACTCTCAGCAAAGCTAACAATCCTGCTCTGCCTGGTGTCCTTCCGCAGGGTATTGGACGTCCGGGCATTTGACATTGATGCATTCTCGGTCTCCCCGGAAAGAGTCACATTCCACATATCTCGTCGCACTAAATCTGACTCTTCAACAGTTTTCTACCCCTTCTTCAACTCCGATCCACAACTATGCATCGTAGCCACTACACTTCCAATTCGGACACCACCTTCGGGACAACTCCTCGTGTCATATGTTCGACCACATGTCCCCATCACTACCACTACACTAGCCAGATGGGTCCGCTGGATACTTTCACTAGCAGGAGTGGACACTTCCTTCGGGGCCCACTTGGTTCGAGGAGCTGCAGCATCCTCAGCTTTCACAGCAGGGGCCTCACTAGCGGACATCCTACGTTCCGCAGACTGGTCGAGAGAATCCATGTTTCGCACTTTCTACTTTCGTCCGAACTCTAACGCAGCCATGTCAGTCCTACTTCAGCATTAAAAATGCAAAATAGGAAGCCTCCTGTCATGTGATAAAATTGAAGATTATGCTAGCGTTAGTGTACCTATATTAATTTTAATAATGACAGGAGGCGAGTATTTTCCCTCCCTTTCCACCCGGGGAATAGGGAACCGTGTTTTTCTATTATTTCAGTTCTTCCCTCTTCCTTATCTCGCATCTGTCTCTACTCTACCTCTTCATTGGTCAGGGACAGTATCTGTTAATTATTGACTATCTCATTTACGCATATGTTGCTAATATCATTGCTGGGTCACGATAATTGTAACAACCAGTAAGAGGCCAGAGTCTAACCCATTTCACACTCTCATTTCAGTTTAACTTCATCAGCTTCTGGAGTTTCGGGTGCTATTTTGGCAGACTACCCAGATGACTACTCTCCAGGAGGACCGCCTAATGTCGGACACTCACCCTTAATCTTGGCTACAGTTTGATCGTTATACCTCTGGTCTTTCCAACGTTATACCTTCCAGATGCCTTTGGATGACTTTCCCTATGTTTCGATATTTACAATTTTTCTCTGTTAAGATGTTGCTTATGAAAGAGGAGGAGGAGCCTATTTGGAGGGAATACCTTACTCCCTATTGCATTTTTGATTGGTTAAACGTTTACTTTCTTTACTGCTGTGGAGTTTAGTAAAGAGAGATATGCAAAATACTCGCCTCCTGTCATTATTAAAATTAAGATTATAGGTACACTAACGCTAGCATAATCTTCAATTCTCTGCTAATAAAAAGTGCAGCAATTACAAAATTTAGAGTCACTACAGCACGTTGTAGTGGCTATGTTGCAATGAGTCGGCTGCCACCATCCACTGGTAAAAAGTCACAATTTTATGAATGTTTTGCCACTTACCTATGTCCGTCTGGTGCCTGCTATATATATTTCCTGTCTTCTAAATATTGCTAAAATTGGAGTTCTCATTCCATTTTAACTGTTAATATTTTTTTTTTAAATTCTCACAGAGGTTTTCACTAAACTGTGAATTATCAGGAATTCAAATTCTTAGCTTAAAAAGACCGATTTGGAATTCACACTTTAGTAAAGAACTCTTTATTGAAGAATAGTGAATTGATTTGTTTTTTACTTTTATTATCATAGTATTAATTCAGTGTACCCAGCAATGTGGGTTGTGGGGGTGCTATATTGCTAAAAATAATAATAATAGAAGGGGGGAAATAAACATTCAGGATATAAGTGAGATAAAAAGTAGAACTAAATATGAAATACTTTAAATGAGTATTGTAATGTATGTATTGGTTGGGTTTAGAAGTCAGTTTAAGTAAGGGTTAATAAAATAAATTGTATAAAGGGATAGTAGTATTAGTAAGCTAGCAGAAAATGGAAGAAAAAAATCTCTTTATCGTAAACAGGAGTCCAAATGGAGGAGAATAATCAGAAACATCTTCTGAGCCTGCATTTTTCTGTTAGGCGTATAGATTTTTAAAGGTACAGGAGAAGCAACAGTTAACTGGAGCAGAGTTAATGTCTGAGAGCCATAATGCTTCTTTACTATAATATGAGTAAGGCTTGTTGCCAGGGAAACCCCACTGTATCATCATTTGAGGACTCAGTGTTTTAAATTGCCCTGATATGAATGTAGAAAATGGTACTGCCCAGATCAAATGGTAAAGTTAAGCATATATTAGAATTAGAAGCAGTACGATATTCTTAAAGATGCGACATAGTGTGATATAAGAAATGACCACACTATTATTAATCCATCTCTAATCTTACATACCATTACACTCAGCACTAAATAGTGAAAAGCATTCTTTATGAAAACAGACTAGTTTAGCTTTTTTTTTTTAATATGTGATCATTCAGAATAAAACTTCTCATTCAGGCTTGCTTTTTAATGTATCATACAATGCATCTGATCATCTCAATTCCAAAAGAAGTGTGGTTCTGTATGAAGATAAACTCTAGAACAAAGTTCTAAGGCTAGAATAATCTCCACAGAAACCAATGGAATATTCCTGCTGATTGCTCCACTTTTACAATTTTAATCCGGATTTACTCTTTAATCCCTTAAAGACACATGACATGTCATGATTCCCTTTTATTCCAGAAGTTTGGTCCTTAAGGGGTTAAAGATAACTCCCCTTTTAGCATCTCTGCTCTCTGCCTTTTTTAGTTAACTATCTAAAATCTCAATGAGTTCCCGATTCCAGACCCTTAGTCAGGTTAAGATGAGTTACATGTGTAAACCGAAAAATCACAGAAAATCGAATCCGTTCAACCAGTGCTCTGAGTGTGAGTCTCCATTGTCAAAACTAAATCCCATAGAATATTTTAAAACTTGTAACATAGCAACTTAAGATCAGCAGAAAAATATCTTGTAAAACCCATTAAAACTAGACCAGAGACATAATGAAGTGACATTTACTCCATGTTCAATCCATCTACCCATGCAGGTTGTATATTAGAAGTCAAGCCTGTTTGACAATTAGCCTCAGGCTCTTTCCATCTCATGGTAGGTTTAAGTAGAAATATGATTTCTTATTTAACACATTACTTTTTTCTGCTCCGTCTTTTTCGCCCTGACACCAGGAAATAATGTTCAGAAAATGAGGAGTGAGAAAATGTGACTGAATAATAGTTATACAGGCACAAATTATATCTCTGGGGGAGGTCAAAGTCTTTTCACTATTGGATACCACAAAATATGTCTCAGATGAATTACTGTATTATTCTGTATTTATTGAAGGATTTTTTTTAATTCTGAACACAGTACTATATACAATATAGTCTAAGAAATTGTAATTAAAAAAAAAAAAAAATAGATATGAACCATTTAGCTTTTACATTTTGTTCTTTTTCCACTTGTAAAAACAGCAACAGAACGCAAAAGATATCTATATGTGAAAAGGAAACTGATAATTGTAATGGGAAGTCAACACATATACCTGTGTGATGCCTTAATATTTGTTTATGGGCTTGCATAATTTTATAACAAATTGTTCTTCACGAGGTAGCTAACAGGATTCACCAAAGTGTTAATAGTTGGGATTTTTTACCGGGTTGTTTGTAAAACTCCACATTCACCTACTAAGAAATATCAATGAAATAATGCAGTTTAATTTTTTGAAGTTGTTGAGGCAAACGCATGGTATGATAAAAAAATTGAAAAATATTGAGGTTTATTGGTGGGGGAGAATCAACATAGTGAATGTCTACATAGTATCTAAATGGGCTTACTGATTTAGAATATTCCCTCTAAAAAGATCGAAACCGTGGTTGGAGATGATACAATTCGTTTTAGTAAATTATATATGGAAGGGAAAGAGACCCAGTCTGAATAAAAAAATATTGACGCAGGAAGTAGAAAATGGAGGAATGGGATTCCCAAACATAGAATACACATATATTTCGAATATTATTTTTCACATTTATATGATGCAACTAGAGCATAATAAAATGGAAGGATAGTATCACTTGGAAAAAGAAAACATAACATAAACGATTTAGGGTCTCTTCTCTGGCTCCAAAATAAGGATCCACATAATAAGATGGTGAGGAAATCTTTGAACCTTTTGGATTCACTATTAGGATGCTGGAAATGGGTTAGGAAAAAATGTGGAATTGAGTATAAGATCCCTTTGAATATCAAACTATCATATTTAGCCTTATATATAAAAGATCTCCCTATATACAATTGGAGCCAGAAAGGAATTGTTAGAGTTGAACAATTATGGAGTGGCAATAGAGTAAAAACATTCACTCAAATACAACAGGAGTTTAAACTACCTAATAATGAATATTTTACGTATATTAGATTAAAAAGATTTTTATCAAAATATGTCATCGGATCTTAAAGATGAAGTAATATAATTATTGTCCTTGTTTAACAATGAGGGGGTCAACAATATAACAGCCAAATTTAGAGACAGACTACTCAAAATTGAGGCTATAAATAATGAGGTAATAAATAAATGGAAAAAAGAACTTAAGATTAATATCTCAATTCAGGATTGGTGGTCAGTTATATCCAAAGTCTCAAAAAATATCCACTGCCTAAATTTGCTGGAGGTAGTTTTTAAAGTTATGAATAGATGGTATTTGGTGCCTCATAAATTGTCCAAAATGTATGAACACTATTCACCAATGTGTTGGAGGTGTAATAGACATGAAGGAATGTTTCTTCATATTTGATGGGAATGTCCTATTGTAAGAGAACTGTGGAGAGAGGTTTTGTTAAGTTAGAAGTTTTGCTGAACGTAAATATACCCAAAGCCCCAGAGAATGCCTTATTACATTTACAGTTGGGAATAATGAAGAGTTGGGATAAGATTTTATATACTCATTTTACAATTGCGGTTAAAATAATAATTGCAAGAAATTGGAAGATCTCTGCCCTGTTTAATGTAGAATTACTGGAAAACCAAGTCCAATTTTAATTAAAAATGGAATCCACACTTATAAAAGCACAAAGAGGAGACATTGAAAAACAAAATAATTTCTGTGTATGGTATACAAAAATATGTGAGTTTAATGATCCTTGAGACAATCGCTTGTTACAAGAGCTAGGGGAGAGTCATGACGACATTTATAAATGTTTTAGTTTGTAATTCTGTATGTTTATAGAAAATGTTTGTGTAGTGTAGTGGGTATGTACTTATGTATAGTAAGAAGGAAAAGAACAGGATACTGTTCTCCTGTTTGCTTGTTGTATGGCCTAAGGGTTATTTTTGTATAATGTTTTTGATAAATAGGAGAAGGTAACTGATCTATAAGTTTTATATTTGTTGGTATGTCAATTAAAAGAAAATAAAGATTTGTAAAAAAAAACAAAAAAAAAACAAACCTACACATTGTAACAGATTGAAAGCTAAATTGCATAATTGTTGGAAAAATTGTATGACTATAATAACACAGGAAAGATTCACCTAATCCACAATAAAGTGGAGGAGGTAAAAACTGGGAAAATGTAATCAGTATCCTGAGGTAAATTGGATCACAGTCCACTCTGCATGCACCAATACAAAAACAAACCATATATATATCCCCAGGGCAAGTGAAATAAACATGCAATGACAACATGCAGATACACACTGACACACATATAGACACACATGCAGACACACATAAATGCACAATGGCACACTTGCAGATACACAGACACACAGAGACTACGTACAGATACACACACACACATATATACACACTGAGGCATACACACACAGATTCACACAATGATAACAAATAGATATAAATAAAATACAACTATTACAATCTGTGAGATTTGAAATCATCGTTTAGTGAATAAGCGAGTCAGCTGGATTGTGTATTTTGTAGGGCAGCACCCTAAAATGTATGCATGTTAAGGTGAGTGCAGCCCTCTTGGTTTCATTTATATACCTGGGAGTCCAGGCCAACTCCTTGGTTTTGCACCTCTCCCTGTCACAGGTGCCTCATTCCAGGATCCTATTTAGCTTTGACCTGCAGAGAGTCCCAGGAGGAAGTAGTTCCCAAGTAAGTGGATTGTTTTAAATAAGGGCAGGCATTAGGCTGCTAGAATAGAACCTGTCAAGAATGGGGAACATTGACGTTGTGGCAGGCTTATGCAATGTATGATCATATAATGTAACTAAAGCCCCATTATTTTTTGCCTAGGTGAGGTGTTTTTAAATAAAACTATTACAATCTGTGAGATTTAAAGTCATTGTTTAGTGCATAAGCGAGTGCGCTGGATTGTGTATTTTGTATGTAACATATAGATACACATAGCTGCTCCATTTACTCTGGCCCTGGCAGTATCACCTTGTAGTGATATATGCAATGAGAAATAGAAGGACAATGGAGGGTAATATAGTGTAGTATATTCTACAAATGGAGTATGGAGGAAAAAGAGCTACATTTACAGGATACAAAGCTATAAAATATCTCCAATGGGATGTGCTTGAGTGGTACAAAACCTGCTTAAAGGGACACTATAGGCACCAAGACCACTTCAGCTCATTGAAGTGGTCTGGGTGCAGTGTCCCTATTGCACTTAGCACTGTAATGTAAAATATTGCAGTTCCAGAGAAACTGTAATGTTTACATTGCAGCACTACAGACAGTCACTGGAGGTGTTTTCTATATCGGACATTTGGTTAGGTAAGTGACGCTGGACGACCTCACACTCTGAATAAGGACATCCAGCGTCAACTATTTACCCAGAGGAAAGCATTGATTTAGTACTTTGTTATGGGGAGGCCTAATGCACATGCAGCACTCACTGCACATGTGCATTAGTGTTGCCTCAATGAGGGATGTGAGGAGGTGAAGCCATGATCCAGCGCCGCTGGATATTGGCGCTGAGATCAGGTAAGGAAAAAAAGGGGGTTCAACCCTTTAATTGCTATGGCAGGGTGGTGTGAGGGATTGGGGGAGGCAGGGAGAGGTTTAGTGCCAGGAATACAGCTTTGTATTCCTGGCACTATAGTATCTCTTTAAGGATGTGTGATATAAAGCAAAAATACTAAAGAAATACAAAACACAAAAATAGACACTATAAATCTATAAAATAGTTGGCCAAGGGTGTACTCACATTCATTGGAGCCTTTTATATGGCTTCTTTAAACAGCATGGAGTGGTATAATATCCACTCTAAGAATGTGTTGATGATGCAGTTCCTGCTCCATAGTATATGTGGAAAACAAAAACAAATATAGAGTGCACACTGTTTGTGAGGTAGATTAAAAAAAATGGAAATCCACTTATTAGCTTCAGAACAAAATAAGGTCTTGCTCAATCCATAGAGTTATAATGGTACACTCCCCACCATGGAGGATAACATATTTGTGAAATTTCACAATAAAACAGGGCCCTAGGAGGTCCAATCAAAGACTTTTCATAGAGAAGCCTGTGATTGGACCATTTTGTGGTTTCAGAATGCATGCTTGCAAAGGGACAGGGAGTTGGGGATTATCAATTAAAATAAACCACTCTATTTATTTAAAGGGATACTGTATGCACCCAGACCACGTCAGCTCATTGAAGTGGTCTTGGTGCTGTGTCCCTTTTGCAGTTAATGCTGCAATGTTAAACATTGCAGTTCAAGAGAGCTTCAATGTTTACATTGCAGCTCTAAGTCTGCCCTCAGTGGCAGTCTACCAGACAGCCAGTAGAGGGCTTCCAGAATCGAAACAGGCTTTTGGTCCATTATCTGACGCTGGACATCCTCACACTCTGCATGAGAACCTCCAGCATGAGATTTTTCCCAATAGAAAGGCATTGATTCAATGCTTTCCTATGGGGAGGTTTAATGCGTGCACAGCATTTGCTGCGCATGCGCATTAAACGCAGGACAGAGGAGGGGGCGGGGCTTTGACCTAGCACCAAGGAACATTGGTGCTGGGATCAGGTAAGTAAATAAAGGGTTTGTAAACCCTTTATTTACTGGGTATGAGGGGGTGCGAGGGAGTGGGAGGCAGAGGGAGTGGTAGTGCCAGGAATACAGTATCCCTTTAATGGAGGGAGACAGTTGGGACAGAGTATGGAGGGAAGAGAGAGCTTCCACTTGCAGGGACGATGCCTGCAAGAGAGAAAATTGCCACATATTTTGCCAGTGTGCATTGCGCTCTGACAACAGATGTAAATTTTGCACAGAATTTACATTTGGCAGTTCAGAACTAGCTCCTGGCACACAAGCGTAAATATCTGAATGAAATATCACTGATCTGATAGTTGGAGCAACCCTTTAAATAAAGCATAATTATTCATATTTTATTAAAACATATATTAAAAACAAAATGGGATTTGTTTGTATTCATAATTATAGAGTTATATTAGGTGACATTGCCCACTTTAAGGGATTTTTTCTTCCCTACTGATTTTCAGATGTGATTGAAAATGGAAACAAGCGATTAAATGCACAGTGTCGTATAGTATCAGTGTTGCTGGAAAAATATTTTATTATTTTGTGTTGGTTAAAAGAAGATCTGCTCATTTAAAGCATTCACTTGGGATACAACCCCTGACGGAAAGAGCACACACTGTGCAATTGCTAACAAGTAGAAGGAAAAAAAAGTGCCTTTTCTCCAGGGAGAGTGTCCTGCGTTTCTACTCTATGAATGCAAATAGTGAGCCATGATTTGGGTCTAACACCACATGCTCTTAAGGGATTAAATACCTTGAATACAGCTGCAAATCTATGAGCCTGGATTCTCATTATAAGTAAATATGAAATCCATCGTCTAGCTTGCTCTTTAATAGCCCCTGAGTTGGCTTTAAGTGGCATTGACCTAGAATAATAGCGTCTACTGCACCCCTAGTGCATACTTCAAACTCGTGTTTCTGTATGACAACAAGCTAATCTTCCTCACGCAGTACTCAAGAACACAGTTCTGGGATTTCTTAACAGTAATGCTTTCTTTTCCAGAAACCCTTCATTTTCCTTAAACACACAGTTTTCATTTTCCTTAAACAGCTAACTGGGGTTTATTTACTAATTGTCAAACTATAGCAAATTGAAATCTGTATGGCAAAATAAAAACAACAGCAACCAAAAAACAGCTAATCTGGAAGAATTTAATTATAGCTTGAAATATGCTACAATTTGGAGTTTTGTAAATAAACCTGACTGTAGTGGATTAAAATGGCTAAATTTAGGCTAAACGTGTTAAACTACCAATGCGGCTTTTTTTAAGAACACATTCAAAGCAGCTGATATGGAAACACTTTAGTCTACATAGTCTATATTTTGTCATTCAGATTTCAATTTACAATTTGGATTTTGGTAAATAAACCCACAGTATCTACGCTGCATAAGAAATTATTGGATTGGATATTGTTGGGACTTGGGTGGGTGTGAATAACATATAATGCAGAGCTAAAATAATGCTACAATTATTTGGAATACAGGGAGAAAAGATGAATATTAAAGCAAATGTAGTACATAAGGGTTATAGAACAAATATACATGGTAGAATAGATATATATAGAGAGAGAGGGAGAAAATACATATGATAAATAGGGTGTTTGTGATCATTTTTAGCATAGAGGGCTCTGCTTTACATTTAGAGATTCTATACAGACAGAACAGCAATTGCTCTCAGTAGCACAGTCAACATTTGTTGTTTTATTTCATTGCTCTATATTCGCCTTCATGACCACTAGGGTGTGCTATGGATTTGAACTGTCATTTTTTTGGAATGTTGTAATGATAATTAGTAGTAGTATTATATTATATGTCAAGTCATGTAAAACTACAAATGTACATAACTAGTAAATTATGACAAATTAAGTTAAATGATAACAAATTATTTTGTTCAAAAGAAAGTCGAGGAATATTTTGCCCATTGCATGAGTGGTGTAGTTCAACTTCATGCTGGTCATTGTCCAATCAAGTGCTTCTCGTAGAGAAGAATTGTAGACATAGTCAGAGGAAGCTTTCTAATTAGGCAATTTAGGCGAACGCCTAAGCCCTTACGCTGACAGGGGCCTCGCCCTGCCTAAATCGCCATAGGGCAGACTGTGACCGAGGGCCCGACACAGGAGGGGCCCAGCGGCTTGCCCATATGCCGCCAGGTGCGAGGCCCATCTGTCCAGTCTGCCCGAGAGAGCGCCCAGCACAGTCTTCAGTTTGCAGTTTTGCCGGGAGCAGAGCTGCAGACTGAAGTGTCTTGTGATCTCCAGCCAATCAGAACATTGTCGCGGGTTATCACGTCAACGCTCTGAAACTGGAGATCGCACAACACTTACACATGTGGTCTGAAGCTTTGCACTATTCTGCAGAGAAGCTGCAGACCAAAGTGCCAGCCCACCGGACCACCAGGCATAGATGGAGAAGAGTGGACCATCAAGGATAGATGGAGACCACTGGACCACCAGGGAATTGTTTCAGAAATGCAAAAAGGTGTTTCTGAAAATACAACTCTTACACACACTATGCCAGCTCCCATCCACACACTATGTCACCCCTCCACAGTCTGTTAACCCCCTTCACACACTCTGTCACCCCCCCCCCACACACATTATGTCACTCCCTCCATAGTCTATCACCCCTCACACACACTAATGTCACCCCCTCCACAGTTTTTTAACCCCTTCACAAACTCTGTCACCCCCCTCCACACTCTGTCACACCCTCCACACACTCTGTCACACCCTCCACAGTCTGTCACCCCGTCCATACACTCTGTCACACCCTTCTGCACACTCTGTCACCCCCCTCAACACACCCTGTCACCCTCACACACACTCTGTCACCACCACACACTATGTTGACCCCTCCACAGTCTTCACCCCCTCCATACACTCTGTCACACCCCTCTGCACACTCTGTCACCCCCCTCCACACACCCTGTCACCCTCACACACACTGTCACCTCCCTCCATAGTCTGTCACTGCAAGCCTCTGAACAATGAATACAGAGACTAGCTCACTGTATCCAGTGCTGCAAGCCCACCCTTCAATATAACTACAGCACCTTATACACACACAATGCAACCCCTATTAATTTTTTTCACTAATAGTGTTAGTAGGGGCCTCATGTTTGAGTTTCATCTAAGGACTCGCAAAGTCTAGAGCTACCACTGGACATAGTAAACACATTTGGAAGCTACAAAAGAGCATTCATGAAAAAAAAACAACATTAGTTTAAAAAATGTACAACATCATTAAATAATGAAACACTGGTGCTGGATTATGTCCCAAAATGTGTTTCTATGATGCAAGTCTTCAGGTTTGGAAATACATATTTTTTTATTTCTTCTGAGCTAGAATTTTAGGGCCTAAAAAAAAGATTCCTATAAAACTAATAGATGCATATGTTTTTTTTTATTAAACAGCCTTTGTCAATGGTATTATAAATATGTATTTTTAAAGCAATACTCCTAGAACCAAGACTCCTTCGTTGATTTGAAGAGGTCATGGTGCCTTGAGTCTGTGTGTGTAGCATTTAATTTTACCTCTCTGCTGCATGAGGTGTAACTCCACCTCCGGCACCATCAATGGGCTGTGATTGGAGTGGCTAAAGTTAATAATGTGTAAAATTGGTATCTGATTCCAACAAGCACAACATGCTGGGGCCACACAGCTAATGGTGACATTGCACCCTCTTCGTGTTACCTCAGTCCTCTCTTCAGTCCACCCTCCCTGACCTCCCTCTACCTCCAGAGTGATGTCAGTGGAGAGAGAAAGGGCTCAGGGAAAACTTGGTCTTGGAGCTGAAACTGAGGTAAGTGTAATGTATAATCAGCATACAGTCCAATGAATAGGTCAAACCTATCCACGTAGCAAGATATCTATAGGATAAAATTCACATACAATAAAAAAGCGTAGTTTGACTTATGTAGTCTGTGCATATTTTTTTAGTAAACTAGCTAGCCAAAGTATATTTTAAAAGTTATTAAATTAATGTTAATCTCTTTAGTATTCACTGACTTGTACAATATTACAAATATAGCAGCAGAGTCACATTAGATGATGAATAATTGATTACAAAATATTTTGCATACAGAATAGTAAAAAGACACGTGATACAAGATGATAAAACAGGTGCCATTTAAAGTGCTTAATACTTCAGTATTTTTTTATATGGAAGATAACGATACAATGTTTCTATAGGATTTCCATGTGGGCAGACATATACACTTGAGAAGCTCCATTGATTGGACTGAAACGTGTTGTGGTTGATGTCAGTGGTACCGGGAACACATGAGAACTTTGAGAGGGTGCATCACAGTAAAACACTATTGATACAGTGAGTGATTACAGCTTATGAATCTTGCCCCTGAAATAGGACAAAAGATTTTGAATTGAAAGCAGAATGTAATATTTTGAGATTGAGTGCCACTTTGCAGTAGAATTTGTTTAGCTCCAATAAGCTAAGCCACTCTTATTGGCTGAGACTGAATCAGATCTGCCTTGCTCAGTGAAGACATCAAGCAGGAGAAGTGGATGTAAAGCAGGAGACCTGGGGACCAAGGTTTGACAAATTACTAAGTAAGGGCATTCCTCGCACCATAACCACTACAGTGGTGCTCGGACTGTTCCTTAAATTATAGAGTCCTAGCCAAAATTTGAAAGTGGTGAAAAAAAATTGATTGGCATTTAGTGTGGATGTTACTGAGAAGATTAAAAGAGTGAGTGTACTCTTAACAGTGATGGTCCCGGGCATTTATAATCACAGAGGCCCAGTTGGAAGGCGTGGGGTCAGAAAGGGGATGTGAGTCATCACAAATGATAAGCCCTCTCCCCCCCCACACCCCTCCCCCCCCAACATGAGCATGTCAGTTTAATGCTATTTCATGGCAATACAATTTGTTCTGTGCACAAGCTAATTTAATGACACTTTTTCCCTGTATTTGCCTGTAACTTGTCTTTGGTGCCTCATTAAGTGGGATACCAGAGAACAAAGTGGCCAGCAAAGAGTATTCATGTGCTTGGAGGCTGTGGGATTCCGTGTGTGTGGAGTGAGCTGATTGTGGTGTTGTGTTTTGTGCTTCAGTTTTAGTTGTATTGTTAGTGTGATGCAATGAGTGAGTGCATAAGGGCTGTGATGTATGTTTGTATAAGTGATGTGGTGTGTGTAGGGGCTGTGTAGAGTGTGTTTAGGGAATGTAGTCTGTGTTTTTGTGTACAGGAGACCTAGTGTGTGCATAGGGGATCCAGAGTGTGCAATGGGATGTAGTGTGTATGTCAGGAATATATTTTGTGCATAGGTGGTGCAGTGTCTGTCTAAAAGTGATCTAGTGTGTGTAGGGGATCCAGAATGTGTATAGGGAATGTAGTGTGTGTGCAAGTGGTGGCAGTATAAAAGCGATGTAGTGTCCATATGTGATGTAGTTTGTGCAGGGGTGCATTGTGTATATCGGTGCAATATATGGATGCAATGTGTGTATGAGTCAGTGTGTTAGGGGTGCTTTGTGTCGGTGGCATGTTGGTCTATATTGTGTGGAGGAGTGTAAGATGGGAGCAAATTTTTTTTTTTTTAATTAAAATTAAACTAAACTTTATGTCCCCCATCCCTTCTTTTTACCTTATGCTGAAGAGGATGGACATTGTAAGCCCTCGTGGTGGTGAGTGAAACTTAGCTACAGGTTGAGTTCATTCCTCTTGCAAGGTCAGTGCTGTATCGGAGTGTTGCTGTGGTAACACATGGCGACTCTCCGAACTACCTGCTCCTGGAAGGAATAGTCTGCCTCCTGGGTCCTACTTCCCTCACTATCCTGGAACAAAGTGCCAGTAGGCTAGTGAGGGAGATCTTTGATCTCCCCACTGGCTCAAGAAGGCAGTCAGTGAGGCTTGTTCTGTATTGGCCCACAGGGGAGATCAAAGGATCTCCCATGTCAGCCTTAGCCCATGGCCATCGTGGCCCACCGGGCATTTGCCTGGTTTACCGATGGCCAGTCTGGGCTTGATAGTCTGTCATAAGTGTATAGGAACAGTACAGTTGTGTGTGTCTTCTTTACCTGCCAGAAACATAGGAACACTGTAAACAGGTGATGCTGATCTAGAATATACCTGAAAATGAACAAAATAACATGCATTCTTTCATATCCACTTTCTAAATAAGTAATGCTACACTAGTAAAACCCTTGTGTGCAAAGGAGGAAGGGTTGTGAGACTTTTTTTCACTGAGCGCAAGTCTTACTTTATTTGTAGCTTGCTTTTCATCAATTCTTTTGAATTATTTTTTTTCTATTCCCATAATTATGCAGGTAGCATAGGCTGTTTTGCTGCACATTATTTAATATTTTGTGTCTATATTTGCTCTCATTAGTTGCATACAAAGCCTCAGCAATTGTATATAGTGTGTTTCAAATAACAATAAATCCAAGATTTGTTTAATTTAATAATATAGGGGCAGCTTTGAAGCCACTTGAAAGTTTGCCTTTCTACAATCCAGGCTGCTGCTAAAAGCAATGATTCTAGTATTCTTCTTTTCTGCTTCTTTTGACAATGACATGCCCCCTCAATGACATGACCATGCACTACACATTTCACATTTCTAATAAAGATGCTTGATCTAGCATCATACGCCACATTTTTAAAAGTATTGTTAGTGGATGTACTTTTTACCACAGCCAAAAAGTCATAATTTTAAGCTGGCACATAGCATCATGTTAAATTAATGGGCCCTAAGCATGTGCCCCTTTTGCCCTGTGCTAAAGACAGCCCTGATTATAGGTTTTGCTTTTAAGCTAAATGATGCTATAAAATTATAGTGTTCTATCTAGAGAGAAGAGACGGTAAAGGCAATTTTAAAAATTTAAAAAAACTGGCCTTATCAGTTGTTATATCAAGCCTTTCCCTCCACCCTAAGATTTCAACACGGATGTAAATCCTGGAATTAGCAGTACACTATAAAAATGGATTTGAAATCAGACCAGTTGCAAATCCATTATAAATAAGATCAGAGACAGCAAGAAGGTGTAGGTGTTCTGTAAGACTTGGATAAGCTTA
The DNA here is from genome assembly GCA_933207985.1 of Pelobates cultripes. Classification (NCBI taxonomy): domain Eukaryota; kingdom Metazoa; phylum Chordata; class Amphibia; order Anura; family Pelobatidae; genus Pelobates; species Pelobates cultripes. The sequence continues at coordinate 183,761,801 of OW240912.1, forward strand.
AACAAATCTTCGTTGAGACTTGGCTGGAATTTTGGTTGTAATATTCAGGAAGAGGAGACACAATAAAGCTATTAATTCAGTCTATTCGCCTGAACAGAACACCTGTTATTGACACAGAAGTGTCTTTTATGTAACAAGGAGAAATAGTGTAGGTTTGTTAATGCATTGCTGGTACTTAGCTACACATGATCAGCTGCTACACTTGAGAAAGAATAGTAAGTGTTCTTGCTTGTAAATAAACAATTAAGCTTATTTCAGGGAAAATGTATGGGTATTTTGGTTTCAGCTCACCTATTCCGTAAGTGACTTGAAAAGTTGTACAGCTAGTAAAATACAGATACGCTGACAATATACACTGATTGCTCACAACACTGACCAGTGAATTGAAACCACTGACCAGTGAATTGAATAATTTTGATTATATCATTACAATGACATCTGTCAAGGTGTGGAATATGTTAGGCAGCTAGTGAACAGTCAGATCTTGGATGTCATCTGTAGGAAGCAGGAAAATGGGTAAGCAAAAATATCTGAATGACTTTGACAAGGTCTAAATCCAAATAGTGATTACTGGGTCATAGTATTTCCAAAAAGGCAAATCTTCTGAGGTGTTTCCAGTATGCAGTGGTTAGTACCTACCAAAAGTGTTGCAAGGAAGTACAGCAGGTCAACCAGCATCAGGGTAATTTATTTATTTTATTTTCTTTCTCCAAATTTACTTTTTCCTAGTTTAGCAACGATCTGTCTTCTCCTCTTCTTTATTTCCTCCTTCTCCATCAGTATAAAAATCTCTCCTTACAACCACTTTCCTCATCCTCCCCAACAACTTTTACATTTCCCCCCTCTCTGCTACACTCCCCCTTCTCTCAGTTCATGCCCTGCTCTCATTTTTATGCTCCCTCTCTCCTATTCACATTCACAAGCTGGTGATGTATATAACAACCCAGGGCCCTTCCCCTCCTCTGCACACACTAAGACAACCAGAAACCACACAAACCTCATCAAAATACCCTACCCTTTACCCTCATTTGCCAATATTCAGTGTGCACTCTGGAATGCTGCTCTGTCTGCAGCAATCTGAAATCAACAATCAACCTTTTTATCTAAAACTCACTCTGATAGTGCTACTCCTGCCTCGTTATGTTTTGGTGGGCTACAATTCTCCCACAGCCAACAACTGTAAAGGAGGTGGTGTAGGCATCCTTCTCTCCCCTCAATGTGCCTTTCAACCAATCTCCCCTGCCCTATCCTTTACTTTTGAAGTTAACACTGCCGCTTATTTAAACCCACTCCTTTAAGCATTATCATCATCTTCTGGTCTTTCCTCCCTCAAGTGTTGCTACTCCCATTTCTGTCTCACTCCACCTTAATGGTGCTACCATCAGCTCCACCATGGAGGCTCGCTGCCTAGTTGTTCTCTTTGACTCCAACCTCTCCTTTACCCCTCATGTCCAGTCAATTGCCAAATCCTGGCGCTTCCATCTCAGAAACATTGCACGCATCTGCCCCTACTTAACGCCAGATGCGGCTAAGGTGCTGGTCCATGCCACTGTCCTCTCTCGCCTTGACTACTGAAATCCGCTTCTCAGTGGTCTTACGTGTTTCCAACTTGCCCCATTGCAGTCTATAATTAATGCGGCATTGAGGCTCATCTTCCTGTCCACCTGCACCTCCCACGCCTCACCCTTCTGTCAGTTCCTGCATTGGCTTCCTGTAACATATAGGGCTCAATATTAAATTCTGGTTCTTGCTTTAAAATCTCTACATTATTATTATTATTATTATTATCATTTATATAGCGCCAACAGATTCTGTAGCGCTTTACAATATTATGAGAGGGGGGATGTAACAATAAATAGGACAATTACAAGAAAACTTACAGGAACAATAGGTTGAAGAGGACCCTGCTCAAATGAGCTTACAGACTATAGGAGGTGGGGTATTAGAAACATTAGGACAAGAAATAGCAAGTAGGAGTGAAGCAGAGCTGGGGGAGAGAGCAAAGCACTGTCTCATAGGAGAGAGCAGGAGACAGGTATGTAAGGTAGAGATTACTCTGGGAGGCCATAAGCTTTCCTGAAGAGATGGGTTTTAAGGCCCTTCTTAAATGATTGAAGACTAGGGGAGAGTCTGATGGCAGTAGGCAAGCTATTCCATAAGAGAGGAGCCACCTGCGAGAGGTCCTGCAAGCGCGAGTTGGCCGTACGGGTGCGAGCAGCGGTCAGGAGGTGGTCACGGGCAGAGCGGAGGGTACGAGGAGGGGCATATCTATGGATTAGTGAAGAGATATAAGTGGGGCTAGAATTGTTCAGTGCTTTAAATGTGTGGGTTAGCACTTTGAATTGACTCCTATAGCATACAGGGAGCCAATGTACATAATGCTACTTCAACCTATCTATCCTCCTAATACACAAGTATGGCCCGTCCAGGCCCCTATGCTCTGTCAAAGACCTGTGTCTATCCTCTGTTCAGACTCCCACCTCTGATGCTCGCATTCAAGACTTCTCTAGGGCTGCACCGTTACTGTGGAACTTACTTCCCTTTCTGTTAGATGCTCACCCAGTCTACACTCCTTTAAAAAATCATTAAAAAAACTAACTTTTTCACAAAAGCATATCCATTAAACTGTTAATGGCTCAGAAAAACCCACACTAAGTCTTCATTGAATACTATCCTACCAATTTACTTTGGGTCCTGGCATTCATGTGGATGTTACTGTGACATGTACCATCCACCTAGAGATTGTTGTAGACAACTTATACCCCATCATGGTAATGGTTTTCCCTGATGGCAATAACCTTTTTCAGGATGATAATGTACCCTGCCACTTTGCAAAAATTGCTCAGGAATTGTTTGAGGAACATGACAAAGAGTTCAAGCTGTTGCCTTGGCCTCTAAATTTCCAAGATCTTGATCAGATTGAGCATCTGTGGGATGTGCTGGAACAACAAATCTCCTCCATGGAAGCCTCACCTTGCAAAATGCAGAATATAAACAATCTTCTGCTAATATCTTGGTGCCAGATACCATAAGACACATTCAGAGATCTTGTGGAAGTCATTTCTCAATGCTTCAGAACTGTTGTGGCAGCCCAAGTGGGGACCTAAATGGTTTTAGGCAAGTGGTTTTAATGTTGTTGTTGATCAGTGTACCATCTTTGACCCATTAGTGGTGGAAATTAAAATAATAATGGGGGTGGGGATGCAGTGTTCCCTGCCCCCCCCTTATTGATGGCTTGTGGGAGTCCTAAATATTAAGAGGATGGGCATATTGTCCCCCCATCCCCATCTATTAGTGATGGGTGAGGACAATAAATAGTTAGGGGGTAGACCTATTATCCCCCCCATCCCTAACCCATTGGCAGCTTGTGGGCACCTTTAAATAACAAGGAGTGTGGGCCTCTTGTCTCCCTCAAACTATTGTCAACAGGTGGGGATCCAAAATAATAAGGGGAATTGGACCTATTGTCCCGCCGCATAAAAATGATCACCTCCCCATGACAAGGACTCACCAAGCCCTAAGATGCCCCACAAGAAAAATATCCTACCTGCCCCCTCACATAATAAGTGTGGCTATGGATGGGGGTGGGAAGGTATTTTAATAGCCCCCACTAACTGGCCTATTACTGACAATGTGGCGCTGTCAGGAACAAACAGATATACCTTGTCCTGTAGAACTAACAATCTGTCTATAAAGACTGAGTGATTTGACTGAAGGAATACACTTCAATATCACTGCAAGAGCACTGGTAGTGGCTAGTAGTGGGGTGATAGGGACTGTAAATGAGGAGGTAGTAATTGTTGGGTAGGAATTGTAGTGGGGAAGAGGGGCTCTAGTAGGGGGTTGGGGGCTGAAATAGGTAGATGGTAGTGGGAGTGATAACGGTTGTAGTGGAAGGTGTGGAGACTTTTTGGGTAATATGGGATAAAATTGGGATGATAGGGGGTATAGTGGGAGGACAGAGGCTGCATTGGGGTTTAGGGACTGTAGTGTAGGATAGGGGCTGCAGTGGGGGTAAGGGACTTTAGTAGTGGGGTTGGAGGCTGTAGTTGCTGCTGTTTGGTTATGCGGGCTGTAGTAGGAGGTATAGTGCTTACAGTAGATAGTTAGGGGCTGTAGTATAAGGGTTGTAGTTAGGGGCTGTAGTAGGGAGTAAGGATCTGTAGTAGGGAGATTAGGGCTGCAATTAGGGGGTTAGGAGCTGTATTAGGGGGGTTAGGGCAGTAGTGGGGTATAGGGGCTGCAGTTTAGGTGCTAGGGGCTTAAGTGCAGGGGTTAGGGGCTAGATTTGGTGAAAGAGAGTGTAGTGGGGCATAGGGGTTGCAATTGGGTGGTTGGGAGCTTTATTAGGGAGTAGAAAAGCCAAAGCCCCTAGCAAGTGAAAATTCAAAGTGAAAATTAAATTTAAGGTCAAAATAGCAAACTGGAATAAATCAGTTTAGCTACTCTGGTCTTAAATTTGAAATTCTAAATAACCCTGTTATACACGAGACAGGGTTGATTCAGTGATAACATTAAATGAAAATTACTTGGGAAAAATTATAAGTAACTAACTAGGCAGGCATGTCAGTATGCTATCATAAAAAAGGGGTATTGATTCATGTGATTAACATATAATTTTGACCCTTTATAAATCAAAGATAACACACTCTCCCTTGAATGAGGTGCAATTTTAGGAACCGGTTATAAAAAGGTATATGATAGAAATAGAAAATATGTAGAGACTAGCTATGAAACGGAAAGGGGGTATGGATACATTAGTTATGAGGAAAGAGTAGAAAAGCTACACTTGTTTGCTTTCCAAAAAACAATGTTTCAAATGGGATGTGTAACACTTAATATATATATAGAGGGAGAGTACAAACCACCTCTTAACCTGTTCATTAACAGAAATATATAGCAGAAAAGAGGTTATCCACTCACACTGGAAGCAACCATATTCATAATGGGTTCTGTATAGAAAGGACAATAAAGATGTGGCATTGTCAGTTTATCGAGCAATTGTTTGAGATTCAGTAGATATCTTTATATATAGCCTTGCTTTTTTTTTTTTATAATTAATTAATAATTAATTGTGGTGCAACTTGCACCAAATCTCTTTAAATTAAGTTTTTTGTCTCCCTTTTTATATTCATACCATAACAGTTGTCCTTAAAGGTTGTTCTCAAAGGTTGAACTTGATGTACTCAAGTCTTTTTTCAACCTAGATTACAATGTAACTAAAGGCAACCATGCTAAGCAACGTTTCACGTATTTAACGGATGTAAAAAATGTTAAGAAAAAAATAAAAGTGAAGCTGCAAAAGCAAAGTACAATTTTCAACATTTACAAACCTGTATATAAACATTTATGAACTTTAAGCAAATTTTAAATATTCAGAAAGATAACAGTTTATCAGCAGGTAGAACTGGGAGTAATTTTCCTGAGTTAGATCTAATGACGCTTACAAAAGTATAATTGCTTCCCCCTGCCTGAGAAGCAATTTCAGGTATATTACTTTCTTGAAATGTAAGGAAATGTATGCACATGCTCTGTACAGAATGCATATTAGTAACTGTTTCTGTATTCTTTTTATCATATTTGCATTATACCCTGTACATAGTTAATTGCATCCAATAGAAACTTGTTAACAGAATGGTAAAATAGAATTTTACTACCAAAAACACTAGGCTTAATATGTTGAAAGAGTAGATACACACAAAAGGTGAAATGTGTTTTATGGTAAAATAATGTCATTGAGGACTTGTGGAGCCATCAGAAAACCACCAAAGGTTTATGACTGTTTCAACAGAAGTATCTCCATCATCTAATTCTACACTGTAATCTATATTTTAAATTACAACATATGTAATAGAAATATTTTTAAGTTTGTTTCACAGCAGCTGGAGTGGATGAAATTCTGCTTATTGCATTCTAGCTGCTGTGGAACGGAACACACAAAGACACATATACACAAGCTGATGCTGACACAAACATATTCACACATTTGTTGATCACTATTCCAGGCTGCTGAAGCAGCTCCTGCTTGACGGCTTCAGCCTTTCTTCATATCTAGCTACTGTGGAACACAACTCCAATAACAATTATTGAAATAAGTATGAATCAGTCATATTGTATAAAAGATAATAAAAGATGTATGCAATATAAAAGATATAATGCTGCTCATGAAATTCGGAAACTGCTCAAGCAATACTTTCATGGTTTATGATGTCTTCTGTACTCATCAATGCCATTATTTTCCTGTAAAGCACACTTCATCATTATGTATGGTATATGTTTTATATGTTTAAATCATGATGCCACTAACATCAGTCTTTTGAAAATCCCCATCTACAACAATTTACCAGCAAATGTTCTGCTTTACAAGTGCATGAGAGGGGCCTTTTCACACTCAGAAGTGAATGGAAAAATGAAAAAAGTGTATACATACAGCAAAGGAACCAAAAAGGGTCAAAAGGCCTGGGTATTTAAGAAAGGAGGTAGATGCCAGAGAAGCACAGTATCACTAAAAAGTAATTATCAGCCACACTGTTTTGATCTTAGTCTAAAGAAGAGGATGATGGACACATGATGTTATGCATGGCAAGAATGTACCGTAATACATACTATATGGTCCTAGTTTACGTGATGTGCTGATCACTCAGGTTATATTGCCTTCAAGAAATACCTAGCTCCAAAACTTTGACTTTTGACTAACTACCCAACAAAAGATTCTGATTCAGACAATAAATGTATATGTTCAGTAGAAACAACTATCATTACATGTTACAAAGCACTTATATATTGATATACTGACTTTTATCTGCTTGTGTCTAACACATTCACTGTAGGCAAACTGATATCAATACCATTTTATCAGTGAGGTAAGTTAGATTACATTACCTGGCTATAACAAATAGCACACAGCTCACACCGAGGTAGGCAAGAAGGATGTACATCCAGATGTCAGGGGATAGAGGGTTCAGAAAGGAAAATACACTGGGACTGGTGCCATTGGCTTTTCTGTACAAGATGCTGATCCCCAAGGTCATGAATGGCTTGGTAAAATCGATGACTTTCTCACGGATATGGGTGATGGTAAGGGGGGCCACAGCCAAGTCAGCTTTCTGAAAAGACACACAAATTGAACATTACCACACTGTGCTTTGTCTTAAAAAGTAAACTGTGCCAACAACTGTGTTTGTTTCTTAACCCTGCTCTAACTGATAGTGTATCATAACCACTGCAATAATTTAATACAACAATCTTGAACAAAAATATGATAATGTGGACATGTGGAGAAAAAAAAGCATGCATTAAAATGCTATATTCTTTACTGATATATTCATCAGAACCAACGTACCTTTCATTAATAAATGTTATAAGTACAATCACTGGATTGTTAAGTACTGACTTTTTAATGAAGTTGTTTAAAAATAGAAATGTTGATTGCACTGTGCTTCAATTTGTGTCTCTGTATGAGTTTAGGAGATGCAGCAGTTATCTTCAATACTGACTGACATTAGTGGACCTGGACTTACTTATGGCTTGTTGTAAATGTTACAATATATTCCTTAGATAAAATCAATTATCTAGTTCTTTGACTTCTATACTTCTATAATACATTTCTAATAGACAAAGAAGGATACTTTCGTTTTAGGGGTGTGAGTGGGGTCCTTAGAAATTGTAGGGAAATATTAATGACAATTTCTGAAACTAAAACATACTTTAAAAAAAAAAGTTTCTCATTTAGGAAGATTTCTAAACTAATTTGTTGTAGTTTAACCCCTTAAGGACCAAAGGCATAAAATGGGGAATGCCCCTCCTAAATGGGGACACTTGAGAGGGATGATGCTAAGAAGTATGGGCGAGCTTACTAGAGCTATGTATTCCCTGATTACTGAATCTCTCTAAGATGGGGGATATTGTAGTTTTTTTAAACATAAAAAAGATGTATAAAGGTGTAGGGGTTATAATAGGGTATAAGGGCAGGAATTGGATGGTTATGGGCTATAGTAGGGTATAGGGACAGCAATTGGGGGGTTAGGGGCGGTAGTAGGGTATAGGGGCAGCATTTGGAGGTTAGGGGCTGTAGCAGGGTATAGGGGCAGCATTTGGATGTTAGGGGCTGTAGTAGGGTATAGGAGCAGCAATTAAGGGTTTAGTGGTAGGGTTGTTATAGGGACAGCAACTGGGGGGGTTAGGGGCTGTAGTAGGGTAGAGGAGCAGCAATTTGGGGGGCTAGTGGCCCTACTAGAGTGTAAGGGGCTGTAGTGTTAGGGGCTATAGTAGTGGGTTTATGAGCTGTAGTGGTAAGAGGCTGTATTAGTGGATTTATTATCTTTAGTGGTAAGGGGCTTTAGAAGTGGGTTTTGGAGCTGTAGTGGTAATGCACTGTAGTTGTACATTTATGAGCTGTAGTGGTAAGGGGCTGTAGTAGTGAGTCCAGGGGCTGTAGTGGTAAGGTGCTGTGATGGGTTTGGAGGTTATAGTGGTAGGGGGTTGTAGTAGAGGGTAAGGGGCTGTAGTAATGGTTTATGGGTTGTAGTGGTAAGGGGCTCTAGTTGTGGATTTATAAGTTGTAGTGGTAAGGGGCTGTAGTAGTGGGTTTAGGGACTGTATTTGTAAGGGGCTGTAGTGGGGCTAAGGGCTTCAACTGGGGGGTTGGGGCTAAAGAAAAAAAAACACTAGTTTATTCCCCCCTTCCTGAGGCTTACCTTGGATCAGGGAGGAGGAGAATCGTGATCAATGGTGCTCCCAGGTGCCGTGTGAGCTAAGTGAAGCCTAATTAAGGGGGTGTAGCCGAGTATGAGTGGGCAGGCCTACCATGATGCACCTTTAGCTACAGAGCACCAGGGCCCTGTGCACTCTGTGCACTCTGTGCACCTGCCTAGGATCGGGCCTGATCAATCAAAATGCTCTACTTTAGTACATGATCCTAAACAGGTCTTTGTAAATATGCCATTTGGTGTCTTAGGCAAAGTTAGGTACACATTTTATTTGAGAAAACACATATTTTTGACTGTAAAATGTGAACTGAGATCTCTGTAAAATGTATTTCCTGTGTAACTCTGGCACTTTATCGTATTCATTATGAAAAAAATATATTTTACGTGAAAGTGATTGAGCAGGCAAAGAGATTTACAATTAATGTCACCACACCTAAAGTGCGTGACCTCTGTGAAGCTTGATCTTATTATGGAAACACTTAATAATACAGTGTTCTTAAAACTAGGTTGTAAAGTCTCGTGGGGGCCAGTCATAATGATATCATCTAGATATTCTAATGTGACAAATGTCCAATGTGGTCTCACCCATATTCTTGCTAGGCATTAAAGAACTTAGATCACTGTTGGGGTATATTCACAAAACCAATGATTGTGGGGCACTGATAAGACAATTGTACATTTTAATTAGGCCAGAATATAATTTTTTATAAATTCAGGTGTATTTATTTTTTTGCAATTTTAGCCTTTTAAGTTCTACGCATTTACTGGATAAAATAAATAAATTTTGATTTCAGTTGTATGGCTCTCCTTACTTATTTCTTTGACTTTGAAAAGAACATTCTGCTTGATAAATGGAAAACAATAAATTAAATCACTCTGCTTTTAGAGATTTTTTCCAGTTCGGATAGTTTGACCTTTGAAATTCACTTTTAATTCCCAACAATTCTCACTCTATTAAATAACCCTTCATGTATACAACCCATACTTATAAAGGTACAATCATTCACCTTGTATTTTGGTGTAATTTGCATGTATTCTATTTTCAGTGTTTTTTTTTTTTTAATATTATATTTCTTTTTTTCAGACTTTTTCTTGGCTTTTAACCTGTTTGAAATTATCAACATATATTGTGAAATATGCATTGTGATACATTATGCACTTGTTTCCAGCTCTGCAATAATTCTACCTCCTAATAAGGAGGTGTGGCTGCAAAAGGTTACCAGTATTGCTTCATCCTCATATGAGGATCTTGAATCTTATTTAAGGACAAAGAACTTTATAGTATTGTGCTTTTTGCGCCAACAGTACCTGCCTAAAATACTAATGAAATTGAGATAATGGAAGAACTCTAAATAGCATAGGACACAGTATATTACTTCTGAGTACATTTGTTCTCAATATACAACTGTATATTGTTGCATGACAGATATTCTGAAGCCGCAGGTACCATATTTGATAGGGTTGGCTATATAGCACAATGTGTTGATGTATATGCAAAACATCTATAATAAATCCTTTTCTTTATTGAATGGATTAACAACATTTTGGCAGTGAACTCAGGTTTTCCTCTCATGAGACTGATTTCAGTGTGAAAAGAACCTGGGTATCTGACAGGCAATAATGCCTAAAAAACATTCTGCTTGTCAAAACCCTAGTTAACTACAGCACGGTCCCATAAGCAAAACCTAAACCATACAGTAATGCAATAATGAGAGAAGTTAATCCAATAAGTGCAGGGGATTGTCAGTATCCCCAGTAAAATAGTGTTTCCCTTTGTTACCCTACCACATAGGAAAAATGAGAAAGAATTAAAAAAAAGCATGACCCTAATAAATCAGTGTATACAAACATGTCATAAAAACACTTATCCTTTTGCTGTGTCCTTCAAAGTAGAAAAAGTCCAAAACGCTCTTGGGATTTAATTTTGTTTTAGAATGGTCTGGTCATCACTAGGTACCTATTTTGGTGTTCTGTCAAACTGGGAACCAGTTATTTGGAGATACTACACTAGTCATTCTTAGAACGTAATTAGTGGCTCAAACAGGATGGTTGTTATATGCCAGATGTAGTTTAAAAATGTAGGATGACCATGCATAACAGTCTAAAGGAAAGCTATGAGATACGCTTGCTACACTAAACAGCAAATGATGGAGAATGACGTGTAACATGTAGATTGAATTAGTCAATTTAAAAAATCCACAGCTCAGCTCAGTTGTAATGAAAATTATTTAACCCCCATTGAAAATCAGGTTTATTGTCAAAATTTGCAGACTTTCAGCTGTTTGCTATGAACAAATAAAGCAATTAAAAAAGATCAACACAACTAATACTTTAAGTGGTTTCCCTAAATTCAATTGAAAAAAACTACTTATAATGACTACTACAGCCTCAAAATTATTCAACCCCTTCATGGCCAGCATCTTTAGTACATAGTAGAGACTCCTTTGGCTATTATGCACAGCTTCTGACAGAATTCGTGAGGAATCTTAGCCCATTTCTCATGAGCAGTTACTTCATGTTCAGTAATATTCATGGGTTTGCATGCTGTAACCACCTCCTTCAGATCCCTCCAAAGATTTTCTGTGACTGTGACAACAACTGTTTTGTATATTTGTGCTGTTGTGAGGGCTTCTATTCAGGAGGTTGAATAATTCAAGTGTTGGGGACAGAGGGAGTGGGGAGGAGGAACAGAGGGTTATTAAAAAAAAAAAAAACAACAAGAACTGTGTGCAATGGAGGGAGGCGGTAGAAAGCACACAGTTGGAGAGAGAAGAAATATTCACCTTGCAGGAGTTGTATTTTCTGTCCGTACTCCCACCTCTGCTCGCCTTCAAGACTTCTTGAGAGCTGCACCGTTCCTGTGGAACTCACTTCCCGCCTCCGTTAGTCTCCACTCCTTCAGCGTATCAATGAAACTGTTAATAGCTCCCAACTGATCCCTCTCTTGCAACTGTCATTAGTCTAATACTATCCTTACCTTTTGTGTCACTTTACCCCGCTCCCTTTAGCATGTAAGCTCATTGAGCAGGGCCCTCAGCCCTCTGTTCCTGTGTGTCCAACATGTCTGGTTACAGTTACATGTCTGTTCGTCCACCCATTGTAAAGCGCTGCAGAATTTTTTGGCACTATATAAATAATAATAAAAAAAAATAATAATAATAATAAGTGTGCTGGGGAGCAACTAGCCCCACACACAACTAACAATAACTCAATATGTGCACTGTTTCAAGATTCCTACCACCATGACCACTTCAAATCAGTGAGGTCATGGTGGTTGGAGTAACCCTGTAATGCTGCCATGGCTATTAAATGGAAAAATAAAATAAATATGGAAACAATTTTGTATTACTTTGGGTTACATTATGAAGTTAAACAGTCCACTGGCCACAAATCAATGTGTAGCAGACAAAGTCTTGCTACAAATAAATATGTTATTTGTGATACACTTGGTCCCTTGAGATACACATACATACATACATACACATATATATATATATATATATATATATATATATATATATATTCAGACGTATGCATACATATTTGGATGTCAGGCAAGCTCAGAAACATCACTGGATTCCAACTCATAATGATATGTAGGTAAGTTAGAATTCCCTTAAGCACGGGGACAAAGCGATGCTTCATCGCACAGAATAGCAGGGCTATATATAAGAGCACATTATACAAGGAGCACAGATGTGGGAGGAAGGATAGAGCTATAAAAGCAGTTTAGAACTGAATATGGAGGAAGTTGAGCTATTAATTAAATGTACTGATGGGTTTTAAATTAGAACGACGTGATGTTTATCTGGCATTTTGACTTTGCTGCATTTGCCAAACAAAATAAGTAATTACCCTGGCAACTGCTATATTATCCTGGATGCAATAGCACAGTGAAATATAGCATGCCGCTACAATGAGATGCATGTAAACACATTAATTGTTATGTGACCTAAATCTGGAAGCACTGATTTCATTACATTTAAAATCCTTAACGGGAACATTTGTTTTACTGCTTGATTTAAGTTTTTATGTATTCTCAGTTAAAAGCCATTTTTGTCTCTTTTTCTTTGTTACAGATTAGCTGGCAGTTTTTAGGACAATTAAATAAAAACAACTCAAGTTGTAAGCAGCTCAGGGAAAATAATAGAGATCTCTCATGTGATGTACGGAGAGAGGTTCTGATAAAAAGAAGAGTCCTATAACACAGCTTGGTGAGGTTTATGCTTATTCACAAAACACAATGAACATTTTAACATACGTAACCTCCACCAGGCAGTATTATGTAGTATACAAAAGAAATACAACTTTAATGAATACTATGTATATATATTTTGAACAGTGAACCATGTATTATGGAAAAATAATGCCATTCAGGGGTTCTGGAGAGGCTTTAAACCTCAAAACCAAGGGTTTGGTGTGATAGTCTCCAAAACTCAAAAAAGCGTTATTTTACCTTAATACATGCCTAACCAGCATTTATATTACAATTGTTTTTAGTGTTAACCACTTAAGGAGCACATGATGGTTAAATGCCTGCTGGTACCAAAGACTTCCTTTGTGAGCTGGGGCCCACACTTAGCGAGCGCTGCTCATAGCCCTTTGAACACTACAGCTGAGAGATCCCTCTTTTAGTTAGGACCACATTTAGTGACCCCACACTTACAGAAGGGCTATAAGTAGGACTTAAAGTGAGAGCTGTCCAAGTTTCAGAAAAGATCTTGGGGGAATCTACTTGCTTGCCCTCTGCAGCAGGATCTGTGCTGGGCCTACCAGAGGCCAGGACCTGCCAGCACCAGTTTTAAGTTTGGCAACTAACAAGTTTCGTCAGATGTAGTCAACTAAAATTTTGGAGATTTAGTTGACTAAAATTATACTAAAACAAAAACAATTAAGATGACTAAAACTAGACTAAATCGAAAATGGCTTTTTAGTCAAAAGACAACGACTAAAACTAAACTGAAATGTACTGCCAAAATTAACACTGCTGTACATCAGGCTCACAGAGCCCTCTGTAATATGTGAGTTAGGAAATCCCTCTGCTGATCAGTACTTTTCGGTATTATAGGTCGGATTATGGGTTAAATTATGGGTTGGATTATATTAGAGTATGGGTTGGATTAGATTAGATTGCAATATCTGTTTAATAACTTCTAAATATGTATTGAAATCCTAGACAGAGTGTGCATTTTAAGAATAAGGACTAATTGGTGAATATATTTTGAGTTAGTTTTCTTTATTTGCAATTGGTGAGCTGAAATTATTACATGTATACCTGAGAAAAAAGTAATTATTTTTAATTATTTTCCCAATTTGTTTTATATTTTCATCCTGTTTAATATTACATTATGTATACATATAGGGTAGCAAAATAAAGCCCCATTTCCCCTTTAAAAATTATATATAATATGTATGGGTGCACTTAAACAGAAAGGGGGAAATTATATGGTCACAAAATCATTGCACCTCAAAAAAGTCTTGGTTCTTAAGCGGTTATGGTTAGTATCTGGGTTTCTTTAATCCTAGTGCTTCAGTGGGATATAGATCAGTATGAGTTACACACCTGGTTGGCAATTGGTACATCTATCTGCTGAATTAAAATAGCAACAGTTTTAACTCCCATTTATGTATGACCCGGCATATAAATTGTATTGTATATATTAAATTTGATATATTAATGTGACGGTAGTGTGGACAGGGCCGGCGCAACCGTTAGGCGAACTAGGCATTCACCTAGGGTGCTGGCCTGCTGGGGGCGCCTACCAGATCTTGAGCCGCCCCCAGTGCTGGGCCGATCCTCAAGGCGCCCAAAGGTGGGGGCGCCAAGAGGAGCCCTGTTACAGGGGGGCCAAGACGTGGCCATCTGGCCACCCCAATTAATGAATAACTATTATTATTAATGAATAAGCAGGTCGGGTGTATTCACTAAACATTAATTTGTAGAGAAGTGAAAAACTGGAGAACTGTACTTTGTCCGATTTTCAGCTGATTGGGTGTATCTGAATACTGACTTCCAAACTGCCATATAGACTAAAATAGATAACTCAAACAGTGGACAAGTATTATCCTTTGATTCGTAAACAAAAAAAGAGATGATAGATGAAAAATCTAGGGGACAGCCATTAAATGTTGATTTTGTGTTCAGATTAAGTGAGGAGTCACCACAAAATGAAAAAAAGGAGGGACAGTATAAAAATCCATATTTATACGTTAAGTATATTTAACAAATATATAATAATATATAAATGTTTTTTTTTGTTTGTTTGTTTTTTTTATTGCTCCACTTCTTTTTCCCTCTATTGGTTACTTTTTCTCATTTAATCAGTGAACAAAATGGCGCCAAAATTTTGAAGCACACTAATTTGTCCTTTTGTTTCATCTGATTAGTTTCCTGAAACTTTTTCAGCAGATGAAATTTTGACAAGCCAACATGAAATTCTGCCATAAAAATTGTGCACAAATCTAGTGAAAGAACATAATTTAGGCAAAAATAGTCTGGCTGTGACTATACCTACACTGTAATCATTTCTACAAATGTGCTATTTTTAACTAAATTTTGTCTTTTTGTTTTCATTTCACCACAGTTCATTTGTAAGTGAATTAGGGTCAATGTGTGTTATTGTATGTAATGCCAATAGGGCAGACTACACTTTCATTTTTTCATCTACTATCTTAAGATGATAAAATAAGTGGCAAACTATGGTTTTTGATTCTTCTGTTTATAGACTGTATTTGCACTCAGAGATGGGATTTATTTAACCGCAGTGCAAAGAATGGATATCATCAAAATATACATGAGGATGGCAAAGGTAAATAAAGATGAGATATACTTTGGTAGAAGCACATAAAATGCTAGTTTTTTTTTTTTTATGTAAACACCCATGTGGGGTGTTTTAATGTGGGGACTAATACAAGAAGTCTAATGAAAACTGATGGGAAAGATAGTGTGACAAACAGAGCCTTGTCATGTGTTTTTGGAGGGGCCTGCTGGCCAGCCTCTTACCAAAAGACTATGGGCCCCTTAAAAAACTATGTGAACAGATTTGGATCGAGTGATTTTATATTTAGTTTGGGAACTGAACAGCTGCATGACTGGAGACCTCCCTGGAGCTTGTTAAGCCTAATTGCTAAGGAACTAGACTGACTGCAAGCCCTGATTCTCTGGAACTGTTTTGGGCATGGGACCATGCAGGCGGTCCGTCAAATTATGACTTCCAGGAAATTCTTGAACCCTTGAACTGATCTGGGTAATTTTTGGATATGTTGGTCACCTAGATCAGGGCTATCAGGGATTTAATTTAGTTTAATACAGTGCTTGATTCAATTATCTCCCAGGAATAGGGGAGGGACTGACCTATTATGTATAGGAGTGTCCTGGATCTGAGAGCCAATGTAATCATGTATATGTTTTTACTGTAGTCTACTCTCCGGTCCAGGGGAGGGAATGCCCCTTGCATGAGGATCTGCAAATAAGGCCAGTTGTGGCTGCCATTAAACATTTGTTTTACCCTTCATGAAGTCTAGGCTTATGTTTGGGGGATTGGAGAGCTATATTTACTCTTGTAAGAGCAGCCTGCTTTGCTCTCTGGACTAGGAGAGGTCTACCCACTGGAAGCTGGATCCTGGTCGTGGGTACAAAGTGAGGTGAGGACAGCGAGGCCCAACCAAGCTGAGGCTGTATGTGGGGTTTACGGTGGTTATGGTGTTCCAGTACAGTGCTTAAGGTGCTCGCAAGTACTAGGAAGCAGCAATTGACGGAGGAACCCGGTCAGGGTGCCAGGCGGTCCATCACAGGTAGGTCATGTCTCTTTATTAATATCTAGACAAGAGTAAACACAAAATACAGCTAATGAAGTGAAACTAATTTTATTTCAGTGAATTGATATGCTAAATAAAGCTTTTATATATTATACATAGACAGCTCATGTAATGAGGTTTTATATGCTTGACATTATCCTTCCAGCACAAGGTCCTGGTATATTACAATGTGGTAATATAGATATCTCCAGTAGGTCTATGCTAAAGATGGAAAAAAGACTATCAGACTTTAGCTGCATACCCTTTGTAAAATAAGACAGCGTGGACTTTTTAATATAGGGCATTCTGTCTTTCCAAGTGGGGAGGAGGAGACACTTTCCTGGGACTAGGAGGCGTCACAGGCTTCCCCATTGAGAGTGGTGGAACCAGCAATGCGCTCCCCAACTCCCTTCTTGTCCTAATCTGTCTGTGATCTCCTCTATCCCCTCCTCTCACTGACCACTATTTCTTAGTCATGCTCTAAATTTAAAATGTCCTTGCTTGCTATCTGTGTCATCATACTAACCTGCATCACGCTTTGATTCTATTTATATAATTACCAATATGGATACCACACTCTCCTGGATCCCAGAGTGCAACCGGGCCTGAGGTTGGCCAATCCTCCCAATATGATTTGCAAAAAAGTAATGATGGTCCAGGCACTCAAGTTCAAATCAGTGGGCAGATTTATTGGAGCAAAGTAGAAACAACGTTTCGGCCCACAACAAAGGCCCTGTTGTGTCCCAAACCGTACTTTCTCTTTTGCTCCAATAAATCTGCCCACTGGATTGAACTTGAGTGCCTCGACCATGATTATTTTTTTGATTCTATTTATAAGCTTATCTACATTGGTCTAAATCTATCCATATGTAATCACAAGTTTAGCACACTTTACACCTGGCTTACCTTAACTATAGCTAACCATATCTAACCCTAGCTAACACTAACCATAGTTAAACCTAGCTTACCATATATAACCCTAGTTAACCATAAATAACCCTACCTAACGCAAACCCTAGCTAACCATATATAACCCTAGATAACTCTAACTCTAACCCTAGCTAATCCTAATTAGATAATCCTAATCCTAAGTAACTCTAACTCAATCACTTATAAAACACTTATATGTTTGATAGACTGACCTTCAGTGATCACTATAAGAACCAACCACAGTGATCACGTTGCCTTAACTAACATGTGTAATTGTTTCCCAATGCGATCAGATCAGAGCAAGTCAAAAGGTATGGCTGGTATAGCAATAATGTGGGGGTTGGTATAGGCTTAATATTAACTAGCAAAACTGAATTTAGATCATAAACATATTTGTTTTTTAACAATCAGGACTGATGTATGAATATTTTTCAATCCTTTTTAAATAGTTGCACTGAATGCATAAATATTATAAGCAAAAATGTGATTTTTTTTTTTTAATTTCCAGTTTTTTACATTTTATTCACACAATGTTGTGTTAGGTATGCATATATGACATTAAATGAAAGCCCTTTCTGTCCTCGAAAAAATGATTTATAATATGTATTCGGCACCTGGAGAAAAACCTTTAACCCCGTAAGGACACATGACGTGTGACATGTCATGATTCCCTTTTATTCCAGAAGTTTGGTCCTTAAGGGGTTAAATAACAGTGGAACAAACTTATAGCTCAAATTCAAGGTTTTGTTTAGGTTCAGAATGTGGACAACTACCTCCATTCTTAAAGGGTGATTTAATATTTATGATTTATAAATATAGATGTTTTTACTGCTCTTCGTTTTTTTCCCCTCTATTAGTCACTTCTCATTTGATATGTGAATAGAATCAACATTTAGTAACCGTCATCAATCGTCTTTTTCACATTAATTGTTTTTTATTCAGGGCATCACAGGAAGAATTTAGAATAAAAATCGATATGACATACTCAGCCATTGCACTTTAAGGTTGATTCTAGATTTGGCTAGATTCAAGCTTGGAGTTCAGGAATTCGAACGATCACCAGATGAGTCCAAATTTGGATGAATTGTGGGTCAGATGGAAACGAATCTCCAAGTCTACTTATTATTTTGATTGGCTTCCAATATCATCATACAACTTAGGAGTCAATCAATGACTATTGCTGGTCTGCCTCCCTAGTGGGTCAGCCTGCAGTAGCCAATTATCAGTGAACTATTGCTGACTCCCTTACTAGTGAGGCAGCCCAGCATGCACTGCTGCAGGAAGACATTTGCTGTAAATCACAGCATAGAACCACTGGACTGGATGTCGCTGCAGTCCTATTGTGTGTGGCAACCTTTTTAGGCTGCTACTGGACAACTTCCGAGGGGAAGCATCTTGTGATAGCAAGCACACACCATCATAGTGATCACATTGTATACTGTTCTTAAAGGACCACTATAGTGCCAGGAAAACAAACTCATTTCCCTGGCTCTATAGGGTCATTAGGTGTCCCCCCCCCCACCCTCAGGGCCCCCCTCCAGCTTGGCTGAAGGGGTTAAAACACCTTCAGCCACTTACCTTTCTCCAGCACCAGGCTCCCTCGGTGCAGGGCAACTCTCCTCCCTCTGCCGATGTCAGATCAGAATGCGCATGTGCGGCAAGAGCAACGCGCACATTCAAACCACCCATAGGAAAGCATTACTCAATGCTTTCCTATGGACGTCCAGCGTCTTCTCACTGTGATTTTAGTGAGAATAGAGGAAGCGCCTCTAGCGGCTTTCTCTGAAACTGCTATGTTTTCAGCTGCAGGGTTAAAATAAGAGGGACCTGGCACCCAGACCACTTAATTGAGCTGAAGTGGTCTGGGTGTGTATAGTGTTCCATTAATAGAGGCACCCCATTCTGCCTGATAATGACGAATATAGCCAAGGCCAGGCTGGGAACTAAAAGCAGAGCTGGAAAAAAATTCTATACCAGCTTAATAATGCATCGCGCCAGCATAGTGTGAAGAAGGATTTGGCTTTATTTCTCATGGTAGCTCTGTTTGGAATGGAGATAAGCTGTACAAAAAAGATGGTTTGCATCTTTCTCAAAAGGGAACAAATGTTCTCAGTGAGCAGTTCAGAGGTTTTGCTAGGATGTATTTAAACTAGGAGGGGGGGGGGGCAAAAGGGTGATAAAACATCAATCCAATATTCCCCCAAAACAAGGACAGAAGGTGCCTGTAGCAAGTGTGTTAAAAAATGATAAGCTTAGAGTCATGTCTACAAATGCTCGCAGTTTAGGGAATAAGATCCATGAGCCTGTGGCAATAATGGCAACTGATAGTGTAGATTTAGTCGCTGTTACTGAGACATGGTACAATGAGAAAAATGACTGGGACATAGCAATACCAGGGTACTCTTTATATAGGAAAGATAGGGAAGGCAAGAAAGGGGGAGGGGTGGCCTTGTATGTGAAGGATAGCATAAAATCTAGCCTAATAAAAGTTAGTGAGGCAAACATAGAGTCCGTTTGGGCTACGTTAGAATTTGGTAATCACACAGTAACTCGTGTAGGTGTGATTTATAGGCCCCCAGGACAAATTGAAGAGTTAGATAATCTACTAGTTGAGGAAATAGCTAAAATGACAATGAAGGGGAAGTTATCATCATGGGTGACTTTAATCTTCCTGATGTAAATTGGAAAACAAAATTAGCTACTTGTGCCAGGAGCACACATATTCTAAACTCCCTACTGGGATTGTCTCTAAAACAAGTTGTTGAGGAGCCAACTCGTAAAGAGGCCATACTAGATTTAGTGTTAACAAATGGAGATTTGGTATCAGATATTACTGTAGGTGAAAGTTTAGGATCCAGTGATCATCAGTCAGTGTGGTTTAATATAAGAACAGTGACTGAGTCACACCACACAAAAACAAAAGTTTTAGACTTTAGAAAAACAGACTTTTCTAAAATTAGAATATGGGTAGAGGAGTCATTATCAGACTGGAGCAATTTAAATGGAGTCCAAGAAAAATGGGATTATTTAAAAGTTGCACTATTGAAGGCAACAGAAAATTGCATTAGGCTTGTCAGTAAAAGCAAAAAATTCAAGAAACCACTGTGGTACTCCGCAGATGTGGCCAAAATAGTTAAAAACAAAAAGTTAGCATTTAGGAATTATAAAAAAACCCAGAGTGAGGGAGACAAAATGATCTATAAGATTAGGCAGAAAGAGGCTAAGCAAGTTATAAGAGCTTCCAAATCACACACAGAAGAGAAAATAGCACAGTCAGTAAAAAAGGGGGATAAAACATTTTTTAGATACATAAATGAGAAAAGAAAAGTAAAACAAGGATTAGTTAGATTAAAAACAAAAGAAGGAAGTTATGTAGAAGAGGATAAAGGTCTAGCTGACTGCCTCAATGAATATTTTTGTTCTGTATTTACAGATGAAAATGAAGGAAAGGGACCTCAGTTAAGAAAAAGGATAAATGAGTCATTTATTACATGTGAGTTTACAGAGAAAGAGGTTCTATTTCAACTGTCAAAAGTAAAGACAAATAAGTCAATGGGACCTGATGGAATACACCCAAAGATATTAAAAGAGATTAGTGGTGTACTAGCAAAACCATTAACAGATTTATTTAACCAATCATTGTTAACAGGAGTAGTCCCAGAAGATTGGAAGTTAGCGAATGTTGTGCCCATTTGCAAGAAAGGTAATAGGGAGGAGTCGGGCAACTATAGGCCAGTAAGCCTTACTTCAGTAGTGGGAAAGTGATGGAAACCATGTTAAAGGATAGGATTGATGAACATCTAAAAACACATGGATTTCAAGATCAGAGACAACATGGGTTTACTTCAGGGAGATCACGCCAA
The DNA here is from genome assembly GCA_933207985.1 of Pelobates cultripes. Taxonomy (NCBI): domain Eukaryota; kingdom Metazoa; phylum Chordata; class Amphibia; order Anura; family Pelobatidae; genus Pelobates; species Pelobates cultripes. The sequence goes on from OW240912.1 coordinate 183,783,099, forward strand.
ACTAATCTTATTGATTTTTTTGATTAGGTAACTAAAATTATAGATCAGGGTGGTGCAGTAGACATTGCTTACCTAGATTTCAGTAAGGCTTTTTGACACTGTTGCACATAGAAGGCTTATCAATAAACTGCAATCTTTAAGTTTGGATTCCAATATTGTTGAATGGGTAAGGCAGTGGCTGAGTGACAGGCAACAGAGGGTTGTAGTTAATGGAATATATTCGAAGCTTGGACTTGTCACCAGTGGGGTACCTCAGGGATCTGTACTTGGACCCATTCTCTTTAATATTTTTATTAGTGATATTGCAGAAGGTCTTGATGGTAAGGTATGTCTTTTTGCTGATGATACTAAGATATGTAACAGGGTTGATGTTCCAGGAGGATAAGCCAAATGACAAATGATTTAGGTAAACTAGAAAAATGGTCAGAATTGTGGCAACTGACATTTAATGTGGATAAGTGCAAGATAATGCATCTTGGACGTAAAAACCCAAGGGCAGAGTACAGAATATTTGATAGAGTCCTAACCTCAACATCTGAGGAAAGGGATTTAGGGGTGATTATTTCTGATGACTTAAAGGTAGGCAGACAATGTAATAGAGCAGCAGGAAATGCTAGCAGAATGCTTGGTTGTATAGGGAGAGGTATTAGCAGTAGAAAGAGGGAAGTGCTCATGCCATTGTACAGAACACTGGTGAGACCTCACTTGGAGTATTGTACACAGTACTGGAGACCGTATCTTCAGAAGGATATTGATACCTTAGAGAGGGTTCAGAGAAGGGCTACTAAACTGGTTCATGGATTGCGGGATAAAACTTACCAGGAAAGGTTAAAGGATCTTAACATGTATAGCTAGGAGGAAAGACGAGACAGGGGGGATATGATAGAAACATTTAAATATATAAAGGGAATCAACACAGTAAAGGAGGAGACTATATTTAAAAGAAGAAAAACTACCACAACAAGAGGACATAGTCTTAAATTAGAGGGACAAAGGTTTAAAAATAATATCAGGAAGTATTACTTTACTGAGAGGTAGTGGATGCATGGAATAGCCTTCCAGCTGAAGTGGTAGAGGTTAACACAGTAAAGGAGTTTAAGCATGCGTGGGATAGGCATAAGGCTATCCTAACTATAAGATAAGGCTAGGGACTAATGAAAGTATTTAGAAAATTGGGCAGACTAGATGGGCCGAATGGTTCTTATCTGCCGTCACATTCTATGTTTCTATGTTTCTATGTTTCTAAGTAGAAGTAGAAAAAATTACTTAAAATTGAAAACTAAAAACTATTACTCTAACCTGAAAACGTACTCATATGGCTTTAAAATAAACAAGATAGTAAATTTATTTTACGCAGACATGCATTTGTATATAATCAATGTTCAGTTCAACTACCTTGACATATTAAAGGGACACTATAGTCAGCAGAACAACTACAGCTTATTGAATTTGTTCTGGTGAGTAGAATCATTACCTTCAGGCTTTCTGCTGTAAACCCTGTCTTTTCAGAGAAAATGCCGTGTTTACATTACAGCCTAGCGATAACTTCACTGGCCACTCCTCAGATGGCTGTTAGAGATCCTTCCTGGGTCATGGCTGCCTAAAATGCATCCAAACATTCAGTGTCTCCTTCCTCTGCATGCAGACACTAAACTTTCCTCATAGAGATTCACTGATTCAGTTCATGAGATGCTGATTGGCCAGGGCTGTGTTTGAATCATGCTGGCTCTGCCCCTGATCTGCCTCCTTGTCAGTCTCAGCATATCCCATGGGGAATTATTGTGATTGGATCAGGCCACCACTTCTGATGAGGTCAGAGGAAGTTCACCGGCAGAGGCAGCAGCTTCAGGCTTGACTACAAGTAAGATTTTATTATCTGTAGGGAGGAAAAGGGGGCCAAGGGGGCTAGGTAGTGGTTTTAACACTATAGGTTCAGGAATACGTGTTTGTGTCCCTGACCCTATAGTGCTCCTTTAAGAAAGGTTTGGTAATGGGACTAAAAATGATGAATATATGCTGTTGCACAGCTTTAAAACGAAAAGAGACGTTATCTTGTTTATTTTGAAGTCCTAACTTTGCCTGAACACTATCTCAGCCAATCCAACTCAATTGGAGACTATTGTGCATGTGTGGCAAAACGCTGCCCTGTGACACAGAAATCAGGAATTTTCCCAGTATCCCAGTGGTCCAGTTCGGCCCTGGGTATAGCAGTCATTGGGGATGGCTGTCTATGCGATTGCTTGCCTTGTGTACCTTCACATTGCTTCTACTGTGATGCCTCAAGAAGCATCAAGGAGTAACTTATTTTCACAAAACCTAGACTGGATGACTGTCATACACGTTACCCTATAGACATGTCTCTTAAAACCAATCCCACTGAGTCAATCCATAACTATTGTACTAAAGTTAATAAAATCAGACAAAAGAGGGTATTAATGTGCACATAAATCTGTGATCGATCTTTTAAGATATTTGGGTAAAACTGTTCACAATTTGTGTAGGAAACTGTGTTTATATTCTAGTCTATCTAATGAAGGTTATGTCCATAACTAGGTAATAGGTAATCATTTTGCAGAGCTTGATTAATCCTTGATATGATTTCTATTCTTCATAGAACAGTGGCACATTCTACTATGCCTGGAAAGGGATAGATAAGGCTGCATCTTTAAACCCTAACCTTATTTAAAATACACATCCCAATCTGTTCTATTCCTCAGTTGCACGGTCTCATTTATATTGATTTTCTGCACCACTGGACAGATAATGGAACACCCCCTGTATCAAAAAGAAACAGTTACCTTGTTCGGTGTGAGTAGTGTATGCCCAGAGAAGGCATATAAATGACATATTTAGACAGTACATGCCACATTTAAACAATCCTGGCACTCCCCCTTCAGTCAGTCTGAATAGATGTTAGGTCCCAAGGACTGGGAATAGATGAAAATAAAAAAGGATTTCTGTACACCATGAATAAATCAACCCTTTTTGTCAAAGCAACCAATGTTGCAATTTGATTTTTCTAATTAGAACACTGCATATGTATATAGCTATAGATGTCAACTTGTCTTGTGTTTATCCTTGTACAGGGGTCCTAATATGAGTCTTTCCCATGGGAGGCTTTTCAACAGAACGGCAACCAATTTGAGTCATTGCCTAACAACAACAAAATTTATATATATATATATATATATATATATATATATGTACATACATACATACATGAGAATGGGAAGGCTGTGATTAGACTATAAAAGAAACCATACCTAATGTTCAATGTTTCTAATATTGAAATAATACTTAATAACTGCAAATATACATTTAATTTAGTTTTGTGTCTACAGTTCAGTTTTAAGCATGCATCTACTCAGAAGTACAATTTCAGCGTCTGAGATTTTGTTGTATGCCTGCTTGCTTGGTCTACATTTTGCTAGTCATTTGCTATCTTAACAAAACTCTGTTGTAAAGAAATCCCCTACTTTGTCAAAAATCTAAAATTTACTTCTAGTTAATTTACATACTCTGTTGTTTCTTGCTATCTAGACATGATGACATTTAGTTACCAACATTATAAACTGACGTCTGTAACTTATCTATAGTGGATTTTTTTTTTTTTTTACCTTTAGACAGTATTGTATAATAATATTTAAAGCAATTACAATCCAAAATTCAAAGATCATGTTTTCTGTTGATATCGCTGTTGAAGTCAGAAATCATCTTACAAACTGATCTAAATTGTCACTTTAATTTTTCAATGTCAAGGGTTAACAAACAAAAAAACCAAAGAATTAGGACTTTTGCAGTTTTTTTCCATTCCATTCCATATTACAGAACACAAACCACATTGATAAGTGCAAATAGGTAATGGGTGTGCAATTATCCCATTATAGTCCATATGGAGATTACTGTTCGTGTGCATAGTTAAGGTTATAAACTGACTTTTCAGTAATTGTGCACACATATATTTGTTAATTTATCAACTATTTTTATTGTAGCTTTTAAGCTTCTTAGGTTATTTTATTAACTTTTTTGTATTGTTGCTGGTACACACCATCAAGTCAGGGAGGTGTATTAAGTGTTCACTTTGCTTATGCTCTAAAAATATTTTAGGGTATTGGTTAAATATAATAAAGTGTTCAATCTGCTAAATGTCCAAAAGTCCTCTGATCAGGTGTGTGATTATCATTTCCTCAGCAGAATTATGACCACCGGAACATGAGTGCCTAATGCAATCTATATGCCCCTTTTTCACTAATCCAATGATGGCATAGAGCTCTAGAAATGTGGGATAGCCAGATTATGATTATGACATCTGCTAGGCCTTGACTATGTTTTGTTTCTTTCTGGGGTACTTTGCCTTAAACCCAGCCACTGGTAATATGCCTTCTATTAGTTTTCTGTCTCATACTGTCTTTGGTCAGACACTATCCTATGCTAAGTGTGTTACAAAAGCAACAACTTCTGTTTAAAATAAAATGGTAGACTTAAAGGAACACCTCTGTCCACCCCTCCCTTACCAGCCCCCTCCGCCCGGCAAATAAAAAGAGCTAACAAAAATACCCTTTTTTACACTTACCTGATTCCAGCGCCAAAGTCCCTCTGTGCTCTTCTTCCGTCGACATCAGCCGATGAGGGGAACCTAATGTGCATGCACACAACACAGAATCAATGCTTTCCTATGAGGGTTTTGAATAAGCTGGATGTCCTCAAACAAAGCCTCATGATAGACAGCCACTAGAGGCAGTGTTAACCCTGCAATATAAACATTGCAGTTTCTCTAAAATTGCAATATTTTACATCACAAGGTTAATGAAACAGGACACTGCACCCAGAATGAAAGGAAGTGATCTAGATAACTATAGTGTCCCTTTAAAATTATTAAGTGAATAGAAGATAGAGAAGAAGTTAGTGGTGAAGATTCCTTGGCAAATTGTTTTCGTTCATGGAATTCATATTTTTTCTGCATAGAATTACCGAAGCAGAAGATTGGAACTATGTCATCCCTTTGTCCTTGACAATGAATGTCAAGCACAGAGCAAATTAGGCAGCTTGCACACACTTTAGGATCACATTGTTCTTCTGAATATGTATGAAATTGGTAAAGTTGGTAAAGGTGATCTCCAATTAGAGGTTCTGCTGACAGCAGATTTCAGCTGCTATAACCAGCGGAGGTGACGCTTCCATTAGTCATCTTGTGACATTACAAACCTAGCCAGTCAATTACTGGACCATGTCGTTTTGTTAAACCTTATCATTCCTGAATTTAATAATGTGCTGAGAAAGATGCATAGATAAAAAGTCTCGTCCAAGACGGCACAAATCATAGAATGAAAACAGTTCCACAGTGTTTTATATGAAACCTAGGTAAGGAGAAAAGCATACTGCTATTTACCCAGTATCATTATACATATCCGGGTATTATTATACAAAATCAACAGTATAAAAGAAACAAAAAAAAGACGATAAAAACAAAGGAGAGATAGACGTGCACAAAAAGGCAAAGTTAACTTTGAGATTCCTAAAGTAAAAAGCATATATTCTATTATTTAAAAAGTGATGGTGTTGTACAGAGCTCATAGTTGATTAATATTTTGCTGTACAAGCTATATATATATTTTTCTTCTTACTAATAAAAAAAAAAAAAACCCATAAACAGATACATAAATCTAAGCTAACGGGATGGAGCCTTGCAGCCATGCTGACCGGTCGCACACTCTGAGACCGTGCAATCTGTCTCCTAACAAAGCGCTAAATGCAAATCTATGACTTGAATTATATATCTCGTGACACTACTGTATCAGATGACATCCCTAGCTCTCAAACTAACTGTGTTTTTAACCAAGATTACCCCGGAGGTGACCATGCGGCCTACAAGGGCCCTATTAGCAGTGATCGCAGCAAGGGAGGCGGCTGATCCTTCGGCCTTCTATCAAGCACTTATCTGGGTGGTCTATCCTGTACTCTCTACCCCCCTCCTCTGGTGGAGGTTACCCCGGCACCTTTCGTCTGTGTCTCATTGGTGAAGCTCCTGCGACTACAAACCTGTGACAGCCAACCTGCTGTGACCATGATGGCGGATGCCTCATGTAACCCAGCGCCTCAATCTCTGCAGATGACTCTTCATGAGAAGCTGGATACCCTGTTCACAACCTTCTGGTCCACACTAGCCACACGCTGGCACACTCCTGCTGGAGACCTGCCAGAGCCAATCCTTCCTCATACAACACGACAGCCTGCGACTCCTGGGCAATGCTCTGAAAGAAGCGGGTGCCATATAAACCACTCTGGCACCAGCACTGTTCAGCAGCCTTCCTGGAATATGGCCCAAA
>OW240912.1:183794424-183856339 GCA_933207985.1 Pelobates cultripes
AACTGTACTTCAGGGATATCACATCACTGTCCCTATTTATTCACATGTCTTGTTTCCCGTGTTCTGTGTTTATTTTTGGTTTCCCACATCCACCCCCTCTTTTATATTGAATTATCAGAGGAACATCTCTGTATCTGAGTGACCAGAACACACTGAATGTATCAGTGTTTTCATGTCAGATTTAGAAAATGGCACATCTGTGAGCTGTGAGATCATCAATTTTTGATAAACTATAATGTTTGTATAGGGGGTGGATTCCAGTACAAAAAAAAAACTACTATATAGAACATGCACAGTTTGTTTACTAGGTAATCTATTACAGATTATTTTGCATAACGTACAATGTATTATGAAACATTGGTGATTGACATGTTAAATGTTAAATACAGTCTGGTTAAATATTAAAATTTTAAAGATGTATAATTTTATTTATGAGCATGTTAAAAAGTATATGTGTGTATCTGTTAAAAAGTGCCATGAAGTAAGAATGCTTCTAAAAATAGAAATATTAATAGTATATTTAACAAAATGCAAAGTGAGTGATCAGAAGAAAAAAACAAATGTAATCAATATATGGTATGACCACCCTTTGTCTTCAAAACAGTATCAATTCTTCTAGGTACACTTGCACAAAATCAGAGATTTTAGTCCAATTTTAGTCAAATAAACATGTGCATAATTAAACAATTATACCAAACTGGTACTAATGATCATCAATTTGATATGGCTTACCTTTTCTAAAGAAGCCATTGAGAGCCATTCAGCGCCATCAGCTCAAAATGACAAAATTGGAATTGGCAAAAACCAATGAGACTATGGTACACCCATCTACCTTCTGGAGAAGTCTAGTCACTAGTGGTTTTCATGAAAAACATGTGGTCAAAAAGCCATTCATGGACTAGCGACTAAACTATTCATGAAACCAGACACATGTGTCTCTTACTTATCTAAATCCAGCGCCAATGTCCCTTGGAGCTGAGCAGGTTCTGCCCACACTCCTCCCCTACCGACATCAGCCAGCAGGGGAAAAATAATGTGCATGCGTGGCAGTGGCCTCGCTCACATTAGGATTTCACCATAGGAAAGCATTATTCAATGGTTTCCTATGGGGAAAAATCTGACGCTGTATGTCTTTATGCAAAGCACCAAGCCAGGAAGCTCTCTAGTGGATGTCTGGTAGACAGCCACTACAGGGAGTGCAGAATTATTAGGCAAATGAGTATTTTGACCACATCATCCTCTTTATGCATGTTGTCTTACTCCAAGCTGTATAGGCTCGAAAGCCTACTACCAATTAAGCATATTAGGTGATGTGCATCTCTGTAATGAGAAGGGGTGTGGTCTAATGACATCAACACCCTATATCAGGTGTGCATAATTATTAGGCAACTTCCTTTCCTTTGGCAAAATGGGTCAAAAGAAGGACTTGACAGGCTCAGAAAAGTCAAAAATAGTGAGATATCTTGCAGAGGGATGCAGCACTCTTAAAATTGCAAAGCTTCTGAAGCGTGATCATCGAACAATCAAGCGTTTCATTCAAAATAGTCAACAGGGTCGCAAGAAGCGTGTGGAAAAACCAAGGCGCAAAATAACTGCCCATGAACTGAGAAAAGTCAAGCGTGCAGCTGCCACGATGCCACTTGCCACCAGTTTGGCCATATTTCAGAGCTGCAACATCACTGGAGTGCCCAAAAGCACAAGGTGTGCAATACTCAGAGACATGGCCAAGGTAAGAAAGGCTGAAAGACGACCACCACTGAACAAGACACACAAGCTGAAACGTCAAGACTGGGCCAAGAAATATCTCAAGACTGATTTTTCTAAGGTTTTATGGACTGATGAAATGAGAGTGAGTCTTGATGGGCCAGATGGATGGGCCCGTGGCTGGATTGGTAAAGGGCAGAGAGCTCCAGTCCGACTCAGACGCCAGCAAGGTGGAGGTGGAGTACTGGTTTGGGCTGGTATCATCAAAGATGAGCTTGTGGGGCCTTTTCGGGTTGAGGATGGAGTCAAGCTCAACTCCCAGTCCTACTGCCAGTTCCTGGAAGACACCTTCTTCAAGCAGTGGTACAGGAAGAAGTCTGCATCCTTCAAGAAAAACATGATTTTCATGCAGGACAATGCTCCATCACACGCGTCCAAGTACTCCACAGCGTGGCTGGCAAGAAAGGGTATAAAAGAAGAAAATCTAATGACATGGCCTCCTTGTTCACCTGATCTGAACCCCATTGAGAACCTGTGGTCCATCATCAAATGTGAGATTTACAAGGAGGGAAAACAGTACACCTCTCTGAACAGTGTCTGGGAGGCTGTGGTTGCTGCTGCACGCAATGTTGATGGTGAACAGATCAAAACACTGACAGAATCCATGGATGGCAGGCTTTTGAGTGTCCTTGCAAAGAAAGGTGGCTATATTGGTCACTGATTTGTTTTTGTTTTGTTTTTGAATGTCAGAAATGTATATTTGTGAATGTTGAGATGTTATATTGGTTTCACTGGTAATAATAAATAATTGAAATGGGTATATATTTGTTTTTTGTTAAGTTGCCTAATAATTATGCACAGTAATAGTCACCTGCACACACAGATATCCCCCTAACATAGCTATAACTAAAAACAAACTAAAAACTACTTCCAAAAATATTCAGCTTTGATATTAATGAGTTTTTTGGGTTCATTGAGAACATGGTTGTTGTTCAATAATAAAATTAATCCTCAAAAATACAACTTGCCTAATGTGACGAGACCAATCTCGCCACATTGCATTGGAGAAGCCTGGTTGCTCGCCTGCTGCCTTTGGACTATGGCCCCTTTTAAAAGACTTTATTTTGCATGCAGAAAAGCTGTATTCGTGCTTTTCTGCCGGTTGTTCGGTAGTTTCAATCTACCGAACAACCGTACGAATGACTGGACCACCTGGGAGCTGGAGTGTGCCGGCAATTAACCTCCCTGAAGCTGCGGTTAACCGCAGCTTAATTGATGAACGCTGGGTGGCCGCCGTTCGTATCCCGAACACGAGGTCGCGGCCATTTTAAACCATACGAATGAACAGCGGTGTTCGCCTCTATTTTTATGGAACTAAAATCGGACACAGTTTTGCGCGAACACCGCTGAAGCCGCCGACCTCCCTTCTTGTTCGGTGAAAGCACACGAATGACCCGGTGTTCGGTATTTTTGTGTGAATATCTTATACCCCAGATAGGAATCCCATGGAGCCCATTCGTATGAAACTGACTGTAAAGACTTTGGCTCCATGGCGATTGAACTGTATTCGTGTAGTCTGAGTGCCATTCACCTAATAATGTGCACTCAGACCTGAGCTATCTGGGGATATGTTACATGTCTGTGTTTTATGTAGTAAATGTTACTTTGTGCATTTTAAAGTATAATGCTGGTTTTGTGTTCCCACGTGTGTAATGGAGTTTTGCCTTTGTCTTGGGAGATAATTGAGTTACTTCCCAATTATCTCCCAGGGCAGAGGGGAGGAAGCCAGGATGCATTGTGGGAATATACTGTGACTGTGTGTCCTTTTTGTATACTTGTCTGTCCCTTGTCACAGTCTCCCATTTGGTCCCCTAGGGGAGTGTCCACCAGGTGGGAGACCTGCATAAAAGCTGGGCAGGTAGCCCTCATTAAACAGACCACTGCTTGACCCTCAACACGGAGCCTTGTCTCGTCTTTGGGGGGATTTACTGTATGCTGCTAAGGACTGATTGCCAGGAGTGTAAGCCGCTTGGAAGCTTTTCCTGTTCGCCTGCTAGCAGCTATTCGTATGGTTCCTGTTCGGGAGTTTGAAGTGCTACCTTATTCCCTTGTATGCCGTTCGGGAGTTTGGAGCATTCACTTATTGGCGGTTCGTGAGTTTTGGTGATTATTCAGTAGCTGTGCCTGTCTCTGAAAAGGGGATTATCGTCTAAGCGTTTTTTTCCCCTTTTGTGCAAAACGGTCCGTTACAATTGGTGGCAAGCGGCGGGATCGTTCCCACGGACTACAGGACAGCTACAGGAGACACCATTCCGTGGATTTACAATTTGAGGGCAACGCATGTCCCAGTACAGCGACCCTGACAGCAACAGCATGGAACCAGCAGTGGCATACAGCTACTCAAGGAGAGAGTTTGACAATATGATGGGATTGCGGCTGAAGTACTACGGACCCAATCCACCGGAGAAATTGGTGCAGCTTATAAGGAATCTAGTGTTCAAGAATCTGCAACACCGGGCAGAAAGAGAAGGTCAGCTGGCACGTTGGGAAGAACTCCAGCGACAGGTACTGCAGGGAATTGGGAGCACAGTCTCCATTCCCCAGCGGCAGAGTGAATTGCAGGGAATTGGGAGCCCGAGCTCCATTCCCCAGCGGGAGATATTGCAGGGAATTGGGAGCCCAGTCTCCATTCCCCAGCAGGAGAAATTGCAGGGAATTGGGAGCCCGAGCTCCATTCCCCAGCGGGAGATATTGCAGGGAATTGGGAGCCTGAGCTCCATTCCCCAGCGGAAGAGTGAATTTGCAGGGTGGGAGCCCAGTCTCCATTCCCCAGGAGAATATTGCAGGGAATTGGGAGCCCAGTCTCCATTCCCCAGCGGGAGAAATTGCAGGGAATTGGGAGCCCGAGCTCCATTCCCCAGCGGGAGATATTGCAGGGAATTGGGAGCTTGAGCTCCATTCCCCAGCGGCAGGCTGAGTTACAGGGGACAGAGATAGTTGCTCCTGTCCCCCAGCAGCAGAATGAATTGCAGGGAATTGGGAGCCCAGTCTCCATTCCCCAGCGGCAGTGTGATACGCAGGGAATAGGGAGCCCAGTCTCCATTCCTCAACGGCAGAGTGTCCTACCGGGAATAGAGAGCCCAGTCTCCTTTCCCCAGCAGCAGGACACTGTATTGGGAGCGGAGACAGTCGGTCTCCCTCCACAGAGGATGAAAGTAGGTATGGGAGAGGAGCTTGCTACCACCTCTCCCCAGCGGCAGATCCTTAATGGACAGGGAATAGAGAGCTCAGTCTCCTTTCCCCAGCGGCAGAGTGTTATATTGGGAGAGGAGCCTGTTACCCCCTCTCCCCAGCGACAGGGCTGTCTAGCCAAAGGGGAGACAGTCGGTCTCCCCCTCCAGCAGCAGAGATGGGTAACCAAAGGGGAGACGGTCGGTCTCCAGCAGCAGGACTGTGCATCTAAAGGGGAGACGGTCGGTCTCCAGCAGCAGGACTGTGCATCTAAAGGGGAGACAGTCAGTCTCCAGCAGCAGCAGCAGAGCGGTGTATTTAAAGGGGAGACAGTCGGTCTCCCCCTCCAACAACCAGGCTCCCACCAGGCTACCCTCCCAGTAGCGCTGGCAACAGGGCAGAGTGCCGCTGGTCTCTGCCCACGCAGCAACCCACCAAGTCAGCGTACCCGTACCCAGCACAGCCGTGGTGAGGCACCTGGACATGGACAAGCTTCTTCTCTACCCAGGTGTAGTAACCATTTATTGTGTGTGGGCTGTGCTGTTTATTATTTGTTGTGGGTGGGCTGCTGGACTAACAAGGGCACTGACCGGCAGGAGGTCAGATACCCTGTTAGTCTGTTTGGAAAAGGGGAGAGATGTGACGAGACCAATCTCGCCACATTGCATTGGAGAAGCCTGGTGGTTGCTCGCCTGCTGCCTTTGGACTATGGCCCCCTTTTAAAAGACTTTATTTTTGCATGCAGAAAAGCTGTATTCGTGCTTTTCTGCCGGTTGTTCGGTAGTTTCAATCTACCAAACAACCGTACGAATGACTGGACCACCTGGGAGCTGGAGTGTGCCGGCAATTAACCTCCCTGAAGCTGCGGTTAACCGCAGCTTAATTGATGAACGCTGGGTGGCCGCCGTTCGTATCCCGAACACGAGGTCGCGGCCATTTTAAACCATACGAATGAACAGCGGTGTTCGCCTCTATTTTTATGGAACTAAAATCGGACACAGTTTTGCGCGAACACCGCTGAAGCCGCTGACCTCCCTTCTCGTTCGGTGAAAGCACACGAATGACCCGGTGTTCGGTATTTTTGTGTGAATATCTTATACCCCAGATAGGAATCCCATGGAGCCCATTCGTATGAAACTGACTGTAAAGACTTTGGCTCCATGGCGATTAAACTGTAATTGTGTGGTCTGAGTGCCATTCACCTAATAATGTGCACTCAGACCTGAGCTATCTGGGGATATGTTACATGTCTGTGGTTTATGTAGTAAATGTTACTTTGTGCATTTTAAAGTGTTATGCTGGTTTTGTGTTCCCACGTGTGTAATGGAGTTTTGCCTTTGTTTTGGGAGATAATTGAGTTACTTCCCAATTATCTCCCAGGGCAGAGGGGAGGAAGCCAGGATGCATTGTGGGAATATACTGTGACTGTGTGTCCTTTTGTATACTTGTCTGTCCCTTGTCACAGTCTCCCATTTGGTCCCCTAGGGGAGTGTCCACCAGGTGGGAGACCTGCATAAAAGCTGGGCAGGTAGCCCTCATTAAACAGACCACTGCTTGACCCTCAACACGGAGCCTTGTCTCGTCTTTGGGGGGATTTACTGTATGCTGCTAAGGACTGATTGCCAGGAGTGTAAGCCGCTTGGGAGCTTTTCCTGTTCGTCTTTTAGCAGCTATTCGTATGGTTCCAGTTCGGGAGTTTGAAGTGCTACCTTATTCTCTTGTATGCCGTTCGGGAGTTTGGAGCATTCACTTATTGGCGGTTCGTGAGTATTGGTGATTCTACAGTAGCTGTGCCTGTCTCTGAAAGGGGGATTATCGTCTAAGCGGTTTTTTCCCCTTTTGTGCAAAACGGTCCGTTACACCTAATAATTCTGCACTCCCTGTATAGGTGGAGTTAACCCTGGAAAGTAATTATTGAAGTTTCTCATTTACTGCAATAATTGCTATTGCAGGGTTAAGGGACATGGGACTTCAATGAGCTGAAGATGTCTGGGTGCCTACAGTGTCCCTTTAACCATTCATCACCATCTTAGATTAGTCACTGAAGCCCTTTCTTAGTAGAGTTACAGGGTAGACTCATACTATTCAGTTCTACTAAGTTGTACACCACTTACAGTAGTTTAGAGAACAATGCGTTGAAAGTTGTTCAGCAGCAGAAAATTCATTAGCAACTTTGACAAGATTGCCTTATTAAGAGATTTATACTGAGCAGTCATTGAATTCAAATGGGTTTCACCTTTAGAAACTTGGTGACTCTGTGCAAACTGCAGACTGGGTTTAACAATTTGCAGACTGGGCATAAGACTAAACAATCTAAGTTTTAAAGGTAATTATGGTAATTGTGAGAAATGTGTACTGGTTACCTTGCAATTAACTTATGGCATTTAGGATTAGAAATCACTTCAAAAATAGTATAAAAGAAACAAAATCAATTATTTCCTACATAAAAGTGGTTAAGCACCCATTAAAAAAAAATCATGTCTAACTCTTGTTTGTAAAAGGAATATTTCATTTAGACAACCATGTTTTGCCAACTCCCCAAGGCCACCAGTACAAGAGTCTAACTAGATTTTACAAGATAAAATACAACAGATATTCCCTACCTTGAAATTCCAAATGATGCCATCATGAAAGTGCTTAGTTGGATGGTTGCCAAATGGGGAAGATGTTTTGTGTTATTTACACAGTCTTGTCCACTGAGAGCATTAAACCCGCATATTGTCTACTTATAATAGCTAAGACATACTTTTATGATTTTATTCTCCAAATTATAGTGTAGCTCAGAAAACATGGAAATGGAGCCAAATTTCAATGACAGTAACAAAACATTGTTTTGTTTGCATATTAAATAAACTTTATTTATATAGACATACTGTACATCAGGTTTCCATGAAATAATATATATTAATTTTCGTTTAGTTTTCTTGAACTTCCACATTCTATTTTGAAAATAATAAGTGATTTTAAGCTCATCACTTTAAAATTAGCCTTCTATTTAGGGGTTCAATATTTGGGTTAGCAGATTAATGACCCCTGGAAAATCATTACCACTATTTTATAAACTAGGCCTGGCCCAGGACACCTTCTAGTCTAAGTCCAAGAATAAAATTGTCATCTCATTCTCAAACCCCTAAAGTCAAAACCTCACTCAATCACTTCCTGCTCACATGCATTTAACTAACCACACTATATAAAAGTTTGCTGCAGACACACACATACATAATTATTTAGTGAGTCACTATTACCTAATTAACACACACTCAAACACAGACACAGACATTCAAAAACTCATGCAGGCAGACACCACACAAAGCGCACTCACAACTCATAACGGCACACATTCACACAACAGCACACACACATCAAGAAACACATACAAGGGGGTGTAAGAGACACACAAGAGGGGTATAAGAGACACAAAGGGGGAAATTTGAGAGTAATATACATAAAAGGGGGACAAAATACAAGGGGTAAGACATTCAAAAGGGGGCGGGGGGTTAAGAGACAAGCAGGTGAAGATATATTTTTTTGTGTGTGTTTTTCCTGGGTAGCTAAACATCCTTGCTGAAACCCTGGGAGAAGATAAACCAGTTGTTTTTTCAATGTTCCACTGACTTTTTGGTATTTATTATTTGTGCCTCACAGAACCAAAAGAAAATAAGCTGTGCTTACGCCTTCATTGTAAAAGGTCAGACTTGAGAGAGTAGATTGACTGATACATTATATTGTATGCATCTTTTATGGCTTTCAAACCCCACATTTATAACTTCCACATTAAAAGACAATTGCGACTTATAAATATTTTACTGTATCAGTAGTAGGTACCATAATAATATATTTTGCTTGGTTATTATTGCTTGAACATATAAAAATACCTTTAACTATTGTAGATGGCAGACACTGTTATTAATTTATTGTGCAAAAACCTTTGAAAGACCACTTTGTAATGTACGGCATTCTTATCAAACATAGCAGAAGATGGAGAAGACACCGTTGTTTTGTTTTGTTTTGTTTTGTTTTGTTAGAACTAGTATATGGGGCTCTGAGAGAAGCTTGGATGCAGGGTCATCTTGAAAAAAAGTCTGAAAGGATGGATTTGTGGTTAACAAAATAATACAACTATTGGCACACAACACTAAAGTAAATAGTAATGAAAAGAAAAAATATTATCAACTTAATACAATGGACTGCATGAACATGGATACGCTGTAGGTTACAGCTGGCAGGACTTGCAGTAGCATGCAGGAATTCAGAAGTACCACCTAATGGCAGGACTAAAAGAGTGTGAAGGTACTGCTTGATTTTTCAAAACAGCTTAGGCATATATATACAATTACAGATATTATTAAATCAAAAATAAGCCCAAATTGTTGGTGATCAAAAAAACATATACAAAACAAAACGTAAACAAAAACTTGAATTTGCGCTATATGTCTGTTCAGGCGTAATTCGCCTCTTTCATATTATGTGCACCCACACTTATTATATATCATTTTGTTCAGGGGAAACAGTGCTTTCATTTAACATCAAATATTTAGGTATGAAACATAATTTAATATGAATAAAATAAAAAAAAGAGAGAAAATAAGAATTGTAAAAATTTTTTTAGTTCTACGTGACATTTTAACTGTGAATGTCATAATACTGTTTGCTTTTACTGCAATATTGTACTCAGCGATGTCTCACATGTAAAACAGTACCCCTTATGTACAGGTTTTATTGAGTTTTGGGAAGTTACAGGGTCAAATATAGCATGTTACATTTTTCAGTTTTGGCCAGTGTTTGTGACTAAGTGGCTACTAAAAAGACTGGACATACCCCGTTTGCAATACCTTGGGTTGTCTACTATTGCAAATGGTATGCCATCATAGGGGTAATTTTCATTCTTGGGCTACCATAGGGTCTCAAAGGCAACGTAACCAATCTGGCGAATTTTAATGTGAAAAAAATGAAACACAAGCCTTATATTTGACGCTGTAACTTTTGAAAACACCATAAAACCTGTACATGAGGGGTACTGTTGTATTCGGGAGACTTCGCTGAACACAAATATTTGTGTTTCAAAACAGTAAAAAGTATCACAGCAATAATATCGTCCGTGTAAGTGCTGTTTGTGAATGAAAAATGCAAAAGACTTCACTTATCATCATTGTAATACATTTTACTGTTTCGAAACACTAATATTTGTGTTCAGCGAAGTCTCCCGAGTAGAACAGTACCCCCCATGTACAGGTTTTATGGTGTCTTGGAAAGTTATAGGGTTAAATATAGTGCTAGCAAATTAAATTCCCTTTACTTTGGCATGGGTTGTCAGGCAGGTCCCGCTAATTGTAATTAATTAAGATACCTAATTATGTAAAAATATTACATAAATATATATGTAGAATTAATATATGTATATATATATATATATATATATATATATATATATATATATAATATATTTTTATTTATATAGGTATATATATATATATATATATATATATATATATATATATATATATATATATATATATATATATATATATAGTGTTATATATATATATATATATATATATATATTTATGTATATAGATATATATATATATATATTATTTTGTTCTATGTGTATTTTGATATAAATATATATACATTAATATCACAATACAGTTAGAACGAAATAACACACATCTATATATTTTTTAATTATTTATTTTTAATTATTTTTTTAATTTTATTTTTTAACGTATTTACATTTTTTTAATATAATATATAAATATATATATATAACAATAATTATATATATATTTAATCAGTATCAGTCTACGTGTAATTTGATATTAATATATATAATTATATATATATTAATAGTAAAATACACCTAGACAGTGTATGTGTATGTATATCTATATATATATATATATGATCTAAGTATGTGGATCGGATGTGCCGCAGGGGGCTCCCTGGGTGTCCCCCCAACCGGGTAAGTAAAAAAAAGACGGAGGGCGTACTATTACGTCCTGCGGCGTTTAGAGCCGCATAAAATAGGGCGTAATAGTACGCCCTCCGGTCTGAAGGGGTTAAACAAAATAGCACAACACTTTTCGACCTGCCTGGTCGTCATCAAGGTGCATACTGTGTTTTTAAAGTATTAGCATGTTATATATTCACAAAATGGCTCTCAGACATTGTAGTAAAATAGAACTTCTCTTTACTTCAGTACACACACATAATGACATAACACAAGAGAGACTAACAACAGAACAAGTGCATAACTTCACTATGTTGCCATCTACTGGAAGGTGGACTGCATAAACCCCAATACACAACAGTGTTTGTCCAGCTTTCTGGTTTAAATGTCACCATCTGTCACTGCACATGTTCCCAGTTTGACAAGAACAGTTCAAACACAAGATCTGATTTAAGGAACTACAATAATCGAAAGCTATAGCAAATGTTTTGCTCTTGTGGCAGATGTGTTACATAAAGAGGCTACATTAAAAATAAAACAGTACATTGAACTATGATATGGAGGTTTCCAGGAAGTAGATCCCCAGCTGTTGCAAAACTACAATTCACATAATGAAAATAAGCAAAATGGCAATACTAGCACTGCAACAGACACAGATCTACATTTTGGCCATTCCTGGATAGGACCTGAACACCAGCAAATTCTGACTATATTTAATTACCCTTGTTGTTAGTTTTTGTGAGGCCTGTATTATAACTTTATGAAACAATGTACATATTGGTGAAGATGTCTAAATTATAGCTGTGTGCAAATGTACCGAAGGCACTATTTATCTTAGGAGGTATTGCTTAAAGAATGTGACAAACATGAAGTAGCTTCTCGGTGGATAAAATGACTGTTGTTTGTGAAATAGATTTTGATCGTTCAAACACCCACTGAGAATGTTTGTCAGCGACTTACGCCTGACATTCAGCGTCTTTCTGGCAGGCTACAGTCAATTCCTGCACTTTCAATAATCCATCACTATTGTTACAGTGATAAGTATAATAGGCACCTTTCATTTGAAAAAAAACAAGTTCCCCCTTAGCTCTGCTTGGCAGGCTGCAAGATCAGCTTTTGAAAATGTGTCTGTTCTAGACACTTTGGCTGCTGCTTACTGAATCCATATTTGGGGGGGTGGTTAGGAAAAGGTGGGCAACCTCCTTGTATATTTTGCAGAGAAGACAATCAGAGACAATAACTAAGCACAAATCATGGTATTTTTCAGCAATTCCAGCTCTTGCAATCTGTAAGTAGCAATTCTGTACATTCATTTTCCTTGAGAAAACCTACATAATGACAGTGCTGGATTTACCAGCAGGCAGAGTATGCAACTGCCTACAGGCATCTGGCGGGGGCACGTACTCTGCCACTGAAATGTATTTTAATTATGTTTTCTTTTTTTGTAATGCTGGTGTCATGTTTTTACTACTTGTAATGCTGATGTATTGTTCAGTGGATCTTGAAGGGGAACTCCAGTTCCCTAAAGAAGTGCTTTAGTGAACTGCATGTCCCTGCATGCTTTTTTTTATTTTTTATAAAAGTGCAGATTTCAAGAAAAATATGCATTTTCATAAATCCTCTTAGAAACACTCCCAGCCTCACTTACTTTGAACTTTAATTGATTTGCAGGGAGAAGCATTGTTGGTGGATCTCAAAGATTGTCCATGCATGCGCTGTGTGTCCTACTGCTTTTCTAGGATGATTATATAAAGGCCACATTGGACAACTAAGAAAGGAGGAACTGTTGCACACTTCCATGATTTCTTAGGATTGGTTCAAGCAAAAAAATAGTTGTTACAATGTTTCCAAATAGAGAGTGAGGAAAAGGGGATAGTTGTCTTACCATTCAGCAGCAGGAGGGTTGAGCGAGGTTAACCTGTGTCTGATGCTCCTGAACTCTCTTGGATCTCCTGGGCAAGAAGTACAGTATTGGCAATCTACGATGGTTATCTCTGGAGGTAGCATGTCATCACTTACAAGAGAGGATCTGGTAAAAAAAAAATGCTGGCTGCTTACTCTTCTTCGCATGGAATGGATTCTCTCCATGACATCTTGCCAGCAGTTCAGGCAATGACTGATGGTCTGACTGATGGTTGGAGTTCGGCAACTCTGGGGAGTGACAGGAGGTCCAGGCATTCCAGGCCACCCATCAAATCCCCCCAGATGCAGTTCTAGGAATAAAAAGCAGTTTGTGGCCAGCCAGGAGACATTCAAGCAGGGTTCTGTTTCCTCTACCATTATGTCTGGTTGGGCTGGTGCCAAACTCCTACCCTTAAAATGCCACTAGGGGTGCAGATGTTGACACCAAGACTCCACAGCATGGCAACATCACAGGCCCCTCATCCACCAGTATAACCATACTTGGAGGGCCTGAAAGCCAAGGTATCAGCTGGGAATATGGAGCGGCAGCAGGCACCTCTAGTGGAATCAGAGGATGAGTTGGACAACAGTGCAGTCTCTCCAGGACTCCATCCAGTGGGTACTCTGTGTGAGTATGAATATGGTGCTGCTCAGTAAGGTCCAGGTAATCAGTGAGAGATTGTGCAGCTTCTTAAGGTTATTTTAGAGTGTTTGCGGGTAGCTGTGGGTAATCAATTAGTTAATTAGGCTGCAGTACATGGGGGGATGCTTCATGGGCTGCGTCCCTCTGCAGTAGGTTGCTTGTGGCAGATTTTCTTACCCCATGTGTGATATTTCCCCATTTCACAAAGAGTGTGTAAACAGAACTTAATAGGGGGTAACCCTAAAAATAGAATACATAAAACCCAAAGAAATGACCAATGGACATAAAATCCAGAGGTCAATGTAAAGTCACTATATGAATATAATGTAATTAAAACTAAACTTATTTTTATATGTTTATAAAGGAACAGTAATTGAACCAAAAAGACAAAAAAAAAACACTAAAAAAGGTCTAAGTAAGAAATGGGGTAGAAGCAGGCACCTGGGGCCGGCCCTTTAAATACTGCAGCCACCTGAGCGCTCCGTTAAGAGCCTCAGGCGGCTGCAGCTTCTCCCCTCCCCTCCCCTGTAACGTGGCCGAGCTGCACTCCGGTCCGCGGTGGCCGGCCGGCCGGAGTGATAGGAAGACGCACACTGAGTGTGCACTTCCTGTCAGTCCGGCCGGTTACAGGAAACAGAAACTCCTGTTCCGCGCGGAGTTTCTGTTTCCTGTAACCGGGCGAAGCAAGAAAGTCTGCAACCGCCGGCCACGCCACCGCTGAGCTCCCACCACAACTTCAAGGGGGGTGGAGAAGGGAGGGGGGGGAATAAGAAGAGGGGAGGGAGGGAATAAGAAGAGGGGGAATAAGAGAGAAGGGGAGGGAATAAAGATGAGGGGGAATAAGAAGAGGGAGGAGGGATAAGAAGGGGAGGGAATAAAAAGAGGGGAGGAATAAGATGAGGGGAGGAATAAGAAGAGGGAGGGATAAGAAGGGAGGGATAAGAAGAGGGGAGGGGAATAAGATGAGGGAGGGAGGAGGGAGGGAGGAATAAGAAGAGGGGAGGAGGATAAGGATAAGAGGGAGAGGGGGAGAATAAAAAGAGGGAGGGGGGAATAAGAAGAGGGGAGGGAGGGGAATAAGAAGAGGGGAGGGGGGAATAAGATGGGGGGGAATAAAAAGAGGGGGGGAATAAGAAGAGGGGAGGGAGGGGAATAAGAAGAGGGGGCAGCTCTATAGGACAGGGGCCAAGACAGGGAGCTCTTTCACACTACGCGCGCACACACACACAATGCATCCCTATACATACACAGAAACACAACATGCTTCCCTTACACACAGATAAACACACAATGCATCCATTACACACACACACACACAATGCAACCCTTACACACAAAGACAATGCATCCTTTGCACACATACACAGAAACAGACAATGCAAACCCGTACACACGCATGCAAACACACACACTTCTTTTCTTACATACACACAGAAACACAATGCATCTCATGCACACACATACAGACACACACCTTGCATCCCTTATGCATACAAACACAGATTCACACAATGCATCCCTTACACACAACCAGAAACACATAATACATCCCTTATACACAAATACACACTGCTTCCACTACACACAAACACACTGCATCACCTGCACAAACTGGTAACCCTAAACACTACATACCATAAGCACACATATTAGATCCTCTACAATAACACATAACACATCCCCTACACACTCCACTCCCTGTGAGCGAACTCATGGGTGGGTGGAACTTATGAGTGGGCCTTATGGGCATACTCACCGTCAGGCCCTGGGGCCCAGACCTTGAGCTGTGTAAGGGGCCCCCAAAAAATTGAGCTGCTTCCAATTCTCCCAGAACATTGAATTTTGTGACCACAGTTGCAAACAGCCTCCAGAGATCCTGTTCTACACCAGACCAGTGGAGCCAAACTGCAGCCCATCATCATCCTCATCTGCTTGTAAGTAGGCAATCTAGTATATTATTAGTGACACTAATCTATAATTTACCTCACATTAAAGGGACACTATAGCTTAATGAAGTGGTTCTGGTGTCTATAGCTGGTCCCTGCAGGCTTTTTAATGTAAACACACACTGTGTGCAGCACTGGCGTTAGTTCATATGGCAGATCATATGGGTGGGGCATTGTGATGTGACATGTGGGGGCAGCAAATTTTTATTTTGTCTAGGGCGGCAAAAATCCTTGCAGGGAGGGAGCTGCGTGAGCTGCGCTGGCTCTGCTCCCCAGCACGCAGCTGAATGAGACCGGCGCCGGAATATGACGTCATATTCCGGCGCCAGTCTCATTCAGCAGCGCGCGAGGGCGGGAGGGCACTAACACAGGAAGCACCTCTAGTGACCGTCTGAGTGACTGTCACTAGCAGTGTCACTTTGAAGCAATGTAAACACTGCCTTTTGTCTGAAAAGTCAGTGTTTACGTTGAAAAGCCTGTAGGGACATGCTATAGACACCAGTACCACCACATTAAGCTGTGTGTGTGCGTCTGCTAGTGAGTGAGCTTGCTTGCATGCGTGTGCCTGCTAGTGAGTGAGCTTGTGTTTTTATGTCAATGAGCTGATGTATATCAGTAAGATTGTTTGTCTATGAGGCTGTGTATCAATGAGCTTGTGTGTGTCACTGAAATGTCAGTGAAATTGCCTGTGTCTGCATGTGCGTATGCTTACTGTATAATTAAACGTTTTACCCTGAAAGGACCAATATTTTATATTAGAAAAAGCAATATATATATATATATATATATATATATATATATATACTCAATCATCTGTCCTGGCAAGACATAGCCTTACATATTACACGCGACAATATATGGCGCAGTGACTTATGGGGCTGGCACAAATTTTTTTTCCAGGGCTGCTTTGTATCCCCAGTCCGGCCCTGGGTAGAAGGGGTTAAGGAGCAATAGAGGCTGCTTGATAAATGAATGATAAGATAGAGACAATTATGAATCCTAATTGTATATAAGTTACAAGGTAGTTGTGATGAGTAAAAAATATACTCACAGAGAGTTTGAACAATATAATGCCTATAAGATAGTACAGCAGGGAAATATATACAATGTAGCAATTAAATCATATAACCTAAGGAGAGCAGAGGGATAATGTCTCTGAAAAACATTATATAGCTAAGCCTTCAATGAACTTGCTAAACACTGAATCGACTTCAAGGTCGCTGTCTGAAAAGATAATATTGTAATGAAGTTGGTTGTAGGACAAGTATAAAGTAAATCTGCCTGTTATCAGGTAATTGTGGTGAGTAGAAAAAATATACTCACAGAGAGGTTGAACCCAATAGCTTAGCTGCTAAGCAGTATAATACCTATGAAATGATGCCACAAGGAAATATATACAATGTTGCAAAAAATTCTATAACCCAAAAATTGCGAAAGGATACTGTCTCTAAAGAGAGTTTGTAGTTGAGCCTTCATTTAACTAAATGTTTAGTCGACTTCAAGGTCGCTGTCTGAAAAAAAAAATTATGCAAAGAGGGCTAAACACAAAAGGAAGCAAACAATGCTTTAAACAAAAAGGCAAACCTTTCATTCTAACTAAACAATAAACCCCATTTAGGGGAATTACCCCTCTAGAAATTTCTACCAAAACTTTTACCAGCTAACCATAGTGGTAACAAAAATTGTGCTGTGAAGGTGGACCCTGGGACCCAGACCTTGAGCTGTGTAAAGGGCCCTCAAAAAAATGGAGCTGCTTCCCATTGATCCCAGAACATTGATTATTGTGACCACAGTTACAAACCGCCTCCAGAGAGCCTGTTCTACACCAGACCAGTGGAGCCAGACGGCAGCTAGAGCCCATCATCATCCTCATCTGGTTGTAAGTAGGCAATCTAGTATATTATTTGTGGCACTAATCTCTAATTTACCTCACATTAAAGGGACACTATAGTCCCCAGAACCACTACAGCTTAATGTAGTGGTTCTAGTGTCTAGCCTGTCCCTGCAGGCCTTTTAATGTAAACACGGCGGCACTGCAGCACTGGTGTTAGTTAACATGGCAGATCATATGGGTGGGGCACTGTGATGTCACATGGGGGGGCGGCAAACTTTACTTTTGCCTAGGGCGGCAAAAATCCTTGCACCGGCCCTGCAGACACTGCATTCCTGTGGGCGGGCTCGGGGGGGGGGGGCAGCACTTTGGGCGGACTCGGGTGCAGGCACCGTGGGGCCCAGACCTTGAGCTGTGTCAGGGGCCCCAAAATTTATGATGGCAGCCCTGGGTGGGGCATTATGATGGGGGGCAGCACATTTTGTTTGCCTAGGGCAGCATAAATCCTTGCATCGGCCGTGCTTATACCTCCCGAACCCAGCCCACCCCCTGGCTTATTAACATTGAAGAACCCATTAACTTAAGTGCTCTTTCTGGGTGACTGCCATTTGCATTACCGAAAGCACGTGCTTTGTAAAATGGTGGCCATTATGTCTCTTGAACGCAGGCAGCGGTCTTTGGACGTCGACAGCATGGAACTAAATTCAGGTAAGCTACCTTGAGAACACTGCAGAATTTGTACCACCGCCTGCTTCCATCCCAGATATGCCAAGAGAGCACTTTTAGGGATGAAAACTCATGCAAACACGGGGAACATTCGCTCCCTAGAGCCAGGTGGGAGCATTCGGTCAAAACTTTACCCCGATCGGGATTCTCTTCCATCGAATGGATCCAAGTGCTTTTTGGACAACTCGAGCACTTGGATCTGGGTTATTCGGGGATATAAGACTTGTTGGGTTCTTGTGGAAATTGAGTGTGGTTTGGGGATATTTTCTATGTGGTTCCCTGTAACCGAGACATATTTGAGTTACTGGTCTTGGACTCAATTATCTCCCAGATACAGGAACACCTGGGAGAGGTTTGTATTTCTTTGTATGGAGACCCCATGCTTGGGGTTTGTGTATGAATTGAGTATGCCTTGCATTGAATAAACCAGATTACTCAAAGTCTCGGCTAATGTCTGGGGGAAAGAGTTATATCACTTTGTCCTGATATAACACTGAAGACGGCACTGACTGAGATACTGGGAAGGGGAAAGGACATCCTTGGTGGCGAGACTTGTTCGAGTAGCTGTCACACCAACCAGGGATATAGGGATGAGTCCTCTAAGGGCGAGGACCCCAGAGAGTGCTCAAAAGATGCGCCCCTGGCTAGAGTGGTATCATAAGCATGAGGTAGCAGTTACTTTATAGGAAGGTTTTGCTTTAGATTTTTCTTTCCCAATTTTTTCCAACAATTTGAGGCTGGTTTTCTGAAAAAAGAAGGTTCTTGCTTTCAGGTTTGCAGGTTTCTCTCCTGGGTCTGGTTCCAAAAAAAGGAGCCTTTTGATAAAAGGAGCCACTTATCATATTTATCAGGAGGGTTGGTGAATGATGAGATCTCGAGGGAGGAGAGCTGGTCTGGATGTCCAGAAGTCATACAGTGAAATCGCATTTTGGCTCTTGCCGGTCCACCTAGACCATGGGTCCTCAAACTCCAGCCCCCGAGATGTTGCTGAACTACAACTCCCATGATTCTTTGAATTATATAGATAGCCAGAGAATCATTGGAGTTGTAGTTCAGCAACATCTGGGGGGCTGGAGTTTGAGGACCCATGACCTAGACTGTTTTCAGCAGCTGGGCTGTTACTTTCAGGAAGATATTTTTATGATATGTGTCTTTCCGTAGGATGTGCCATATCATGTGCATTTTAAGCTTCTTCATTCTTTCCTGGAATAGGTGGGTCTTCCCTATTGCATTATCTGGACAAGTTATTGAGTGTTGGACCGGTGGGCTTGGAGATTTGTTGGTATTGCAAATAGTTATGAATTTGGGATTCCAGTGGCAGTTGACAAGACTGAGGGCCCTAGCATCTGCTTGTCATTCCTCAGGATTAAAATTGAAATGGAGTAGATGGTGTTCAGATTACCCTGGGATAAGTTGCGGGTTCAGTTCTGTGGATTTCTCAAGTTCGCTGTACAAAGAAGGTTCAGCTTCAGCAATTGCAGGGTTTATTGGAGTAGTCAGGATTTGCCCAACTGTAGGGTCATTTTCAAAATCCAGCGTTTAGTGAATAACTCTGTATTTATCTCAGTGATAAATAATGTATTCACTGCATTTAGGGGGATATATGTTAAAGGGACTACAATAGCACTAACTGCCCAAATCACTCACAATCAACTTAATTCATGGACTGCCCATAGCACCTGAACGAATCATGAACATCTCAAATCGTTCAAAAATGACTGTAGCAATCACAAAAGGTACGCAAAGTTCATGTGCTACCAAAAGCATTCACAAGCAGAATTTTGCACTGACAGACAGAAATACTCACGTGCAATTTTTCTTTCCTTTTTTTTTGAGATGGGCGTCCTGGGAGAATACTTTGCCTGGAACTGCATATTGAGATTTATGTGAAAACACATGAGTTTTGCTGCTGATAGAAAATTCACATTGATTGCTATGGATAGGAACCATACCATGATAGCCAACAACATTTTTATATAAAAAAACAATGATGGAAGCTTGTAGGTTTTATAAAACATGTTTTGAAAATGTTGTTAAAACTGAGTATTAAACATGTAAAAATGTTGTATTTATTTCCCAAAACATTTTGTACAGCTAATTAGCTTTTATACAACAAAAAAACAGCATAATTAGCTGAGCAATGATGAACTTTCAAGACAGGAAGTGTTTAATGTTTAGTATTTTTGTATATATAATGCATTAAAGCTAATTTGAAAAAAATAATAATAAAATGAATACATTAATATTAAAGAGACCAAATTTTATGTAAATCCCTATGACCAGGGCCAGATTAAGAGCCCCGTGGGCCTGGTGCTGACAATTATGATGGGCCTAATTACAAAATCTTATTTACCAAAAACACTAAAACAGTCCTACCTCCTAAGCGTCATGTATCTGACATAGATGGTGCTGGAGGGAAACTCATAGGATGCAGCTATGAGAAAACACATACCCTATGCTAATCTTACGCTTTCATCTTCAAGTAAACCCATACCCCCTAACAGCAGTGTCCATTAAAGCAGGAAATCTATGGATGGGGTAAAAGGGTGGGCCACTGACACAAATCTGCCAAAAGGGGCGAACATACACAAAAATGGGGCATGTCTGTGTCCCCATGTCTCCCAGTCCCTTAGTGTCTGTGTCCCCATGTCTCCCAGTGTCCCCTAGGGGACATTGAGAGACATTGGGACACTGGGAGACATGGGGACACTGAGATACTAGGGAACACTGAGAGACCTGGGGACACAGACTCTTGGGGACACTGGGAGACATGGAGAAATGGGGACACTGGTTGACTTTGGAACACGATGGGTCATGGGAGAAATGGGGCACTGAGACACTCTGATACATAGGGGACACTGTGATAAATAGGTGACGCTGGAGACTTGATAAAGACCTGGGTACAGGTCGAAACATTGAGTTGTCCAATAAACCTGCTTAAATCTATCACAGGGAGTGCCTGATATTTTTTCTTTTATACTGGGGGACACTGAGACACTAGGAGACATGGGGACACTGGGAGACATTGGGACACTGAGACACTGGGAGACTAGGGGACTTTAGGAGACTAGAAACTGAGACACTAGGGACACTGGCACACTACGGACATTGAGAGACACCAGGGACACTGGGAGACATGGGGATACGGAGATACTAGGGACACTGGCTGGGAGACATGTCTCCCAGGTCTCAAAGTTGCCTAGTATCCCCATGTTTCTCAGTGTCCCCTAGTGTCTCAGTGTCCCCATGCCGCCCAGTGTCCCCTAGTGTTTGTACCCCTGTGTCTCCTGGTGTCCCTTAGAGTCTGTGTCCCCAAGTCTCCCAGTGTCCCAATGTCACTAGGACACTTAGAGACAATAGGACACTGGGAGAGACATGGGGACACTGAGAGAATAGGTGACTCTGGGAGACTAGGGGACTCTGGGAGACTAGGGGACTCTGGGAGACTAGGGACACAAACACACAAACACTAGGGACACTGAGAGACTAGGGGCCACTGGGAGACATGGGGCCACTATGTCTCCCAGGGTCCCAATGTCTCAGCATCCCCAAGTCTCTCACCATCCCCATGTCTCGCAGGCTCAGGGCTGCTGTCTGGACTCTCTAAGCTGCTCCCCGCGCATCAGTGAGTAGAGAGAGGCAGGGAGGGAGATGCTGTAACTTCTCATCCCTGCCTCTCTCCACACAAACAGCGACCCCTACTGGCCGGCGCTGGTATTGCAGAATAATCTCTGTTTATGCTGAGACAGACATTTGTATTGCCGGTATTACTGCAATATCGGCACCGGCTAGGCAGCCTCAAATACCTGAGAAATACTTCTGAGAAATACCTGGCAACCATAAGAAATACATGAGAAATACCTGGCAACCCTAAGAGTAGTGTGTGTAAAAAAAAATATATATATATATATATATATATATATATATATATTTTTTTTTTTAAATCAATGGGCCTATTCCATGGGCCTGGAGCTGCAGCTCCATCAGCTCCTATGTTAATCCGGCCCTGCCTATGACTATGGTGCTTTTGGAGTAAGCTCTGTCCAGGCCAGTAAAGGTCAGAGCACATGGATGTTTATCCTATAAATGCCAAACCATGAAAATACTCTCTTTTTTATCATTGCTTCTACTTTAAAGGGATATTCTAAGCACCAAAACAACTTTAACTTAATGAAGCAGTGTCGGTGTATAGATTATACCCCTTCAGGGGAGATGTGACTAGGGCTATAGAAACAAAGTGATTTAGCACCTAAATGGCTGAGAATTGAGCTGCGAGACTGCTGGATCTAAAGTTGTTTTGGTGCTTATAGTGTCCCTTTAGCTATGTTTTTTATTGTATATAGGCTGAGCATTGATAAAGCATATGCATTGACGTTAAACATTAACCCCTTATTTGCCAGAATGATTGTCTATTCAATCTAGAGCAGATTATTATGAGAAAAAAAAGTGGCTAATCAGTGTTTACATTTGATAATATCTGAAAATCCATCTAAGGCCATCACTCAGGAATTTCAAAAAGGTTATTGTTTGCATATTCTGACCTTTTCTTCCCCAAAAAGTCACTTGCACATAAAACAAAACCCATCAATAATAAATATATTTAAACAGAGTAAGCCTGGTTATTTAAAGACCATTTGGCCCCTGTGTAACAGTGCAGATGTAGATTTCTCTTCATTCATTGTAAAATGGTTAAGCTGGCCTGTAACCTCAGCCTACCCCTGTTTCAATCACGTACAATCAATGAAGTGGAAGCAAAAGGAACAGAAAGTCCCCTTTTTCCAAGCTCTGCTGGGCAGTGAACTCATGCTTAATCTGTTACACCTGCACGTAACATTGATTGCACCGGCAGCTGTCTCCCTGCCACTTTATATAGGACAAAAGGAAAACCAGGGTGTGCACATATTCCAATGTTACAGCAACCACATTCCTTAAAGCAGGGGTCCTCAAACTCTGGCCTCCCAGATGTTGCTGAACTACAACTCCCATGATTCTTTGAATTACATAGATAGCCAGAGAATCATGGGAGTTGTAGTTCAGCAACATCTGGGGGGCTGGAGTTTGAGGACCCTTGCCTTAAAGGCTACTTTTCTTGTGCATGTGTTTTTTTAAGGAGGGCTAAGAACTTTTAATATGAACTATTACGTTTTAAATCTGGTATTAATATTTTGCCAGCAATTTTACAAGAAAAACTATTTTAAACTAGTTTAAAAAAATTAAACAATGAAATCTAAGAAACACAAGTAGAAATATTAATTGTGTGACAAACACAAATATTTCTCGTCTAATGATTTGTCCTCTATTTCACCGGACATTCCTAGATTTATTGGATACCAATGTACACTAAATACTCAATTATTATTAAAGGTAAATGCTAAGCAAAAACGAAAATATTTTCTTGTATCATAAAGAACAATAATAATAATAAAGGATGTATTGATTTTCCTTAAAATAAAAACAGACCAAAGTACTTGCACACTTATATTTTTTCATTATATATATATTAATAGATAGAATAATGAATTATTAATAATCTAGCTGAAATATAAATAAGCACATAGATCTACATTTTGTACAATTTATTATAGAAATACTGCAGAAAATACACACAAATACATGAATCTACAGCACAAAAAAGAGCAGTGTTTCATCAATCTAAAGCAAATTTATTCAGTGCTGACAATGGTCTTGAGCTGTTAAATACACTGCAGCTCAATCAGTGTCCCTTGATCTCTTATTATACCTATAAAACTTTCAATTTTCGCCTCTGCCTCTCTCCCACTGCCTGCTCCTCCTCCCACATCTTTGCTGTCAGCCCCAATCTGTGGCTGCTGTCTCTCAACACAGAAGCTGGTAATTCGAAAGTCTCAGTTGATCACGGCTCCCGTAGAACAATCTGTAATGTATGTTAACAACCGTGTTGTGTAGTCATCCATCTTCATAGAGAGAAGGCCTTTCAGTGGAGTACTGCGCTGCCCAGCCAGGGCTAGCAAGAATCTGTCTTTTGACTGATTAATAAAGGTCGGTGCAAGTTGAATCAAGGTTAGATAAATGGAGGATCAGCGACTCTGGCGCCCCAGCCAGAACATTTTTGGTAAATTAAATATAGAGGCTGCTTAATTAGCTGTTTCCTGCTCTCTCCTGCTCTCTAAGGAGGCAAGACAAATTCAGTAAACAGCAGTCAAGGAAACAGACTAATGAGAACCAAAGTATGGCATGCCTAAAATTTGAAGCAGGCAAGGATAATCAGGTCTAAGCGGAGGCAGAGATGTAAACGATGCATAGATACTACATGTCATGAGCTAGTGGGGCATGTGAACAAATGATCTGCTGAAAATGTACGTCGTTGGGTTTAAGGAGGTTGTCACATTACATTTTCCAGAGGTCATTTGCATTGCTCCTACATATCAACTCAGTTAGTGCTTTATGCTTTCCTTTAATGCTTTCTAGATTGCAAACATTGATGTATAAAAATATTAATGATTTTATAATTATATGTTATATTCGTCAAGGACTTCTTGAAGTATATATTTTTTATGTTATCTAGATTACCCTTTCCAAATCTAAAAAGCTAAATCACATGTACAGAAGGCTAAACCATGTATCCGCTATCCAATTTGTGACAGATAAATGCATTTCCGAAGCCTTATACAAATGTATGCCCTTTTACATAGTTGAACTTGCTATGAGCCTTACTAAATGGTGTCTTAGAATAAATTTGACTCCATATAGGCCTTAGTTTTTCCTTAATTATAATGACAAACCCTAGCCTGTCTGTTATGCTACTAAGGTTTTTAGAATTGGAACTCAACTGCAGCTTGTAGAACTCCTTAATTACAATAGTGAAGAAACTGAGAATCTTTAAATTATCAATACTGTAGCTTTAAGAAAAGAGAGGATTGCTGGAAATTAGAGAATCAAACGAAGTTTTAATTATTGTGATACACTTAAGTGAAAAGCATATAGGTAATAATTTAATAAGAAGCAATTGCTGGTTATAGCAAACAATACAAAGTTCATCAATGAGTATTTCCTCAGAGATGTTTTGAATGATATTCTTTAGGTTGATAGGCGTCTATACCCGGAAGTAGGTCCCACAATCACCAATCACCAAGCGCTTTCTCTCTGGCGCAGTCTCTCTAAGTAGTGTCAGAGAGCCGCGTCAGAAGGGGGCGGGGCCGGCTCCGCATAGCGGAATGCCGAACCCGGAAGAGATACCGCATGACACTATCTAACAAACTTTGTTGGTGCACATGTGAACATGTGATTTCAGTTCAGGACCCATCTCACAAAAATAATTTATGCAATCCTACATGAGAGGTGCCTAATTGAGTAAGTTAACTCCTTCATACCAGCAGGATTTATGTACATTGTTGGATTCATTTCACATTCCATTGAGAAAAATAGTTGTATTAACACCAAACGTCCTCCTCCAGCAAATACATACTATGTAGTTTTATTCTTTCTTTGATATATTTTGATTCCTTATAAATACACGCAAATACTGTATTTGACCATTTTTATTTATATTTAAGTTTACCACTTACTGCACATAGTAAGT
The DNA here is from genome assembly GCA_933207985.1 of Pelobates cultripes. NCBI lineage: Eukaryota > Metazoa > Chordata > Amphibia > Anura > Pelobatidae > Pelobates > Pelobates cultripes. Next base: position 183,819,916 of record OW240912.1, read on the forward strand.
GGTAAACTAAAATACCTGTATCTGATTTTTAATGTTGTTTTATGGTATTGTCGTACGGATATAAAATGTTTATTTTATTTTGGTGAAGAGGTTAAGATGCTTGTATACTACCATTTGTAAGTAGTTTTTAGACATTTAAGATATTTCAAAGTACATAAAAAAAAGAAAAACCTTGAAATACATTCACAAACCTATGACTAGTCAGCTGAATTTTGAAGGAATGAATATAAAAAAAATGGTTCTGCAATACTTCCGCATCAAGATTAAAACTGCTCTGTGTGTATAGAGTACACATTCACAAAGTGAAATTAGGAAAACGATATGACAGTGAAAAATGGCACTGTAGCTCAAACAAGTAAAACATTCTTCATAATTTTTACACTTATTAGTTTTTGTTATATTTTTTGACAATCTTTATTTATATAGAGTTTTTATATAGAGTTTTTATTGCATATTTGTCAGAATAGAGAATAGATTCAATACAAAGAAATTATAGGGTATAGAAAACAAAGGGCCACACGTGACACACATAAGCATGTAAACATTGACAGGAAATTAAAATAGTGTCACATTAAGTGTAAGGTGCAAGCGTTGCTGTAATGGGAAATAAGTAATAAATTGAAAAGCAGTTTTGACCATCCAAATGTGGCAGGGGCTACAATAACTCCAACAGTCCGGTTGGAGAGTGTGGAGAGAGCTAATGCTGTGGGATACAGAACCCAAGAGAGGCCATGTGTTTTTTTACATTTTTTTGACTTGTTATCTTAAGAAAACAACATGTCTTGCTGTTCAGTTCTCTGGCATTTAGGATTTACCAACCCCAGCCACACAGTCTTCCTACAAACTTCCTGAAAAAGCTTTAATTCAGATTTTCTATCCTGCACCCCTGTCATGTTAACTGTCTGCTAGAGCCTATAGCATCCATTTAGGTTCAATGCTGTAAAAATAAAACATTTTTTATATGGAGGCTGTTTGAGTCCCAGTCAAGGGAGGTATGGCTAGGGATTAAAAATGAAATGATTTAACTTAAATACACCAAAACGCCTTCATTATGTAATTATTATTTTTTTATGTTTATAATATCTCTTAAAGCGGCACTGTCATGCCGAATCCCGTTTTTTTTTTAACCCCCCTCCCGCCTCCACTACATCCAATTGACCCACTAGTCACCCCGAAATGCCCCTAAGCCCCCCACATGACCTATTTTTTAATCCTTATTTTCTGCCCCGATCTATATCCAGGGCGCCGCCATCTTTGTGTGGGTAGGTGAAGTCCCTGTGGGACAGGTCACCTGCCCACACTAGACAGACTGTGAGATTCCCGCACATGCCCAGTGAAACACCTGGACATGCGAACGGGAATTTCATCTATTCATTCATTCATCAGACAGACGAATGAGTAAATAGAAATATCAGCCGAACAAACAAACAATGTATCAGTGTATCTGAGTATCAGTGTTTGTTTGTTCGTGCAGTTTATTACAAGGAGGGAGCTACCGGCATGCAGCTCCCTCCTTGTAATATGTAACGATAGAAGCGGCAGGGAGCAGTGCTCCCCACCACTTAATAAGCCCCCCCAGGTCCCCCTCTCACTCTATGGGGGTCAATATGACCCCATAATAGCACAAGGGGGATTAAAATCTCCCAAATGCCCCTACTCGCTATACCGCAAGTAGGGGCATGTCTACTAAACAGTCTACTAAACAAAAAGGGGGGGCGGACCTATTGTCCTCCCCCACCCTGAGCGGCGGGTGGGGGCCATGAAGATAATGGGGGGGGGGACCTACTGTCCTCCCCCCCGGCCCCCACCCCTGAGCGGTGGGTGGGGGCCCTAATAAAACAATAAGGGGGCGGTACCTTCTGTCCTCCCCCATGGCCCCCACCCCTGCGCGGTGGGGGGGCCCTAATAAAACAATAAGGGGGGGGACCTACTGTCCTCACCCCGGCCCCCACCCCTGAGCGGTGGGTGGGGGCTCTAAATAAAGATATGGGGGGGAACTTCTGTTTCCTCCCCGGCCCCCACCCCTGCGCGGTGGGTGGGGGCCCTAATAAAACAATAAGGGGGGGGACCTACTGTCCTACCCCCTGGCCCCCACCCACCGCTGTGGGAGTCATTCTTTTGAATTTTCCCACGCTGTGTAAAATGACTCAGATCACTCTGATTGGCTTAAACCCACCAATCAGAGTGTTCTAAGCCTAATTGCAGGGCGGGGCAAGGCTTTATAAGCCTTGACCCGCCCTGCGGAGCTCAGCACGCGGCGTGCCCTCGAAGGGCGAACATGGATTAAATTTTTTTTGCGCTTGTTTTTTTTTTTTTTTTAAAGTGCGATGGGTATGATGGCCTTTTTGGGGGCTGAAGAAAGAAGATTTAAGAAAAAAGAAGACATCAAATGGTAAGTTTAATTTTTTTTTTACAGGTTAGTTATTTTATTCCCCCCCCTCACTATTTTTAGGGTGAGGGGGGTAGGTAGGGGATAGGTTTTTTTTGGGTGGGGGTGGGGTGACTAGGGGCTTGGGACCCCTAGTCACCTTGATTGGGGGGGGGTGTGTTTCATTTAGGGCCCCCACCCACCGCTCAGGGGTGGGGGCCAGGGGGGGAGGGCAGTAGGTCCCCCCTTATTGTTTTATTAGGGCCCCCACCCACCGCGCAGGGGTGGGGGCCAGGGGGGGAGGACAGTAGTTCCCCCCTTATTGTTTTATTAGGGCCCCCACCCATCGCGCAGGGGTGGGTGCCAGGGGGGGAGGACAGTAGGTCCCCCCCTTATTGTTTTATTAGGGCCCCCACCCGCCAGGGGTCAGGGGGGGGCAGAGGTCCCCCCCCCTTGTTGTTTTAAGGCCCCCACCCACCGCTCAGGGGTGGGGGCTGGTCCCCCCTGGCCAGGGGTGGGGGCCAGAAGACAGTATATCTTTATTTAGGGCCCCCACCCACCGCTCAGGGGTGGGGGCCAGTAGGTCCCCCCATCTTTATTAGGGCCCCCACGGGCATGGGGGGGGGTTATTAGTTTGTTTTTGTTTTTTTTACAGTGAGCAGCTATAAGCTGCTCACTGCTTACTACACATGCCCCTACTCGCGGTATAGCGAGTAGGGGCATATTATTTACTAATACTAAGTAATCTTTACTTAGTATTAGTAAAGTTGGCTGTTAGACCAATTTAGGTCTTTCAGCCTTTTAGTAGATAGCTCCCTGATACCGTGGGAATTAGGGAGTTATCTACTAAGCGGCTGCAAGATGCAGCCGCGGCAATGAATAGGATCGGAGTTTCATTCATTAGGATGAAATTCCGATCCGAATAAAGTGCCGAATTGCGTTCTAAAAGAAACGAACATACTGTTCTCATTCAGTTAGAATGCAATTCGGCAGTTTTGTGTAAAGTGACAGGAAGCATTGTGGGAACACAGAGGGAAGGTAAGGATCATGGGAAAATTGCTCTGACCAGCGGAAATGAAGCACACTTTGCTCCTCCGCTGGTCAGAGCTGGTCAAGCGGAGGAATCCTCCATAAGGCAAAGAGTCCCTACTTTGTCTTATGATTTTAAAGAAAACTAAAGAAGACAGGAAGAAAAGAATAACAGATCCTGAGAGAGGGGGAGAAGAGGAAGAGATTGAGGAAAGGTAAGTTCGGCATGACAGTGCCGCTTTAAATAACAAATTGCCCATGTCATCATGGTAGATAACCTAGACAAGAGAGACAACAACTCTAGCATACAAGAGTCACACAGTACCTTACAATGTACCAAAAAAAAAAATCTGCTTCTCTTTTCCAATCATATCACCTTAATCCATCGCTAGACACCTCTCATCGAAATTAAACATCCCAGAGCTCTTTCCCACTTCTTATTTGCCCAAAATCTTGATCCTTATTTCAAACACAAGACAAATCAAAATTATGCTCTTTCTCTTCAGTAAATGCGTTTGGCTTCCTATCGACCTTACATATGTTATCTCGTCCTTTCACATCTCGTTAAAATCGTTATGGTCTCTAGCACTGTCACACTTTTCTTTCCAAACATGTTCTCAAAACAAACTCTAAAAAAACATTTCTGGTTCTGACCTATTCTTTCTAAATTACTTTAAAAACTGAATATAATTCCTGATTAACTTTCTCTAGAGTAATGACATTCTTGACCATTTTCGGCCTATTTTCTTTATCGACCACTTCAATCTTTTGAGACAGTCTTAACAAGGTCTCTAGTGACTTCATCTTTGCTAAATCAAAAGAGCGCTTCTTACTACTAATCCTTCTGGAACTCTCTGATGAATTTGACAATATTAACTTGCCATATTCTATTTATGATCCAACTGTTGCCTTGCTCACATGATACCTATTAAATTATTTCTTCTTGGCCTCCTTCCATGTAAGTTGTCATCTGCTCTTCTAGTCTGTTGTTGTCCCACAAGGGTCAGTCCTTGAATCTTTTTTTTACTTACATGTCTTCTAACTTTAACCTTATAACATATTTATTCCCCCCCTAGCCCCCCTGAGAAAACTTTAGTCATATCTAACATTATCAACTGTCTCTCTGCAATATTTTCTTAAATGTTCCACTGATTCCTAACATGTAACCTCTCACATGGCTATTGCTGAACAGCCAAATATCTCTAGAGCTTACTACAATCTCATTTCTGGCTTACTCCTAAAAAATTCCCCCACATAATACATTTATTTACAGAGGCCTGAGACTTTTTTGAATGTATGATCTAAAATATTGAGGTGTTTCTTTTGGTTAGATTGATATTATATATCTTTATTAAATGGTTATCCCAACAAATATCCCAACACTTTCCCATGCCACTTAACATTCTCCCACCAGTCTCCTTCCAAGAAATGCATCTAAAGAAAGCACGCCATGTGTACTACTCCCTATAAAAGCAAATTCTGCTAAAACAAAGGGATACAGCCATCTGACTAAAGTGTGGGATGGACCCAGAGCAGATCTCTGATTGTTCCTGGGAATGTGTGAAAATTTAAATGTTCTGGAGACAAATAGCAAACTGCACATCGAGAATAGCAGACAGGTCTTTTCACATCTCTCCAGCACTGGCATTATTGGGGGTGGAGATGGAGGAATTATTCCGGGTTTCTATACAGACCCACATAATCCAAGCTACAGAATGGAAAGCCTACTACACAATTGATTGACCCTTACCCTGTGACTGTGTCACCATTGGACCTATGATGTTAGTATGCAGTGCATACTAATGACAGACATCCAATATGCATAGAACTGACATCAATAGATGTCAAATATCCATACAACTGATGTTAACAAGAGTTTCAGTCTTGTTAACAACATTCAAGTGATGCTGCTCTGGGTGGATTTACACTTCCAGCAGAGAGTTTAAACTCTCTATGTGCAGTTTTTCGTACACATACAGACCTTAAGCATCATGACCAATTCGAATCATTGAAGTGGTAATGGTACTTGGAGTAACCCTTTATGGTCTACATAAATACAAGCATACACACATGCACACAGACATGCACCCTAACACACACATAAACACATTTATTAATTACTACTTTAAATGTTTGTCATGTAGCTCAGTGTTATACATCAGCAGCACCTGCATAACCCAACCAAAGCCTGGATTTAATATCGCTGTGTAAGCTTTCCAAATAATCTAATATTCTTGGATAAACTAATATTATTCTTTTAAAATATCATAAATATAACCATACTGATCAGCCATAAGATTAAAACCATCTTCCTAATATCGTGTAGGCCCTCCTTGTGCTGCCAAAACAGCTCTGATGCATTGGCACATGTATTCCACAAGACCTCTGAATATGTCCTGTTGTACATTAGCAGAAGTCTTTTAAGTCCTGCAACGTATAAGGAGGGGCCTCCATGGATCTGGTTTGTTGTTCCAACACAACTCACAGATGCTCAATCAGATTAAGATCTGGGGGATTTGGAGGCCAAGGCAACACCTTAAACTCTTTGTCATTTTCCTTAAACCATTCCTGAACAATTTCAACAGTATGGCAGGTGTGTTATCACACAAAAACAAGCCACTTATGATCAGCTAATACCATTGTCATGGAGGGGTGTATGCGGTCTGCAACAATCTCTAGGTATATGGGACATATCAAAATAACATCTACATTAATGCCAAGACCGAAGGTTTCCCAGCAGAACATTGCCTAGAGCATAACACTAACTCTGCCGGCCTCCCTTCTTCCCATAGTGCATACTGCTGCCACCTCTCTTCTAGGTAAATGACACACACGCACTTGGCCATCCACCTGATCTAAATTAATTGCTCTATGGTCCAGTTCTGATACTCATGTCCTCATCAAAAGTGCTTTTGTCAGTGGACAGGGGTCATCATGGCACTCTGACCGGTCAGCTGCAAAACTGTGGTGCTCTATGTGTTCTGACATCTTTCTACCATGGTCAGCATTAGGTTTTTCAGTGAATCAAGCTACATTTGTTATTCTGTGTGATTGAACTAGACTGGCTAGCCTTTGCTCCCCACTAGTATGAGCTTTGGGCAGCCATGACCCTGATGCTGTATTACCAGTTGTCCTTCCTTGCACCACTTTTGGTAGGTACTAACCACTGTATAGTAAGAACATCCTACAAGACTTGATGTTTTGGAAATGCTCTGACCTAGTCATCTAGCCATCACTATTTGGCCTTTATCAAAATCACTAATTTCTTCCGACTTCAAACATGTGAAATTGAAGAACTGACTGTACACTTGCTGCAAAATATATCCCACCCCTTGACAGGTGACATTGAAATGATATAATCAATATGATTAACTTCACATGTCAGTGATTTTAATGTTGTGGCTGATCAGTGTATATAAAAAAATTATATCATATATTTGTCATAATATTGATTCATTTTAAAAGCTTATCCAAAAATATTAAATTGCAGCTTTGGTTAGACAAAGCCAGACCTTGATAATAAGCCAACTTGCGATAATTTCCAGTTTTGAAATTTTTATATTGTTTCAAGTCAAATTGTTCATAAGATCTTGAAAGGGGCAGCTTATGGTAGCTTATATTCTAGTAAACACACAGTATATGCTTTATGGTGGTCCAGGCAGGAAGTTTTTAAAAGCAATTTTAAAGTTTATTTTTGATTGTTCTTCCACTCTTTACTCTGGATTTATTGCTTTTTATACCTATCTTAACTTGCGCACGTCTAAGCATCAAATTTTCCTCTTATTTCAGAAGAAATGTATGTTCCAAAACTCTTTTGAGCGCAACAAAGTTACTAGAATTGTAGTAACTACATCAAATTGTGGACACAATTCACCTTGGGCAACATGTGACTAGTATAAAAGCAGAACTGTTGATGGAAGTTAATGACCACTTGCATCCTTCCCTCATTACGGCTCTATTGTAGCTATGTCAAGCAGTTCTTTAAAACATAGTGTGCCAAAAAACTGTTTACAAGACTGTGTCATGTTTATCACTTCAGTGTGTTCTTTGTATTTTACTATACATCTATTCACTTAAGTGTATGCTGGTATAATATTTTAATGACTATACATTTATGTTGCTTACTTTGTGAAATTTTTATCCATTATCATCATGCCAGCCACAGGGCTACCGGCCACGTCTTTCACTGTCAATTGAAAGTACACTATGCCCTCTAACATATATTCCGAAATTCACGTCTCTAACAGATGGCCAAAAATGGGGAAATAGTTTGCAATTCAGGATAAAATGCTTTCTGCAAGTCCCCATATCCTAATGCAGTTCTTTTTATTTAATTAAAACTGCATTAAATAACTAAGAAAATTGGAGCATCAAAGCTGACCAATCAAGACTTGATTAGCATCCTAACCTGTTACCATGGCAACCTGTTTTCATAATGTTCGTAATGATAGCTCTCGTAAGGCAGAGGATGTCGCAGTCAACAAAATGATTCAAATATATATATTTTGAGAGTCTCTTATAAACTGGAAAAGCGCAGGGATAATTTTAGAAATAATCCATTGTACAACGTATTAACCCTTTGGATGGCAGAGTAGTCTAGTTCACATAACTGCAAATTCCAAATTGTTATTTAACAGCTGATACAGAACTTTTTAGGTTTTTTACAGACATAATGGTGAATTGTACAAAATAATGATATTTTTGACTGCTAAGATGTTAAAGATGTAAAATGTTACTGTTAAAGTAAAACAGTGAATTGTAATTACTGTGGCAGTAGATTTATTTTCTGATTTTTTTTTTATTTTGTAAATATTAATCCAAAAGCAGAACATGCACTTTTGAGTTTATAGACCAAGAGATGCGTAAATATACTTTTTTAGTCAATTCACTAGGGTCTGAGTACTAAGGCAATAATTAGCTTGAACGGTTATTTGTTGAATCTGGCTCTGTTCTTTATGAGGTTTTTTTTCTTAAGTGAGAATTGTCAGAATGCAAGTAAAATCAAAGTGAATTTTAAATTTAAGACCAAAGTAGCAATGTTGAAACATAGCTGACCTAGAGTATTTCCAGCTACATTGACATGAAATTTGAAATTCTTTTTAAATGTACGGTAATTTTCATTTTAGGATTAACCCAGTGTTTTGACATAAAAAAGACACAACTTGGTGGAACAGCACAGCTCAAGGTACATTGCTCGTTTTGAGTTCACCTTTCATGCCCCCACGTTTGTATGTACATATTATCTCTGTAGGTACAACTTAAATAACCAAGGGCAATTCCTTAGAATATATTTCAGAAATCAATATAGCTGTAAAGAGTTGCAATACAACTTTAGGGTCAAAAAATTTTGTTGTGGCACTAACATGTCACATTTTAAAGATATTTATGCTTCAATAATTTAATATAATTGATTACTCAACCTACTTTATCATGCTATGTACTACTTATTTTCTATTCCATTAAATGTTTGGGCTACTAAGTGATGTACGGAAAATGTGTAAGGAGCCAAAAGCCCTCTTCAGGGAAACACGCTATAATTCTCTACATAGGTGAACAGGTTCATCTGTATAATATGATCTATGAATATTTATTCCAATTGATTTTCTCCCGTTTCCTGGTAAATACAAGGCTTTCACAGCATCTCAAAGCTTTTTCATGTTGACTTTGTGCAATATAATTAATTATAGAAATCATGAGTGAAAGGGAGAAATCTGTATCTTGATTGTACACTCCATAAGTTAACACCATGTTTGTGTAGCTGAACTACATGCATGTGTACACGTGTTGTCCATACCTCTCAAGTGTCCCTATTTAGGAGGGACAGTTCCTATGTTGGACTCAAATTCATCGGTCCCTTTTTTCTATCCTTCTTTTCAAGGAGCTCCATATTGCTGGTATATCTAAGTGTATAACAGAGCTCTACATCAATATTTCTAGTAATGTGTCTTTAAATTACAGTAAATCTTTAAGAAATCAGTCTGTGTAAATATTGTTATTAATAAGTCACCTAACAATTTTTTAGAATTGCTCAGAACAGCCTTACACCTGGCCACTTCCCCGTTTAAACCACTAAAATCAAAGTGTCGCTTTTTGTCCAATTGAAATTTTGGGAGTAATCGGTAGTCCAAAAACTTACTGTGTTTCATGAACAGCTCTTCAGATGTTCTGTTAAGAAGCAGAAAACTAACTTACATGATCAATCAGCTCCTTCACCAAGCCATTCCACTGGCCTTTTTCATCTTGGGATCCATATCGGCCATCTTCTACAAGACGTATATCATAGTCAAACCCAAGGATACCAGATATGTTTTTCAAGAGGTCAATGCAAAAACCTTCAAAACGATCCTTGCCAAAAAGAGGAGCAGATGACTTCTTAAACATCACATAAGGCTCTTCCTGATGATTACAAAAATATGTCTGTTAGAGGTGCCTTACCTTGTTGAAACATATAACTGTCTATACATTTTATATGATTTAATTCCGAGGAGATAAATGAAAGATTTGAATGAACCATGAACATTTTACTAGTACAGGAATGAGTAAAATAAATGATTCCCCATCCAAAAAAAATAGTACCTTAGAACAGATAAAGGAACAATAGCATCTATAAAGTATAATTTGTCAGATATTAAACTGCCACTTAATTTGAAAAAAAAGTACAGTGACTCTTATCTCATAATATTCACTGAAAAAATGATGGTTTATTTTAACATAATAAGAGTACACATTCTATTCTAGTAATTCTCGAGTATTTTGTTTACTAATTGCCCTCATCATTAGCCATGTTTATAAAATAAGACAAATTAGGGAAGCCCAATTCCAGTCCTTTGAGTCCATAAACACATGAGGTTTAAAAGATAAGGAATAATGCATAACTAATTTACAAAAAAAGGTTAATTAATTACATGCCAGTTTTTCAAAGATTATGTTCCTTGAGGATCTACGTTGACACTGATGCAGCAGGAAATGATCATTTGGGCAGAGCATATACTTTCAGTGTTTAAAGGAGGTTTTAAATATAAAATATAAATAAAAAGATTATCGTTTTGTAAAAAAAAATAGCACAATAGTGTTACATTATTTCCTACTAAATGTAACATATTGTGTTGTCTACATATGTGTATATAAAAATAGTACATGCAAAACATTCCTGCAGAAGAAAAGGGCAAAATGGACATTATAAGCTCCATAACTACCTACTGTCCACGCTGAATTATGGTTTAAGGAGATTCTTGTTTAAATGTCTGGCATTGTTTGATAAATGTGCTGCAGCGATAGGCCCTCCACCCACCACACACCACCGTATGGCATCTCGTGGGCAACATATGAAAATACTGTGTTGTACTTATTGTACAAGTATTTGAACAGAATTTCACACATAGCTTGCACAAGCTGCACACATCAGAAGGGTAGGGTTATTTCATACATTCCCTATTATTTAATCTGCTCAGCATGTTACAATTCAGTAGTAGGGATATTTCATATGTTTCCAGTTATTTAATCTGCTCAGCATGTTCCATGCTATTCTACATTACATTGCTAAATAATTCTATTCAGTCTTTTCAGGAATAAAATTACTCACGTCTGCAAAACTACACATCTTGTAAATGGGATGTGTAGTATTACAGTCAGTAATCATTCTTTCTTAATGAGAACAATGGGAGGACCATTATTGGCTGAGAAATGCTAGACACACTCTGGTACCTGCAAAAACTACAAATATGTAGCAAGCAAGGACAATTAACGGCTGAGAAGCTATGTTAAATATTACATATAGTATCTCACAAATTTGAGTACACAACTCGCATTTTTGTAAATATTTTATTATATCTTTTCATGTGACAACACTGAAGAAATTACACTCTGCTACAATGTAAAGTAGTAAGTGTACAGCCTGTATAACAGTGTAAATTTGCCAAATTGGGCCCAAAGGGTCCAGCACTGCCTTAACCCTCATGGGCATGGAGTTCACCAGAGCTTCACAGGTCCTCTTTCACTCCTCTATGATGACATCACGGAGCTGGTGGATGTTAGAGACCTTGCGCTTCCATTGGAGGATGCCCCCACAGATGCTTAATAAGGTTTACATCGGGAGACATGCTTGGCCAGTCCATCACCTTTACCTTCAGCTTCTTTAGCAAGGCAGTGGTCTTCCTGGAGGTGTGTTTGGGGTCGTTATCATGTTGGAATAATGCCCTGCGGCACAGTCTCTGAAGGGAGGGGATCATGCTCTGCTACAGTACGTCACAGTACATGTTGGCATTTATGGTTCCCTTTAATGCTATTGCTCCCCAGTGCCTGCAGCACTCATGCAAGCCTAGACCATGACACTCCCACCACCATGCTTGACTGTAGGCAAGCCACACTTGTCTTCGTACTCCTCACCTAATTGCCACCACACATGCTTGACACCAAATTTGGTCTGAACCAAATAAGTTTATCTTGGTCTCATCAGACCCCAGGGCATGGTTCCAGTAATCCATGTCTTTAGTCTGCATGTCTTCAGCAAACTGTTTGTGGGCTTTCTTGTGTATCATCTTTAGAAGAGGCTTCCTTCTGGGACAACAGCCATGCAGTCCAATTTGATGCAGTGTGCAGCTTATGATCTGAGCACTGACAGGTTGACCCCCCTCCCCTTCAACATCTGCAGCACTCATATGTCTATTTCCCAAAGACAACCTCTGGATATGATGATGAGCAGGTGCACTCCACTTCTTTGGTTCAACCATGGCGAGGCCTGTTTTGAGTGGAACCTGTGCTGTGAAACAGCTGTATGGTCTTGCCCACTGTGCTGCCATTCAGTTTCAGGGTCTTGGCAATCTTCTTATAGTCTAGGCCATCTCTATATAAAGCAACAATTCTATTTTTTAGATCCTCAGAGAGTTGTGTGCCATGGGGTGCCATGTTGAACTTCCAGTGACCAGTATGAGAGAGTGTGAGAGCGATAACACCACATTTAACACACCTGCTCCCCATTCACACCTGAGACCTTGTAACACTAATGAGTCACATGACACCGGGGAGAAAAAAAATGGCTAATTGGGCCCAATTTGGACATTTCCACTTTTGTTCCACATTTTCACTTTTGTTGCCAACGGTATAGATATTAATGGCTGTGTGTTGAGTTATTTTGAGAGGACAGCAAATTTACACTGTTATACGTGCTGTACACTTACTAGTTTACATTGTAGCAGAGTGTCATTTCTTCAGTGTTGTCACATGAAAAGATATAATAAAATATTGCCAAAAATGTGTGGGGTGTATTCACTTTTGTGAGATACTGTATAAGCACACATTTTTATATACCTGCCCTAGGTCCTATGTCTGATAATACAACATTTACATAAATCATTAAATAGACTGAAGTTCCTTTTAAGATAAATCAACTATATAGGAAAATCTTATATGTTGTGTTTCAAAATGACAAGTTCACCTATTCTTGTGAGATGACTTTGAGAAAGTCTCTGTAGTTCAAACAGCAGAATACAATGATAAGCTCCACAGGTCAGGGACATACTGTGTCTGCAAAATTCTATGTACACATCTGTGTATACAGAGTCCGTAACTAATGGGAAAAAAAGTATTTATAGTAATGTGTTTAAAAAAAAAAAAATGCAAATGTACAGTAATTGGGTAGCCAACAGCTTTTATAATTTCAAAGCTTCTATTAATTTTCTCCTGTCACAAAGAAGCAGGGTGCATATTTAAAGACCAGAAAGCATTTTAAATGTGGTACTGTATATTGAATGCTAATATATTTGTTTGGGGTAATTTCTAACCCTATGGTGCTCTAATTCACAGCTGATTTCTCTATTCATTAATGAAAATGGACAGACTTAGAATTCTGGGGCTACTTTCCTAAATCGATTCCTTGGCGAAGAGTGCTCTCGATATGGAATATTCTGAGCTGTGAAATTGCTGCTGGAAAGTGGTATATGACGTTCAGGTCATATATCTCTCACTGAACAAGTAATTTCAATATTACCAACAGGAATGGGAAAATAAAATAGGAAATCAGCCATGTAGAAATTCATCCCGTGGCTTTTCCGTAAGATTAAACCCCACTGCAATCAGGGGCATTTTTACTTTCCCTCCCAGAATATTATGAATATTTTAAGACAACCAAATGGGCCATCTTTGGTCTGATAAAATGTAGGGACACAATTAGAGCAGATGGCCTGGAGGAACTGAAATCACAGCATAATTTCATTTGACAAAAGGATATGAAAGCCTTTGCTGCCAATATAAAAATATCACCAAGTCTAGACTTTTTCTATAGAAATAAAAATACATTGCATGAAGGCACGAAGACTCCACAATACAACAGAGTTTTCACTATAAATGATGTTGTGCAGCATCCAAAGTAGCAGATTCCAAATCCGTCCTAAGCAGGTTTTGTGCCAGATCATGATTAGATTACAATTAATAACTAAAAACATTTATAACTGGAACCATTTTATGCCTTTTAAGAAAAAATTACAGTGATCAGAATCAGTAATTGAAATTAACTTTCTATAGCACTGTTGAGATTATACATTGGGCATATCAGTGATTTATGTACCCCCCCAAGGGTTTTTTGGGATTTGTACTTCAATTGTCAGTTTTCTACTGTAGAAGGCTGAACTAGATATTAAGTAATGCTTACGATGTATAGCAGTAATTTTGAAGCATGAAAATAAACTTTGCAGTTTGGAAGGGAGGGGAAGTAAGGGCGTGTGGAACAAAACTATTTGCTTAAACCTAAATGATCAATACCAGCATAACGAACCATAATTGTATACATTGCACCTAATTTGGATGGATGCCTGTAGTGCCCTTTCTATTGTCATGATACTAGGAGTGCTCTAGTGCTATCTCGCAGTAAGATGTTAAGCCGTTTTAGCACATTTTGACAACTTACCTGCGTCAGAAGCCAGATGTCTCTCTTGAGCAAAGTTCAGCTCAGGAATACAAGGAAGACAACTTCCTTTGGCTCAGCTGATGCTCTATATGTCCCTTTTTTAACCAGTGAGCTGGTCTTGCATCAGTCTTTCTTTGCTAAAGAGGTATCCTGGAGGACCCAGTTACATGTCAAACTGTACTAAAAGGGTTTGACATCTTACTCTTGTATGGATCCAGGGCGTGCGAGGGAGAAGTGAGGAACAGATAGAAGATCCCCAGGGAGAGGCCCCACATCAGCTCCACAAGGTATGGAGCAATAAAGAAAATGATGTGTGTGAAAGATTGTGTAAATGTCTGTTTGTGTATATCTGTCTGGGAATGTCTGTCTGAGAGTGTCTGTCTGTGAGTGTGTGTGTGTGTCTGTGAGTGTGTGTCTGACTGTGTGTGTGTGTGTGTGTGTGTCTGGCAGTGAGCATGTGTGTGTCTGTGTGTGTGTCAATGAGTGTGTGTGTGTCTGTGTGTTTGTCAGTGAGTGTCTGTGTGTCTGTCAGTAAGTGTGTGTGTTTGTCTGTCAGTGAGTGTGTCTGTCTGTGTATCTGTCGGTGAGTGTGTGTGTCCATCTGTGAGTGTGTGTCTATGTGTCTGTTTGTGAGTGTGTGTCTGTCTGTGAGTGTGTGTGTGTTGGTCAGTGTTGCATTGGCTGCGACTGGACAGGCGAGTACCTGGAGGTGCATAAAGGGCACGCAACGCCAAGTCACATTCCGACGTGACAATGATGTGCTCCACCTTTCACAGGGTTTCAAGAGGTAGCGTGAGGATCAGATTTGGCACAGGGTGCGGACGGCGCCAGTTGGGGTATACCAGAGGCCGGACTCCGGAGTCGCATACTGGCAGCTGCAATGTGAGTGGAGTCTGCTTGTTGGCTAGAGGGGTGTGCTGGGATTAAATTTTTGGGAAGGACTGGGATTTAGTATTTGAGGGGGACTGGGATTTAGTAGAAGGGGGGCTGGGATTTAGTGGACAGGGGTGCTGTGGTTTAGTAGAGGGGGATGCTGGGGGCTTTTTTATACTGTACTTTTCAAAATAAACCTATGTTTCTATGAAAATATAACCTTTTCATAACCATTTATGTGGCCAATGCTAGACTTTGAGTTTGACATGCTTGGTGTATGCTATGGTCTGCAGTCCAGGTTGGACAGGGCTCCAGGTGCAGTATATCCAATACTGGCTTTAATTGCTAGTCTGAAGTCAACTAAGCATACCTTCTATGAGCAGTTGGATCGCCAATTCCTAGGTTTGTGTCCTACATCTAGGGATACCAGCATGTACAATGTGAGTACCTATGCTGCAAACTAAACTCGGGGCATTTAGCTCATGGACAGATTGATTTAATAAAACTCTGTATGTGTGTAGCCCTGAATGGGGCTGGAAAACATGATGGTCAGTCAGCCTTGTGTACTTTCATGCCAGAATCACATGCCCCCTTTTAAAGTAGAGACATACTATATACCGCACTCACCAAAAAACCCATGTGCTGTGAAGCTAGCGCTGGCCAGGCCTTTCTTCCAAGAAATACAGAATAAATAACATTTCAGGCACTCCGGGATAACAAAAATAGCAGCTTAATTTGGGCAAAAGCAGCAATGTTTTGACCCTACCGGGTCTTTATCAAGCTACTTGATAAAGCTTGATAAAGACCTGGTAGGATCGAAACGTTGCTGCTTTTGCCCCAATGCAGCTGCTATTTTTGTTATCCTGGAGTGCCTGAACCATTATTTATTTATTATGCCCCCTTTTTAAAGACATGGTCTACCCCATTTTTGAGCAGGCACATACCCAGTGAACAAGTTGTGTGACTATTTATAAAAAGAAAATGAGTCCTAGTGCATCTTATAATAATTCAGTTATATATACAAAGTTGTAAGTATACACAGCAACGTTTTGACTGCTGCCACAGTCTTTATAAAGTTTATTAAGGATGTGCTTAATTTATATTATTCATTCATTTTATTCATTTCTTTATATTTAATACAGGTTAGAGGATGAACCATGTCCCTGTGCATCCTGCTGGTAGGTGCTTTTTGGAATGCTGCATACCCCCTATAGTCTGTCCACACTCATGCCAATATTATACCTCCTACTGATATCGTTTCATCATTCAGAGGTTTATAAGATAAGTAAGACAATGTATACTTGTATACAGGGAGTGTAGCAACACATTGTATGTACCATTCCTGGGTAAATACATTGATAGGGTTATAGTAGTGTCTTTAATCCAATCCACTCCCTCCCCCCCCTCCCTCCCTCCCAACCCCCTAATTTACTTTTTAGGTGTCCATTAAAAGGAAACACAAAATACCAGTTTTCATGGAGTGTCAATTCCTTTTTTTTAAGAACAGTTGTAGGGTTAAAGCTGTGCACACTTCTGCCAAAGAATGTGTTGTTATTTAAGGGCAGAATTACATAACATTGTATATTAGATGATTCAATTAAGATTACATATTGTATATTAATGTTATTGTTTTAAGCTGTGCCTACATATCGTGTTACCCTGTATGTCCCAATATCTCTGATTCAATTACATATTAGAAAAAGAATATAACAAATTGGTAAATAACAAAAACGTGTTGTAGAGGTGCAAATAGTTTATGTAGACCAATTTACGTATGGCATTACTGGGAACTGTCTGAATAAGCAAAATCCAGGATTCCTCAAAATAACCTTTTAATAGTGTGGCTCAAATATTATATGGTAATTATTAATTTAAAAAAAAAAAAATTGTGGAACCTAGTACTAAAAGTGTTTCAATTGTAAAAAAAACCAAAACAACCTTACAGTTACTTATTATAAATAATACCCTTTGGACCAAATTACCTACAGCCTTCATATATATTCTCCTAGAAACATGGCCAGAAGAAAAATATTCTTAATGAAAGCAGGGGTTTTAAGTATTATATGCACTGGATAGGAAGGGAATTATGTAACACAAAACCAACTCCAGAATGTGACCATGAAAAGCTGTGCACTAACCATGAAATCCTAAGGTTTGCGAAAGAAAATTATTAATCCGTGAAAAAAGTAATAGATTCTCCATATCTTGAGTTTTCTTTAAATAAAAACAGATTTTCAAATTTTAGTCTAAAATAGTCATAAAACTGATTTTAATCTATCCAGTCCCTTTATTTTGGCCTTCATTATGCAATGTTGTATTTGGTGAATAGACATTTACACATTTCTAGGTACAGCACATGACATGAAAATCTATTTTATTGATACTAGGTAGATTAATGTCCCAACATATATATGATCCACTACCAGATACAAATGTATCATCATTCAGCATTCACCATTAATTTGCTCACATTCCCATCTGTCATGTTAATTTTCCTTATCATATTTTGTAGATAACAGATAATTATACAGGTTATGTTAAAGGTAAACATGTATGTATTGTTTTAAGTTATTTAACCCCTTAAGGACTGAGGCAGTTGTACAAGTTCAGATCAAAACAAAAAATAACAAAACTTTAAATTTGTGCTATACGTCTGTTCATGCATAAATGCACACACACTAATTATATGTCATTTTGTTCAGGAGAAACAGGGCTTTCATTTCATATCAAATATTTATCTATTAAACTTAATTTAATATGAATAAAAAAAAAAAATGTGTTAAATTAAGAAATTAAGCAACAGCTGTACATCATTTTCCAAAGCATGGACAAGGTATATTAGCAGGAATCCTGACATAGGGAGGATTGCATTGTGACTTTTACCCAGCTGAGGAAGCCAACAGGAGCTCGGCAAAACGTGTCCTGGGGACTTTATACATCACTTTTAAACC
This sequence comes from Pelobates cultripes, assembly GCA_933207985.1. Classification (NCBI taxonomy): domain Eukaryota; kingdom Metazoa; phylum Chordata; class Amphibia; order Anura; family Pelobatidae; genus Pelobates; species Pelobates cultripes. Next base: position 183,838,037 of record OW240912.1, read on the forward strand.
CTTATCGTGATATATTTTTTTGTCTATTTTATTGTATTTTATGCAATTTTCTAATTGGCCATTATAATTTTTAATTTAAGACTATCTAATAAAGTATTATCATTTACTATTTATCTGTTGGGCTATTGGTTCCTGCTATGTAGGAGTGTAGTCCTTAACTACACAACGTGCTAAAAACGAGCCTTTATTGTGGCTCCATCCTTGTGAGTATAACATACTTTTTATTTCATATTGGACTATTGGTTCCAGACTATATTGCACCATATATTTGCTTTGTTTGAGCCCTAGCTGACATCGTTAGAAATCATCTAACTGGAAAAAGGGAAAGGTCGCCTTTACGGACCTGAGAGCATTTCCTGAGCTTGGTGTATAGCTCAGGAAAATGTGAGTGGTTCCTTATATATTTTATTACACTTTTACACTATGGGAATTTCATTTCTCTTTCAGACATTTTACTATATACCATCACCACTGTGACTTTTTTTAGGGTTACACTCCTTCAGATTCTGGACAAACTTAAATTTGTATGTAGCGCTACACCTTCTTTTGTATTTTTTCAATTTTGTTTGTATGTGTAAAATGCAAAAAATTATTTTGAATGCTAAATTTGGCCAGTGTTTGAGACAAAGTGGCTACTAAAAAGAATGGACATGCCCCATTTGCAATACCTCGGTTTGTCTACTTTTGTAAATGGTATGCCATCAGGGCTTCCTGGGCTACAATATGGTCTCAAAGGCAACATAACCAATCTGTCAAATTTCAATGTGAAAAAACTGAAATGCAAGCCTTATATTTGACTCTGTAACTTTTGAAAACACCATAAAACCTGTACATTTGGGGTATTGTTATACTCGGGAGACCTTGCTGAACAGACATATTAGTGTTTCAAACCAGTAAAATGTATCATAATAATGATATTGTCAGTGAAAGTGCCGTTTGTGTGTGAAAAATTAAAAAATTGTCACTTTCATCGTAGTGATACGTTTTACAGTTTTGATATACTAATATTTGTGTTTAGCGAAATCTCCTGAGTAAAACAGTACCCCCATGTACAGGTTTTTGGGTGTCTTGGAAAGTTACAGGGATAGATACAGGGCTTGCAAACCAAATTCTGTGGACTGGGATGTCAGGCAGGTCACTCAAATTGTAACTAATAACATGACCTAATTATGTAAAAATATTGCAGATATATATATGTAGAATTTAAATATATATATATAAATATTAAAATACACTTAAAGACAGTGTATGTGTATGTGTGTGTGTGTGTGTGTGTGTGTGTGTATACACATATATATACTTAGATATATATATATATATATATACTTAGATATATATAAAATCTAGGCATATATATTTTTCTTTTAAACTGTTTTTAAACTTTATTTAAGTTTTCTGCAGGCCCAGCTTTGGACGGCTATTCTGTCGAGGTGATCGAGACGTCATCATGATCACATGGCCCGGGAGGGCAGGATCAGCCGCAGGTAAGTGGCCAGGACAGCGTGGACGTACTATGCAGCCAACCGTCATTTAGGACCGGGTCCCCAAGGACGGCATAGTACGTTCGCTATCCTTAAAGGGTTAACATAAAAAATGTGACATCCAATCAAGAAATATTGCACATCTTTGTTAAACATTAAAATGGCAGATGCTAAAAGCATTGGTTATTTGAAAATGTTTTGTTTTTTATTTAAACAACTTTATTGCAGAATTTAAGGATCACGTTGATGAAAGAGTAGCAATTTCTGCAAAATCGCAAAAACACAGTAGCTTTAGCCTTTATTAGAAGCAAAATGTAAGTGTCATAAGTATATGTTACTTATATTTACTAAAATTGTGTTGTTGTACATATGGTTTGCATGTGTATGAAAATAATTTGCTTGACTTTTTAAAATTTATGTAGTGTTTTCAGACCTAGTTTTTGAAGGCATTTTATGCAAATTATCCACCTCTCTAGAAGTGAAAATGCATGAATTTATTTAGCCTAAGATCATTATAAATCATGATAAAACAGAAACTTATACAAATGGATTGCTTTTAAATTGCTTTCATGCAGCTTATACAATTTATAGTGATTTTCAAGCAGGAACAGACAAGGAGCCATGACAAATCCTCTACATTTCTTAAAATTATCTCACCAGCACTGTAGTGACGATGAGAGTACGGTTCGTCAATGATTCACTAACATTTGGTCCTCGTCCTTTAGGAACTTCTGTGATGTTCAAGCCATCTGATGGGTTCCAGGTTCCCACCTAAGAAGGATTCAAGGGATAAATAATTAACTTAAGCGGACACTTTGAACAGGTGCCCTTTTACATGTGATGCACATGCTCCATAATTATAAAATAATAAAATTGAGCAATTTACTATAAGTATATATACTTTTGCTTTATGCGTAGAATCTGTAACTTAGAAAACAGAAAACAACACATTACAGCTTTACTAACTTTAAAAATCTATCATTTTCGAAGTAGGAGATAAACTAATGCCAGATGTCATGAGCAGTGCCCATATGGTGGAATCCTGTTTCATTAATGTAACTATATGTTACTTTTCACCACACATTAGTTGATTAGTTAAATGGACACTCCACTGCACTAATACAAAACACATACAAAACACATATCACTGAAAAGTAGATATAGATCCAATAAAAACATGCATGAATTTAATTATGCATTTTTATTGGGGTAAACCTAAAAATAGCTTGTGTGCATCATTTGCAAGCCTCCCCCTTGTAACAGCATCCCAGTGCTGTTCAATGAGAAGTCTTTGCAAGATAAATGCTTTGAGCAATTGCCAACTTCTTGAATTTAAGTCTATTGAGCTAAACAAACCAGGAAGCAGCAGGACCAGTTGTCTGATTGATAGCCAGTGGGGTGTAACAAGGTTACACTGGACAATATTATAAACATAACACTTTTGTTTTTGCACCCATTTTTCATGAGCTTAACTCAAAGATCTAAGACTTTTTCTATGGAATTCCAGGAATTGTGTACAGATCCTTGCAACATGGGGCCTTGCATTATCATGCTGCAACATGAAGTTATGGTCATGGATGAATGGCACAACAATGGGCCTCCGGATCTCGTCCCAGTATCTCTCTGCATTCAAAATGCCATCAATAAAATGCAAATGTGTTCATTGTCCATAAAATACGCCTGCCCATACCATAATCCCACCACCACCATGGGCCAAGTTGACATCAGCAAACCGCTCACCCGCACAACGCCATACACGCTGTCTGCATCCCTGTACAGTGAAAACCAGGATTCATTCATGAAGAGAACACCTCTCCAAAGTGCCAGATGCCATCAAATGTCAAGTCTGTTACGACGAACTGCAGTCAGGTCGAGACCCCGATGAGGATGACGAGCATGCAGATGAGCTTCCCTGAGATGGTTTCTAACAGTTTGTGCAGAAATTCTTTGGTTATGCAAACCGATTGTTGCAGCAGCTGTCCGGGTGGCTGGTCTCAGACGATCTTGGAGGTGAAGATGCTGGATGTGGAGGTCCCGGGCTGGTGTGGCTTCACATGGTCTGCGGTTGTGAGCCGGGTTGGATGTACTGCCAAATTCTCTGAAACTCCTTTGGTGGTGGCTTATGGTAGAGAAATTAACATTCAATTCATGGGCAACAGCTCTGGTGGACATTCCTGATGTCAGCATGCCAATTGCATGCTCCCTCAAAACTTGCAACATCTGTGGCATTGTGCTGTGTGATAAAACTGCACATTTTAGAGTGGCCTTTTATTGTTGGCAGCCTAAGGCACACCTGTGCAATAATCATGCTGCCTAATCAGCATCTTGATATGCCACAACTGTGAGGTGGATGGATTATCTCGGCAAAGGAAAAGTGCTCACTAACACAGATTTAGACAGATTTGTGAACAATATTTGAGAGAAATAGGCCTAGATCTTTGAGTTCAGCTCATTAAAAATGGGGACAAAAACAAAAGTGTTGCGTTTATAATTTTGTTCAGTGTACATATGTATATATATATATATATATATATATATATATATATATATATATATATTAACAGCATTAGCGTACTGTATTGCAAGTAACATTGTGAAGGAAGGCATTATGAAATTATAGATGAGAAATAAAATATTGCTGCATTAAACTGGAGCCTCATCTAGTACCCTGTGCTGATCCTCTAGAATTGTATATCTATTATCAAACACAGCAATTGAATAGTATTTTGGGGATATCTAGAGTATTATATGATATTGAGGAGGTTATTCATTTAACTGCAGTTGGTCCGTGGTTTTTCGATGTCTGCTATTTTTAATCTGTTATGCAAGTCAAAAAAAACCTTTCAAGATGTCAATTCACAATTTAGATGTTAATAAAACATCTCTCATGAACAATGATGAAAACTCTTAAAGTGCTTTCTGGTTGCACATTCAATTTAAAATTGGTGCTTTGTGAATCCCCAAAGTTATTCTATATATTCGGATGCATTTGCATTGATCTTAATATGAAAAACAAATACATTCTGGCAATTGCAGCAGATTCACTGGGGCTGACCATTTTTGCCTTTAGTAAATATAAGAATTGCCATTGAGGTCCGACTGCGGTAATTTCCCCCAGATTTTGTCCGTTTAGACAAAATCATATGTTTAATGAATAACCTTGTGTGAGTCAGTTTAGTACTAGAGAGATAAGTTTTCACTTTTGCATTTATTGGGGAGTTGAAATAAGGGTGTAAAAATGTCCATTGCTAAAGCAATATAATAGTGGAATCCTAGAACCAAGTGGTTCCACTTAATTGATAATGCAAAGCTCGATGGAGCAGGAACAGGGGAAAAAGACTAACACTCTGTTGTACTTTTGGAATAATTTATATGCTGGAAGGTGACTTGAGGGTGTTCATGTGTGTAGAAACTATGTTTAAAACATGAGATGCTGATTGAGCAGTTTATAGAGAATTCAGGATAGATTTGTTTTCCCACTATTCTAAGCATTCAGTGTGATGGACACCTCAAAGGAAAATCTCAAGTCCCTGGGCATGAAGTAATCAGAGCAAAAGTCTACATTTGGTATGAAAGTAAATACAAAGGTTGTGAATCATTGGTGTAGGTCACATCAAAATAAACCTGAAGTAGATGTTCTAGCTGTTTTATAAATGGGACTGACTTGAAGCTACCATGAAAATGTTTTCAGAAGAATTTCCCAATTAAAATAAAATAAAAATAAAATGCAAATACATATTCTAAGAAGTAGACCTGGTGCTGTAAACTGTCTTGAACAGAAGATGAAAAGATTTATATGGATGTCTGTTTCAGTGTAACAGAGGGGTCATTTACAATTGTGAAACAGATTTTTCTGATTGGAAGATACTCAAACCATGATTTATGATGCTATAAACAAGAAGGGTACCAGTGACAGCTACCCTAATAAGACAAGAACTTCAGGGATATCTTCTGCACAGAGGTTAGCCATGCATGCATAACATGGAGAAAAGCACCTCTATCTTTTTCTGTCCCTAAAGATATTACATGTTTCATTAAAGGCTGGAAGCATCAAGCAAAATCAATCTTAGCTGACTGTTTGCCTCAAAAGCTTGAAAAGAACAGAGCAGCTAACAGACATGGAGCATCATGGGAGATCAAGTTCTTCAATGTAAAAGACGACTATGTCAAAGGGATTTGATCAATCAGTTCTCCAAGATGCACACCTGATTTTGCCATGTACAGAATTTTTTTAATAGTTTTTTTATGGTTTTGTGATTTTGTTTGTTTCTGTTTATACTAAGAATGCTTCATGCAAAACAAACTCAGCACAGTTCAATCAGTTTCAAAGCAATGTTTTCACAAGCATAAATAATTTTTAAAAATATATTTGTCAGAGACATAAGGAAGATATGTTATTCAACCTCTCAAGGGTAGATTGTAACACAGGTCCCTGCTTAAAAAATCCTTCATTAAATATAGATGATTATTTGTATATATATTTACTAGCTCTTGGTTATAAAAATATACAAGTACAAAGTAGGAACATTTAGACAGGTAAATTATTCTCAAGATTTATCAATGTTTGGATTTTGTAGTACAGGATCTGAATTACCTTAAATGTAGACCGAATGCAGCTTGTTGGGATATCAATAACTGGCTGAAATCTGTAACTGAATTATGGAAATATGTGGCCAAAAATTCCACAGTACTGTCCACTATTTGCTTGCAAAATTGGCTTAAATTCCATTGCTCAGTTGGACTAAGTTTACAGGCAGATAGTTTATTTCAGAATTAGCCTCTATAACTGCAGATGTCTAACTCAATTTAAGAAAGGGTTTACCTCATGCAGGGATGTAATATACGATAAAACAAATTTATCAAGTTATCACAAGGAATATAATAATTTCATTTATATTATTCATTAATTAGTATTTTTTGTTATTTTTTGCTCTGCCAGTAGGCAAATATAACAGATTCATGTAAGATTGTTTACAAAAGCATTTTCTTTTACAAATTTGCCATCTTCTAGATTGGTTCAAAAATATCAGACTGAAATTTAAATGCAAATTCTATGCTTTATATATGACCTGCATGTGAAGGTCATATTATTTTAAAGAAGACACTGGGTGGTACCTAACAAAATGTGCTCATGTGGTTTTTGTCAAGACCAGGGATAGGCAACCTTCGGCGCTCCAGATGTTGTGGACTACATCCCCATAATGCTTTTACACCCATAATGCTGGTAAAGCATCATGGGAGGTGTAGTCCAAAACATCTGGAGTGCTGAAAGTTGCCTATGCCTGATCTAGACCATATTAAACTCTGAACAACACTGTTTAAGCCACAAATATATCTTAATAATTGCTGAAAAAAATAAATTATTTTACATTTTCTGCACTAATATAATTACACATTTATTTTGGAAATATTGAGCTATACTCATCATGAATATGGCCTCATCTTTTGCTCGATGAGCAGGGAATGGGGCTGAATTACGAAGGTGGATGAGGTCTCATAAAAACTGTGGAGGGATCCCCAGAATCTACTTGCTTACCATGGTTTGTACAGGGAAGTTTCTAATGGGTTAGAATAATGATCTTGGTTACCCAATCCACTGGACATAATAGTTTTATTTTTTGCTTTTAAAATATTACTATTACTACCAAAGACTGTGGGGCCATTCACACGTACTATTTGGTGGAAACTAAGTTTTGTGACAGGTGGTTGGCATTGTTATATGCACTTTGGGTGAGGGTAGATGAAAGGCCAATTTTAAGGATCTCCTTAGTTAAAAGGAACTCTTGTTGAATCCTTTTTCAGTAATGTTGTGATGTGGAAGAAAATTCATAGGGTAATACCATATAAATAAGAATGGCCCCTTACTAATGATATACACTCACAAGATATATGGATTTTGCAGGCCCATCAATATCTCTTTAAATATTCAGTGTAGAGATTCTCAGTATCCACGGATACATGTCAGGAGAGAAAAATTGGACATAGTGCAGCAATGTTTAAAATGCATAAAGAGACACTTTAATTGAATACACTTACAAGAAGTTAAAAATGGAAATGCTCATCAACAAATCTCTGTATCACTCTCTTCCAGATGGTAACAAAGTGAGGTAGAAAACAGGAATAAAACGCTTTTCGTCTACTGAAATGTAGACTTCCTCAGGAGCAAAATCAATTTATAATATCAAATATAACAGCAATAAATCAGAAAACGAGTATTCAACATCACATATCAAACATTTGCTTTTAAATGTCCCTCTCTTCGGTTTTCCGTCCATTCCGCCAATCAGTTCTGTCGAAATCAGCTGTTTTCAGTCATTCATCAATGTATGTCCTTATATAGACTTCCGTTCCGTCTTCGTGGAACGCATATGTGTTCCACCTGTCGTCGGCTCTAAGAGACGTCATCAGTATGCATATGGAACGCACATGCGTTCCATTTCGCCGATTTCAGCAGTGGACAGAAAGATATATAAAAACCGTCAATAAAATATTAACACAATCAAGATTAAAATCTCAGTCTATATTGCATGACTCTTACAATGTAAAAAATAACCTATTATCACATTATACATGTAATCATACAAATACATAAACCTTTTATTATCTTAAAGCATTCTAGACAAAAAAGGGGGAATGATTCTGGAGACAAGAATTATAATTAAATAATAATAAAATAAAATAAAAAATGATCAAAAAAATAATGATCAAAAAGGATGATCAAAAAAGATCAAAAAATCATAATAACTCAAAGGGATTTTATACTTGTGGGATGTGAAAAGCCTGTAGGGGACAGCCATCCCATACACACTCCTTTTCTAGTTTTATTATGAAAGAAGAATTCCAAATTAAGGGACGAATCACTTGTTCTGCCACACATGTTGTGTACCTACTCACATGTGGGTGTGGTGCACAGTATGTTGGTAGGACAGTGAGAAAAGCTAAGGTTCGTTTCTTAGAACACAAAAATAATATTAATAAGGGGATGTTAAATCATTCTGTGCCAGTTCACTGCAATAAGTGTCCATTTTTTTATGTCAATAACTTTTCGTGGGTGGTGATTGAGCAAATATCACTGGGTGCGAGGGGAGGGGATATTGTGTTGAAACTTAGACAAAGGGAAGGATTCTGGATACATAAATTAAAAACCCTTCAACCTTTAGGGTTGAATGTGGATTTCGATTTAATTTGTTTTCTTTAATTTATTGATATATTTTTTTTATTATTATTATCTTTATTTTTATTTATATTTATTTTTTATATTTTATTTTTTATTGTTTATTTTCATCTTTATATTTTTTTTTTATTATTTTTATTTTTATTTTATTTTTATTTTTTTGATATTTTTTGATCATCCTTTTTGATCATTATTTTTTTTTTTTTTTTTTATTATTATTTAATTATAATTCTTGTCTCCAGAATCATTCCCCCTTTTTTGTCTAGAATGCTTTAAGATAATAGAAGGTTTATGTATTTGTATGATTACATGTATAATGTGATAATAGGTTATTTTTTACATTGTAAGAGTCATGCAATATAGACTCTGCGATTTTAATCTTGATTGTGTTAATATTTTATTGACGGTTTTCATATATCTTTCTGTCCACTGCTGAAATCGGGAAATGGAACGCATGTGCGTTCCATACGCATACTGATGACGTCTCTTAGAGCCGACGACAGGTGGAACGCATATGAGTTCCACGAAGATGGAACGGAAGTCCATTTAAGGACATACATTGATGAATGACTGAAAACAGCTGATTTCGACAGAACTGATTGGCGGAATGGACGGAAAACCGAAGAGAGGGACATTTAAAAGCAAATGTTTGATATGTGATGTTGAATACTCGTTTTCTGATTTATTGCTGTTATATTTGATTTTTTAATTGATTTTGCTACTGAGGAAGTCTACATTTCAGTAGACGAAACACGTAGAGCTGAGTTTTTATTCCTGTTTTCTACCTCACTTTGTTACCATCTGGAAGAGAGTGATACAGAGATTTGTTGATGAGCATTTCCATTTTTAACTTCTTGTAAGTGTATTCAATTAAAGTGTGTCTTTTTACATTTTAAACATTGCTGCACTATGTCCAATTTTTCTCTCCTGACATGTATCCGTGGATATTGAGAATCTCTACGCTGAATATTTAAAGAGATATTGATGGGCCTGCAAAATCCATATATCTTGTGAGTGTATATCATTAGTAAGGGGCCATTCTTATTTATATGGTATTACCCTATTAATTTTCTTCTACCTCTGTTCTTTTAGGTGTATCTTATATCTTGCATTTGTATTTGAGGATTTTGAGGAGTCCTTTGTTACGACCTAAAGGATAAGGGAAGTAATTAACCTTTATTTCTGGATTGTGTATTGCTGCACCTGGGTGGTATATATATATATATACATATATTATGTTGTGATGTGGGGAGGTTATATATATATATATATATATATAAAACCTCCCCACATTACATATATATATATATATATATATATATATATATATATAGTCTTTTTTGTGTTTTTAATTTAAGTATTATAAATTAAAGCATATTTAGAGAAACATCTGGACATTTTGACAAATGTCACATTGAATTCCCCTCCCACATCACTATTCAAAACTATTGTAGTAGTTTAAGCATCCATTACACAGAAATATCCAAGTTACCTTATCAAGGCCATCTTCCCTTAGGCTGATGATATCCAAATCAAAATCTGTTCGGAGCCCGCTGGTTTTGTTGAACACAATTCGTCCGGTCAACCCTTCCCACTGGGCCTGTAGAGAAAAGTAGGGCATTTATGACAATTAACAAGACTCATAAATCATCACTCTCTACGTTAGCACAATGCTTCATTTTAATTACTTTTTACAGTCTTTTTTTCCTTCTTTCTTTCAGGTCCCCGAAGACCCTGGTTAATTAATAATCACCTCATCATTACTTCCTCCACGATTATAGTTGGTAATTTACATAAGTTCTATTACTGTCTTCTGTGTAACCTGCATTCATAACTATGTGAAACATCTATCTTCATTTTATACAGATAAGAAATGCTTTTTTAATACAGTGTAAATGACTGTGGCTCTGTTTGCTTGAGAGAGCAATAGGCATGCGGGAAATTAAAACTTTGAAGTATGAGAACTCAATCAGAATTCCAGGGCAAATACAAAATACATAAATATACATAGATCATGGTCAAGTTTTTAACCCTGTCTGCTATTTTCAAAGTACAGCATTTTCCATTCACTGTATTGGAAAACTGAATAATTTACCTGCTGTAATCTTTGCCTAAAATGTATTTTCAATAAAAAGCTAGATACGTTGAGTTGATAACAGACTCTGAAAATTCAACACACAACAGCCTGTCTGGATTTATTATCCAACTCATCTGTATTAGTGATTACTTGGCTTGTAAATTCACAATAACTTGCTGTTTGGTGAATAAACACTAAATTATATATGATGACCTTTAGCTGAAGTAAACGTAAATTTTTTTTTTATTATTATTATTATTTAACCTTAACCAATAACAACCCTAAGCACTCTGGCCATTTTTCCAACTATTAATACGATGGTATTGTTTGGGCCTAAAGGGATACTCAGTAAGTAAAATACCCAATAGCACTGTTTAAGAGGTTAAGTTGCAAAAGGTTATGAATTTCATACCCCATTTTGTTTTCAAACTGTTTAGGTGCCATTTAACAAAATAGACTCTCCCCAGCACCCACTATCTGTCACCTCTTCAGTCAAGTTGCAAAATGTACAATTCTCCATTATCATTCCAGGTAGTATCTTGATATATTGGAGCTCTTTGGGGGAAGTCCGCTAGCCCCCAATATAAATCCAGAAGTATAGAGCCACAGGCTAATAGTGCAGGGCTATCTGCCAGCATAAATTAAATTGTTAATGATAATAGAGAAGTGTAGATTATAGTATATAGAGAAGTATAGAGCCACAGGCTACACTGTGCAGGGTTAAGAATAAAGTATATGTAATTATTGTCCAAGAGACAAAACAAAGATACAATGTTTTGGCCATGAGGCCTTAATATATACATGATTAAAGGACCACTATAGGCATCCAGACCACTTCAGTTCAATGAAGCGAACTGAGTGCCAGGTCCCCCTATTTTTAACCCCGCAGCGGAAAACATAACACTGCTGGGTTAATCCAGCCTCTAGTGGCTATCACCCTGACAGCAACTAGAGGCGCTTCCACTATTCTCACGCTCCTCTGGCCGCGCATGCGGATTCTGCTACACTCAGGAGCTGACGTCACCAGAGGAGGAGAAGTCACCAACACCGAGGTAGCCCGCGCTGGATTAAGGTAAGCGGGAGGGGGGCCCTAAAGGGAGGAGGGGACCTATTAGCCCTATAGTGCCAGGAAAACTGGTTTGTTTTCCTAGCACTATAAGACCCCTTTAAGGCTGAAATGTCATATCTTTGTTTTGTCTCCTGGACCATAATTAAATAAACTGTATTCTTCAACCTGCACTGTGTAGCCTGTGGTTCTATACTTCTCTATTTTCACTGACAATAACATCCAACCTGACAGATAGCCCTGGACAACCACACATGCTTCCAAATGCTCTCACCCTTGCATGAAAAGAGGCATTGAGCTGTTCTCTTTGTACATAAGAGACTTGCTGTGCATGACTTTATGAAATACAAAGAACAAGCCAAACAGATTCCTATTTGAAAGCAGTTGGAAGGCCATGGTTGGCAGAATGATCACAGCTATTTCTTGGTGTCTGCAGGCATAACTTTATAAGCTTTTAGCCCAGAGGATTTGCTACAAATTAGTTTGGGGTAGCATTCAGAAATAGCAAGCCACTCTACCTGTACATAAACAACTTCAAAGCATATCCCATAAAAAAACATTCACCAGAGAGATTTAGCTGATACATATATCTCTACCACTAAAAAAAAGTTGAAAACCTGGATTGGCAAAATATATTAAAGGCCACTATAGGCACCCAGACCACTTCAGCTTAATGAAGTGGTCTGGGTGCCAGGTCCATCTAGGGTTAACCCTGCCTGTTGTAAACATAGCAGTTTCAGAGAAACTGATTTGTTTACGTATGGGTTAGTCCAGCCTCTAGTGGCTGTCTCATTGACAGCCGCTAGAGGCGCTTCTGCACTTCTCACTGTGATTTTCAATATGTGTTCAGCAACATCTCCCAAGTACAGGGATACCTTCCATGTATAGGTGTGTTGGGTTGTTTGGGGGCTAAAAGACCACATTTTGCAGGTGCGCATTTCAGCTTCCCAGCTTGGAATTTTAACATGTAGTCAACCTGCATGCATGTCCTATTTGGGACATTTTTGAAGCCGGCCAATGTATTCTACCCCCCTTAAACCATATATTTTTGAAAAGTAGACACCCTATGGTATTTTACATGGTGGTATTTTAACACTTTCCATGCACTAATTCTTCCACCAGGCTTTGTCAAACATTGAGGTAGTCATTTTTTTTTCTGTTTTTTCACACACATTGTACTCTAGGCATGAATTAACAGATCCTGTTATGTGTCACTGCCAAACAACACCCCAATATGTTCAGCAACATCTTCCGAGTACAGTGATATCCCCCATGTATAGGGTTGCTGGGTTGTTTGGGGGCAAAAAGGCAACAATCAGAAGTTGTACATGTCAGTTTCAACTTGATATATAGGTATGCTTGGTCTATCTTCAGTTTGACATATTCACCCCCCAGTTAATGTTACCATCATGAAAGTATATATAGTATATATTTTTATAAAGTAGACATCAAAGGTTATAGAAGATGGGGTGTTTTGACTTCTTTCCCCCAACCATTTTGCCCCCCAAAAAACAGAGAAAGTGTAGTGGTAATTTTTAAATTCTGGTTTTTATGCACACGTCATCTGGTTTTGGCCAGCTGCTTATGTGTTACTGCCAGAAAACTTGTTAGACCAAATGTGCAGGTAGCAAATGTACATTTAGCAGCAATCTTTAAACTGACTCCTGCAAATAGAATCTAACTGGAGATTTGGGGGAAGGAAACTGACTAACAAAAAATGGCTGCTTTCCAAAGAAACAAAAAATAAAATAAAAATTCAGGAACACTTCTTACAACTGTTCTGTGTGGTACAGCTTGAAACATGTTCCTACACACAGTCCTGGTTTCAAGGGCAATCAGGACAGTGAAAAGGGGTGTCTGTCCTTTTCCCATTTTTAAAACAGACCCAGCAACGTTTCTGGGGTGGGGGTTTTCTAGCAGTTGGCGGTAACTTAAAAATAAAATGTCTGGACTCAGCTTGCACCGTTGTTGGAACTTGTCCATCTCCATAAATTGTTAAAGAAATTATTTTCAACTGAAATTGGAGAAAGGTGGTTTTCCCTGGATTATTTTTTTTAAAAAGCAAAAATGAGTTGTGGGTTGCTATTTGCATCAGATAGATAGCCACCTTTTTATACCATGCTTTGGTTTTTCGTAAAATAAGATATGGCTGCATCAGCTGATCAGCCAAATCAACACCCCCCATGTACTTATTATATGCCCTGATGCAAACCGGTTTGGACTCTACTCTGCCCCGGACAGAGACGTCTGACATGCGTTCGTCATGGATGGTGGTTAGCATGTTGACATCCTTCCTGTCCCTAAATTTTAGTGCAAGCACTTCAGCTTTGCGAAGTGCTTTACATTCGCCTTTTTTTAATTTTGCCTCTATGAGAAATCATGGAAAGTCTTTGGAATTTTTTCTGGCAGTGCCGCAGGCCAGTGTCTGTAAACCATAAAGTGTTTTAAACAGACGTGCACTACTATAAAAATTATCTACATAACCTTTATTAAACAAGGGGTTTAGTAGGTCCCAAACAAGTTTCTCACTTATCCCCAGGGAGTCAGGACAGCCAGGAGGGTCCAGTTGACCATCTTTCCCCTTATATACACGAAAGGCAAACGTGTATCCACTTTCGCTCTCGCACAGTTTGTACAGTTTTATGCCATACCTAGAGCGCTTTGAGGGGGATGTATTGTCTGAACCCTAATCTCCCTTTGTATTTCATTAGAGATTCATCTATGGATAAATTTTGTTGGGGGGTATAAACATCTGAAAATTTGGTCTAGCAGTGAGCGTATTTTATAAAGCCTATCGTATTGGGGGTGATCTCTAGGGTGACAGAGGGTATTGTCACCGAAATGTAAAAATCTCAGCAGTAACTCGTATCTGGCTCTAGGCATGGTTTGGGAGAATACTGGACTAGACATTATTGGGTTGGTGCTCCAGTATGAGCGAATCGATGGGTTCTTTATAATGCCCATGAGCATTGTAAGAGCACAGAATTTTTTAAGCTCTGGGACATCTGTGGGATGCCAGTCATGCTCCCTGACTGTATAGCTACCTGGATTGTTATCAATAAATTGGGTAGCATATAAGTTAGTCTGGGAAGCAATCTCCTCCCAGATGGTATCCCCTAAAAATAGTTCTACATACTGCATTGGGGAGAAGCCATCCACATTAACATTAATGCCTGCGTTGGCACTAAATGTGGGGATGTTGGGCTCGGCTAACTCTGGAGGTACCCAGTCCTCCACATTCGGCGTAGCAGAGGAAGCATAGCTTCTTTCTTCAGCCGGCTCACACACAGATGACATGTCATCTTGACTAGACGTGTCAGAAAACTGACCTGGGTCAAAATCTGATGCAGTGTCAGTGGCGACAGAGTCTAACGCCAAGAAGGCATATGCCTCCTGCAAGTTATACATACGCTGCATGTTTTACACACGACTAAAACAAATTACAAACACACAAATATTTTAATACTTTTTTTTTCTTTTTCTTTTTTACTAAAACAGACTAAACAGCAATCCCTAAATTAACTCCTGACACAAAAATCTAATGGAGATTTGGGGGAAGGAAACTGACTGACTAAGACAGACCAAGACAGACCAAGATAGACCAAAACAGATCAAAACAGACCAAGACAGACCAAGACAGACCAAGACACAGATTTTTAAAACAAATTTAACCCTTTAAGGGCAAAAAAATTACACAGTACAAATGCACTGCTGTAACAGATCTGGCAGGGAAGGGGTTAAAAAGGATTTTTTTATTCACTTTAGTTACTGTATAAAGCTCTGAAACACTTCTGCTGCAACAAACTATCACAATCTCTGTCTCTCTCGCCTCACAAAACGCTACAGAGGAGAGAGGGGCAGAGATCACTGTCAAAGTGAGTGTTTGCAACACCCACTTTGACAGCAGCCAATTGTGAGCGATCGTGGATCGCTCACACACCGCATTTGGCTGTTACTATCGGCCTGGGATGTCTGGCAGATAGTTACAATGTTATACTGGCAGGAGCGATCTTTGATCGCTTCCCGCAGCCCGTTTTTCGCTATGACGGTTCAGGACCGTCAGCGGTCCAAACGCACGTTTTACCACTGATGGTCCTGAACCGTCATCGGTCCTGAAGGGGTTAACTGTTTCCTGGTCACTTCAGAAACAACAGATTCTGAGATCTAGGCGTATTTGTACAGGTGCAGTTGCTGTTGATATGCACAGGAACATTTATGGCATACATATTGATGGACCCATATCTCCTGATGGAAAACCCTAAGATGACATTGACTAAGAACGTGAGTCACCACATTATTCACGTTGATGTTATAGAAGAAGCAGCAGATTGGGAGATTATATTTAAATGAGAAGCATTTACAGATTGAGATTTTTTTTTAAACAAATACTGTATATTTATTTTTTGAAGTTCTAGTTCAACAATAGTATTAGTTCTGCTCTGGAGCATCCCTTTAAGACACTGGTATAACTTGCTGTTCCTATTTACTTGGGTGCACAGAAAAGATGCATTTATATTCCATTAACATATTTAGTAAAATGTCACGGGAAGAACATTTTAATTTGTGGCAAACTGTCCACGTGCTGACATTTTGGAGACAAAACTCATGCTTGCTAAAAGGTGACTGATGCAGATTTATGTTAAGTTTCAGCATTCACCTTCAAGTTTTTGCATATCACTGTCAAAATGAATCTGCAGACTCTCTTAATAAATCCACACTTTGTTCTAAGGGTCTGTCATTTTGTCAGTGCAAAATATTGACTTTCTTTCTCTTTTCAGTTCATGAAAGTTTACTGTAGACGAATGAGTAACAAAATAGTTACATAGTAATCTAAGTAGAAAAAAAGAATGATTACTTATACATTATCCTGCTGTTAATTCAAAATGAGAAGAGACTTAAGAAGAAATTGAAAAACATAAAACCAACTTTTTGTAAATGGAAAAACGGATTCTGCTGAATCAAGATTTTTGATGTTATTTTCTATAATCCGTAAAGGAAACTCCAGAGTGCCAATACAATTTTAAAGTGTTACTCCAATCAAAATCAGTATTATATTCAAACACTGTTCATTTTGCTTGCATGTACCCCTCCTTAGCATGCACCCCTCCAAAAAAAAATCAAAAAATCAAAAAAGATGTATGGCTGGGCAATGCTGCCATTGGTTGTCTGTTGCTGGCATGATATGCGGGCTGAGGACTGATGCATTATTTGAACAGATTTAACATTAGCCAGCCTGGAACAATGAAGTTACACCTTCTGCAGCACAATCAAATATCTCTGTATATGCACTGTTTCTTTTTGAAATGCTGAACATCACGGAAAATCACAAGAAAGTTACTGATTTGGTCATGGTGCTTGGAGTAACCCTTTAACCCGTTAAGGACCAAACTTCTGGAATAAAAGGGAATCATGACATGTCACACATGTCACGTGTGCTTAAGGGGTTAAATGCATTAATTTTGACCTCATATGTGTGCTGAATTATTCTCCCTGTTCAAATCTCTTCAGTTTTGGTAAAAAAAAAAAAGAGGGTAAAATGGCCAGAGAATAAGACATTGCTCGTTGGGCTCACCCCTGGTTAGAGCCCTGAGTGGGATCTTGGAAGAAAACTCCTGGGTCTGATTTAATTATGAGCCCAGAATCCCCTGTAATATTGTTAATCCAGAATCCCCTGGAAAGATAAATAACAACTCCAAATATATATTTTGCAACAGTGGCACTTTCATGCACCATATTTTGAGTTCATTATACAGCACATTGTGGGGAGATTGCTGTAGATGAAAGTTTTAATGCAGTGGGCGAAGAATTAAGTCAGAATAGTGCGGGCCTAATTCAGCAGATGTGGAGTTTATAGGTTTATGTAATACTCTAAATGTGTTCAAAGATTTGGTATTGTATTATGATTCATGGGATCATGGGACATGCTAAGGCTTAAGGTAGGGTTTGGGGACCTTGAATCAATAAATGTTGTAGGGACCATAAAATGTACCCAATATATTTCGATCACCAAGAAATGTCCCTGATAATAGAACAGTGAGTCACATCAACAGCTCACACTTATCTCTTACTTGTCTAACTGGGTACCTAGAAACATAGAATGTCATGGCAGATGAGAACCATTTGGTCCATCAAGTCTGCCCAATTTTTTGCTAAATACTTGCATTAGTCACTGGCCTTATCATATTTCTAGGATTGCCTTTGCCCACGCATGCTTAAACTCCATTACTTTGTTAACCTCTACCACTTCAGCTGGTAGGTTATTCCATGCATCCACCATCCTCTCTGTAAAGTAATACTTCCTGATATTATTTTTAAACCTTCACCCCTCTAATGTAAGACTATGTTCTCTTGTTGTGGTAGTTTTCTTTTTTTAAATATACATTCATCTTTTACTGTGATGATTCCCTTTATGTATTTAAATGTTTCTATTATATCCCTCTGTCTCGTCTTTCCTCCAAGCTATACGTGTTAAGTTCCTTTAACATTTCCTGATGAGTTTTATCCT
>OW240912.1:183856439-183895005 GCA_933207985.1 Pelobates cultripes
ACTGCTATTCAATCTATAGCGGTAAAAAAAGTTTTTTGTTTTTAAATCCAAGCTATTGTGACACAGGATC
Source organism: Pelobates cultripes (assembly GCA_933207985.1). NCBI lineage: Eukaryota > Metazoa > Chordata > Amphibia > Anura > Pelobatidae > Pelobates > Pelobates cultripes. Next base: position 183,856,510 of record OW240912.1, read on the forward strand.
TAATTAGTGGCACTTGTCAGCGTATCCACTGTTAGCGTAACACACCCGCTTTAAGGACACTGACTGCTATTCAATCTATAACAGTAAAAAAAGTTTTTTGTTTTTAAATCCAAGCTATTGTGACACAGATGTAATTGGTGGCACTGACTGGGGAAATGGGCACAGTATGCACTGTGAGCCTGACACAGAAGCTGGCAGCAGTGGCAGACAACTGACTGCTATTCCATCACTTACAGAGAAAAAGTTTTTTGTTTTTAAATCCAAGCTATTGTGACACCAGATGTAATTGGTGGCACTGACTGGGGAAATGGGCACAGTATGCACTGTGAGCCTGACACAGAAGCTAGCAGCAGTGGCAGACAACTGACTGCTATTCAATCTATAACAGTAAAAAAAGTTTTTTGTTTTTAAATCCAAGCTATTGTGACACCAGATGTAATTGGTGGCACTGACTGGGGAAATGGGCACTGTGAGCCTGACACAGAAGCTGGCAGCAGTGGCAGACAACTAAGTGCATTTATATTACATAGAAAAAAAAAATCCAAAAAAAGCATACCCTTATCCCTAACCTAGCTATGCTTTTCCCTATCTTATGAACAGCAGCTACACTTTCCCTCCTCTTACTAAGCATGCAGCTTGAGAATGAATCTAAAATGGATGCTGTCCAGTAGGTGGGAGGGTCTGCTAGGGAGGCTGTGCTGCTAATTGGCTGGAATGTGTCTGCTGACTGTGAGGTACAGGGTCAAAGTTTACTCAATGATGACGAATAGGGGGCGGGTCGAACCGCGCATATGTTCGCCCGCCGTGGCGAATGCGAACATGCTATGTTCGCCGGGAACCGTTCGCCGGCGAACCGTTCGGTACATCACTATTGTTGACGCATCTCTTAGAAGGAGGAGGCTAAGATGCTTTTTGGAATTTAAATCCGATTGATTTTTATGCTTCTTTCTTATTTTTTAATTTGGCTCTTACTAAATGCATTGGAATTCAGCCAAATGTAGCAAACACATGTACTAAATTGGCTCAATGTGTGACAGTAAAAGTTCCAGCTGAAAATTTGATGGATAAAACCTTAATCCTACACTTTTATTTTATCACAATGAAGATGATTAAACGTTTGTTTCAGGTGCGTTGTTTTTAGTTGCTGGGTTGTTGATGCTGGTGGTTCCAAGCATGTCACCTTGTTCAGTGACGTAGAACTTAACTGAAAATGTGTCAAGTAACTTGTACTGGGAGTTTATAACTCCAGCAGGGATTAACATTGCCAACCACCAGACCAAAATGATGTTGTGAACAAATTCAACTGGCAGGATGCCAGGAAAAAAAGGATAGGCAGCTTGCCAAGGGAGCTGTTGGTGAAGTAGAGTGCCAAGGAGGGCATCCTGGTTTGCAGTTCACAACAAATGGGAACTCATTCTGTGAAATGCAGGCTAGATGTCACAGCACCACACTTAAAGCTGACTCACAGAACTGTTATTTCACTCTTGACTTTCGGTGCTCAACCCTAATGTCACTCATCCTTTTGCTACAGAGACCCTTTTTTATATTTTAGATGTGACAAAGAGTTCAGATGAGCTGTCATAAAACATGCATTCTGAAACAACAAGTAGTGAGAAGCTAGGAAGCTCCCAGGCATTTGCATTTCCAAAGAGAATAAAGTCTAACAAATTATTTACACTCGTTCTTTCTTCTTGTTTTTGACACTTTCTTGGCATGGAGTCTGATAAATAAAATATAATTGAAGGAAGCAGGCACCAAAAAAAATAAATACATATATTTGAGTGAGTGCGCTGGATCTTGTGTGTGTGTGTGTATATATGTGTGTGTGTGTAAAGAGATAGAAACTGTTTCTTTAATCTGCTAAACAGCAAAGAAAAGTGCATTCAGGTTCTTTTTGTCCACCTATAGTATTAGTTTGGCAGTTGCCTATATGCTGGGCCCATAGAAGAGGCTTTTGGTTGATTATCAATTTAAGCAACCAGTGGTAATCTATGGACATAATACCTCTTTGGGATTAACCAGTGAATAAAACACTGAAAAGGTTATTTACTAAAGTGAGAATTCAAAGTGAATAAATAGTGAATTTAAAATTTCATGAAATCTTACTGGAAACTTATTTTCGTTTTCATGAACACAGATTTGAATTCACGTTGGATTTTCACTTTACTGAATAACTCTGTCATTATCACCTATAACTGATGTTGACTCTTTCATATGATGCACCATTTTCTTTTAAATTAATATTAAAGATGTTGCAAATTACATCAAATTCCAGTTCAGTCCAGGCACAACCATGGCACACATTGCAAACACAGAGTAGAAATAGAAACATTGTTGAATTGTTCTTCTTTGTGTTGACTACCAGGTGAAAATGACAGAGGCTATAACAATGACTGACATGAAGCTAAGAAGGAGGCTTCAACTTGCAAGACAAGAGGTAAAATTTCTACATTTTAATTTTTCACACCTCAAAAATCTATATTCGTTAAGTATACGGAAAAGTTAATTAATATTACAAATCATACAAAGTGTCAGTTCCCCTTTAACAGTTCTGATACACTTCAGCACATATATGAAAGTTGTGTAGCACTATAACGAAACAGTACAAAGACCCTTTTTCAGCACATGGACCCTTATTGTAAACAGACATTTCCTTGGAAAATTAAATCTTCATTCCTCTTATGCACTTTATCCAGTTCTGCAATCATCTTGGAAACTGGATACAAAATGTTATGCATTTAAAGTTGGTTTGTACCTTCCATTTTTTATTGAGACAGCATTATTTATCACATAAAATACTACCCCGTTTTCACTTACTGGCCTATGGGGCAAGTGATGTGCCTGATGTGCATTGCGCTTTGTTATCAAGTCTGCTAGTCTCTTCTACACACAATTACTGAAGCCCAGTATTGGTGTCTTTGGTGATGTTATCAGATGATTGAATGTGTGTATATAGAAATGAATGACTACCCAGAGAAACAATTTCATCTGACATTAAACATTATCAGTAGTAATAATACAAGCCATCTTTTAAGTATTTGATAATTTTATTTTCCGTACTATTCTCATTAAATCTTTCAGAATTTTCCCAGCCTGTCATTTCTACAGAACAATAGCAGCCGATATTGGCATGTAAAATAATATGGTGAGATTGAATTCAGCATTGCGATAGGATGCAACAATAGAATGAACATATAATTTAGCCTATACCAGAACCTGCGGCACTAGGAAAAATATTAAGTGATGAAAATTTGTTTTACCCTTACACCTAACCTAAGTATTTGCTTTTATTAAATATATCACCCCCAGCATAAAAACTGTACAACATGATAAGTGGCACTAAAACTGTTAATATATATCACTAAACACTAAGGACACTCCACTACCCAATTAACAAAAATATACACTGTTTAGCAGATATACCCCCAATGAAAACATGCATGTGTTTAAATATTATTATTTTTTTATTTCATTTTTCATTGAATGTATGTCTAAAAGCAGCTTTCAAAAGCTGCAGATCTCTTGTCTGAAGCATTGGCAAGCCCTCACCTTCTTTCACAGGCCAGACTTTCCGTGACTGTCCAATCACAGACTTCCCAATGCAGCTCAATGAGAAGTATTTGCAAGGTAGTTACTCTGGGCAATTGTCTGCCTCTTGAGTTTAGCTCTACTGAGGAAGCAACAGGGCGGTCATCTGATTGAAATCCAAGGGTTGTAACAATGTTAATTTATGAAAGCGCAATTTGTAACGAAGACTACACTTTGTGTAAAATGAAAAAAAAGGTCACAATCTAGACATATAGAGCATGTCAGCAAGCTAAAGTGCTTTAGGGGTCTGGATTGTCCCGTTGAGTACACACGTAACAATAATATATAATATGCTAATATTATCAAACTTTAGAGAGTTTTGACATGTTAGAACCGTCCCATGTAACATATGTTGGTTAAAGCAGCTTTTGCCATTATCAGTAAGGCTGATTTAAGACTTTGTATACTGACATCCCCTAGAGGACACTATTGTTGTATTATTTTCTTAATCAAAATGCAGCAGCCTTTCAAATACAAATAACTGTTATTATTATTGATAGTGGAGTGCATAGTGGTAATATGATTTTTAACCCTTTCAATTTCCTTATGCATGTGAGTGGTTACAATTCAAAGACAAGTTGATATATTAAGAATTTGTATAGAAAAATTACTTTTTTTTGTTTGTTTCTCAGCAGTAAAAAAAATACCAATCTACATTTTGTGTCATGTTTAGATATTTTTAATACTCCACTACAACAAAACACAATAGCCCAGATATTGAGAAAACAGTTTACACCATATTGTTAGAAGTTATACAAAATTGTCACCATTTAATGAACCTGTCGTCCAAAAATTACTTTGGTTTTCTTCAAAGGGAGCAACATTTTATCTTTACATTGTGATCAACAATAGTGTCTTCACTATTAGAGGTAAAAACTAATCTACCATAAGGCACTCAGACCTAACATAGGAAAGGAGTTCATAAAAAGCAATATTTAACAAATTAATAAACGCTTGTAAAATACCCTCTGTGTTTAAAAAAAAAAATATAAAAAAAATATATAGTTAAAAGGACACTCCAGGCACCAACACAACTTCTAACCTCAAGGTTTAACCTCAAAGTTGCCTCAAGTGACGATCTCCACTACCCCCCAAGGTGGTATCGGGCTTCTGAAATTTAGAGTCAGGAAGAGCAGAGTGCTGCCGGGCAGGGGCACGGCTGATGAAATGAAAGTGGTCAGCTGACACTCTCAGCCAATCAGTGACTCCTAATTCACTAAACTGGCTTGGAAATGACGTATTGGGAAAATTCAGAAAGATTTAATGAGAACAGTATGGAAGATACAATTATCAAATAGTATGTACAAATTTTGAGCGATTGAGGAATCATCTGAATTCCACAACTCGAAAATGACAGATGGACAAATCATGAAACAAATGAAATGGACAAAGAACAATCCATTTAATTTGATTCATGACTTGGAGTTCCATCTGTTGCAACAGAAAAAAGGTGGTAGGAATGAAGAAAAAGCTGATTTTTTTTGGGGGTGGGGGGGAGGGGGGGGCAAACAATCATGATGGATGATGGATGAGAGTTCTGCCCAACAAGAGATGAAAAAAAAGATGATTAGGGAACAGACACTACATTTTTTTTTAGCATTTACATAGTTTAGAGATCTTGGTTGGAAGTGACCAATAGATGGTAAAAAAAAAAAAATAAACCCAGTAAAATATCTATCTATCTATATATTGCTGTGGTAGTGGGAGATGGTGTGTCAGTGAGTGAGATGGGTGAGGTGGTTAGGTTATTGCAATGCATAGCCACTGCCAGTGACACTTGCACCAACTGTACCAACTTACACTGATTTATATTTAGAACTATTTATTTTACTGGGTCCTAAATTATTTTTTTCTATTTCTTGTGAGAAACAAATCACGATTATTTAGTTTTCAGTGTGCCACAGTGGCAATACATCATGTGACTGCAGTTTACTGCCCAAATAAACCCTGCCCGCACTGAATGTTTCAGGTCTTTTTTTTATCTCTTTGTAGAAGGAGAATCCTTTTTATAGATATGCCCCAAATTTAAAAAAAAAAGCATAATTAAATCCAGGAATGTTTTTATTGGCGATATATCTCTAAATAATGTTTTTAATTTGGCAATGGAGTGTAGACATACTGCAAATTGCAATACATTGTTTAGCTGCAGTTTATTGCTCAAGAGAACCCTAATTGCACTGAATGAATGTTGTGGCAGGTCTGCTTTTTTTTTTATTTTATTTTTTTTACAGTCTGTAGAAAGAAAATCCTTTTTTTCTGAGTGTTTAGTTCAATGTGTTGCAATAGTAGTGTATTGCAGGCAGGGTACCGCATCACTGAAGAATTAGCTTTAAAAAAACTTTTTTTTTCTTTGTATGCTGTGTGATGATTAATCTTGAATTCAAACATAATAACATTACAGTCATAGTAGATCCACCACGTATTTCGGCTTAATAAAGTTGTTAGTTCACACTACATTGATATCCCCAGACGTGCCATGTTATCTTAGTATCTTAACTCACCTCAGTCAGGAGAACTGCTCACCCCTTTCGCCACCACTGACACCTCACACTGCCAACACCACCAGAAGTACCACATTTATAAGTAGTAATATGCAGCCCAAGGCTGGTGCAATTCTTTCTGTAGCCCTAGGCAAAGATCAATTTTGCCGCTTCCTCGTGAGATAGTTCTGTAGCGGAGATGCAATATTCCCCAGGGTATCTCCGCTTGTAGTCCAAGTGAGGCTCAGGAACAAGTAAATAATAAATCCACAGGCAAGGTTTCCAGCAGGTAAAATAACAGCAATATCCCCACAGCAATCCCAATAACTGGACGACACACAGTTTCAGGAGCAGAACTGAAAGCTTTAATCCACAGTCTCCTTTTAAAGCATGCTCCCATGCAAGGGAGGGATTTACACTCATTATTACAGTAGCCAATCCTGTCCTGGTAACCTCCCACACATCTCCTCCCCTCAGCCAGCATCATAATCCCCTTATCCAGTACAGTAATTCCCCCCCGTTTCTGGATGTACCCCTAAACATAGGGGTACCTCTTTAAATCCTACATCCCCGGATACCCCTGATCTGGGTGAACAACATATCCAAAAATCACCCAGATCAGACCATGGGTTCGGGAAATGTATGGAGGGAATAAAATGACCGACCGCACTAACTGAGATAGCCGAATAAGGTTCCATGCGAATGGGCCCTGCGGTCTGTCCTGGCATAAGGGAATAAAATACACGAAAGCCTCTAGCTATAGAGGCTAAGGAGGGTTCGAGGGGCCGTTCGGTAGTTAGGAACCGAACGGACCGGGCTTGTGGAGGTCTCAGCGGTGTTCGCCTACTCGAGTGTCCGATTTGAGTTCCAGACACTCGACGGCAAAACACCGCTGTTCGGGAGTTTTAAAATGGCCGCCGCCACGTGTTCGTTTGTCGAATGGCGGCCACCCCCGAGAACAAAGGACGGCTACTTACTAGGCAATTACCCGTTCGCAACAATGTTGCAACGGGTAATTGAGGACACACTTCACACAGGGGGGGTCTGGTTGTTCGGTAGTTTCATTCGAATGAACTAAGGGAATAAAACTACCGAACAATCAGAGGAATACAGTTCTTTTAAACACATAGAAAACCAGCAGATCACACGAATGCAGTTATTCACAAGACATTTGCAGGACAGCCCAGTGCCATCCGCTACAAGTTCTATTCTCAAAAGTTTATTTGCTAAACACATTCTACAGTTTTTTTATTGTGTTTAAAAAAAAAAAAAAAAACAATTTATTAGATATAGCCCCAAAGAAAATGTGCTTTTATTTTTTCTGCAAGCCACCAGTCTGTGACATAGAATACTCAAATCAGAAGCGTCTTATTGAGAATCTTCTGTGCTGGACCGCAAATGTACATTTGCACATTCAATCACAGCTTATCTAAGTTTCCAATTGAGCTCTAGTACAGCTCATTCAGGAGGGGGAAGGCAGGCAATGATTTGAGTGTGTGGAGTGTTGTTCTCGCTTAGCAAAACTAACAGAACAAGGAGAGCAGCACATAGTAAATCTGCCCTTGCAATGCCCTCCTCTTCAAAAGAGTTGTTGTCTGGACTGGAGGTAGGGTGTTGGGAGGAGTGAACAGAAGCAGTCTAGAAAGACAGAGTTAAAATGTTTGGGGCTGGGCCAGGCAGAGTTAGATACATGGGGAAGAATTAAGGTATTGTGGGCAGGCAGAGGCACAGTTAAAATAATAACATTGCTAGATGCTCTGTTGCTAGCATTTAAAGAATTACCTAGAAGAGGGCAGGAGCAGAGAGGGGAGGGCACTAGCAGTTTTGTCACAGGGGGTGTCGAAGCTTCTGTGATTAAAGCATATTCTTATGTCATTCTAGAGGAGTGTTACCACATTTGTGGTCACACCCTCTTTTAGCTGGCCTAATTGCCGGTCACAAGAATGTGGCCTCTGTTTTCCTCTACCCACTCTGACAAGAAATTTGGTGCTAGAGAGAGAGAACAGGTACAGAGAGCAACGGGGGATTGACACATGGAGGGGAGGGGGGTGAATTGACACATGGAGGGATGGGGGGATTGACGCATGGAGGGACGGAGGGGTTAATTGACACATGAGGGGCAGGTGGTATTGACGCATGGAGGGACGCAGGGGTTAATTGACACATGAGGGGCAGGTGGTATTGACGCATGGAGGAACGGGGGAAGGTGAATTGACACATGGAGGGAGGGGTGAATAGACACATGGAGGAACAGGGGAGAGTTAACACATGGAGGGACTGGGGGAGATTGAGACAAGGAGGGACTGGTAAGAGTGGAATTGACACATGGAAGGGACAGGAGGAGGAATTGAGACACAAGGAAGGGACTGGGGGAGATTGAGACACATGGAAGGGAGTAGAGGGGTTGACACATGGAGGGACAAGAGCAGGAATTGAGACACATGGAAAGGACTTGGGGGAAATGTACACATGGAAGGGACCATGGGGAGTGGGAGGAAGCGGGAATTGAGACACATGAGGGGAGGTGGTGTAATTCTTGCACTGGGGCCTTGTGGTTTCTAGTTATGCCTCTGCCCAGGAGGCAAAGATTTTGAGTTTTTTCTATCTTTTTATGCTGCATTTGGTGACTCAAAGTCTAAACTAGCAGAAGAATTTGCAGCTGCAGCAGCATAGACAGCTAGGTCTACAACTAGTAGCAGTGTTTTATAAAGCATGTAGGACTTCCCCAAACACAGCCTGAGAGTACTTCAGTAGTAACAGGACTCATACAACAAACACTAGTCCTTCTAAACCCCTGAAGAAGCAACTTGGGGGATAGATGAGCAGAGTATAGTTTGTTAGAGCTATCAGAGGCAAACTTTACTGAAGAGGTAGGGCAGAGTATTAAAGTAGTGTCCTCAATGTCTGCTATTGGTAGTGGTGGTGGTGGTGATGAATCAGGTGATATATGACTTTTATCCTTACCACTGCAGATATAAGGCAGAGGAATTATAAGAGGAGATTCTGGATAAGACAGGCAGCAGTCCATTGTTTATCCAGCTAGGGTGCAGTCTCCTTCTGCAGCGTCTCCATCTTATCTAAGTTTTTTTAATTGCCTCATCCAATGGAGACAGTTTTAACATCTGCTAACATCATCTGCTTCCTCTATCACATAAAATTTTATAATTTTAAAAGTGTATATAAATATATTAAATCATTTGGTAATCGTATCAAACAATATTATATCGAAGCCCAAGTTCTCTTATTATTTTTTTTAATGAAGATAAAATAATATTTCCATGACAACTTACAAATGGCATTGCAAAAAATATTGCATAGGTATTAGACTATCTCTTCTTGCATTGCAGTACTCTAGCAGGCACCTTTCTGAGCCATTTTGGTTCATCCAAATATTTCCCAAAACAATTACATGGCTGAAATGTGTCCAAATCGAAGCATCATATGCACAAATTTCAGTTTATCAGAACAAATTTTTTTGTATGGACAAATAGATTCAGACATAACAATTTTTTTCACTGTGCGCAAGTGTATAACTGTCCTTTGCAATTTAATACTTAAGAATTAGTTATAAGTAATTCAAAACCAGACTGTCAGAATAGGATACATATTAAAACCCAAAATCTTACTTCTTTGATGAAATTCATAAACCGGCTCCCAAATCTCCAGGCTTTGTGTCGGTGACACTGAATTGAGTTGACTGTCATCTGAGGTGCGCGCTGGTAGCAAACGGACACAATATGAACAGCGTCGTATGTCAGAGCAGCATCTGTCTAAAATAAATGGGAATGGCATTGGGGTTGAGAGGCTTCAAATAGACCTGTAAGGACAAGTGTTTTTCCATCTAAAATTATATATCAACATTAGAAATTAAAATCTTTAACTTAATTCCAAAACTAATGAAAACTGTTAGCCTCTGCATTAGGGGGGGAGGGGTGAGAGGGTGTTAATAGATATGTAATTTACATTATTTTGTAAAATAAAGATAATAATAATCATGCAAGAAAGCACTGTAGTAAAATATGTGCAAACAAAGCCCCAAAGGCAAGGTTAGTTGTGAAATATTCTTTACCTTTGTCCTGTCCCTCACTTGTCTGTCTTTTACATCCATGTTCCATTTTATAGACCTAATGTTCTTCAAAAATGCAATTTCTATTCCTTTATGATACCCACTTATAACCCTTCTTCCCTCCATTTTAAAGGAACACTATAGCGAATACAGTGGATTTGGTGTACAGAGCCTGTCCCTTTATCTAACAATGTTTAATATTGCTGTTTCTGAGGGGTGTGTGCTGTAAATATGTTGCAAGAGTTGGCAACATATGGTACGTATGCCATGCATGTTACATGGGTATCTTTGCATCGCAGGTGTGGCTGCCGGGCTTAAATGGGCCAGTTGGGGAGATCAGATGATCCCCACACTGGACCACCAGAAGTTAAGATTAATGTCCACCTCCCTGGGAAAGGGTAGGGATAAAACATTTATATAAATGTTATGTATTATTTATTGCATAAAGATTCCCATAAAATCCATGCAATCACTTTTCCTACATACAATCCCCACACAACATTACAGTCACACATAGACGTCTTTGAAAACAGCCCCCCACAATACTACATAAGACTACAAGCAACTACATACAAGTATTTAACATCACAGACAGACCACACATATGCATAATACAACAGGCAGCCCACATAAACAATACTAAAAACAATGCTACAAAAAATCATGTACACACAACACCACACACACACACAAATAGTGCAATCAACCCAAATGCACACATCACAGACAGCCACATTCACAGCACAGGAAGCATCACATACATAGCAACAGGCAACCCATAATCACACACAATACAACAAACACCCCAAACAAAAATCCTGTCAAACACCCCACACACACATGTTGCATAACACCACAAATACCCCACCCACATACAGAAAAAAAAACATGTAATACATAAACCCCACACACATACACAACACCAAGCATTGCCCTCATATAAACACACAAACTCTCACAGAGCAGTTACCCATACATAACACGCAGATTTCTCCAAAATACATAGCCATTGCTTTGAGAAAGCAGGATTCATAAGGGACTTCAAAGCTTTACTTCAGCACAGCACTACCAATCAGTTGCCTTCCCTTTCACTTGAGCTACTTCTTCCTTAAAGGCACACTGTAAGAACCAAAGCAGCTTTAGCTTAATAAAGCAGGTTTGATATAGAGCATGCACCCGAAGTGTCACTGCTCAATTCTCTATCATTTAGTAGTTCAATCACGTTTGTTTCTGTTTATACAGTCTTAGTTACTGCTGTGACTCCATGTAAATTTTTTAATTTTCAATCAGAACTTATAGCACAGTGTGTTCACTTTAGACGTTATTAACTCCTGCTCTGTTAACTGTAATCACACACAGGAGGCTTTTGCAGGCAATTATCAGGCAACTGCAGGGGTGTAGTCTAAACACACACAAGCATTTAATGTAGCTAATGTTTGTTTTGGTGGTTAGAATGTTCCTTTAAGTTCCTTCAGTTTTTGAAGATATTAACCTACACTACTATGTTCTATGTCCAATCACCCATTTCTGATATTCCCCATTTATTCCTTTATTTATTATCCTTGCTTTTTATCTAACACCACGTTATTTCATATTCTTTCTAATGCATGCTTTAAAATTTCTCCTTGTCTTGCTCCTCTCATAAACCTCTTAAGCACCTTCTCTATTCTGCTGTGCACCAGTCCCTTTACCTTTTCTCTCATTCTGTTTGATCTTCTCTCTTTACTGACTTTTGAGTTGAAGCTTCAGCTATTATCTATAATAATTTTCTAGTTGCCAGGTTCTATACCAACACCTGTTCCCTCGATCCTATTCCTTCATATCTCATCCGCATGTCTCCCTCTTTTGCTCTTCCCCTCACTAAAATTTTCAATCTCTCCCTTTCCTCTGCCACATTTCCCTCACCCAAATACAAAAAGATAAGTCCTGCGCTCTCTCCCATCACTACTGGGCCGGCAGCAATGACTACAGTACACATCAGCCCCAATATATAGTAAAAGACAAAGAAAAGAAAGTTACCTGCACTCTCTCCTTAATCCCTATGTATATTTAGACAAATGGAGGTCATTTAGTTGCTCCAATGGCCATTGGAGGGAATGCCCGCCTGCCAACGTCAAGGCAGACCCCCCTAAAGCGGGTCCTAAGACCGACCCTTCAGCCTGCTTCCTTGAGCTTCTGGCAAAGATATCTCTAATGAGACAGAGGGGTATTTTTTATATACACCCCTATATACTTATATAGTATATATATTTTGGTCTACGGGATACTGCTCTCTCCTGGTGCTCCTCCTACCTCTCCCAGCCCTCTTTCAGTGTTTCTTTCTCTGACTCTGCCTCTTCCCCCCCAACCACTCTCTGTCGGCGTCCACCAAGGTTCTGTCCTTGGTCCTCTACTGTTCTCTATCTACACTGCCTCCCTTGGTAAACTCATCAGCTCCTTTGGCTTCCATTATCATTTCTATGCAGATGACATGCAAATCTACCTGTCCTCTCCTGATCTCTCTCCGCCCATCTTGACTCGTGTCTCTGACTGCCTCTCTTCAATTTCCAAATGGATGGCTGCTCACTTCCTTAAACCCAACCTGTTCAAAATAGAACTTCTGGTCTTTCCTCCCTCAAGTGCTCAAGTGTTACTACTCCCGTGTCTTTCTCCCTCCAAGTCAATGGCGCTACCATCACCTCTACCTCGCAGGCTCGCTGCCTGGGTGTTCTTTTTGACTCCAACCTCTCCTTCATCACTGATGTCCAATAAATCCTCAAATCCTGTTGCTTCCATCTCTAAAACATAGCGCGCATCCGCCCCTATTTAACCTCGGATGCAGCAAAGGTGCTGGTCCATGCTCTTGTTCTCTCTCGCCTGGACTACTGCAATACTCTTCTCAGTGGTCTTACGTGTTCCCAGATTGCACCGCTGCAATCTATAATGAATGTGGCAGCGAGGCTCATTTTCCTGTCCGCTCACACCTCCCACGCTTCCCCGCTTTGTCAGTCCTTGCATTGGCTTCCAGTTAGATATAGTGCTCAATTTAAAATTCTGGTGCTTGCTTATTCTGTTTCTATAAATAATATCAAGAAGTATTACTTTACTGAGAGGGTAGTCGATGCATGGAATAGCCTTCCAGCTGAAGTGGTAGAGGTTAACACAGTAAAGGAGTTTAAGCATGCGTGGGATAGGCATAAGGCTATCCTAACTATAAGATAAGGCCAGGGACTAATGAAATTATTTAGAAAATTGGGCAGACTAGATGGGCCGAATGGTTCTTATCTGCAGTCACATTCTATGTTTCTTTGTTTCTAAGTCCCTACATAATGCTGCTCCAACCTACCTATCCTCCCTAATACACAAGTATGTCCCATCGAGGCCCCTACGCTCTGCCAAAGACCTACGTATATCCTCTGTCCGTACTCCCACCTCTAACGCTCGCCTCCAAGACTTTTCCAGGGCTGCACCTCTTCTGTGGAACTCCCTTCCCTTCTCCATAAGAATTTCACCTAGTCTCCACTCATTTAAAAAATCATTGAAAACTTACTTCTTCAAGAAAGCATATCAATTAAACTGTTAGCAGGTTTTGATCCCTGCATGACTCCTCTCCTGCAACTGTCAAAAATTACCTACTAAGTTCTCAATTAATAGTTTTCTAACAACCTTCTTTGTACCCCTACTTTTACCCCCTGTGTCACTATATCCCTCTCCCTCTAGAATGTAAGCTCATAGAGCAGGGCCCTCCACCCCTCTGTTCCTGTACATCCAGTTGTCTGGTTACAACCACATGTATGTTAGTCCACCCATTGTACAGCGCTATGGAATCTGATGGCACTATATAAATAATAAAATAATAATAATGATACCTGTGCCAATCTCTCATTACCTCACTTCTCTATTGCACCTCTGTTGTTTCTCCTAGGTGATTCTCCCTTGTTGGCCCACTGCTCGAACTCCTCTGTCTGGGGGAGCAGAGGAGCTGACCCCATATCAATATGTCCTATATTCATTTTCAATATAAATGTTCTTCACAAAATATATATATTTTTTTATGATTGCTGCCACTATCTTATTATTTCCATTAAAATAAACACAATCTGCCCACACACAACCACATGTGTGACTTTATTAACAGCTTCCTGTAAAATTTGTTTCCTTTAACACTAAGAATATCCATTGCAGGAAGGGACATTGGTATCAGAGTGAGTTTTCATTTTTGAAACTGCTCCAGGACTGCCTCAGCATGCTGGCCCAATGACCTGGAACCAGTGAGGCTGCCAATGTATCATACGCTGTGTGTTGTATTCTTTTTAATGTAAGAGCAGATGATAAACAGCACTGGAGGCGAGTGGCATCTGGGATCTGAAGAGACTGCGATGAAAGGGGAGTAGCCTACATGGTAGAGATGGAACCATAGACTACACACTAATACAAAGATATATCTGCATATCTCTGTATAACAATTCTTTTTTTTTTTTTTTTTATATTTCGTTTTTTATTATTTGGTTCTTCACCAACTCTACACAGTATTTCACAACAGAGTTTGCAACCATAAAACAATAGAAACATAATGACATTGATACAACACAGGCATATTCCACGGGAGGGGGGCAACATTATAACCATTTCAAGGCATGCAGGTCTCGGTCACATTGGAGATGGGGAATATTATATCGTCAGAGGTACGGCGCTTACATCCAGGCCCTCCTCTAGTCGAAACTGTAATTATGACAGGTCTAGCAGGATTGCTTGCTGTGGGTGACTGAGTTGGGAAAGGGGGAGGGTAATAACCTGGTAATGGCAAGGGTGGGGGGGGGTCGAGATGCCGTTTCCCCAGATTGGGTTCCGTATTGGTCCGCTCGGGCTCGTTCCTTCAGTTAAGTTTACCCATGTGGAATTGAAACTCGGTGGGCTACTCCGTTTTTGCCTGCCCTGCTCATCTGGGGTGGGGTGAACTTTGAGTATAAGCGTGCTGTGGGGCTCCGTTCACCAGCCCTGACCATTTGGGCCAGCCCTGACCAATAGCACACACGTGGCCTGGATCTTTTGTGCTATTTTCTCGAGTTGCTGCGTGTGGTTTACCCTACTAACTACCGCTGCTATTTCTGGAGCTGAGGATGATTTCCAGAGGGAGGCAATGCAGTGCTTGACTGCTAATGTGATGTGGGTAATAAGCACCGCCTCAGGATGCGAAAGTGGTTTGGGCAGCATGTGCAGCAAATAGGCCTCCGGTGTAAGTGGGACCTCTTTCTGTATATTACATTGTATTAGCGATTTCACCTGCCCCCAGAAGGTGTGTAATACAGGACATTGCCAGAATATATGACTCAGACTATCCACTTGCTTGCAGCAGTGCCAGCACATCTGTTGTGCACCTGGGTATATGAGGGCCAGTCTCTGGGGGGTGAGGTACCACCTCATCCAGAGTTTATAAGCCGCTTCTACATGATCTAGGCAGTGTGTGGCTCTTTTTATGAGTGCCATTGCAGTGTGCTGTTGAGTTCAGTTTCCCAGTGCACCATGTAGCTCTACTTATCTGGTTTGTCCACCTCTAGGAGTTTGCGGTAGCATAGGGAAAACGTTTTTTCCTGGGTTTTGTGGTTGTGACACAGTGAGTCAAACACGTCTGGCCTTCGGGTATCAGGTGCCACTTGGACAACTCTGTAGTATGTGCTTAATATTTAGGTATGTAAAGAGTTCCCTACCAGGGAGGAGGAAAGTTTGCTGAAGTTCTGGGAACTGCCTAATCTCCTTACCCTCCATGAGTTGGGATACCTTCACTATCCTTCTCTGTGTCCATTTGTCTAGAGTCAGTTCGTGGGTCAGTTCGTACTGTAGGCTAGTCATGGGGGCATACGTCATCATAGGTTGGGCTAACAGTTTGGGGGCCCACTTGTGCCATGTGCGAAGAGATGTGTTGGTGGCCATTAGCAGGTCAGAGTTGTGGTGTTGTGACTTGGGTGGGACCCATAGTTGGTCCAGTAGGCTGTGTGGCGCAATGATTGCGGTTTCTAGATGGTACCACAGGGGGAGTCTCGGGTTCAGCAACAACCGTGCTGTTTGGGACAGGTTTGTGGCTATATAGTATTTGGTAATGTTGGGATCACCCACTCTCCAACTGCCCATGACCAGGGTTATGCTTGCTGTAGAAACCCTTGATGGCTTTTTCTTCCATATATGCGCATTTAGCAGATGCTGGAATCGTTGCAGTAGCAACTTTGGAAGCTCAATAGGGAGGGCCCTGAAGAGGAATAGTATTTGTGGGAGTATGATCATTTTGATGGAATTTATCCATCCCAGCCAAGAGGTGTTTTTGGCCCCCAACCATCCAGCAGCGCCTCTGTTTTAGTCAGTAACGTGTCGTGGTTGTTTCGGAGTAGGAGGCGTCGCGAGGGTGCTAATCGTGTGCCTAAGTAGGAGAGAGTGTCTTTTCTCCAGTCAAATGGGTGTTGGGCTTGAAGAGCAGTAAGATGGGAGTGGGTCATGTTCAGGGGCAGCACCTGGGTTTTTGCCCCATTGTTTTTATAGTAGGACACTTGACTATAGTTTTGAAGTAGGCTTAGGAGGTGCTTTAGGGAGTCTGTCGGGTTAGTCAAGAATAGGAGGATGTCATCAGCAAAGGTTGCTATTTTAAGGGGACCCAGTGGCGAAGGTACGCCTGTGATGCGCTGTTCCTGTTTAACTTTTTGTAGTAGCTGTTCTAGTGCTAGGAAAAAAATGAGGGCGATAATGGGCATCACTGTTGTGTGCCATTTGTCAGGGCAAAATGTTGGGAGGTGAAACCGGAGCTCATGACCGTGGCTGCCGGGGAAGAATATAGGGATAGCAGGCCACTGAATAATTTGTCGGGGAATTTAAATTTGCGGAGGACTTCCTTCAGTGTAGCTGGTCAAAAGCCTTTTCTGCGTCAAGAGCCATTAACAGTCCCTGCATCTTGTGTACTGTCATAAGCTCCATTACGTCCAGTGCCTGCCTGGTGTTATCCTCCACCTGACGCTCCAGGACGAAAACCGATTGTTCCGGGGAGACAAGCGTACACAGGAGGGAGCATATCCTGTCAGCTAGGACCTTGGCAAATAGCTTCGTCCTTGCGTTAAGTAGCGAAATAGGGCGGTAATTTGCACAAAATTACGTGGGTTTGCCTGGCTTGGGAATAGTAATTATAGTGGCCTTCAGCATTTCAGGGGGTATGGATCCTGACTCTATGATGGTATTAAAGAGGGAGATCATGTGTGGGAGGAGCTGGTCTGCAAAGACTTTGTAGTAATGGGTGGAGAAACTGTCTGGTCCTGGGGCTTTATGTCGTGGGGTATCCCTAAGTGCTTTGGAGATTTCCTCGGGGGTGATTGGGCTGTTTAGTAGTGAGGCTTGGTCGCTAGAGAGCTGGGGAGCCCCAGTCCATTTTGTCAGTTTCGTCCCAGTACTGTCTACTAAGTATGGTATCGGCATCTGAGTGTTTTTTTCTTTCAGTTGGGCGGCTAGCAATCTCCCCGCCCTGTTCCCTTGTCTATAGTAATCACTTTTGAGTTTGCGGAGAGCCCTCTCCACTCGCTGGAGTTGGTGAGTTTCCAAGTCAGCCCTGATCTTATTAACTTCCTGTCTGGTCGTGTCAGTGGGTAAGAATTTGTGGAGGACCTCAGCTAGTTTCAGGTCCCTGAGCAATGCATTTCTAGTCTCCCAGTTTTTAGTGTCGCTCCAGCCTTAATCAGTACCTATCGTACCACGGCCTTATGGGCCAGCCACGTTGCGGCCACGGTTGTATCTTGGGGCTTGTTGTCTGTGAAGTAAATCGCTATGGTTTTCCTCACCTCTACAACCTGTTCAGTGCTCTGTATAACAATTCTAAAGACATGAGAAAGATAAGTGATTATGATTATACAAGAGTAGGATGGAGAGAGTGTGGACAATGAGAAGGTTATGGAATCTTGACCCAAAGAAAAAACAAGTTATGAATTTCCTGCATTTATTTAAGGAATAATATTAATAATAATAAATAAAATATAATAATAAATATAATAATAAAAAAGTGCCCCCTGCACATTGTGTCCAAATAAATTTTGGGTGATTTACATTTTTTAAGTTTTCTAGCACTGGTGATGTATTGTACATCGTAATACACTCTAGCATGCATGGTCTCAGCCAAAAGAATAATGTTCAAGTGAGAATGTTTATAAAAATGTACAATACAAAGTTCATCATACAGTGGCTTTCTCTCTTAATGTTATTGTTTGCTCATTTTGCACGTACCGTCATAACACCATCTAAAAGGCCAGTTTCTGGTTTAGGAGTTGCTTGCAGCCTTTCCATAGACCACTTGTCCACAATGCCTGCAACATACGGATTCTCAACATTTAGGATCCGAAATCCAGTCAAGTTCACTCCAGAGTAGCGGTACGGCTCTAGGTCCAATGCATACAGATCCTGTGGAGAAAAAAAAAGTTTATAACATTTTGTTTTCTAAATATAGAATACTTATATACTTTCAATAAACATCGTATGCATATTTGTTAAAGTTTTTTTATACTTTAAAACTTCATGGAACTATCTCATAACATAGACCTATTTTTTTTCCTTTCCTTTTTATACCAAAAAGAAGCACTGCTGAACACTAGTGAGTAAGAGTTATGTTGAAGAAACTGTTGAAAATTAATGATATTTAAGGGGACACTATCGGTACCCAGAATACTTAATCTAATTGATTGGGTCTGGGTGCAATAGATTGTCCTCAGTGTATATTATACTGAGCCATTCATATGTTAGATATTTCCCTTTTTTTTCTTTTATTATTTATAGTGAACAATATATTTGTTTATATTAATCAATGTATACAGATGAAAGATAAGTGATGAAAGTATGTAGGAAATTGGGCAGACTAGAT
Organism: Pelobates cultripes; assembly: GCA_933207985.1. Classification (NCBI taxonomy): domain Eukaryota; kingdom Metazoa; phylum Chordata; class Amphibia; order Anura; family Pelobatidae; genus Pelobates; species Pelobates cultripes. The sequence continues at coordinate 183,875,504 of OW240912.1, forward strand.
GGGCCAAATGGTATATAAAACTTTCCCCTTGGTGACATCATCAGAATTGAGGATTTCTAGCCAATCCAATGCTTTGGATTGGATAAAATCAGCAAGGGGGCGGGTCCAAATGCTGTTTTGGCCAACCAGCACCTCCTCATAGAGATGCATTGAATCAATGCATCTCTATGAGGAAAATTTAACGTATCCATGCAGAGCGTGGAGACGCTGAATGGCAGTGCTGCCTACTGTGCAGCACTGCCCCAGGAAGCACCTCCAGTGGTTATCTGAGGAGTGGCCACTTGGAGATGACCACTTGGAGGTAAACAATGCCTTTCCAGTTTGCATGAAAATGCCTGCATCTAATGAATATACTCACCAGAACAACTATAGTAATGTAGTAGACCTGGGGCAAATAGACTCTCCTTGCAGCCTCAGCAGTGTAACCACTGCTCCCTGAGGCCACAGTGACAGTCACTAGAGGGACTTCCTGGGTTTGGTCCTTTAAAGATTAAACACTAAGCATGGAGACAAAAGACAATCCCCACCGAGAAGCATTGACATGTAGTAAATCTTTTTATTTTTTATTTATTTATTTTTACTAATTGTGGGATGGAGGACTCCTGAATCTAAAATGATACAATGCTAATTTAATGATAGTTTCCATCAAGATGATATAATTAGTTTTATAAAATTCTCAAGAGGAGGTAAACACCCAGATATTTTAGGAGAGAAAAACACCAGCTTAAATGTGTAGGACTGTTGCAATTTTTTGATACTGCTTGTGGTATTGTGAATCCTCAAATGTAATGTTAAATGTCAATCTTTAAATTACTTAACCTGCTAAAAGTGTCAAATTCCCTGATTACATTTTAAATGGAGATTGTTGGCAGAGTAATTATAAATAGCACATCTTTGGCATAGTCTAGAATTGTATGCTCTGCTGAATTCGTGCATCTTATCTGTGTGTGTATGTGTGTGTATATGTGTGTATGTGTCTTTTATGTGTGTGTTATCTGTGTGTACGAGTCAATGTATACCTGTGTATAAGTTAGTGTATATATGTGTGTCAGTGTGGATGTATATATCTGTGTGTGTTAGTGTGTGTATGAGTCAGTGTGTCTGACACTGTGTGTGTATGTCTGTGGGTGTTAAAGTCATATGTGTGTGTTAGTGCATGTATGAGTCAGTGTATCTATGTGTGTTTGTGTATGTGTATCTGTGTGTGTGTCCGTGTATGTATCTGTGTGCATGGATCAGTTTGTATGAGTCAGTGTGTATCTGTGTGTGTCAGTATGTGTATGAGTCAGTGTGTGCATGACTCAGTGTGTACCTGCATATGATATTGTGTGTATGGGTATGTGAGAGAGAGAAACTGACTGTCTGTATGTGTGGCTGTCTGCCTGTGTGTGTGTGTGTGTGTGTGTGTTTGTGACTGCCTGTAACTGTGTGTTTTTAATTGGCTGTAACTGTGTGTCTGTCTGTACGTTTGTGTATGTGTGTGTGTGTGTGTGAGTGAGATAGACAACCTGTTAGTTTATGTGACGGTCTACTTGTGACTGTGTGTGTGATTGTCTGCCTTTAACTGTTTGTGTGTGATTGTCTGTCTGTAACTGTGTGTTTGTGTGCCTGTCTGTCTGCTTGTCTGCTTGCACCTGTGTCTGTCTGTCTGTCTGTTTGCATGTAACTGTGTGTGTATGTCTGCCTGTAACTGTGTGTGACTGCCTACACCTATGTGTGTGTGTATGTGAGTACCTTTACCTGTGTTTGTGACTGCCTGTACCTATGTGCGTGTGTCACTGTCTGCCTGTACCTGTGTGTGACTGCCTGTAACTGTGTGTTTGACTATATGGTGGGCTATATAATTGTAACTGCGTGTGACTATGTGCATGTTGATGTATTTGACAGTGTATGTGTATAATTGTGTGCATCTGACTGTGGTACTGTGTGCATGTGAATCAGCAAAACTACACACCTGCATTTACATATGGACGTACATGCAAATTTTGTTTCTGAATTAAATACCCATCACACACATGCAATAAACCCTGCACAAATAACACACACAGCCAGTGAAATATATGCACACATATATCACACACAGCAATCACGCCTCTCACACACCTAATAAATCCCCTATACAAACACTGCACACCTTTACACTATACATGAATGAGGGGGTATGACCTGGAAGGGGCGCTGTGAAGAATTTTTACACAGTTCTGTATTAGTCCTGCCCCAGCAGACCTAGTCTGGCCATTGGGTAAACTGGATAAATGCCAGCAGTGAAGATTAAAGGATCTCCCCCAGCCACTCACTGCAAGGCCTCAGAAAGGGAGCTTACTCACCAGCTAATTCATATAGACACACAAAAGTAGGGAATGGCTAATTATGGAAAAAATACAAAACAAAAATAATGTAACACCATTTAGTTGGCAGGACCCCCTCGTCAAGCTGATTGCACCCATGGTCCTGAGCATTAAGGGGCATCTACTGAGGGTATGAGCCCTCTTTTTATTGCTATTATTTTAATTTGCTATTTTATTAATTGGATATTGATCCAAAGTTTATTATTTTAGATCCAGGTGCTAAGGATCCGGTACAGGAGGATCTCTGTAGCCCACCACTTCATCGGGTAGTGGCACCTTATGTGTGATTAATTTACACCATCTTGTGAGTTCAATCAGGTTGGCGAGGGGGACTTGCTAACTAAATGGTGTTACGCTATTTTTGCTTTGTATGTTTTCCAAAATTAGCCAATTTACCTACTTTTGTGTGTGTATATTTCTGTTATTAAAGACTGTGGGAAACATCTCAGGGAAGGCACTCCAGGATTTTGACCACTCACTTTCAGTTAAGTATTTTAAGGTGGTAGTATTTCCAGCTCATTCATTGTTCTGAAGGGGTAAAGAAGGGAACTTGCAATCTAACCCATTTCTATGTATTGTTCTCACAAGTTTTTCTGTGGGTTACCATGGCAACACGTGGCTGAAATCAATATGAGTGGTCTTCACCTAGCGCAAGGTGAGACCAGGTGATGCCACCACTGGCCAACCAGGTATTTTTATTGTTTGCTTTAATAATCTGTGATTACATTTTTTTTCAGACCTCCCATACTACAGCTCATATCTCCCCCTAAACACACAACAGCCCCTAACCCCAAGCAGAATCCCAACACACTCCACAAGCAGAGTATCCACAAACATGAAACACCACACTGAGCCTACTCCAATACAGAAAACACCAGATGTAGCCACCTCCACACACAATCCCACAAAGATGCAACACAAAAAAGAAAGGCTTGTTTCCAACCTATTCCCTAAGCTGTCGCTATGAACAATAGTTGGTAGTTAGCAATGGCTACTGATTATTGACTTTACAGCCTTGTTGCTTTTTCTTACTGGTCACAAACAATGGCTCCTCAAAAGGATACCAACCACTTGCAGGTAAAGCACAAAAACACATGTTGTATAACTTGTCACCATAGCAACCACATTTGCTGGTAAAAAAAAAAGCTCATCTTGAGCATTTGTACTTTACCCTGTGACTGACCTTAGCAGTAAAAACAGGGCCTGTGTTTACAATGTATTAAACTGTGAGTTCATGCTATGTCAAATACATACACATGTAACTGTAGAGCTTAATGTCTTCTATGTCAGTTGTTTATTTAAATGAAAAGAGCACTTTACTTATACAAACAATCATTTTCTGGCCTTTTCTTTTATTACTTTTTGATATGGTTTAATCTGCTTTGTATGTATGCTTTATGGTTTCATTGACATGCCAATGTAACTTTTGTCGCTAATGGAAAACACATTAGTTATGAATAAAGACTAGAAAAACAGCATTTGTTTTCTTTAGAAAAAAGGTTCCTCAGAGGGAATATGATAGCATTATATATATATAGGGCCAGTGCAAACTGTTATAAGCTAACCTGTTCTTTAGCAGAAATATACAACAAACAAGAGGTCACCCATTGAGACTGGAAGAAAGGCGTTTTTGCTTTCAACAAAAGAAAGGATTCTTTACAGTAAGAGAAAATGCTATGTTTACAGAAACTACTATGTTTACAAATGGGTTAATCCAGCCTCTAATGGCTGTCTCATTGACAGCCGCTAGAGGTGCTTCCGTGCTTCTCACTGTGATTTTCACAAAATTTCACTCAGATCGGTTCAGGGGTTCTCAAAAAGTATGGAAGTATGGAAGTCTTAGTTCACCGGTCGGTCAATTTCACAAAAGCCAAATAAACGAATAAACCCACGAACGGAGCCTCCTGGCTCATAGGAGTGATTGATACCCGTGTTCGTGGGAACCAAACTACCGAATGACGCTCTCCTGGCTGTTTGGCAACAAAAGGAAGCAGGCTTTTGTATGTTTTCAGCGGTCTTCGGGAAGTCGACTGTCCGATTTTAGTTCCAGACATTCGACGACCAAGTCTCGCTGCCTCCTTTCGTGCAAACAAGATGGTCGCTGTTTTCTCTTCCACGTGGCATTCGACTATACGAACAGTGGCCGCCCGAAGAGCGCTTAATAGATGGTTGCCTTTGAAGATAATGTGCCAGGATGGTGGTCGGTGTTCGGTAGATTAATCTACCGAATCAGTAAACACGAAATAATCGAAATAAAGCAGAAAATCCCAAAATGTGGAAGAAAATACCAAAAATGTGTCTATTTTCTTCACACTTTGTTTTTAAAGTTACTATCACTTTTGTTACTTTATAGTGTGGGTTGCTAATTGAATATGTCTCTATTTGAGCAAAGACAAAACTGGTGCAAATTTGCATTAGAGAAATTTGGAAGAGAAAATTTGTTCTTAGTGATGATTTAGACGAAATGTTGTTACAACTAGAAAAACTCTTAATCGGCGAGGTAAAAATCAGTTAGGAAATCTTTACCCTTGAAAACTATCTCGAAAAAGAGATTAACCCAAGAGGGTTAAGATTTACAAAATTTTCCACATTTAGAAAAGAAAAAAGAAAGTTTTCTTAAAATAAAGACTTATGCTTTAGAATCCTATTCCATTGCAATGATAAACATAATTATGGACGAAAGAAAAGAAATTCTAACTGAAATAGACAAGATTATTAAGAAAATTAAAATCAAACTTGAACCATTTGTAGGAACCAAAGACTTTGCAAGTCCATCAGAAAATGTTAAGAACAAAATAGAAAAAACTTGGTCCTATATAAAAGGTATATAGATGATATTTTTATCATATGGAAGGGATATAGTGAGTTTTTGTTTTGTTTTTTATTCTTTTTGTTCGTGCATGAAATAACAATCTGGCTTGCTACGCCACAATAGCTGTAGGAAACCATTCAATAGCAGAAAATAACATGGCATGGAAAATACTGTGTACATTTTTTAAGTAAGATGAAAATTAACAGGATTATCAGGCATTTCAGGTATGAGATATTGACAGAACATATTATAAGATTCAAGCTTTTCTAACTGTCTGTGACAGTAATGTGAGTTAAAGTTCCACGCTTAAATTACATGCTAGGCAAATAAAAAATTAACGTTTCTATATGAGCAAGCTTAGGCATAGTTTAACACAAGCAGGGTCATTTCTTAAAATGGTACTGCACTTTTGTTTAAAATTTATTAATGAAACTTGTTTATGCAGGATTAGTCAATGACATTGTGCTACATATTCTGGCATTCAAGGGTTAAAGGTGAAGCTTCAAAAGAGTTTAAGGTGGGTTGAGCTTAATGGCAGACATGACAACTAAGGCAATGTAAAAGACATAGTTATAACAATATTTTAGTCAAAATATACATATCCAGTACTATGTAAAGTAAAGTAATTAACCATTAAATTGCCTATGAATGTCAGAGGACACCTTATGATGTGGTTACCGCAAGCGTAACGTTCATGTTGTGAGCGTCCCTGTGGGCTGCCTAGCCGATGCCCTGTGATGGGGGGCTGCATAGGCGTAAGTGCCAGAGTCTAGCTAGCTAGTCTAGTCCTGGGTTCTCGATGTCAGGTCCACATTTCCGTTACAACGGATGTCACCAAGTGGAGTACGGGATAGTGCTGCGCCAATTGAGGTCTGTTGTTTTTTCTGTGTCCAGCATAAGGGAAGGCATCATGCCTTCCATGGCTGCTTGGTTCAACCTGGTTGGTTGCTGGGTGTGTGGAGGGTTTGCAGTACTCTGTGTCTTGGCTCTGGTGCTTGGTTCTCTCTTGTGTGTTTGCTTGTAGGCAGGAGGTGTTTCCCTCTGCAGCACCATCTTAGAGTTGGGGGGCAATTTGGAGATTCCCAGGCCCTTTGGAAGCCCCTGTCTTGGCTCTGAGTGATTACCGCCTGCGTGCCGCCCGCTGTTGGAGGAAAGTGAGCCTCCTGCTTCACCGCCATCTTGGGGCCTTTGTCCCCACTGGGGCCATAGATGTCTGCCGCGGGGGCGCAATCAGCTGTGGAGGTGAGTGTACTTGCAGCTGCACTGGGACGGTCTGATGTCCTCTAGCTTCTGCCATATTTTATGAAAAATTTTGTTACGCCTGGACAGCAGGTCAGTCCATTCTTCGACGGAGTCAGGGTTCCGCGTGGCTGCCGCCATGCTTGAAGAGTCGCTTGCTTTCTCTGTGTGATCAGGGGCTCCTCCCCCTGTTTCTATTAAGTCATAAAAGCCTCCCAGATGTGGACCGGGATCACCCCTGCCAGTCCAGAAGGGGGATAACGGGGCGCTCGTATAGTGGAGTGGGCCATTTAGCAGCACTGGCCTGGAAGATTTGGCATCTCTCCTGCCCGGCTCCCTCTAGGCCGCATGTTTCAGGGTTTGCTGCAAAGGAGTTTCTGTCGAGTCACTAACCTCCACAGGGTATTGCAGCCTGGTCAAGGGGTATGTTAGTCGCTTGGTAGGATTTAACTTAAGTTTGATGAGGCTATATCTGCTTGTTTTGTCAAATTTGGAGAGGAGCTCGAGCAAGACATGTCTCTCCACAATGGCAGTCAGGCCCTGTCCCCCTAGTGAGTCTTTTAATGTTTTTTTTTAAAATTATTTAATGATTGGGGCATTCTTCTTACAAAAGGTGTCAGTAATACGAGCATTGATTTTTTTTAGATCTAAATTTTTAATAATGCACTTATGACTCGCACTTTTTTCAAACAGGTTGATGTCAACAGTTACATTGAACTAGATAGTTGTCATCACCATCCCTAGTTGTCGAATATACCTAAGGCACAATTCATGCGGATTCGCAGAAATTGTACCAATCAGACAGATTTTATTACCCAGTTAGCTGTTTTAAAAAAACAGTTTGAACAAAAAGGATACGACAGCCAGGATTTACAAAATAATATAAACACAGTCACCAAATTAGAATGACCCCCTCTGCTCCAATATAAAAAGAAAGACACAACAAAGAAAAATGAACAAATTCCATTTATTTAAAATTTTTCTAGCAATACGGGCAATGTTAAAAAATTATATCAATAGATAGTGACAGAATCCTAGTGAGTAGTATGAATAATGGTTGAAACTCTAACACCTTAGTGAGTTTCCCTTAAATCTCACAATAAACATAAATATACAAACATATAAGGTGGAGTTTCTTTCTTATAAATGATTTGACAATTTATGGGCGGATGTCGTCCTATTAATAAAATACAAAATAGAAAAACAATAGTGCAATATTGTCAGTTGTACATATAAAAGTGTAAATAACTGGTGGAAATACACTCACAAGGTTGGAGCCAATAGGTATAGGCTCAAATTTCCAGCTTAGTGGAGTATAAAGGTCCCTACTCCCTTCTTTAGATGGGTGGAATAGTTCCAAAGAATCAAATATCCTCTTAATAGTAGATATGGATGTAAAGTGCTTTATTGAAAAGTGCACAAGTAGTGAAAATGTAAAAATAAGGTATAAAAAACAAATAAGTAAAAGTAAAAACCTTACCGTCCGAAGTCCTTAATAGGGTATCTGTTACGCGTTTCGCCTCGCTGGTAGGCTTCCTCAGTTACTGCTGTCTTGTCTGTGGATTTCCTTTTAAATTCACCTCAATTGACATTTTTTTCCTTATTAGCGGTCACTTCCGGTATCGGGTTGTGCGTTCCATAGGTGGAATGCATGTGGTTCACATCCGTTCTTCTATGTATCATACTTTCACTTCCAGTTCTGAAATCCAAGTTATGCGTTCCATTGATGGAATGCATGTGATTTGTGGCAGTTCCTCTATATTGGAGCGCATTCATACGTTCCACAATGTTCAGTATACTTTTATGTATTTCTCACCCCTTATACAATTGTTATAAAAATGCAAATAATTGCGCTTTTTTTAATCAGATAGTCCATTTGCAAACCATGGGTGGGTATATACAATAAATACATGGTGAAAAAAAGAGCATGGTGAAAAGAAGAACAAAGAATTACAACAATTATAAAAATATATGAAAATATTAATATTTAAATTTCATATACTGTAAAACACTCAAATAACACTAATTTTTTAAAATGATTGTATATATAAATGAACTCTTATTAAAAGAAGAATTATATGTATAAAAATAGGATATGATATTAAAAAGGTGAATTGTATATAGAAGATATTTAAAAATGGCAGACTTCAAAGTCCGAATTCAAACCATGAGGGATGAGGGTTTTTAAATTATAAATAAAACTCATTTCTTCCTTTCCCAATTTTTTAATATAATTCCCTCCTCTCCAATCTCTTTTGACCTCTTTTATTGCACAAAAAAGGTTTTCTGGGTTTTGGTTATGGGTTTGTTTAAAATGTAAGGACACACTGTGGGTTTCTAAACCATTTTTTATATTCCTAATGTGTTCTGCAATACGGATCTTTAATGGTCCTGCCTATATAGAGTAGATCACATGGGCATTTCAAAAGATACATGATGCCCTTTGAATGGCAGGTTAGGTGGTCCTTAATAATGAATGTTTTCTTAATTATATTTTCTATATTCACTAAATGTCTTTTGTTACTTTTCGTTGTTCTACATGGGAGGCACATACCACATCCGTAGAATCCTTTAAGATCTTGTATGAAGTGCTTGGGTTTTTTAGGTGCTAGATGGCTTTTTACTAAAATATTCTTAAAATTATTGGCTCCTCTATATGTAATTCTTGGTTTTGGGGGCAAGATTTTATTTAAAATAGGGTCATCTTTTAACAAGTGCCAATGTTTCTTAATAGTTTTCTGTATACGTCTATTCTGTCCATTAAAATTACAAATGAAAGGTATTTCGTTTGAATAAGTTTGATTATTTTTTGATTTGTATTTTATAAAAAAAATTCTTTCTAATTTCCCTAATTCTTCCAGTTCTTTTCTCAAAATTTCCTCATCATAGCCCTTTTCTATGAATTGTTTCTTTATGTGATTTGCCTGTTCTACATAATTCTGAGAAATTGGCTTATAGGAGCATTGTCAAGCCATGGTCTGTGGTGGCAACTTTTATTTTTTTCGATGTAACTATTAGCATCGACTGGTTTCGTTTATAAAAATAGTTTTTAGTTACTATTTGTAAGTCTTGGATGCTGATATGCAAATCCAAAAAATTGATTTTGGTTTCACTATTATGGCAAGTGCGGTTTAGTCCCCAATTGTTGGTATTTAAATATTGGATAAAATCATGAAGGGTTTCTAGGGTGCCAGTCCATATGAAAAAAATATCATCTATGAACCGGCAGTAGGACACCAAGTTCGCCACCCATTCGTGACCTTGTTGTATGAATGTTTCCTCCCAATATGCCATAAAAAGGTTGGCATAACTTGGGGCGAACTTGGTGCCCATTGCTGTGCCACAAGTTTGTACGTAAAAGGTGTCTTCAAACCAAAAGAAGTTGTTCGTTAAAATTAGTAATATTCCCTCTAAAATAAAATCAATTTGTTCTATCTTAAAATCAGATCTCTCTAAAAAATATTTTACTGCTGCCATTCTTTGTTATGTGGTATAGTACTATATAGAGAGGTAACGTCACATGTTACCATTAAATACCCCTTCTCCCATTGTATTTCTTCTAAAATTTGTAAGATGTGTATAGTGTCTTTGAGGTAGGTGGGATTTTTAATGACAATGGGTTGTAGTAAGGTATCTATGTATTCTGAAATTCTTGTAGAAATTGAGTTAATGTTTTTACTTTTACTTATTTGTTTTTTATACCTTATTTTTAAATTTTCATTACTTGTGCACTTTTCAATAAAGCACTTTACATCCATATCTACTATTAAGAGGATATTCAATTCTTTGGAACTATCCCACCCATCTAAAGAAGGGAGTGGGGACCTTTATACTCCACTAAGCTGGAAATTTGAGTCTAGACCTATTGGCTCCAACCTTGTGAGTGTATTTCCACCAGTTATTTACACTTTTATATGTACAACTGACAATATTGCACTATTGTTTTTCTATTTTGTATTTTACTACTAGGACGACATCCGCCCATAAATTGTCAAATCATTTATAAGAAAGAAACTCCACCTTATATGTATGTATATTAATGTTAAAAAATTGATCAATAAAAATTGGCACATCCTTCAACATGAGGATGATATACAAGAATACATTGGCCAAAAGCCAAGATTTATTTTTAGAGGTGCAAAGAATTTGAAACAAATGTTAACCAAAAGGTTTATAAAAGACAGTGTTCCTAGGAATTTTTTTAAAGATTGGTCTCAAGAGCACAAAGGTTTTTTTCCACTGTGGGATGTGTAATGCATGTCAAAATACGAAAATATCAAATAAAAATGTTATTAATTTGTTTCTCTGCTATCACCAAGAAAGAGTATAAAATTAAATCTCTTATCACATGCCACTCCCACAAATCTCTTATCACATGCCACTATTTACTGTGGTGCAATTGTGGACTACAGTATGTAGATAAGACATCCAGACCAATAAAAGTAAGAATGAGTGAACATATCCGAAACATTAAAAAAGGCTTTTTAAATCACAGTGTATCTAGGCTTTTCTTTAGTAAAACATAGGTCAGATCCTAAACATCTAGAATTCTGTGCAATAGATGAACATACATTGGAGAGGGGGAGGGGGGAGGTTTGCCAAGAAGTTAATTATTCAGGAATCAAAATGGATTTTTGAGTTACACACTTTAGCTCTAAAGGGTATAAATATTGATTTTGAAATCAACCCTATTTTAGAAAATATCTTCTTTCACCTTTATTTATTCTTCACTTTTGAAAGCTATTATGCACTATTTTTATTTATATTTATTTTTATCTTGGGTTTCAAGTTTTACATTTTGGATGTGTCCTGTTTTTAGTAATTACTATTTATTGTTTTGTATTTTAACTCTTATCTCTTTGTCCTTTCTTTTTTATGCTATTCCGGAATGTATACCTTTTTAAATATGGCGTCCGTGGCTTCGGGCGTATAAGACTCCTAGACTTCACTTGTATCAGTCGCCTATTTGATTGATTACCTCTTTGGACAATAAAACTATCCGTCGGAGAGAATCATTCTATACATAGACATCACATGAAGTTGCATATCGGCACCCGACATGCAAACCCGATGCGTCACAGGAAATGACGTAACGGAATCTACACGACGACGGTGGTAATTGAAAAAGATCTCGGAGCGTATTCAACTGACTGAACCTGGTAGAAGAAAGAGTTTTTCCTTTATATATTTATATTTTGACTGTCCTATTTTGTTTAACTTGATTACCCATATAGGAGGTTACTAATATGGCAGAGACTTTGTGTCTGAACCAGAAACATCGCCATTTTAGGAGTGGCAAATACGTATCCAGTCCGGACCATATTTCTAGATATAAGTGTTTCTTGTACAACATGTGTACATGATTGTTAATTAGTATATGCATATATAAGCATGTTTAGACCAGTGCAATATTCAGCAGCACCCGAGGAAGACCCATTGTAGGGTTGAAACGCGTTGTGCATAGTTTAAGTTTATGTTTTATCCAATAAATCATTTTTAGAAACTTCTTCTCTTCAACCTCTTCTTGGAGTTCCTGATTCCAACAATCTTGCACTTTGTGGGACCCCATTATTGAGGGAAGCTACCTTGTGTCCTTAGGGAGACATACATGCTCTATAAGTCCAGAGCCAACTTTAATGGGCTCAGAAAATTGTGAGTGTTCTTAATTCTGACACTTACTTACAGAATCATATATACAGATTACACATGTTGTGTTTTATTTTTACTTCTATATAGGAAATGTTTGTGTTATCTATAAAAAGAGGAATGTATGTATACAGTAACAATTCCTTTTATTTGTGTGCGCTTATCACCTTTCTTCACCTTCACACTGTCTTTTTTAGTAACAATATACTCGAGTAAATTAGCTGCACCTACTTTTAGATTCTTGAGCGCCACCTATACTGTTTTTGAAATGTTAGTATGCTTACTTGCAGGATAATAAGGAGGCAGCAAAAGTGAGTTTACCAAGAAGCTGCCACATTCTCCTCTCTGACTGTTGTATCTGACTGTAGTCTGGAATCTGTGAGAGAATTTGTATATTCAGGTTGAACAGGACCTACAGTGGACAGTAAAGGAAGAACATTGGACTAGACAGCTAGCTATAGTAAGTGTTTTTATGGTTGGAACGCTAAAGTCATATGTATTGCTAAACGACAACCCTAGGATAATTTTCCCTGAAGCAGTTGATACCTGCAATCCCAGGTCTTGACCCTCACATTAGTCAACATTATTAGAAAAAAAAATCAAGTAAAATGTATTACAATTGTAGTTCAACTTCCAGCAACTCTAAATATTATATTGTGTTGTCTGATATGACTGTTCAGAATTTCCTTTAATATTCTTGAAATGAAGGAGCCAATGACATTGTATCTGGGTCTGCTTTTGATATAAATCCACCCATGCTCATTACATCTGATATTAGCTCTGAATCACAAAATAAAGGACCTTAAAAGGGATTCATTTCTGATATGCTCTCTTTTAGTTCTAACCTTCAGAGTTTCTCTTTAGTTCAAAGTCTTATAGCTGAAGACATCAGTACTCTACTCATACAATTCTTTAAAGCTAAAAAAAAAAGCATGTTTCTTATTCACAGCAGAATTTGCAAAAACAATCAACATAATATTTTTACAGAGCACTAATGTAAGACTTCAAATATTTAGTACATTTATGTTTCTAGTAAGAACGTGCATTCTATTAGCACTTTTTGCTTGTAAGGCTGACTGAGCCTATATTCACGTCACTGACATTAGTACATTGTGGTCCTTGGAGTATAAACTGTCATTAGTATAGTTTAGGAATAGATAGAACAGACCCATTAAACATGTCAGATTGATTAATTTACTTTAGTTCTTGGGAACAGTGAGCCATTAATCATGTCAGTACCACATGCCACTTTGGCCCTAGAGCAGTGGGTTTCAAACCCTCTCCTCTAGGACCACCAAGTATCCTTGTTTTTTTTATAGTCACATCAGATTAAATCAGGCATACACCAAATCCTGGATCAAAGTTGTTAATGAAGGGTCCTAAAGCATGGGTTTAATGCAAGTTCCTGTTCTGTATGCGGGGTGATGAGAGAAGAAACTCATTTCCTACTGTCATCTCCTGTATTTTGTGAGGCACTATCAAAGATGTTTGGCAGCAAGCGTATCAGATTCTTCACATGATATGGAAAAATAGCTACCTTTAGGCAGGTGTGATTGCCAAGTTCATGTGTGGCATACCAGGATTGCACAAGGAAATATGTATCATTACTAACTTCTCAGAGTACTGTTTTTTGTGTTTGATACAATCATTTATACATTATAATAGGGGTAGGCTAATCGGTGAATACCCTTAGTATATTTTGGCTACCAGTAGAAAATGAATTTCATTCTAAACATGGCCCTGTTAGTCATGCTCTCCGTGATATCTCCTGTATCTTTAAGACAATTAAACCAGAACAGAGTAGAGAGTAATCAAGCAATGTATATCTAGCCTGGCAGATAACCAGTTCTGTAGGTTTGCCAGACACAAAGTGGACAGACGCAGCAGAGACGCATCTTAATGCAGTCTTTGGCGGAGATGGATGTCTGGCTATTGTGTTTAATCACACAAAGATCTGCTGTTTCAGGAAACCCGATGACTTGGTAAGGGACAGGAAACCGTTAACACCTTCAGGGATTTATACTATTACAAACATGTTCTTCTGTTGTGTGAATGAGGTTCCAATATCTGAAGTCATCTTAGGGAACATCAGAGACAACAAAATGATAAATTAGCCCCATCAATGCCAAGAAAAATATTTGACTGTTAACATATAAAAGCAGATAAAATTAGAATTGTATGTACAGTTAATAAAATTATGTGAATTGAAAGGGAGGAAAACATTTTACAGTCCCTCTGTAGTAATGGAGTAATACTGAGTGAGGCCCTTTCAGAGAAATTGATTTATATGTAGGATTATAACTAGTTCTGATGCAAAGAGCATGTTAAGTTGAGCTTTATGAGCTAAAATTTGTTTTCCAATGTTTTACAATACAAAAGTATTATTGGGAGGGAAAGGGTTAATGTATTGTAGAAAATGCCAAAGTAAACCATTTATATTTCTAAATAGCATTGCAATTATTTTTAATGGTTATTTTAATGTTATGCTTTATGATATCCTTTTTTTCAGGAGGCTGTGAATTGTAATACATTGAAACAGATTAGCTCCAGTATACAGTATACTCCAGAAGAAGAATAGCTAATTATTGTACAGCAATTCTTATGAACTGAAAATGTAGGAATAGATAGCAAGAGTAGTTATTCAGCAAAACAAAAAAAAAGGAGTTGCATTTCTTTCCCCATAATAGCTAAACTGGAAAAAATTATATAATTCATTTATTTTTCCAACTCTGCTATTTTGGTCCAAAACATGCTGTTTCACTGTCAGCGCTCCAAAATATCTGGTTTAGGGAATACAACTGAAATAATTTCAAAGAAGTATGAATCGTTCCATCAGACTGGGTTATAAAGGGATCTATACACAACTGAATTTGGATTAACTGAAGTCACACCATTATATTTTGATCATTTGTTTTAGCATTTTCAGTTGTAAGCATCTATTCAAAAAAAAAAAATATATATATATATAATAAAAGAAATTAGAAAAATTCTACTTTTAGCGAATGACAAACTATTCAATGACCTTACCTGATATTAAATCTGTCCTTTCTGTTTGGAATTGTAGAACATTTTGCTGCTTTTATTATGGCTTAGTACAGAGTATATTCACTTCCCTAAGAAGCATTAAGCTGTATTCAAGGTTGCACAAAGGGACTGATTAACATTATTCTTAAATTAGTATTGCCGATATAAAAACAAACCCAACCTTTTATCAACCACCACAGTCTGCCGTGGAAAGAAATGGATGGCCACTGACTGGTGAAAGCAACCTTGGTAACTACAGGTATTTTACAACTCTACATACTGTGGTTCCAAGTCAAAAGGGTTTTATGAAGAAACAAGCACAGAAAATGTAAAAATGATAGAGAGATTTTATGATTTTTGTATATGAGTGGGTAGTTTACAATCAGTACCATCTCTTTAACCCTTTAACGTGCAGAATCATCTATTAATGCGTTTACTTTCATTCACTTTGCACAACATAATCTAATCCATGTGGAAAAAAAAATACAATAGTGAGAGCACTCAAATATAATATTATTACCCACAATGGGTGTAGTAAAAATGTATTGATATAAATCAAAATAAAATAAAACAGAATAAAGTAGAAAAATCCCGCATAAACAAAATCAGGTAAGTCACTTAAGAGAGTTCATACAGCGCAGAAAGGACGCCAACTATCAACATTAAAAAACTGGATGCCTGAATAGGTTCATCATTTCTGACGAAGGCGACAACTTCGTGTAGAAAGTGACTTACCTGATTTTGTTACTTTTCTACTTTATTCTGTTTTATTTTATTTTGATTTATGTCAATAAATTTTGTAACCCTGTACATTCTGCGTCCTGAATGATACTGGGAGGTGCTACATACAGAAAATTGGAAAGTTTCCCGTGGAAGTCCTGCATATATATCTTATTAAAAGCATTCAGTTTGAGCCAGCTTTTAAGTGGCTCTCCACCATGTGAGTGAGAACAACAGCAGCATCATAATTACTTTGTTGTTGCTATATTACCCAATGTTTTTCTAATCTGTTTTATTTTTATAGATTGACTACATCCATTGTGGGTAATAATATTATATTTGAGTGCTCTCACTATTGTATTTTATTTTTCACTTGTGTTATTTTGTGGTTGTGTGGCTCACGGAGGTGATAGCAGCACCATCTTTTCTCATTTAGGATATTTTCTAAATTTTTATATTATTATAATCTAATCCATAAAGCCTCACACACCCTCATTTATACTCCAGAAATGATTTCTAGCATGTACAGGTGATTTAGATTAAATCAAACTTTGATTATTTGTCTATCTACTCCTTCCAAATTGATTAATTAATTGCATGCACGCGTTCCTAGAAGTAATTCACACCGGAGACAAAGTTTCTGATTAGTGAAAAACCTGAGGAATGGCCTTTATTTCAAGGGTTGGGAGGCCCTTTTAAAGCAGAATACATTATGTACATAGTCACAGATTACACAAAGTATACTTTCAGCAATTGGTTAAAAGTTAGGAGGTCTTGTCTAAACCCACCCTACAGGATGTAATGTCATCATCACAGAGCTCTCCCACCCACATTCCAGCTCCATCTTGGTTACACGATGGGAGGGGGAGTGAATAGTTACTGAACAAAGAAGGGGGGAGGGGCTGAAGGGGAAACAGTTACTTTAACAGCGATTCTCCATTTTGTTACACGTGGCAGAGAGCTGTTGCACAAAAGAAGTGTGGGAGAGGTTAGTAAAGGAAGCTGATCCTTTAACACAGGAATCTGTTATACGAGGCTTGCTCGATGGGAAGGGGAGCAGGATAAGAGGCTTAGAGGAAATAGTTACTGAGCACACAGAGAGGGGGAAGGGCAACATTTAATGATTGAGCACACATGTACAGAGAAAAATAGACATTTTATCCATTCAAGTATTTTGTCCATAACAGTCCCCCCTTAAAATGACTATTTTACCAACAACTACTATCTCTAACTCTAATACTGTCCCTATAGAAAATAACAAAAAGGTTATCTTGCACATCTGTCTGAACAGGCCTCGAACACTTCACTGCGCAGGTATCCCATAGCGGCTTGTCCACTACTTCTTCCGCGGCAGACTATTGCCTGTAGAGAGAGACGCTATCCCTGAATGTCCCTAAGAGGAAGTAGCTGTTGATTTAGTGTGGTGGGACTGTAAGGGTGTATATGGTCTATGTCGTCAATCTCTTGGTGAAGGAAAGTCGGGGTGGTCTGGTCGATTGTGAGGGTTCAGGATAGATATGATGCTCTGAAGGCCCACTGGACCACTGCTGAGTATATGTTCTTGGGTAAGTAGAACTTGAAATTGTTGGGGTACAGCCGGTCTTTAAGGGTTGCCCCTTTCTGTTTCCAGCTTGTGTTTCTTCAGGGTCAGTAGCTGCTTGTTATTCTTTCAGGAGCTTGAGGTCTGTGGGTAGGATCTTACATGGTGAATATGGGAGTTTCTTCAGCGGACACTCTCCTGTCCACTTCCCTTAGTGCACTTACAACTTATTGGACAACTTGGTCAGCCAGATAGTTGCCACATGCTTCCTCTGAGTTCAGTGTTGAGCCTTTATCTTCAGTACGGCCACTTCTTCAGGAAGGTGTAGGGCATCCATCAGCTCCTTGATAGCTGTTCTGTGTTTAGCTGGTGTGCCAGTTGCTGTGAGTTATCTTCTTATCTTCCAGATTGGCCCGAAGTCATGTGCCGCACCTAGTGCATATCTTGTGGCAGTGTAGCTATTAGCGTGTCTTCCTTTAAGACCTTGCATGCTGTGGTGAGAGCCTGTTGCTCAGCTTCTTATGCAGACATTGTTGAGATAAGATACTTGGTCCACTATAGGGACAGCAAATCCAGAACAGATCTGTTATGGTGTGTTGCATCTCCACCAACTAGAACAGGTCTTCTTCATAATAAACTTCAGATTCTGGTATATTTCTGAACCACAAGATGCAGTGAGGAAAAGGCTGAAAATAATAGAGTCAGTATCTAGATCTAAGTCAAGACCTTATCATTTCCCCCCCTGGGAAGTGGCAGAAGAGTGGCCAGGTAAGAGAGTATCATCTCTGCAGGGTGACAGTATCCTTCACAGAATTCGTCTTTATAGGGAGAAGTGGGATATTGCAGGGAGAGTCTTAGGGAACCAGGGCACCATTTGACACCAGAGCCTTAACCTGTTAGGGAATAGAAAGAGCTTGGACAGGCTTCGGCGGGGTGGGAAGGCGAGGTACTGTGGCTTAAGGGACAGGTTGGCCCCTGGGAGCAACTTCACCAGAACTGGGGGAACGTGGAGGCGTTCAAAATCGTCATGGCCTGTGGACCACAGCTTGACAGAAATTCTGGTAAAAGCATTGGGGGACTGCCTCTCATCCTGGTCAGGTTTCTCCATGTGGAGCAGAAGAGGTGAGGAGTAGAGGGCTATTTTATCAGCAGCAGAGAGTGGTGCAGACATATGAATCAGGCCATCAGGCATAAAGGTGATAGAGGCCTGCAAACGGGGGAAGGACATCTGCACCTAACAGATTGATTGGACAGGTAGAGATAACCACGAAGCAAGGCTTAGTTAGCAGGCTACTCCAAGGAGAGCCATCTACAACTATACAGGAGACAACAATATTAGACAGGAATGAAGAGTCAGGCAGGCCTTGCTCGCTACAAATAGATTCCATGTGGCCTGCTATACAAGGCCACATATAGACATTGTGTCTGGGCCTTATTATGTACTAAAACCTAAGTCAGAGAAAAATTTGGGACAACCTTAATTATACTTCTCCACATAGTGCTAACTCATCGCGGATGACATTGTTAATACAGGTAGCCTGATTAGCCAATTTATCTTAGGCTTAAACAAGTCACGCCATGTAGTGGGATGGGTCATTAGGTTTCGGGCAATTCTCATATATTATTCCTTTTGTCTTTTGTATATCTAAAACATGTGTATGTCCAGGCGTTGCAATAAACAGTAATCCATTATCGGTCATGATATTAAAATCTCATTCTCATGAATTAAATCAAAGATTTTAATTCAACCCCATAAGTAACAAGGTTTTCCTTCCGTAAAAAGGATTGGAGTTACTGTATAATACACCCAATATAACATACATTGCATGTTCCTAATAACTGCTACGTTAGTGTATTTCATTCTGAGACACTTGCAACCTTAATGTAAATTTATTTTAATTAATTAACCTTATACTTTCCTATAACATACATACAAACAATGAAAAAACCAGTACAGACTAACAATTTAAAAACTAATGAAAAAAAAGTACAGACTAACAATTTAAAAGCAATGAAAAAAACAGTACAGACTAACAATTTAGTAAAACAACAAACAAACATAGATCTCTATTCTTGTGCTGGTTTTAACTCTGGAATCAAATATCTGCAAGATCTTAAATAATGTTGGTTATTGCACCAAACACAAATAACTTTAGTAGTTATTTGAGTGTTA